>CM040179.1:29733791-30333791 GCA_022606695.1 Vaccinium macrocarpon
TGGATCTTGTTTGATAAATTTCAATTAGTTCTTTTAAACAATGTTTTGAAAATCACATAAAACGCTATGAATTGAAAGATATATGCAATTTAAAAATGACACGCACTCCCGAAAGTGTCAAACTATGCGGGACTGAAGGAGTATTTTAGTACGTCTCACTGATACCTTCCATGTTGATCTCGAGTCCCCAGCTTTGGTTGATCGAAGCATTTCATACAATAATCCTACAAACATACATTCATATAAAGCCAATAGTATGATAAGGGCAACCTTCTAGTCCGGCCTTCGGGACTCTAGACCTCTATGTTCCTAATTTTTTTTATGATCTGAACAGTTCAATGTGTTTAAAACATAGTTTTAATGCTTCCCCGGCGAGAAATCATCAAAAAAAATACCGAGAAGGACTTGATCCAATAAATAAATAAGTGAAATTTTGTACCTCAGGGGAGATAAGTGAAATTTACCCTTGAGTCATTCATCTCGGTATTCAACGAGTTCAGATTCTTAAAAAAATCTTCCTGAAAGACAGTTTATTTTCTAAAAAATTGCTTTAATAAATCAAAATGATCAAAAACACATCTAACGACCAAGATCACACAAACGGCTCTCTGCACTTCTCGTCAGGAAAGCTCCTACGTTTGAGGTGATCATCAAATAAATAAATAAATAAAAGAAGAACAAGAAGCGCAAGAGATTCCATCAAATTAATTCTACTCTAAATTTCAAAAAGAGCAAGCACCTTTAAAGAGTTTAATGAGAATTTTAACATTTATAATTGTCTGTGTTGTCAATATATTGTAATTAAAAATTAGATGAAAACTCTTGATTATGGAGTTTACCAAAAGTTCTATATATATATATATATATATATATATATATATATATATATATATATATATATATAGAGTCCCGTCTAGTGCAGGAGTCAGGATCGGGACTCCACTTTCCGATATTTTTGACGTGATCCAAGCCGTCCAATGTGTTCAAAAGGTGTTTTCAAAGGGCGAGAAATCTTGAAAAAAAATACGAGAAGGGCTTGATCCAGCGAGTTTTGCAAAAACTTTATATTTACGCTTTTTCTTAAAAACTACTTGATCAAGCCCTTCCGGGTTTTTTTTTTTGAAGATTTCAGCGTGAACCTGGAAAACACCTTTGAAATTACATTGAACGGCTTTCGGATTTTCAAAAACAATTTTTAAAAGCATCAAAACACCGAAAAATGCTTCAATCCGGGAAATCCGGGATCCTTGACTGGATCACCGGTGTATATATATATATATCCCCAATAATGTTGCGAGACTCTTTCAAGAAGGATTAATTTGTAAAATCTATCCAAATCCTCAGCTAACAGAACTTTAAAATCTTCGAGCCTTTATCAAGAAAGGAATTCAAGAATTTGTTTCCATCTTAGGACATTTAAATATCTTCATCAACTTTTACTCAGCCTATCTTGAATGGGGAGCAGAAGATAGATATATTTCAATAAATCATATTATTAAAAAAGGAGTGACTCAAAAACCGCTACTTCCAAATAGTTCATATACCAAACACATCGACACCGAAAGTATGAGCACCTCCCGAAAAGTAGAGCGTTGGGCCTTCAAAGACATCTACAATCAACTACTCAATTTTATTTTGGAAAAGTAAGGTGTATGAATTTACCAATACAGCCAAACCTTCCTAGTCATCTTCACTACTACGAAGAAGATAAAAGAAAAGGACATGGAGATCTTGAGAAGAATCTTGATCCACCCAAACAATCATAACTAGGGACACATGTCTCAATTATTGTGATTCATTTTCAATAGAAGACCAGCTATGTAAATTATTTTTCAGAAAATTACTTAAATAAATCGAAACAGTTAAAAACACTGTTAGATTATCAAGATCACACGAACAACTCTCTACGCTCTTCGTCGGGAAATTGGGTTGATTATTAAATAAAAATAAAAAGAAATTACAGTTTGAGTTGGGTGGAAATAACTCGGACCCGAACATGTTCCACGGTGGTGGAAAAACGGATCGAACTTTCCGGAAAATTACATGTACATATAAAAGTGCACATATATATATACACACACACGTTGGTCAAAAATAGACCAAGAAGACTCCTTCTTCAACCCTCTTCTCTTTGTCCCATTCCTCAATTTGCCCGAATCTTCCGGAACCACCGGACGCCTCTCCCTCTCCCTCTCCCTCTGCATTGTCGGGATCTCTCTCTCAGAAACCCTTACCACATTCGCTTCGATCGATTTGGTGGGTATTTGCGGAATTTGTTCGGTCGGAGGGGGCGCTTGAACAATGGAGAGTACAACGTCGGAGAAAGAGGTGGAAGCTGCTGCGGCTTCGTCGTATACGTATTGGGTTCGGGAAGTGAGAGAAGACGCGGCGCCAATCCCACTTCCCAAGAAGCTCAATCCCGACGATTTGTCCAATAACTCTCAGCAACCCCCTTCTCACCTCGGTTCTGCCTGGAATCGGGTATTTTTTACATTGCTCAAATCGGTCTGCTTTCTTTTGTTATTCTCTTATTATTTGGATTTTCCCTCTCCATTGTTTGAATTTGAAGTGCCTTAACATCTTTACTCCCTCCGTCCGGCCCAAAATGTTTGTGCGTTCAGGAATTAAAAACGATCCAGTTTGTCCAAGAAAATTCGAATTTTCTTCGACAGTTTACTTGGATATCTTCAATTTGTGGGGAAATGGATTTTTTCTTAATTTATGGAAAAGTTTGAAAGTTTTCTTGGGAATAATGTCCCAAACTATTACTTTTAATTGGAATGGAGGTAGTATTATGAATGGTCATGTGAATTTGGTTTTCGATGTACTAAGGCAATACCAATTGTTATCGAATTTGATGAGACTTTTGCCGATGCCTAGTGCTTGTTATATTGGTGTTTGGTCGATATGTACTTTGGTATATACATTAAAGTCTGATTTGTTCTTCATCTGGCTTTAACACGTAGTTTGTAAGTTTGATCCTTCATCAACTTAGCCTTGTAACTACTCTTTAATTTACTTTGCAACTCTTGCTTATGATGAATGTATTCATGCATTACTTGTGGCTACTTTTATCTCTACCATAGTTGCTTAATTTATAGCTATGTTATACTACATTTATGTAGGCTGGAACATGGGAGGAGAAGAACCTTAACAAATGGGCAAGCGATAGGATTAAGGTTTGTACACTTACCTCAGTCTGAAACTTTGATTAGTTTGCTCAATTTTTTTGAAGAGGTTTTCTACTTGGTTTTCATAGTGTAGCTATGGAAATTGCTGGTGAATAAAGTTTTCCTAAAGCACTTCTGTGGGTGGAATGCTACGCCCCGTTTGTTATAGTTTAGTACTTGTTTATCTGAGCAATTAAAGGATGTGATGTTCAACTTCACTTCACTCGTTCAGATGTTATTTGTGGAGGACATGCTGCTGGACTAAAAGGCCAGCTTACTAAAGTGGATCCAGGATTTAAAGTATCGTTGCCTTTATATTTATAGACTCCCAGGGCTATTGGTTTCTTTCTTCTAACATCGGATTTGAATTGCAGGAGTTGCTAGTTTCTGTCGGATCCTTGGAATTCTCTGGTGGCAGAGCTGAAATAACTGAAGTTTCAAAATGTGTAGGCGATGTAAGTACTGTTGTGCGGTTCGTCCAAGGAACAAGTGTTACAGATAAACATGATTCTGTCCTGTATATGCTGTACTTTGTACTATTTTATTTTCCTCTACTACTACGATGTTGATCTGAGAAATCTCATGCCTTGAGCTTAATGCCATAGAAGTTTGCCTATTCAATGCTTGAAGTGGGTGCTCTGTTTGTAAAATCTTTTTGTAGTAGGCTTAACTCAATCTCCCTCGTACTTTGTCAAGGGTGTGCTTGCAAATATGTAGGTATAGGGTTCAGAAGCCTTTTCTGGATGTTACCATGTTCTTGAACCATATTGGGTTTTTTTTGGGGGGTCAGTAAATGCTACTGCAGTTGTGGTTTTTAGCAACGACTTTCATACCATTCAATTACTGCAGATTGGTGTTTAATTTGGTTGAGAAACTTAGGGTTTATGTTGAGATTTACTAGGGTAGAAGAGAAGCAAGAAAAGAGGAGAACCAACAGGCCTTTACCATTGAGACAGTCAAGTTCAAGCACCAGACCTGAGCTAATTGTCATAAATTCAACTTCTTTAGATACATGCTTTTGCAGATTCACCTTAAGCATTTGGACAACTCCTGCTTCAGCTAAGGTCCAGACGTCTGAAAGAAAGCTAAAAAAGTTGTCGATACTATGCTATCCTTAGCCCGTGGACTACCTCTTGTCAAGCACCCTACAACCTAGGTTGGGAAAACAAGAGACAAGCGATTGAGGCGAATCTAGATACCAGAGGAGAATCTATTCCTCTTTTAGAGCTTGTCCCACATTGGTTAATTATAACCTCCAAAGCTAGTATATGAGCCCGGGACCTAGGTGGCCTCTCCACTCATTGCCAATTGATTTTGAGTTGGATGCTTCAACATGGTATCAGAGCTAGGCTTTCAGAGGCTTTTGGACAAGATTCTATGTCGTTTATGTTTGGTTTCCCCTTTGTTTGTCGTTGATGGTTGATAGTTTTCGTTTGAATCATTTGTTTCTCCACGTGCGGGTCAGGGATCACACGTGTGGGACAATGTTAGAGCTTGTCCCACATTGGTTAATTATAACCTCCAAAGCTAGTATATGAGTCTGGGCAGCCTCTTCACTCCTTCCCAGTTGGATGCTTTAACACCTCCCTAAACTGGTGAATTTATTCCTCTTACTTTGAAACCTTACTCTGTACTGGGAAGAAAGTACTCATTTTCCAGGTCCCTTGGTCCCTAAGCTCCCTCTCTTTATCTGCTTTCTTGCTATGACTTGCCTTACTGATAAATGTGAGTATTGCCAAGCTAAAAATTCAACAGGAAGTGCATTAATAGACCTGAAACACTCTGACTGAAATGCTCAAATACTAAATTTTGTGATTCCAAAATGTAGAGAAACCAGTGTAGACTGTATGCGAGAGTATGAAAGGAACTCCATTATTTTATTGATAACAAACACTCAGGCACGTGAATGTACACGAAAAAGTTAACATGACTATTGACCACCAGAACTAATCTAACACATTTGCCTTCTTACATACAAACAGAAACCCACTCAAGTAGCCACAATGCACTGGTACTAGATAGTCGCTACAAAACTGACATAACACCACCCAAAAAACCTTAGTTACTAGGCTTTTTTTTACTCTGTGTAGACTTTTTCACCAACTTAGGGAGTCAGTTTTGCATTGCCAGAAAAACATTATTAACCTGAATTGAAGGAGTTGAAGAGAACTTTCAAAGACACCATTGTCTTTCAGCCTTTGTTGGACAAGATCTTAAACAGTTTGAGTTTACCAAGTGAGTGTGAGTGTGCGTGCGTGAGAGAGGGAGGGAGGAGGGAGGCTCTGCACTCTATTCTTTTGGACCCTTTTTTTCTAAATTTCCTTGAAGTACCCTTTTACATTCTGCACTCGGTGGTACTTTTTCTAACAATGTCGATTGCCCTTTGTTTTCACCTTATCCAAGAACAACAAATGATTCTTTCCTCTAGTACCGGAAATATCTTATTCTCCATCTTAATGTAAACTCGTTGTTGCTTTGTGGAGACATCCAAACTAAAGCTGGAAAATGACTCTAAGATCTGATTTTGTATCAAACCTAAGTAAGCATTCATTTTTGTATAATTCGGATCTTGGATCTTCCTAGTTGTTAAAACCACCTATTGCCAATTGGTTTTAGGTTGGAACCCTCCAAGAAATCTAACACTAGTAAAAGGCCTTTCCCAGAGGAACTTGGGAAGAACAAATTGTGCTGGCCACGCAGATGTGGTGGTTGGGCATGTGTTTTGTGTGGCTGGAAAGCAGACTATATTGTATTGGGCTGGGACAATTTGATACAAACTTTATATCAGAGCCATTCTTGGTCTCATGGGGTCTGTTTAGTAACGTGGTTAGAGGAATAGAGGCAAAAGAGGGGTACAAGTGTCGGGGTAGAGTACCCGTACCCGCTTATGGGCTGCTCTGAGCTCTCACTTATGGTTTGCTATCCCACATCACCAACCGCAGGTAGAACCAAGGCAATGTCGGTCATTTAAGGGCATGGCCTTGTTCCAAAGGAACTTGGGCAGAACAAATCTGTGCACTGGCCATGTGGGCATGGGTGTGTGGGTGTGCGCATTGTAGTGGCTGGCAAAGTGGACAATGTTGCAGTTGGCAGGGACGGGTTACAAGAGCGACAACAATAGCTTCTGTAGTAGTCTTTACTTGTGATTGATATCTCCGTTCCAAGTTTTATCTGCATCCTTTTTATCTTGAACCAATGCTGCTAACTTACATGTACTTCAACTTTGTCACTCTGCCGATCCTTTACATTTGAGTAGCAATAAAAACTCTCACTAGCATTTTAACAGAAACTAATGTTCCATAGCTATGAAATTTGAACATTTGTGGTAGTTTTTTGACCTCTGGGTCATCAAAAGCCTCAGGGTTTAAGTTTCTGAAAGGGGTGAGAAGATGGGCCAAAAACAAAGAAAGAAGTCGCATGTATACATTTATGGTAGTTTTTCAACCTCTGGGTCACCCTAAAGCCCCGAGGGTTTAAGTTTCTGAAAGGGGTGAGAAGATGAGCCAAAAACAAAAGAAGACGCAAATTATGTCTGCAGCCAATTAAAAAGAAGGGTCTTAAGAGCTTCATGCCCTCAATAGCAAGCTCATTAAGTGAATTGATGCAAAGTTCTTGCGAAATATGTTCCATTGAGGAGAAGCACTGGATGTCCTTAATATTGATTGATAAAATGTACAAGTGGTGTGCAGGCATTCTTGGTGACAGTACGGAATAAGAAACGTGTTAGCTACACTTACGAGTTGACACTGAGAGTCAAAGGTAACTGGTTGTTCGTGCTATGGTCTGGTTTCACCTACGTGTTTTATTTCTCATCAATTATGTGCCATTGGTTCGATGTCAGTATTTTGAATGATATTATAATGGAATCAGGTGAGTGGCTTGCTGGAGAGGAGAAAAAGAAGGTAAAGGGTCATATAGATATCCCGGAGTTCTCAGTTGGTGAACTGGATGACTTGCAGGTACTTATTCAAAAGTTCATCTTAGACAATCTACCAAAAGCAGTGAATTTAAAGAAACGGAAATGATTTCCATCTTTGTATTTACAGACAAAATGTTTGGCTCTTCAAAACAGAAAAAAGCTATTGCATGGTGGGACTTGCGAGGACATTATGTCCCAATAAAAAAGTCTACGCTAGACAAACATGAACTCCTAAAGCAATGCACATTTAGAAATGGAAAAGATTTCTAGCTTTGTTTATTATAGGCAAAATGTCTGGCTCTTCAAAAGAGAATTATTGCATGGTGGGATACTTATTTGGCAATGAAGTAATGAACCCTAATGTTGGTCAGCCAACATTTCTGGTCATTTTAATGACTTCAAAACAAGTGTTTTACCAGCTGTCAGTGGTGACTTTACCTCAACAGCCTGCCTTGAGCTCAAGCTCGTCTGATAGGTGTTGTAGCTTCAGGTCAAAATGTAAATTAGCATATTATTGTTGTGATGATTTTAAAATACTAGCATATTTATGCCAAGTTTTCTGGTGGCCCAGTCAAACTTTCATCATAAAAAGACCTGAAAATGCAGGTTTTTGTTGTCTACTGGTGTCACGATGCAGTGGGTTTTTCATATATGTAGAATTAGATTCTAATCTGAATAAGCATTGAGCCCCAGACTCTGGGATTATGAGAGCATGATGAGTGGTTTAGTTGGTATGTTATGTTGTCAGATTTCGGTTGACTTTTATATCAAAGATGCTACTGTCATGCATTACAAAAGGAAAAGCAATCTATAGGTTTGAGATGTGGAAGTGAAATATAGAAGATGTTGATGTACGGAAGGATGAGCAACAGAGAGAGAAAATGCTTTAAGGGTACATTGGCACTGTCATTGAACCATTCATATGTAGTTGTTTTTCTATCGAACACATTTTTTACACTAATGCTCATAATCAAGATCTCGTAAAGCCATTTTCTTGCATTTTAAACTCATTTACCTGTTTGAAACCTAACCACTAACCTACCCGTTCTTTTCTTTGTAGCTTGAAGTGAGACTTAACGAGGAGAAAGATCTTACCCATCAAGACAAAGTAAAAATCAAGCAAGATTTGAAGGTTTTTTTGCAGCCTGTCCGCGAAAAACTGCTCCAATTTGAGCAGGAACTGAAGGATAGGTGAAAGAAGCCCTTAACAATAATGATCTTGTTGCCATTTTTCTGTACTTGGAGTCTATTTATTCGTCTTTTCAAATGCGTGTACTTGAACGTAAACTTTTGTCAAGGCAAAAGGATCTTTTGAAGCCTACTAAGTAAATCTTTCAAGACCAACATGCTTTTGGACTATGGACTATGAACGCTTGGTCCGAGACAAGCTGGTTATGTTCTGCCTTTTGTGATGTCTCTGGTATTTCGTCGTTTGTCCTGAGGTGTGCGCACATTGGATCACTGATCACTGAAACATGATTACGTTCGCATGAGGGTAAGTAGTTCGAACTTTTGATTGTTCTGAGTCATGGGTATTTTCGGTCGATATATGGCATGGTTTTTAACCTTTTGATAGTTCTGAGTAATGGGTATTTTCGGTTGATATATAGTAGTAACATTTTGTAGTCTTTTTCTTCAAATAATTAACCCTTCTCCGGGGCTTTGGTCACCACCTTGCCTGTCATTTGGTCACAAACTTCCTTGATCTTCCTTTTCCGGCACTGGGCAGGCATCAGTCCTCGTATATGGTCTTACGGCTTTGCAAAAACGGTCTTACAGCTTTGCAAAAACGTTCGTTTTTGGTAAACAGTCGCCTGATGTAACGGGCTTCCTTTCTCTAATACGCGTAAAACTGTCCCGCATGTCAATATACTACTGAACAGGATGAAGACGTGACGCCTAATTTCATTAAATAGTAACTTTAAATGCTGTCATTCTTTTTTTTTTGAAATGTCACATACTACCTGTTCTTCAGTCACATTCCACACTAACTCTGTACTGTCATATATTTTCTATGGCCCGGAAAGGCCTGGTGGTTAACATAGAGACAAAAAAAACTTGAGCCTGAAGCCCAATAATGAAATTGCAAGTGAAGGTTAAGGCCGTGTTTGGATAAGAAGAAAATGGATTGAAGAAGCTGAATATCTCTTTCCACTTATCTTATTGTTTTTTGTTCCTCCCAAAAATCTGCCCAAACAAATTGTTGTCGGTACGGAATTTTCTTTCCAATAGTTTCTGGGGCTGGGGAGTTAACAAATGTCGGTATCTAGCATCACCATCCTGATTCATGAAAGAAGTAGGGTGTTCATACCGGGGTCTTTTAGTGCGGCATATGAGCTGTTACTCTCGGTAATCAATGACTCAAATTTCATTTTAGCAATGAACGACTCGAATCTGCAAAGTGCCGAGATGAAATAAGGGCCACTGAAAACACATCCGATGGTTCGGATGCCACTCTATAGGGAGCACTCTGCAGGGTCCCATTCCCAGTCATGGTAGACTATTTTTAAAATTTGAAGCTTTTATATACTATTGCAGTACATTTACATAAGAATGTGTAAATTTATAATGCTCCAGTGGCAGCTCCAAAAAAAATCTAAGGGTTTTTAGAAATCTCTGCATAAACAAATTTTTATTTATTTATATTGACACAACTACCCAAAAATTGCAGAGTATATGCTCCATATGTCCCCAAAAGTTCGTCCACTACTAAAATAGGTGAAAATTTTGGATTAAAAAATAAAGTAGTTGCAGTTACAAGTTTTTAAATTTCCCGTACCAAATGAAAGAACTGATAGAGATTTTCAATTTGGTGCAATGAAATTTTAGTAATGTACGAAAAGACCATTTTTTTATCTGAAAATTAAACGTCTTTATGTAATAGACTAACTTTTTAGGACAGAGGGAGTAGGAAATTTCAATTGCCATCGACGAAATTTCATATTTTTAAAATCATTGCATAATAGCCTTATTATTAACAGTCTCAAATACATCACTTTCAATATAAGCAATCATTCATCCGCTGGTCTCCCATTCGATTCTGCAGATTGTTATTTACTTCATTGGATTGATTTGTGGGTTGATTTTTTGGAGTGAATGTTCAAATATTTTTGGACAGAGTTTCCAAATATTTTTGAGTTGGGTGTTCAAAATTCAAAAAAGGGCTAAACTAAAATTAAACTAAAAACATTACATATATCACAAACAGTTTTTTTTTTTTGTTGGAGGATGTTCAAGTGACCACCTTTACCGGAACTGCCCTATCAAGACAACTGTTGGATCAAACGGTTCTAGTTACTACACAAATTTTCTTTCTATGGAGAACACAACTTGTCGACTTTGATCAATGAGGTTTTCCACAAACTGACTTATTGATAATAAATCAGTGAAATTGGCTTATTAAGAGAAATTGAGTTGATGAATTATGACAGAATGAGATATCTCGTAAGAAACAATTTAGTCAATAGGTCGGTTTACTAGAACAGGCTTGTAATATTGGTTTCTATAAATATATACGTACATTACTTGTACAAACGTATCTAGATAATACATACAGACATATATATATATACATACATATATATATACACACACACGTGCGTAAACATGCATAGTCAGTGTGAAGGAGAAGTCTGGTGGTCCTTACCAGTCCGAAGTAGTATTATTTTTCTGATAGTATTAATTATGATGTTTGACTAATCCAGATAACCAATTCTACCATTCATTTGTGGCCTGGTCCTAATTAAAGTAAAGACAAAGGTGCTATGACTAGCCCTGAAAGAACTGATAACCACTAGTACTATCAATCGTGTTAGTATAAACCACACGCTCGGGATAATTTATTAGGAAATGATTTACAAACAATTTAGTCAATAGGTCAGTTTACTAGAACAGGCTTGTAATATTGGTTTCTATAAATATATACGTACATTACTTGTACAAACGTATCTAGAAAATACATACATACACATATATATATACAGTGAGCTTCCCATCAAGACTCCCGATGGGCCTTCCCATCAGGGAGCCCTCTAATTCTCCTATTTCCCGATCAAATTTTCATAATCCGAACCGTCCAATGTGTTTAAAAGGTGTTTTTAATGGCTCCCGCGAGAAATCAGTGAAAAAAAATACCGGGAAGGGTTTGATCCGATCAGTTTTCGATAAAAAACTGTATGACCCTTAAAAACACCTTTTAAACACATTGGACAGTTCGGATCATGAAAATTTGATCGGGAAATAGGAGTCCCTGATGGGAAGCCCATCAGGTATACATGATGGGAAAGATTTCGTATATATATATAAACACACACGTAAACATGCATAGTCAATGTGAAGGAGAAGTCTGGTGGTCCTTACCAGTCCGAAGTAGTATTATTTTTCTGATAGTATTAATTATGATGTCTAACTAATCCGGATAACCAATTCTACCATTCATTTATAGCCCGGTCCTAATTAAAGTAAAGACAAAGGTGCTATGACTAGCCCTGAAAGAACTGATAACCACTAGTACTATCAATTGTGTTAGTATAAACCACGAGCTCGGGATAATTTATTAGGCAATTATGTACAATCAATCATCCTCAGCGAAAGGGGAAAAAAACATATGATAATACGATTAATTGGGTAATCTTTCATTCAACTGTTTCTTATGCAACTTTCTTTCTGTTTTCCTTTCCTTGTCAGCTTGGCATGCAAGACAAGAGAATCTAACCTAACTGCTATATAGAGGGCTTTTGTTGGAAAAAATGGGTTTTCTGACCTAGCTCTTTTTTTTTTTTTTTTTGTCCAACTGGTTCTTACCTAGCTCTTGTGCATGATTATGGGTATAATTGTTTCTTTTATGGAACAAAATGGGGCCCTTTTTTTGTGTGACATATTTGGCTAATTAGCTAATTTCAATTTTGAAAAACTTCTTTCTCTGGAAATAACTGTAAAGGAATTAGTAAATTATGTAATATATATTTTTTGAATATTAAGAACGGGTAGTCAAAATAAAAGAGCAAAAAACACTTGGCAGTTGGCTCGTATCTCGTCCGTTCAAAAGTGTTTGGACGGTCCAAATTTTAGAGAGAAAAAGAGGAGAGAGAGGGAGAGGGAGAAATCTGAGCCATCCAAAACACTTTTGGACGGCCGAGATACGCGTTTGGGCACCACGTGTGCGATACCCTATTTACACCCAAAATTTTCCCTAAAAGAACCCCCTAAAAAATTGAAAATTCTTTGGGGGCTAAAGCTACACCTCAAACTTTAAAGAGGAAGGAGAGATGGCGATAATTAAATATTCTCTTTATCGTGCCCCGTGATTGAGGTGATTCCCATGCAGACCCACTCAAAATTCGATTGTGGAATGAATGGACGGCTCGGATCGACCGTTGGGACCCACAAGGGGGTCTCGGCACCGTCGGTACTGTTGAAGGGTGCTTTTGATACTAAAATATAAAACTCAAGGGAGGTCAGTGCTATTTTAGATAAAGTAGAGGTGGTTAGTGTATAAGTCAGAAACTTCAGGGAAGGTCAGTGTAATTCATCCTATAAATAATACTAATAAAAGCCCGACAATTTTCACGTTGTCAGACATGGTTCATGAGAAGCCCAGCCGCCCACATGGACCTCTTCATTCACGTTGCTGGCCCAGCCGCTCACGTCGGTTCAATTTTTGGGATTGATGGCTTTCAAGATCTTTCAAGTTTGGGATTGTGGAGGAAGTAACTGATTTCTCTCTTCGATTTTGGGGTGGGTTCAATTTTATGGCTCAATTTCGGGGATTTTAGACTTTTAGGGATAGAATATAGTGGGTTTAGGTATTTTTGGTTTAAACGCTTAGGATATCATACGGTTTCCTAGTGTTTTAGAAGTTTTTGCACTTCCATTCGGTTTTGGAGATTTATGTACTTTCCATATAATTTGGGTGTTTATGCACTTTTATGAGGTTTTGAGAGATTTAAACACTTTCATGAGCTAACAGAGACATTGTGGGAACGTGAATGTGTTTTGTCTTCTTGGCATTAAAGAATTTGTTTGTCATATTTGCATGATTGACCCATATATCATGTCTTTATAGCCAAAATTCCCATAATATTTAACTTACTATGATTTTAAGTATTGTATATTTCAATTTTTTATTTTTGGGGTAGGATTAGTGATACTTAAACGATTCTTTCGAAATCTAATATGCTTCTTATACAACTATTTTGGCTCTAACCATTTACAACCGCCTCACATACACATGGGGCCCACGTGTATGTGAGAAGGTTGTAAATGGTTAGAGCCAAAATGATTATACATGTAGCATTATTCATTTGAAATCTTTTAACGTCGGTATTGTTTTGAATCTTTCCTTATTGATGAATAGTTGTATTTGTTTTTTACAAAGTGATTTATATATTGTATATTTTGTTCAAAAATTTTATACATGGCTCTTTTTTTATTCTCACTTTAAGCTCCCGAAATGTCAAGGACCGGACCCGGTGTCTATTTATAACACACAAGAGAAGTATATATTTTTATATAAAGCTAAGGGCTAAGAAGCCTCTTGATCAGGTATAATTGTTGTTTCTATGTTAAGTTCCTGAGTGTCTACTCTCACTCTCCCTTTAACCACAAGTAATCTACCCAATCTTGGTAGGTACAAAAAAACAAATAACTATGGGTTCTAATAGCTGCGGATTTGTGGTGGTAGTAAAGCGGAAGGAGGTGGTGGCGGCGGTCTTACCGATGCAAAAGCATTGGTTGCCCATGTCCAACCTAGATCTCCTCCTCCCTCCCCTCGACGTCGGCGTTTTCTTCTGCTACAAGAAAAGTACCGCTACCACTACCACTACCACCACCACGACGATGAATGCCCCCAAAAGCAGTAGTAGTTCAAGGGTGAGCACCCTCAAGGAAGCCCTAGCCGAGGTGCTTGTATCGTTCTATGCCTTTGCCGGAGAAGTGGTGGAGAACCGCCTGGGCGAACCGGAGCTGCTCTGCAACAACCGCGGCGTTGATTTTGTTCATGCGTACGCGGACGTGGAGCTTCATGAACTTGACCTTCATCACCCGGATGACTCCGTCCATGGAAAGTTGGTCCCTTTTAAGAGCCATGGGGTGATCTCCGTTCAGGTGCGCAAACATAATATACACTACTATATATATAAATGGAGTTATACGTGGTGACCACGCTTGTGCATGGTAACATAGTATCATCTTATCTGAGTTTCCTGTTTTATAAAATTTGCTAAAATTAATATTTGTTAAAATCAACAGTTGATTTTTACAAATGAGGAAAAATTTGATTTTAGCTCTCCCCAGATTCTTTGCTAAAATCTTATTCCTCGTTTCATTTGAACATATTTTATCAAATGAAAACTCACAATTAATGAGCTCACTTGGAAAATATGATTAATTCGGCCATGTCATAACGATAGTACCCAAGCACGGTGCACGATAAAGAGAATATTTAATTATCGCCATCTCTCCTTCCTCTTTTTTTTTTTCTTCTTTTTTCTTTTTCCATTATTGTGGCCTCAATCACAATCCCACAATGGATCCAGAATTAAACTTTGGGGGCGATAGGAGATGTAACCCTAATTGAATATTATTGAGGACAATATCATTGCGAGCTTTCCAAATCCAGAAAAGAATTAGCAGTTTTCGAGCAATGCTTTTTCAAATTAGATTATCTGTGAGAAACGGTTTGTCTGTTGATAGTGCTTTCTTTGAATTTTTTTGCGAAATAAGCGGGGTAGAGGAATTCGTCAATTCATCGAGCCCATGAAGATCTGCATGTTTTGCAAAAATCAAAGATCTTCTAGATCACTAGAGCGGGTAAAAGTGAAAAAAATTATTTAAAGGAAACCAATTCTTATTAGTAGTTGACTGCATAAATGATAAACCAATGGGAGATTCCCAAACGGGTGAAAGGGACAAAATACCAAAAAATAAGAATCTGGCTTCGCTATTGGTCATTCATATGTTTGCTCAAGCACACACGAAATCTTATTTTCTCCATCAAGGAAACGTACATGATGTAAGCCGAAAGGTTATCATAGTGAATCGAGACGGGGCTTACTACTCAAAAGTCGCACGGTTGATTTCTCTCGGTAGCGTGTTAATCTTATGGCCACCCCACCTCATACAAATGTGTAGAAAAGGCTATTAATCAATGAACTAAAGAGATTAATCCATTTCATTAAGATTCTTCGTTGTAAAAAAAAAAACGTAAATTTAACTTAATTTCAATTGTCACCTTCGCCAATAGATTATTATTATTATTATTATTATTTTGAAAAGCTCCATGCACCAATATATTATTAAGTCCTTAATTTGATGGCACATCTTCACCACAAAATCCCCCCCAAAAGGAGCTTCATGTTGCATGTGACGACTTTCCAAGAAACCTATCCCAAAACCTTGTAAAATTGTAGATAAAAATAAAATAAAGTAGTACCTTCAAGTATTTTGTTAATCATTTTTGCTCCAATTTAAAAATCTCATATGGACAGAAGTGATTACTCCATTTTTAGCAAAATAACATGATCTAAAAATATTAAAAATCCAAGGATATTGAATTCTAAATGAATTTTTAAGAAAAATTAGCGAATTGCATCAAGTATTTGTAGTTATCCGATTGAGGTGATCTTTTGCAAGAAAACTCTAAATAATATTTTAAAATTAATAAACGGCCTGGATCGTTTGTGTGACGCCCGAAAGTGAGTCTCACACGCTATGTGCGTAGACTGTTTGATCTGCTACAGGGTAACAGGCTACAGCTTGAGCTGAACTCGGTCAATCACTTGCCATTTTTTTAAAGTTACCTTTATTAGCCAAATGTTCACCAAGTCAAAAAAAAAAAAAAATCATTGATATTGACCTTAAAGTAACTTACGCGAACCTCTACCACCCATATACACACAAAAGGAAATACGTGAAAAACTTAACGGTGACTTTTCATGAGGATTGCTTGTTTGACAGAAAGGGGTGGACCTAATTAAGAGGTTTCTAAACCATAAAAATGGATTAAAATTTAGACCAAGAAAAGTTCAAACTATTAATTATTTAAATTCGTTTCCCAGTTTAGTTTTAGTTTTAGTTTTGATGGCATCATCATTTTCCTCATTTCTCTCTCTCTCTCTCTCCCTCTCTCTCCACTCAATACACATGCTGACATCATCAAACATAAACTAAACTATTTAACCAAACACAGCTTTTATGTTTTGTAGTAAAAGTAGTGTATTCTTCAAGTGGTGATGTATGCCCTAAACTTTAATGGCCTCCTACAATATTAACATAACTGTCTTTCCCTCACAGTTGAAAGGCTAAACTGGAAGGCTATTGTTACAGTTTTACTCAATTCGAAAAGAAAAAGAGAGAGAAATGAGGCGTTCGGGGATCATTTTAGCATCACACGTCTATGTGCAAAAACAAGTTGTTCGTACATGGACTTCAAAAAATATGGTGTTGGAGTGTCCCTGAGAAGCACTTGGCCATGATTCAGGAGCAGTGGAGCACTGATGAATAATTAGACAACTATGTACTCCAATGTCCCATAATTTTAAGGGAAAATTGACAAAAGCACCCCTGAGGTTTCTAAAATTTACATATTACCCCATTGCATTTGAGAAAATTATAAATTACCCCTTTTTTCATAACAAATTACCCCGTCATGATTTAGCTATGAGGAAATTCAAAGATATCTGTCTATATTATCAAATCCTAATTACAATGGACCGAATTGTCTTATTGTAGTCTGTGAAAAACTATTTTCACACCTCCACAACCTTTTACAAGCTATAAAAGGACAACTTGGTTAGCTGTAATTATGATTTGATAATGTCAGACATATTCTGTTGAATGTCCTAACGGCTACAAACAAGAAATTTGATTTGCGACAAGGGGTAGTTTATAATTTTCCAACTATGAGGGGCAATCTATAATTTCTAGAATTCTCATGGGTGGTTTTGGTAAATTTCCCTAATTTTAATCCTTTACGAAACCTCTTTTTATTTTCAAATAAAAAATAAACCATTTATGTGCATAACACCAATTAGTTCTTTATATAGTAATGATTTTCACACCTCTTTTGTTATAAATGTCATTTATTGCTGACTTTTTTTTTTTTTTTTTTTTGGGGGTTGTAAGAGACGAATGGTGCAGTAGTATTGTTACACTCACGTACAATACTGATGTTGAAACAGGTGACAGAACTAAAATGCGGCGACCTTGTGGTCGGATGCACATTCGATCACAGGGTAGCAGATGCACACTCAGCCAACATGTTCCTTGTCGCGTGGGCCCACATCGCTCGTACTCGAAATCCATTACCCACAACTCCCTCTTTCAGACGCTCACTTCTCAACCCTAGACGCCCAGGTCACTACCACTATTCCATTGATAACATGTACGTGCTCATATCGTCCTTACCCCTTAACCACCCAAAAAAACCCGAACCCGATGAAGAAAATGGCGATGACGACGATGGCCACCTCCTGAGTCGGATTTACTACATAGATGCAGAGCAAATCAATCGTCTCCAATCGGAAGCGAATGGTACGAGAGGGGATTGTGGTGGTAAGAGGAGGAGAAGTAAGTTGGAGGCGTTTACGGCGTTTTTATGGAAGCTTGTTGCGTCCGCCAGTGATGATGTCTCCAAGAGATGCAAGATGGGTGTTGTTGTTGATGGGAGAGAGAGGTTGAATAACAGAAGCAGTAGCAGAGGACATGGAGATGTTAATGGTAATTTATATATAAAAAAAATCTAAGTTCCTTTTTATGTTGATTTTTGCCTTGGCCAATTTATTCTTATTTTTTCTCTATTTATAAGTTCTTTTTTTTGCTTTTTTTTGAAATTTAGTTAGGCTCCATAAATTTCACTAAGAAAAAAATGTTATAATTCTACAATTCTCTTTGAAAATCATATATAGGAAAACATTAATGGTATTTATTGGACAAAACAATTTTCTATTTTGCCAGAGTTATTTTTCGTACCCTCTTCATCTTATAATTTGAAGTAGTTCTTTAAAGTGCTTTCATGTAGAATTTGCCACAAATTTAAGCACAATTTTAAAGAACTAATTGAGATCTTTAAACTGGTGCGAGAAAATTCAAAAATAGTAAGTACGAAAGTGCTATGTTATTTGATCAGAGGTATTCTAACGCTAGATATCGACAGGGGACGCGGCTGCTTGTTCAATGCAGAATTACTTCGGAAACGTTCTTTCGGTTCCCCATGGCGAGGAAACCGTGGGTGAGCTCAAGGCAATGGAGCTGAGCCAGGTCGCGGATGCCGTGCACAAATGCATAGCAGAGGCCACAAAGGAGGAGCACTTCCTAGGGTTGATTGATTGGGTGGAGTCGCATCGACCGGAGAAGGCGATAGTCAAGGTATACTGCAAAGAGGACACCGATGAGGCCGCGGTGGTTGTGTCTTCGGGGCAGCGGTTTCCGGTGACCCAGGTGGACTTCGGGTGGGGCCCGCCGGATTTCGGGTCTTACCATTTCCCGTGGGGTGGCCAAACCGGGTATGTTATGCCAATGCCAAGTACAAGTAGGGATGGTGATTGGATTGTGTATATGCACCTTCTTAAAAAACAATTGGATTTGGTTGAGTCTAAGGCAGCCCATGTATTTAAGCCCTTGTGTCCTTCCTATTTAAACTTGTAAGCCTATTCTAAGCCAAGAAGTGAATATTTGTTTGTGTTATATATGATATTTTGTACACCAAATCTAGCACATTTGTTTAACTGAAGTTTGGTACGTTTTCGTTTCCTGTTTTTTATTTTTTTTCAAAACTAAAAATTAAGAAAAATGTGTTTCATAATTTATTTGTATTTTGTGTTTATTAAAAGTGTGTTCAAAATTTCTGAAAATTTTTCAAAACACAAAAAAGGTGATTTGCCTTGTTTCAAAACAAGGTCGTTTAAAAACAAACAACAGAAAACATAAAATTTATTACTAAACATGTTTTTTTTGTTTTTGTTTTTATAAACAATAAACATGATTCTACTTTTAGTTTTTTTAAAATAAGAAACAAAAAACAAAAACGTTTCCAAACGTCCTCTATGTTTTTTTTTGTTTTCTTTTTCTGCTTGCATTTTGCAAAACATACTTCAAACTTGATTTATTGATGATTTTCAGGAAATTAAACACCTGTTCTGCAACAAATATTACATTCTTTGAATCAAGTGAACCTTCCAATTCACTAATGCTTGAGTATCATGTTCTAGCACCATCACATGTGTTAACAGTTGACCAATATATTAGTGGAGTTTTAAAATTGTAATAATATCCCTTGAACCTAGGTCCTGGTGCCATGCATGATGGTGTTCAAAATGTGATCATAATTATTTGCTTTTTTTTATCATTGAAATTCAGTATTATACCACATTGTAAGAAGAATTGAACTCCTAACCTCTTTTCTTCTAGCATCAAAGTACAATATTGATACTACTGGGCCAAAGGCTTAGTGACTTAAAATGCAAAAATTAGATGTTGTCATCGTGACATTGCTTTGCGCAAAGGGCAGAACGAGAAGCTAAGTGTATCTCCAACCCGTCTTTATTTCTTCCATAATGAACAATGAATGCACTTCAGTATTTTTTTTTATCGGCAACAATTTATTAGTAAAATCTTGTCAATTGATACATCAAGATGGGGGGAGAGGGGAGGGGACTCCAACCAAGGGTTCAAGAAATTCAAACACCTAATAGGACGAGTCTATAAATACCCAGGGGCCAAGCCAAGAACAATGAAACCCAAAAACAACCAAATAACCAAGCCCGCTAACACCTGATGATCTAAGCCCGGCCACCTATACCCTACCAAATAAAACAAATAAGCCCTACATAGTCCCACACCCGAAACAAAATATCAAAACCTTAGCCATCACCTGCCGCCCCACTCCACCGCCGGCAACCACCACCACGCGAGCAGAACACACCGCCACCTAACCACCTACAAATCTTACATTCTTTGAATTAAGTGACATGAGCAAACTTAGAGGATCTTTTCCAGAAATCTAATGTTGACTTGAGTATCATGTTTTGGTACCATCACATGTGTTAACAGTTGACCAAGATATTGGTGGAGTTTTAAAATGATAATATCCCTTGAACCTATGTCCTGATGCAATGCATGATGGTGTTCAAAATGTGATCATAAGTATTGTTAGAATAGTTAAAATTACCACATTGTAAAACGAGTTAAACTCCCGACCTTCTTTTTTTCTGACACTTAATTGCAATCTTGATACTGTTGGGCGCAAGGTCTTTTGGCTTAAAATGTGAAAATTAGATGTTGTCATCGTAACATTGCTTTTCGCAAAGACAAAACTTGAAAGCTAAGTGCATCTCCGACCCATCTTCATCTCTTCCATAATGAACAATGAATGCACTTCAATTATGCTCCGTTTTTCCGTACAACATGAAGATTTTAAAGTCCCCACTGTACCTTTTGCGCCTTTTGACCTAAATTGTTTCAATACCACCCATATCATTTACAGTTTTTGATCTGTTTTAATAAAATAAGTGTAACATAAATGAAGCAAGTAATCAAGAAACTGCTCGAGTTTAGCAAAAGATGCTCTCTCCGGGGTTGTGTCGTTGGGTTGAAAGACTTTTACATGTAAAATTGTCAGTTTTTCTCTTATTCACATTAACAGCTATCTTTGTGTGAGGGTACTGTCTACAAAGGAAAAAAAATTGGATGCCGGGTGAGTACCACACGGTACCCACCCAGGGTTCGAGCCGCCCAAACGTGTTTTGGAGGGTCCAAATTGATCTGCTCTCTCTCTCTCTCTCTCTCTCTCTCTCTCATCCGACCACTCTTTTGTAGGGCGTCCCCACCCTATTGCCAGCGAGGTCAATTCAAAAGGTGCACTGAAAAAAAATAAAATTTAGATATAAATAAAATTTTCTTTAATATTGTCAGCGCTGGGTTACTCGTGCGAGATTAAAATAAATGTTTTCAAATAAATTTGAGCCGAATTGTTATAGTCCAACAAAACAAAACAAGCCTAGCCCAATTATGGGACCCCAATATATAATACACATTTAAGGATAGTGGTTGTCTTGCATTTGATTCATTGTGGAAACACTAAAAAAATTTGAAGGGAATCAGATGGCTTCTTTTCTCTCATCTCGCTGATTGTCCATTTTGTCCCTGGAAGATGAATGGTTATGATTATTTTGTCACGTTCATTGAGAAGAACATGTATAAGAGTGTGTTGATAATAAAGCTACAATTCAACGCTTTCAAAATATAAATACTCGTTGTTAAATGTTGTACTATGTTGGAGTCTTTTTTTGTCAAACGATGTAATGTATATGTATATATATCTTTTACCTAGTCGAATTTTTTTTTCATATAGCTTTTCATCATAGACACACTATGTATTTTTGCCAGCGCTGGATAAAAATCCTGGAGCAGCCCCTAACTCTTTGTCCTCTTTTTTCTCTAAAATCCAGACCGTCAAATCGCATTGTGGACGGCTGAAATCAGCGAATGAGTACCACGTATACCATACCCACGCAACACTAAAAAATTTCGCGTCCCCAAGGAAACATTTTACATAAAATTGTCACTTTCTCTTATTCACATTAACAACTAGGCCCGCATACGTTTGGGACAAGTAAGTCATTATGGGCCTTTAAAAGGGTACTGTCCCGAACTAGGCTCAAACTATATCTTGATATGCCTCCTGGCATTTATGAGAATAGTTTTAGGACAATAGGTCTAATTTTGGAGAGTTTGCTTCTAGGATATGACCCAAAGCTCTTGCAAGAGTACTATGAGACCTCACAATCTTGAGAGTGTCGCTAAGTCAAATCAAACTGAGCAGGGGCGGGAACGCATGCACATGTAATAACAAGAGAGCGTCATTTTGCTATATGTAATGACTTATACATTGACCCATACACCGGTCCGACGTGTATGGATGGGTCCCAAGCATTTGTTTCAAAATTTCACTCAAAATTTGGGGCTAAAATAAGCGGGAATTTGGAAACCACCAACCCTCCACCACCGGCAAAGAAAGAGTGGGGCAGTGCTCTGGGACCGACCCATGCACGTTGGATCGCCTTATGGGTCAGTGTACAAGTCATTAGAAATAACAAAATTCGGTGTTTGGCGATCCGCAACGAATTAGTAGGCAGTTCGACACCCCAAATCATTAAATGTGATCTAGGCGTCTTGGATCAAGATCCAAAGAACACTGTACGGAAATTAAAGCTTACCCATCATGCAGTGCAGCCTAACGCGGATATACCCAACAACCCAACATGTGCCACCAACGCAAACAACACCAACTACTATTTATTCTTATTTTTGCCTTTGGGGAAAAAAAAATATTATTTGTTCCCAAATGCCATTTCCTTCCACAATCACATGATCAAATTTGTGCCATTCCCTCTCTCTCTCTCTCTCTACTGGCCAATAATTCAGATCGTTCATCGAGTAAAATTTGTCAAAGATCGATTATTCTTGAAAAAATTTAGTTTAAAGTTACTCGATCAACTTGAATTTTCCCAAAATGATTTTACTTGATTGACATGAACTTATACAAATTCTTGTATAACAAAATGTAAGGAGCGTTTCTGCTAAATAAAATTACCAAAAAATCTTTCTCCTTCTCAAATTTTCTCACATTTGTAAATTTTGCTTTAATTTTTTCTGCATTATTAGTTCATCTACAAATCCAAAAACTAAACAATTATTAGCCAAACTAAAATTTTTGTGAACGAAGACAAAAATAATCGAAAAAATCTATCTGTTTTGGGCTATTTCTCTCATCCGTGAACTTTTTCAAGATTTTGATTAATAACTTTTTGCTTTTTAGATTCCTCTCCTCGACACGAATCAATCCTCTAAAAAACCTACGCAAACCTATCAAATGCAACTAAAAAATGTTTTAACCTTTTTTTTTTGAATAACGACAAAAATAAAAATCTTGCTCAATTATTTAGCCGAACACCCCCAATGCCCCCTTAACAAAGGTCCCCCTCCCTCATGCGATATGAGACCATGCATACAAAATTACAGGACGCGAGAGTAGAAAAATAAAAGAAAGTATAATTTCGCTATAGCTAATTAACATTATTGGCCTTCACAAATTCACGACACACAAAAAATGAACAATCAAAAGAATTGTCTCTTCTTGATAGTATCTCTATCTCTTAAAAACAAAAGGAAACATCGATAAGTGAATGAAATTAAAAAACAAAATGGGGGATTGGGAAAACAAGGCGGGTGGGTTAAGATCAGTAGTAGGGAATAACAGGGGGAGGTGGAGATCCATAGGAGACTCCTTCAATCGGAGGAAGTGGTGTGTTTTTGAATACCGGTGGCGGCGGAGATGAAGGTGGTGGTGGGGAAGAGGGGCTTTGGTAAGTTGGTGGTGGCGGTTTTTGTTCTTCACAAGGGGGCTTAGGTGGGGGAGCATAGTTAACTGGAGGTGGTGGTGGTGGTGGTGGTGGTGGTGGTGGTGGTGGAGAGTTGTTAGGCACCCACGGAGGAGAGTAAACCGGTGGTGGAGTTGACGGTGGTGGTGGTGGTGGAGAAGGTTTAGGCACCCAAGGAGGAGAGTAAACCGGTGGTGGAGGTGACAGTGGCGGTGGAGAGTTTTAGGCACCCAAGGAGGAGAGAAAACCGGTGGTGGAGGAGACGGTGGTGGCGGTGGAGACGTTTTAGGCACCCAAGGAGGAGAGTAAACCGGTGGTGGAGGCGACGGTGGTGGTTGTGATGGTGGAGGTGAAAAATGGGTCTCTGGAGGTGGAGGAGAAGAATGTTCATAGGGCTGTGGTGGAGGAGAATGAGTCTGCCATGAGTTCGGTGGACATGGAATAGGTGGTGGTGGTGATGGAGGTGATGGCCAAACAGGCGGTGTAGTAGAATGAGGCTGCCCTGGGGGCGGTGTCAAGTAAATCGGTGGTGTTGGTGGTGGTGGAGGAGGAGGTGGTGGAGAATGAGTTTGCCAGGATGGCGGTGGAGATTCAACTAGTGGTGGTGGAGAATGAACCAGTGGTGGAGGTAGGGGTGGGGGTGGGGGTGGAGGTGAGACCCAAACAGGCGGTGGGGGAGAATGAAATGGGATTGGCGGAGGAGGCGGGGGGTTGTTGAAAACTTTCCCCGACTCCGCAGAAGATGGAGAAGGCGGTGGAGGTGATGAAATTGGTGGCGGGGGTGACAGCCTTGGCGGTGGAGAAGGCGGTGGGTTGTTGAAAATTTTCCCCGACTCCGAGGAAGGCGGAGGAGATTGAATAAATGGTGGCGGTGACGGAACTGGAGACGGTGGAGGTGGCGGTGGGTTGTTGAAAACTTTGCCCGACGACTCCGAAGAAGGTGGAGGAGATTGCAGAAGTGGTGGCGGTGACGGCACTGGCGGCGGTGGGTTGTTGAAAACTTTGCCCGACGACTCCGAGGAAGGCGGAGGAGATTGCACTGGTGATGGAGGAGGAGGCGGTGAAGGCTTTATAATAGGCCTAGGTGCCTGAGCCACACTCGGCGTAGGCGGCGGCGAAACACTCTTCTTCCTCCCACCACCTTCACATTTCATCTTACTACAATCAACAGCCTTAGCAGCTTCAGAAGAACACTCCTTACCAGACCGCTGTCCCGCCTTCCCAGCAATACAATTCTCCCGATCATCAACCACCACCTTACCACCACCACACGACGGCGGCTCTCCAGTAATGTAATTATACGAGAAAGTAAAATTCTGCAAACTAGGCAGTTGACACACACTCGCCGGAATCACCCCCGTCAACTTATTATGCCCCAAATCCAACTGCTGCAACGCCTTCATCCCGCTCACCGCCTCCGGTATTCCGCCCTGTAACTCGTTAAAACTCACATCGAAAACCGTCACATTCTTCAACATTCCGATCTCAACCGGAAGACAACCAGTCAAATTATCGTTCAACAGAATAATCTCATTAAGCGTCCCACCCATTTTCCCGATACTGCCCGGAATGCAACCCCCGAGATTGTTGTTAGCGAAAACGAGAACCGAAACCGGTGAATTCCCGAGGTTTTCGGGTATTCCGGACTTGAACCTGTTGTCGTTCAAGAAAATCGCGTCGAGGTTTTTGTTGAAGAGTTCGTCAGGGACGGGTCCTTCGAACTCGTTGAACCTGAGGTCAAGGAATTTGAGGGAAGGAAGGGACAAGACTACGGATGGAAACGTACCGGCGAACCGGTTGTTGCTGAGGTCGAGTTCGTAGAGGAGTTTGAGCCGGTTGAAGGTGGGCGGTACGGTGCCGCAGAAGCGGTTTGAGTTGAGGTGGAAGAGGGCGAGGTCGGAGAGGAGACCAAGTTCTTTGGGGAGGAAACCGGCGATGTCGGCGTGGTTGAGGTCGACGCCGGCGACGACTCTGACGGAGGGGTTGGTGAGTGAAGGTGCGCAGAAGACGCCGGCGTAAGAGCAGACGTCGGGGCCGGTCCAGGTGGCGGTGAAGTTGAAGGGGTCCGAGATGATGGCGGATTTCCAGGCTTGGAAGGCAATGTAGGCTTGTTGGAGTTTAGGGTTTTCGAATTGGAGATTGCCGGTGACGGCGGCGGAGGAAAGAGAGAGGAGGGAGAGTAGGAGGAGGAGAGTGGGTGGGAGGAAGTCGGAGCGACGGCGTCGCGTCGGCATTCTTGGGTGTTTTGTGGTGTTGCGCAGGGGAGTTTACATGGACTTGAGGATTTTAGAGAGAGGGGGGGGGAGAGAGAGAGAGAGAGAGAGAGAGAGAGAGAGAGAGAGAGGAGGAGGCTTCCAGTTGTCTTCTTGGAATGCAAATCAGTAATGGCAACACCAATTTCGACACATACTTTATAGTATAATGGAAAACTGATTTCAAAAATTTGTGTTTTTGTTTACTTTCAGTAATGCAGGTTTGAATTTAATCATTGAGCTGGAAGATTCCTGTTTTCTTATTGTATTTTCATTTTTTAAGTATTTTACCACCTCCGTCCCAAAAAAAAATTTATCTTCTTTTATTGTTTTGGATACCCCAAAAATTTTACGTCGATATATTTTTAAATGTATGAAATCATATATATATTCATAAAAAAAGTGCGAAAATAACAGTTGTGATCGTTGAATAGCGTGAAAGGCATAGAATCCAACAATCTACAATTATTTTACATATTTTTTTTAGGAAGCCCTCACAAAAAATTTATGTGTGTGTGTAATATGCATTTTATTTGATTGATCTTGATTAACTTTATTAAACAAAATTTTTTAAATTATAAAAAATAGTATACTAGATCGAAAGATATAAATAATTTTAAAATGGCACACATATCAAAAAACGGAAAAATAATTTGGGACGGAGGTATATATAATATTTGGTTATTGTTATTTACTATATATTTTTTTTGGCAATGAATTCCTGGTTTTTTAATTAACTTATTTTATATTTAAAATTGCCCTGCCTGTTTAGTTAAGTTGGGTGGGATGATTTCTGTCCCATTTCTGTCTGTCTAGTTACTTATGGGTCTTCATTATTAGAAGGCTTTGAGTAGTTGTAAAAACAAGATAATGTCGAAATATTAGAATGTACAGTATGTGCAATTTTTGAAAATTGAATAATATTAATAATTCAATCTTTTTCCGTAACAAGAAGTTATTAAATTCCAAAACATTATCTTAGTGATTCTTGAGTTTTTTTAAATATCTTTGGAACAGTCATATCAGTGGAGAAGGACAAAATCGAAACGACACAAAAAATTTCTTATTAATTTCCAAATTTATAGTAATAAAATCTTTTGTCATGTTATAGATTTTAGATTTTAAGACTGATTGTGTCACTCATAGAATCAATCTTACGGCTCGTTTAGATTACAGATTTGAATTGGGTGGATTTCTAATGGGGACGAATTTGAGAGTAAATTTGTGTGGAGCCTCTCATTTTGTATTCCAAACACTAGATTTTTGTGAGGCCAAGAGTACAAATGCAGGCGCTTACAAATCTCGGCGCCATCTCCAGTATCCAAATAGGGCGTTATAGGGTACTCCCTTCGAGGGTGATTGAAATCGAGTAATTTAGGTTGAGTATCCCAACTTTATTTTCAGTATTTTTGGACTACAAATTGTATAATCAAATAGTCATTCTCCTTATATACATCAATTGATTTGATAACTTATAATCCAAAAATACTAAAAATACCGTTATGAAAACTCACTATTTATTGAGATCTATGAATTTGCTAACCATACAAAAACTGAGATATCAAATATCAACAAAACACTTTTTTCCTCAACCTTATTCCGGAAATTATATTCAATCTATATCCCAAAAATATTTATTTATTCACATGCAACAAAATGAACAATTCAAATTCAGCTTATAAGCTCGGAATTGGAATTAAAATGGAGTATTATATAGTTTTGTGGCACTATTATCACGTGTATTTCAACACTCTTGTGTTTATCACATCAATGTAACTGTATCACGGAAATGGGAAATCTTATAGTACGGGGTGTTATTCTACAACTCTGTATTGCGGCATAGGGTGTGTTTTACAACTCTATATTGCGGCATACGATATTTTATCAAAACATACAAGGACACAAAACCCTAAAATTGCGTTGGGGGCCAGCTCCGCAAGTTTTCGGAGGGAAAATGTTAGGAGTAGTGCAGTACATGGGGTGGGCATGGGACCCATGTTTTATTTGTTTCCTTTTTTTGAAAAGAGATGGGACCCATGGTTGTGATGAATTCAAATCAGACTAGGGTGGGGAGGGGAGGGCGCTGCCGCGTACAGCTATCAGAGCCGTGTGACAGATGGAACAGTCCCAATAATGACACACTCCAATTTAAGGGGGGTGTTTGGGAGACCGTACGTTTATTTTAACTTTTTGGAATTTTACTTTTTTTTTATCTTTTTATTTTTTCAATTATGGTCGGAATATTGTACTTTGAATATGCAAAGTATTTGATAAATATATGCAAAATGTATGGTACAACAGTGTTTGATAGATGTTTGTTAAATATATTTTGTAGATCTTTTTATTAATCATAATGAGAAATTAAAAAGCTTTCTACTTGTAGCTTTTCGTCTCTTAGTATTATGTGGGATTTGGAAGGTGTAGCCGCCGTTGCCTTTGAGGAGGGGAGGCCAGAGGGCTGAATCTCTGATTCTGGTCTCCCCTCCTCCTCACCTTTCTTTCCCCTGTAGCTTTTACTTCAAATAACGTCTCCCCTTGGTGGATGTTGTCTTTCCCCCGCCGTTGTAGGCCACCGACTCCATACCTGTCGGATCTTGTGTCGATCATCCATGGGCATCCTGTTTGGGTCTTTGTAGTCTTTCGGTTTAGCCCAGTCGGTTTTGGCCCAGATCTGGCCATGCATGTGTCCTTCCGGCCAACCTCTCTCAAGTTTCTGCCCATATGATATGCGGCTAACCTCTGCTTTCTTGGGTTCATTTCTTCTACATTCAACACATACCCTTCGCCCTGTACCTCTATCGGGGTTTGATTCTCCATTTATGGATCTCCCACTTCCAACAATTACGCATCCAGCCTGCACCTCTGTCGTGCCTTGTTTTTCTATTTCTTCCTTTGCATGTTCCATATTGGCCTCCATTTTTCAAAAATTGGGTTTTTCAAAACTGCGGGTTCTTCTTATGGGCTTTATGTGTGTTTCAATTCAAAATTTGGGTTTTTAAAAAATATAAAGGGTGTTTCCTAGGCCAAATGGATGCATCTATTTTTGTCTGTTTTGCAGGTTCTAAGCATAGGGTGGGAGTAAGGTAAAAATTGTGTTAGTTTCGAGCAGTGGACGGGAGTAAGGCAAGTGTTGTGCTCATGGAAGTTTTGTCTCAAGCTTATGGTGGAAGTTTTGTCTCAAGTTTTGACTTCACGTGAACGTGGTGGTGGAAGTATCCGCCAGGGAGAATTTATGTTTTAAGTTTTGTTAATTATGTTGAATGTTTCTGATTGTTGCATGTTTCTGATTATATTTGTGTCTTGTTGTGTAGGCTGAAACTTTGTGGTGACAACTTAGTTTCGTAAAGTCTCTGCCTATCGCGCGGCGACAGTTTGTAATGGCAACTTCATAGATATGAAATTTTTATCTCTTCTCCAAAACAAAAAAAAAAAAAAAAGAAAGACATGGAACCCAAAATTTGGTATTTCTTGCCCTTAATTTAGATGGGATTTCAACTCCCCGCCCATTTTTTTTATCCCGATCCATACGCGATATAAAAAATCCCACTAGCCCCAATGGGATTTTCCCCTATTGTCTATATTCTATAACAAAAAAAGTATTTTTTAATGGTTTTATCCCGTTGAACACAAATACCATAATATGAATTTTCTCCATAAAATTATATTTCTTGGAAATATCTTAACGGATTTCATATCTCAAGGGACTCTATATCTCATCATTTTATCTCTAGTCAAACAAACAAGGCCTGAAATCTAAAAAAGAAAAACTAATTTTCTTGGAACTCACTTGGGTTCACCTAACCAAACAGCTAAAAGTAAAAAAAAAAAAAAATAGAAAAGCGAAATGAGATAATAAGGTATCCAAACACCCCCTTAACTTAGAATTTTCATAGTATTTTTTTTCTAAGTATCAATTTTATTTTTATTTTTTTGTCTTACAGGTGAATTTATGATAGGAAAATGCTAACGTCATTGTGTACACGTTAAAGTTGAAAAAAGTGTATTGAAAAATGTGAAACTTGCATCAAAATATGTGAAAATGTATTAAAAAGTATAAAAGTGTATTAAAGTGTGTGCTTTTTAATTGTTTGAGTGCTTAATGTGTGTCTATTGTGCATACGTTAGCAAGACCCTTCTTGAAAAAAGTCGTTGCAAAAAGAACACTGTTAAATGTTTTTTTCTAGGGTAAATTACACTGACCTCCCCTGGAGTTTCTGACTTGTACACTGACCACTCCTACTTTATCTGAAATAACACTGACTTCCCTTGAGTTTTATATTTTAGTATCAAAGCACCCTTCAACAGTACCGACGGCGCCGAGGACCCCCTTGTAGGTCCCTAATAGTCGATCCGAGCCGTCCATTCATTCCAAAATCGAATTCTGAGTGGGTCTACGTGGGATTCACCTTAATCGGACAATCCTAAGTGCTCGATCCAAAAATTTTGAACGAAATCGGGTGATTTTGGATCAAGTACTTAGGACCGTCCGATTGAGGTGATTCTTGCGTAGACCCACTCGGAATTCAATTTTGGAATGAATGGACGGCTTGGATCGACCATTGGTGACCCACAAGGGGGTCCCCGGCGCCGTCGGTATTGTTGAAGGGTGCTTTTGATACTAAAATATAAAACTCAAGGGAAGTCAGTGCTATTTCAGATAAAGTAGGGGTGATCAATGTACAAGTCAGAAACTTTAGGGGAGGTCAGTGTAATTTACCCTTTATTCTAGTATCTCAGGTAGTTGTGTACAATTATTTAAGTGTCGAAATGTTTTGGATTTAAACGGATGGAACAGGATCGATATCTCAGTTACTGTAGTAATCTAATTTAACTAACTTTATCAATATCTTATCATTTGCAAAACTATATATCTATATAAAGAATGATTTTTTATAAACTAGATTAATTGAACATTTATAAGCATTTTATCAAATTGTCTAATTTATTATTTAAAATTCGCAGTCCATAATTTGGGCAATTTTTTTGCCTTATGTAATCGTATATTTATCCAGGGACGGGGAAAGGTGAGGTTGGGGAGATCTGGGCCGCTCCAACCTCCCCAAACTTTGCAAAAAATATAAAAATTGGCTACACAGCGTAAAAAAAAATACCTCCACCTTTTATGTATACATGTACGTATATGGTTTGCCAAGTATCAATAAAAATGGCTATATTTTTGTTGTAGAATATTGTTTCCTTATATTGCATGCTTAAATTTCAAACTATTTGTGAGGAAAACTTAAAAATTCAAGAACCACGTAAACACTTGAAATTCTAGATTCTAGCTTTGTAGCTATATTTTCCAATAACTGATTGACTCTGAGAATAACTGATTGAGTTTCCTCACACGACCATTGAAATATTCACTCAAAAAAAACGTCTCCGGTAATTCCAATGAAACCCATGGTGGGATTTTTTTTCTGTTTGCAGAAAAGAGATGAAACATGTATCAAGCGAAAACTACCTAAATTTAAACACTAGCACATGCACTAAAGACAAGCACAACAAGGCTCAACAAATTTTGAGCCAAATAAATTAGTGAACAGTATTTTTCTACCTATATCTTTTTCAACACCCCAACAATACTATCTCTCCACTATTAAAATACTATTTTTGACTTTTCAAAATAATGCAATATATTACCATATATACATATTACCATGGACACCCATATCTCGCCATCGAACAATACCCATATCTCGCCATCAAACAATACCCATATACTACCGTCACTGTCAAACGAAACTCATATCTCGCTGTCGCCATGATTAACCCAGATAATGAAACCCAGATCTCGAACGAAATCCAGATACTACCGTCGCCGTCGAATGAAACCCATATCTCATCATCACCGTCGGCCAAGATTAGCACAGATCTCAAACGAAACCCAGATACTACCGTCGCTATCAAATGAAACATATATCTTGCCCTCGCCCTCGCCGTCGGCCAAGATTAACTCAGATAATGAAACCCGGATCTCGAACGCCTTGTTCGGATAGTTCCCAGTTTCCAATTCAAAATCAATGGTCCCTCTAATCATTATTCAATTATTATCCCTATTTTTAAATATTATTCTTATTTTTCTCTCTATCTCTCTCTAATCATTAATACCTATTTTTTAATTATTACCCCTATTTCTCCCTCTAATCATTACAAAAACCAAAACTCAAAACCAAACCAAACACAACCGAATAAAACCCAGATACTACCGTCGCCGTCGGACGAAACCCATACCGTTACTGTTGAACGAAACCCAGAGGTTAGCGTGGAGAGAGAGAGAGAGAGAGAGAGAGAGAGAGGTGAGGAATAAATGATTAAAAAAATATGTAGGGAGTGAATAGTGATTGACCAAATGGGGTGGGATTTGGGTAGCCACTGTTCACTTTTGTATTTTGTTAACCTTTTAAATAGTCTGTTGCACCCCATTTTTGCTGCTTACCTCGGTAAAATAGGGATAAGAGAAGCTTTGAGTCATATGTTGTATTTGCTCTAACATACTCATTACTCAATGACACATTCGGCGAAAGCAGACCAATGTGGACTTATAAAACTAATGCAAAATTTGTTTACTCCTATTAGAAAGCTGTACAGGCTTAATAGTTCCTTAATTATTATTTGGGCTGTGTGGCACCGATTTATGACCAACAACCCTACCGTTGGTACCCTTTGACAAAATTTTAAATGCCTGCACGTCTCACTTTAATTATTGTTTCTTTATTTTTATATTTATTATTAATAGTAAAAATAATGGGGATGGACAAACATACGAGAGGAAGATGGAGAAATTAATTAATTTGATTAAAAATGGCCACTACAGAACAGAATTGGAGCTTCGGATTTGACCAAAGAACGTGTCGTTTGTTTTAAAAATAAAAGGACAATTAAAAAATAGTATAAATAATGTTTTGGTCGTATTTTTTCGTGTATTAATATTTACCAACTAAATGTGACACCATAATTCGAAAGTAATTAATTTATCTGGAACCATGTATCCCATACCACTTGACTTAAATTTAACTAAGTGTTTTTAGTGTCAACGTTTTATTAAATATTTATTATTTTTCAAGTCTCGTTGTAAAAAATTAGCTTAAAGGCTACATTCCACTAAGCTTGGCTGTTTAGTTTTTTTAACTTTTTAGTTAATGTATGTGAGGGAAATGAATTATAAAGTGTGAACAACTAGTGAATTAGGTTTTTTAGCCTTTTCACGTTTTATAAGTCCTTCCCCTCACATACAATTATCTGATGTATATATGATTTTTTTACAAAAAAGACTTGATTTTAAAAAAAATTAATGAACGGCTTAAATCATTTATGAGGGACCCTAAAGTGGGTCCACTCACCCATTTATGCACAATATATGCATATGGGTGCAAACGAGCTGATATTTGAAGTATTTAAACTCAGCTCGTTTACTAAACAAGCAAAAAAATTGAGTTTAGTTTGTTTAATATATTTAATGAGCCTTTATAAAAGAATGAAGTCTATACAAGTGAGTCGAGCTTTTACGAGCCAAATTTTAGTGTTGAGCTCAGCTCGATTACTAAATGAGTCAAGTCACAACACACATGCAAGCAGCTTGATTTGTCTGCAGTCCAATGGCATTAACAATTTCAAAGTATTCATGGCTGTGTTTGTTTAGGAGTTTTGAGGGAGTTTAGTTTAGTTTTGATGATGTAAGTAAGTGTAATAAGTGGAGAGAGATAGAGAGAAAGGTGAAAAAAATGATGATGTCAGCAAAACAGAAACAAAACTAAACCGGAGGAAAACAGACAACCGAACATGGCCCATATCATTACCCTCCATTTTTTTTGGGAGGTGATCTTCTCCGATTTGGTATTCTGGACTAGACCGTTCAGTTTAATTGTGGGCTTTTACAGGCCCACATCAGGGATACAAATTGTTATCCATGCCCAAAAATAAATAAATAAATAAAATAAAATATTAAATTGCTTATATCTTTTAGTGAAACTTTTTTGCTAAAAGACAAAAAGGGAGTGTGTGTATCAATTTAGGGGGGTGTGAAACCAATTTAGAACTCGTTAACAACATTATAATATCAAAAGTCAAATTCATCAAATACCACTTAATATGATTTCGAAATATTAAGTCTAGAGATCAATAAGGAAGCCATAATTGCTAAAATCTTTAATTTCATCACTCATAAAAATCTTTATTAAAATCAATTGTTGATTTTAATAAATACTCCCTTCGTCCTAGTTTGTTTGTCAATTATTCTATTTTCTGATACACCCTAAATTGTTTATATCTTTTAATCTATAATGTTTTTCACTGTTTTAAAAACTTTGTATAATATAATTAATCATGGACTATCAAACAAGATCCATACTGCATATATTTGAAGATCAATATTGAAAGATATAAGCAATCGAAAACTGACACGATTATCAAAAAATGACAAACAAAAAGGGACGGAGGGAGTACTTAATTTTAGCAGTATCAAATGGGAAACTCAATTTTTTTCTCCCCTTTGTGGGAGCCCTCTCTCTCTCTTCCAGAGAGTTCCCTTGGGTTTTCATCCCTTTTACCGCCGCCCTCCTTTAGGCTACCCTATCCACAGATTTCCCCCCTTTTTCCCCTTCTCACTTCTCCCTCTTCCAGCCCCCCACCCCTGGTTTCGATTTCCCGGGGGGAGGTGGGGCCACCACCCCCTTTACCTCACCTCCCCCATTGGTCCTAACAGCTCTGCCTCCATCTTATCACCACCACCGCTTCGCCACTTCCTTGCATACCAGCTTCCTCCACCGCTGTTACCCCTTCGCCCATAACCCTAGCTTCTCCATCCCGCAACCTTTCTCCTCCGTCTTCCCTTCGCCTGCGGGGTTTGTGTCTAGGCGGGAAGGTGATTTTATGGCGGCCTGGGCTTCCTCTGCCGAATAAGCTTCCAGATCCTGTTGGTGGGGGTGACTTTGGAGCTTAGTTTCTTTATCCCGGAGCAGTGAATCGTCTTTAACTCAGTCCGACTCGAAGTTAACTCGAAACTCAGTGATGGGTTTTGTTTGCTTCAGTTTTACTAGGTTTCATTAGTTTGCTTCAGTTTGTCTTTTGTCCATTTTTTGTTCTAATTTTTACAGTGTGGGTTGTATGGCTTCATTGATATATCCTCTTGTTCTCTAACTGATCTTGGGATGGATATCCATGGCCGCCATGGACATTTGGGGCCGCCTATGCTCGATGAGACATACCCGTGCCTAGAGTATCGCGTGTTAGGGGAGGTTCTCTCGCAGTTTATATCCTCTTGCGGTGGCGTGGGGATGGTTGTACGGTGGAGGTCCCCTCAACCGTGGATTGCTAGATGGTGTAAAGCATTTCGTGGTTTTCATTATCCTTGGATTGTAAGCATGCCCTTGTCTATGGATTACAGGTGCGCTTTATTGTGTAATGGTCTGAGTCAGGTGTCCGTTGGGATGCTCTACCACTTTTCCTTGATAAGATTCATCATCCCGTCTCATAGGTGTCAGGTCTGCTTTGGCAGGTGTGTCTGCGAGCCGGTGGTCTTGTCAGCCTTTTGCCATTCTCATTTCAATAGTTAGTGGTTTGGTTTTATTCCTTTTTTTTGATGTAATCTGTACCGGATGACATTATGAAATGATATGACATGTTCAAAATAAAATAAAATAAAAATGGGAAACTCAACGAGTCTAAAAACATGATTCGGCTTTATTAATTAGTGCGATGTGAGAGGAGTATGCTAGCAGGTACAAATTGCCCCGTGACTCCGTGTAGTCCAATTGTGTGACAAATCACACAGCTAAAAGAAAACTTTAGGCGCTGGTTGAGTATTACGTGACAATATTTAACATTCATCTTAATCGTTCAAAAGTTTGAGATGAGAGAGAGGGAGAGAAGTCTAAACCATCAAAATACTTTTAAACGGTTGAGATACTCATTCGGACACTGGTTGAGTATACTCAAAAGTTTGAGAGGAGAGAGGGGGGAAGAAATCTATCACCATCTTTTACCTTGCCCTTTTTTGTAGTAGCCAGAAGGACAAGGGTCCCACTAATTCAAATTTTTTTTGGTGCACGATGTTTCAAGATTTCGTCAATTCTAATCAATGTGTCAGATAGGGCATTGCTACCCAATTTTAATACTCCACTCCAAGATGACGCGTTTCAACTAGTACGTACTCCTACAATTTTTCATTGTGGACGGGGTTGGTGCTGTGTAGCAACTGCACAGTACTTGCTGTGCACCATTTAAGTTATCTGTTACTCAGATAAATCATTCAGATTTCACCTTAGCACTTTTATATCCGAATCGTTCCTTACGGTGCATGTAAAATGAAATCTGAATTATTCATTCGAGTAACGGAAGACCCGAATAATTCACAGCACGTGCTGTGCGGGTGCAGCAACCCCAAATCCAGCCGAATGAAGATAGCAGGTGGCAGCGGTAAAGCGAAAGGCACAGATGTGCATGCACAGATGGTGCACAGATGGGTCTCGGGGACCCACTTTTGGGTCCCACACGACTGATCCAAGCCGTTCATTCATCTCAAAATCAAATTCCGAGGGGCCCACGCGGAGATCAAGTCAATCGGACGTCCCTAAGTGCTCGATCCAAAATCACCCCATTTCGTTTAAAAAGTAATGAACGAAATGGGGTGATTTTGGATCGAGCACTTAGGGACGTCCGATCGAGACCTTATTGATGTTAAAATTAGTTGATTTTTTTAGAGACCTTAAAAAAAGTGTTTAAAGAATATTGAGCGGATCGGATTATTCGTGTGGAACCCAAAATGGATCCTATAAAGGTGGTGTACAATTGGTGTACACAAAAATGGTGTACATCTAGCAGGACTCGCTGCCAAATAAAGTACTTCCGTGTATTATTTTTCAAATTCTTTCCGCACCGAATTAAAGTACTAGAATTTTTTTTTTCATCTTTTAATTTGAAAAATAGCAAGAAAGAGAAAGTGAGACTCTTATTTAGGAATGGAGAGATTATTTTCTTTGTCAAACTCATTTTGATCAAACTATAGAATTTTCAAATGAAATGTGTAAGGTCCAATATCAAAGAGTGGACCTATGGTAAAATTCCATAACTCACTCTCCTTTGAGGTTACCCATACGGCTTAGGCCCGGTAATTATCTGGTACATGTGGGATAAGGGTGTTGGAGAATTTTGTGAATGAAACCGGGGCACTCGGAGGGTCTCCCGGGGCAACCGAGACCACCCCACGGATTCAACACACGCTGGGTAACTCCCTCATGATTATGGAGATAATGGCAGAATTGATTTTCAATTCAATTTCGGATTCATGGCTACGGTTACAAGATCAAAAATTCATTGGCAAAATTCATTTTCGTTATTGAATGGGGAGGCTCCCCCATTAATCCCGTATTCATGTTTCAGCTCCCTTTTCCAGCTATAAAAGGGCAGCTCCGTTTTGGTTTGTTCACAAGTAATTGTGCAACACATTTCAGTATAGTCACAACTCGTTTTTGTGAGAGAGAGGCAGACGAGAGTAATAGTTCGTCAAGGCTTCCAGCGGTGGTGTTCCGGTGGTTGTGGTTGAGCCGTTGTAGCCTGGGACGAAGATGCTGATTCATCCTACAACACCCACGGTAGGCGGCGAATCTTTGTTAAGGAGAGTGTGGTTACACACGACTCGGCATATGTTCGACAGTTTGTATCTCTGTTTTACAGTTTATGTTTCCGTGTTCATTTTGTATTCTGTTCATGTATATGTATATATGAGAAGTTTTGTTTTTTCTGGAATCACGATTGCCGCTGTAATTTTTCCAACAAAGGGAACTACATGTACCCGATGGATTAGTCGATGCAAAATGTTTTAGACACCCTTCATTAGCAAAAAAATAACTGCATACTCGTTTCCATAATTTGGCACCAAAAAGTGCTTTTGGGCCGAATTATTTTAGAACTAAATAGTTTCAAGTTTAACTCTCTCCACCTCATTTTTTCCTAATTTCTCAATCCCGATTGAATTAATTTGATTTTTTCGAGAATGTTGGTGGGACAAGGAAATAATTTGGTGTGGAGTAACTTGCCCATTTTCATACTTACAGGGGTTGAGAAAGAAGGACCTCTTGAAAAAAAGTTAAGCCCTTCAAAAGCCTTATTTTTTTCAAAGGGTAATTTTACTTTCTCTCTCTCTCTCTCTCTCTCAGTCTCATCGTCACTTCCAAAACTCAACCAATGGCGAAATCAGGATTGGAGGATTATGCCGTGCACTAAGTACATGACACCGTGTCATACACCTATTTGGTTGTCCGTTTCCAAGAACCCAATGTTTACATGGTATCAAGATGGTCCTTTCTCTCATAAGACCCTGACCTCACACTACCATATAACCAATATTTACAATTTAGTCCTCTCTTTTCAAAATAAACCTCCATATGACTATGGAATTTATTTTGACCAAAAAGAAACTTATTGTTGTTTTGAAAGCTTGCATTTGTTGGCTTGTTTTCTCCTTTAATTGGTACGAGCTAGATACATTCATGTACTTCATGACAATCACGATAACAAAACACTATATTAACAATATGAGAATCAAACGCAAGAAATAGTCCGATAATGAGTAACAACTAAGCCAATAAAGAGCAATTCGATCCCGGTGAAAGGAGAAATGATGATCAAGATATTGTTTTAAGTGATATATGATTCATGAATCTCTCTCTTAATTTGTTCCATCTTTTCTTTTACTTACTTTTTGTATTTTATGAGAGAATATTATAGGAATTTATCGTCCTTTTAGAGATTTAAAGATCCAGATAGAGATGCGAGTATCCAAATATAGAGACCCATGCCTCGATTTCTAAATCTCTAAAAAGGACGATAGGTCCCTCTAAAAAGTATAAAAAGTCAAAAAAAAAATGGAGACAAATTACAAAATCTCGAATCATTATGTCACTCTAAAATTGAGAGTTTGACAGGAGATGCTCTAAGAACTTCAAAATTAGTGTTAGTCTAAATGGCGTGTAGTCCATGTGGCATCACCCCAACTCTCTCACTGTGGGATGTGAAGGATTTTTTTTTGTCAATTGTTAAGAATTTTATTTAACTCAACGGCAAACTAGACACATCAAGGATCGCTTCCCTACTAATTCAGTTTGGAACACTCTCCTTCCAAATTAGAGGGTCATCCAAAGATAGGGCAAATTTGGCTATCACATTAGCCACCCTATTACAACTATGCGGAACAAAATTAAAAGAACAAGAAACAAACTTATTAGCTAGCACAAGTGCATCCTCAATGATAACATCCAAGCAAGCTTTGACTGGAGATTGGCCTTGAAGCATCTTGATCACTGTTTGTGCATCTCCTTCCATCACATAACTTCTATCCCGAGAGTAGATTTCAGACCCCAAAGCAAAGCGGATACCTGTGGCCTCAACCAATTCAGCAAACATACACCATTTGAGTGGTAAGGCAACAACACTCATAATATTCCCATACTTATCACTTATCACTACACCAACACCACCCTTACTTTTGGCCCCATCAAATGCACCATCCACATTAATTTTAAAAGTTCACGCCCTCGGTGGATGCCCTTTGTTGAACCTCTAAGACAGCGGTCCCTTGTTCAACACCACGTATTTTTTGAACGGCTTGTAAAAACATATCATGTTCCTCTAAGGCACGATCTAGAATTTCCGTTTCTTTCGTCCACTGTTGCTTAAAAACCCACTTGTTCCTTGCAATCCAAATGTGCCAACCAATAATAGCAAATAAACCCGCAGCTTCTGTTTGTATCACACCATTAGTTGGATGTGAAGGATTCAAAGAGGCGAAGTTGGTGAGTGAAAGACTTCAAAGTATGGAGAATTTTATGAGATATATATATATATATATATATATATATATATATATATATATATATATATATATATATATATATATAATGAGTTCACTTCTAATCCGGATTTTTAATTTTCAGACCTCATGATCCAAATATTTTTTTGATGATCCGATCCGTCCAATGTGTTTAGAAGGTGTTTTCAAAATTACGGCGAGAAATCTTCAAAAAAATCACAGGGAAGGGCTTGATCCAAGCGGTAGCTGCAAAAAAATGTATATTTACATTTTTGTAAAACTGAATCAAGCCCTTCCCGGTATTTTTTTTTTGAAGATTTCTCGCGTACACCCTAGGAAACACCTTTTGAACACATTGGATATATATAATGAGTTCACTTCTAATCCGGACTTTTAATTTTCAGACCTCATGATCCAAATATTTTTTTGATGATCCGATCCGTCCAATGTGTTTAGAAGGTGTTTTCAAGAGTCCGAGCGAGAAATCTTCAAAAAAAAATACCGGGAAGGGCTTGATCCAAGCAGTTTTCATGTATATTTACATTTTTTGCGAAAACTGCTTGGATCAAGCCCTTCCCGGTATTTTTTTTTGAAGATTTCTCGCGTACACCCTAGGAAACACCTTCTGAACACATTGGACGGATCGGATTTTCCAAAAAAAAATCTGCAACACAAAAAAACCCTATTTTTTCCCTTAAATCCGGGAGTGTGGATAAGAAATTTTACTTTAATATATACTACTTAAAAACCAAGTGTGAGTACAGCTGTAAATTGTTCCAATTCCGACTTAAAGTCATGAAATGGCTTAAAACCAATTTTTAAATCAATGTAGTGTGAGGGAATAACTTATCTCGTAAAGAGCAATAAGTCAATTTTAAGTTTAAGCCAGTAATTAAAATAAGGAAGCCAAGTTCTCAAGCATTTCAACCTAACTCATCCATTGTTAGTCGAGCCAAATTTTGCAATATTTCAACTTGGCTCGTTAAATGTTAGTTGGACTCGAGGTCAAGCTTGAATCGAACGCATAAATGAGCCGAGCTTGAACTCTAAAAGAAAAATCAAATAGTAGAAGATAAATTACTAGCTGTATTACTAAAATAAATTTACAAATCTATGTGTTCTCACAAACCTACTTTAGCCGACCTTCAACTAAGTTAAAGCCCGGCTTATTTACTAAGCAAGATCCAAAATCAAGCTCAAGTTCGTTTATTAACTTAATGAGCCAAGCTCGAATGATCCCTACCAACTAAAATCTTGACCGTCCATTTCTTTTATGACTACGGCAATTTGATCAAGACAAACAATAACCAATCAACTTCTTTTTTTCTTTTTCTTTTTTTGCATGGATAATACATCTACAATTGCAAAATAAACAGTTTGGATCGTCAAGTGAGACCGTGGTGAATTCAGTTTCATCACATGAAGATCGCACTAGAAAGATAAGAGAATCACCAAAAATCAAGTGCCATATTAAGCTATTTCTGGCAAGTTATCCAGAGATGAGAGACTCCCAAAATAAATATGTAGTACAGTTGTACTCCTTAAATGATTTGTCACATCCAACGGCTTGGATGCCGCATACTAGCACTAGAGCTGCACACCAGCACTCCCCCTTCCGAGCTTGATACTTCTGTTTACCTTCACACTTAGCTTTTTGTCGCGTTAATTGCACAAGCATATCAGAGCAAATTTCAGAACTACATAAAGCAAGTAAGCAATACATCTGATCCTCAAAGAAAATTTCAGCAAGTGTTCAGAATCCGCCAGTAAATAAAATGCCGAAAATGTGCGCCTCCTAGTTACATTTGAAGGCCATACGAGAAATGGAGTAATCTAAATTACAAATTAGGACAATTTCCTTCGCAAAAGAAAAATCCCACCACAGTCCTTTCCAAATTTTAGATCAGCAGCAAACAGATGATAAAGTAATCTCATCTGCGGAAGTGAATATTTACAACGGATGGCTGCAAAAACAATGTCTGCTGGATAGAGAGAGCGAGAGGCAAAATTGGGTGGAACAAGAATGAGGAGATTTTCTTTGCCCGACCGTCTGTGCTACCGGCTTCAGGTCCTAATTTAAAAAGCGGAGATATCATGATTATCTAATTGGGTCAAACATTAATTCAACAAAGCAATAACATCCATATAGGGTACTCAATAATCGAATAAAAGTTCGCAATCCGTGTCCGACGTGTTACGTTGAACCATCGCCTAGCCAAAATATTTTGCTCTTTGAATCTACAATGAAATTATTAACTAGTCTTGTCCATTACGCACATAATGCCTTACGACAAAAACCTTGTAAACAGCATTACACTAGAAAACAAAACAATACGAGATATGAATATTGTGGCGTGTTTCTGTGTTCTTGAGATGAAGATTAAATGAAATCTCGCACTCATAAACATACCCACCCGACACTTGTACACGAGTCCATGTAACATAGAATAACGTATGGAACAGGGTAAGGTCAATTAAGTTTACGAATGTCTCTGCCCAGTTAATACTTAGTACTCCATAAGTGTTTCACAGAAGTTCATCAGCGCCGTACATACCTGGTTTAATTTTGAATTTGAGGGAATACGGCTGCCTCCTTGTGATGAACTTGATTGGATGGTCAGTTGACTGTCTATGCCGGTCCGTTGCAGAAATCAGCTGCAATTTCAGGTCAAATTAGGGAGGTGAAAAGTACAATTCCAATGAAGAGCCAGGTACGAATGTATAAATGAAGCGGATGAAACACAGGATATTGAATTAGTTGCAACACAAATGCAGGGAGAAATCGATAAAATGTGTCACACAATGCAGCATTATGATATAATATAGACTATATGGTCACAACAATAGAAATTGAAATCCGGAATCAAATCTTTACCGGTACTCTATCAGCAGTACGACATAAACAGCATTTTAGCGAGATCACTTCCGTTTACATGCAAGATATCATAAGTTACCCAACTATGGATTATCCTAAATAGTCTTACACTCTTTAGCTAGGTGCTTTCCATAAAGTGAAACCTTCTAAGAAGGCAGACCCCTCGTGAGATTATCAAACTCGACATCCTATTACATAACACAGCTGCCTATCCATAATGGCTGAAGAAGTAGGCTTGGCGACCCTTTGCATTTCCGAGTTGATTGAATAAGAGACGTCTCAATCTGGTAAATAGTTGTTTTTTATGAATCGAAATACTTAAAGAGGAACATGGCTTGTATCTTTCGGTGCATACTTGCAAATTCTCTGCGTTTATTTCAACCAAAATAAGAAGCAGCAAAAAAGTGCAATTGTCACCTGTAGGGCCGAGCATTTTTTTAACTAAAGAGAATTGAATTTAAAGAATCGAACCTTTTCATCATAACGAAAGAGGGATTGATCAAAATACGGGGAAGGACTTTGCGATTGACAGTTGATAGGCAAAGAAGCCAGCATCTTCTTCACAAACTGCAAGTCCAAGCACACACTATAACAGGTTTCATGACACAAGGTGACCAAAAAAATTCATGAGAAAAATTACCTGTTGAAAGCCGTTGGCTTTACTTTTATTGCACCTTAGTTGCTCAAGAGCATAGATGTTATTTGAATGAGACGTTATGAAATTCATAGACAACGAATTTTTTGATGTCGTGTGGAAGTGATCACAAAACTGCTCAAATAATAAATAGAGCTCTTCTGCAGAATTCTACAATAAATTAGGAAGAACTTATGAGCATGTCCCCCAGAAATATCCCCCACAAAAAACTAAAAGTGCCCAATTGTAAGATGAAAGCAACTACCTGATAAAATGTGATGAATTCAGTTGTCTCCATGTTATATACAGCAAAGAATGAAGTATGAGTATGGTGATCAGCATTTCTTGACATCTGAGATTTTGGTAACGTTCCATTACATATTTATAGTATAACCAATTGGTATAACAGAGCACATAGCAAATCCCACAGAATTCTGAAAGATGAGGACTGATTTATTTATGATATCAAATAAAAAATAACAACTAGCCTCAGACTTCATCACATCATGATTATTCTCGGAAGCTCTAACAGCCACGGCCATAGACGGTATTAAGCTAGACCAATCACAGATGAGGATGAGCCAAAAGTATTAGTTCTGAGGACTTGATAATCTATAGCGTCTTTTAGTCGGTACACAGGATGGAAGAGACATATTGATGGAGATTGGGTCGCGTGCCGGTACTTGGAACAGCTCGATAGAAAAGTGGGAAAAACGGCTAGTGGCGGATTGATCCGCAAATCTTATGGTTGAAGCGAAACGGCCCAACGATCAAGGCCCATTGCAGACCCATGGGCACCGGTGGTTTTCGGCCTAATTCCTTCGTTTAGGCCTCCGAAACATCAAAGTTGCCGTTTTAGGAAATAATCAATCTGCTAATTACTTGGTCAATCCAACTCCGTTTTGACCTAAGTTTTTGGCCGTAGCTATCTTTTTTATTCTAGTTTCTGTATTTGAGCCTAACTCAAATATTTCCGTTTTTGGTAATTTTGGTAATTTTCCTTATTTTATGCTAAGTTGGCAACTGTTGCCTTTTCCCGTTTATTCCTAGGGTTTTCGTAGCCTCTATATATTGATCTTGTAAGCCTTCGGGCTAGTTAGTTGATTTGCTTAATAAAATTTCGAGTTTTAGAGAGAGTTTCTCTAATTCTAGTTCGTGATCGTTCTTGTTCATCTTTTTTATACGCTTACCTGCATCAGTTGGTATCAGAGCCCCGCTCGCTTCCTGATATGGCTCCTGCCAATAGAGGCCGCGGTAATCGACACGCTGCTATTAAAGAGGTGTATCAGCGGGATGACATTGCACGAGAGGCACGGGCAGAGGAGCGATTTCAATGGCTGGAGCAGCGAATGGAGGAGGTGCTTGGAACACTCACCGATCATATCGCTGCTTTGTCTGTTGGTGGAAATCCCCCTCGCCGCCATCCACAAAATCGTCAACCTGAAGAGGAGGATGAGTTCATGGATGATGATTCTACCATTAACCCTTTTGCTGGTCATGGCCGTGCGGATCTCGCAGGTTACTACCAACCAAGGGGCCGGGATGTCATGGGTGACCGCCATGATTTTCGGCGCTGGGAGTCTGGTTTGAAAGTTGAACTGCCTAAGTTCCAGGGAGGTTTGACGCCAGAAGAATTCCTGGATTGGATCTTTGCAGTTGAGGAAACGTTGGACTTTAAAGAGGTTCCAGAAAATAAACGGGTTCCACTGGTTGCTACACGGTTTCGGGGTAGGGCTGCGGCTTGGTGGCAGCAATTGAAATTAACCAGGGCTAGGCAAGGCAAGGAAAAGATTACATCATGGGAGAAGTTGAAGAAGAAGATGCGGGTTGCTTTCCTTCCCCACAATTATACCCGTATGATGTACCAACGTCTACAGAACCTTCGTCAAGGAACACGTTCTGTGGATGATTATACCATGGATTTTTTTCAGTTAGTGGCTCGAAACGATATTGCCGAGACGGATGAACAATTGGTAACACGGTATATTGGGGGCTTGCGCCAAACCTACCAGGATGCCTTCATCATGCTTGACGTATACACCGTATCAGATGCCCATCAAAGAGCTTTGCAATTGGAGAAACAGGTGACCCGTAAACCTGTGAGTTCTTGGAGTGGTGCAGGTAAGGTTACAAATCCTGCTGCTCCAAAGCTGACAATGCCCCCACAAGCCTCTGCACCACAAGGAAATCGAGTAGCAAGCAGTGCAAGTTATAAGTGTTTTAAGTGCGGTGAGATGGGGCATCGGGCTTTTGAATGTCGGAAGGGTGATCGTGAAGGAAAGGCTTTGTTGCTGGAATATAATGAGGCTAAAGGAGCACAGGAGGGTATGAATGAACACGCTCCAGTGTATGATGATAATGAAGAATCGGAACAAGATGTGGAAGAGAGTGTTGGGGACGTCGGACCGATGCTGGTGGTTCGGCGAGCGTGCTATGCCCCCCGTGACACAGATGGAGACTCATGGCTGCACAGCAACGTGTTTCAATCCACTTGCACCATTGGGGGAAAGGTATGCCGTTTTGTGATAGACTCTGGTAGCTGTGAGAACGTGGTGTCCGAGGAAGCGGTTCAGAAACTTGGGCTGAAAACAGAGCCTCATCCTAATCCGTACAAATTGGCGTGGCTAAAACGAGGTAATGAGGTTAAAGTTTCTAAGCGATCTTTAGTTTCATTCTCTGTTGGTTCTAAGTATAAAGATAAGGTTTGGTGTGATGTTGTGGGAATGGATGTTTGCCACCTTTTGTTGGGAAGGCCGTGGCAATTTGATCACAGGGTAAAACACGATGGTGGCGCTAATACTTACACTTTCATGTCGGGTAATACTAAGATTGTGTTACTGCCTTCTAAAGAGAATGTAACCAAACCACAAGCTGGGGAGGGTACTAATCTTTTAACGCAGGTGCAGTTCGAGGAGGAATTTTCAGTTACAAAATTAGGGTTTGTGCTTGTTGCTAAGGAGGGTGCTGCGCCAATAAGCTAGAGCAAAGGGTTCCTACTATTATCCAGCCTCTTCTTAGGGAATTTCAAGATGTGTTCCCAGAAGAGTTGCCAGATGGGTTGCCCCCTTTGCGTGATATTCAGCACCAGATTGATCTAGTAACGAGTTCTAGTTTGTCGAATCGTCCCCATTATCGGATGAGTCCGAAGGAGCATGAGGAGCTGCGACGGCAGGTTGAAGATTTGTTGTCCAAAGGCTTTATCCGAGAGAGCCTTAGTCCTTGTGCCGTTCCAGCGCTGTTAATTCCCAAGAAGGATGGTACTTGGCGGATGTGTGTTGATAGCAGGGCCATCAATAAAATCACAGTAAAATACCGATTTCCAATTCCTCGCTTGGACGACTTGTTGGATCAACTGGTGGATGCACAGGTTTTTACTAAACTGGACTTGAAAAGTGGTTATCATCAGCTCCGAATAAGGCCAGGGGATGAATGGAAAACAGCCTTCAAAACTCGTGAAGGCCTTTACGAGTGGTTGGTTATGCCGTTTGGGTTATCAAACGCTCCCAGTACTTTTATGCGGATGATGAATCAGGCCTTGCGTCCTTTTATCGGTAAGTCAGTTGTGGTTTATTTTGATGATATACTAATATATAGTGCTTCACCTGAGTTGCATGTACAGCATCTGCGAGAGGTTCTCACGGTCCTCCGGAGGGAACAGTTATTTGGGGCGATTAAAAAATGCGTGTTTATGACAGATTCCGTATTATTTCTTGGGTATGTAGTATCCAAGGATGGGATTTCAGTTGACCAGTCTAAAGTCGAGGCAATCCGAAGTTGGCCTCAACCAAAGACCCTATTTGATATTCGCAGCTTCCACGGACTAGCAGCATTCTATCGGCGTTTCATACCACACTTCAGCACTATTATGGCGCCGATCACGGACTGTATGAAAGGAGGTCGGTTTACATGGACAACTGAAGCAACCGAGGCATTTCAGTTGATTAAGCAAAAGCTAACTTCAGCACCAATTTTGATACTACCAGATTTTGCTCAACCTTTTGAGTTGCACTGTGATGCGTCAAAGGTTGGGATTGGGGCTGTTCTTAGCCAACATTCCAAGCCTGTGGCATTTTTTAGCGAGAAATTGAATGGAGCAAAGGTGAAGTACAGTGCTTACGATGTGGAGTTCTACGCTTTAGTGCAAGCTTTAAAACATTGGTACCATTATCTTATTCACAACGACTTTATCTTGTTTTCTGATCATGAGGCATTAAAACACCTTCATACACAGGATAAGTTGTCTGACAGGCATGCTAAATGGGCTGCCTTTATCCAACAGTTTTCGTTTGTTATTAAGCATAAGTCTGGTGCTTTAAATCGCGTGGCTGATGCTCTCAGTCGTTGCTCCAACTTTCTCACTTTAATGCGTACCACTGTCATGGGTTTTGAAGCTTTTCAGGAATTATTAGCCGAAGATCCGTACTTTTCTCGGGTGCTCGAGAATGTTACCGGGGAAGGACCATCGGAATTCCATGTGCAGGATGGTTATTTGTTCAAAGGAAATCGCTTATGTGTGCCAGATTCTAGCCTTCGACTGAAAATTATTAGAGAGCTGCACAATGAGGGGCATGTGGGTCGTGACAAAACTTTTGCTTTAGTATCTGATTCTTATTTCTGGCCAACTTTGAGAAAGGACGTTTATAAATTTGTGGAAGGCTACTATATTTGTCAAGTGTCCAAAGGAACTGCAACCAACGCCGGGTTATATATGCCTTTGCCCATTCCGTCTCAGCCATGGACAGATGTGAGCATGGATTTTGTGTTGGGTTTGCCGCGTACCCAACGTGGCAATGACTCTGTTTTTGTGGTGGTCGATCGTTTTTCCAAGATGTCACACTTTATTCCCTGCAAGAAGACCACGGATGCAGTGAGAGTGGCCCAACTCTATTTTTCTGAAGTGTACCGTTTGCATGGACTGCCTAATTCCATTGTCTCTGATCGTGACACACGATTCTTAAGCCATTTTTGGCGTTGTCTGTGGCGGTTGGCCAACACTAAGCTTGATTTCAGCACATCTTATCATCCTCAGACCGATGGCCAGACTGAAGTGGTAAATCGTTCTCTGGGAAATCTTCTTCGTAGTTTGGTGGGAGAGTATCTCAAGAGTTGGGATCAGAAGTTAAGTCAAGCCGAGTTTGCGTTTAACCATTCTGTCAACCGCAGTACTGGGTTTTCTCCTTTCCAGATTGTCTACGGTTTTAATCCTCGCTCTCCGATAGATTTGGTGCCTGTCCCTGATTTAAAGCGTATTCATGGTAAGGCCGAAGACTTTATTCAGCAACTGCAGAATATTCATAAGGAGGCCGAGCAACACCTTTGTGACTCTACTGCCAAGTACAAACATGACGCCGACACGAAGGAGTTTGATGTTGGCGACTTTGTGTATGCTGTCCTCACTAAAGATCGGTACTCTGCTCATGATTACAATAAGCTTGCTGCCCGCAAAATTGGACCGGTTGAGATTATTGAGAAGATCAATCCTAATGCTTACCAGTTGAAGCTTCCTAGTCATGTTCGTACATCGGATGTGTTCAACGTTAAACATCTTGTTCCTTTCAAGGGTGATAGTTCTTCGGATGAGGAGGCAAATTCGAGGTCGAATTTCTTTCATGCAGGGGCAGATGATGCAGATTGGGTCGTGTGCCGGTACTTGGAACAGCTCGATAGAAAAGTGGGAAAAACGGCTAGTGGCGGATTGATCCGCAAATCTTATGGTTGAAGAGAAACAGCCATACGATCAAGGCCCATTGTCTACAGACCCATGGGCACCGGTGGTTTTCGGCCTAATTCCTTCGTTTAGGCCTCCGAAACATCAAATTTTCCGTTTTAGGAAATAATCAATCTGCTAATTACTTGGTCAATCCAACTCCGTTTTGACCTAAGTTTTTGGCCGTAGCTATCTTTTTTATTCTAGTTTCTGTATTTGAGCCTAACTCAAATATTTCCGTTTTTGGTAATTTTGGTAATTTTCCTTATTTTATGCTAAGTCGGCAACTATTGCCTTTTCCCGTTTATTCCTAGGGTTTTCGTAGCCTCTATATATTGATCTTGTAAGCCTTCGGGCTAGTTAGTTGATTTGCTTAATAAAATTTCGAGTTTTAGAGAGAGTTTCTCTAATTCTGGTTCGTGATCGTTCTTGTTCATCTTTTTTATACGCTTCCCTGCATCACATATGTAGCAGGTTCTGGACACCTGTTGTTTGCTTTGTAGGAAATGATGAAATTGATGCAAAGGCTTTATCAGTGGCATGTGACTACCACTGGACCTGCTTCTCAGTCCCCCAAAAAAAAAAAAACAGATGAAACAAACTACTATATGGCTTAAGTATAGTTTAAGGAAATGCATTACACAATTCTGGTGCCGCTTTGGCACCTTATAATTTTTTTTTCCCGCATTGACTAAAACAAATATTCATATCGACAAAGAAAACCCTTTTTCCATTCTCAATAATCAGTACCAATAAATAGGATAAAATGGAATAAGCTGATTCACTATCGAAAAATGAGAATCTAGCATATCCCTATAGTGAGTAGGAATTTATGGTTTCCATTGGTGCCAATCCAATCACCTCAATTTAAGAGAGATGAAGTTTGATATAGGATCTTAATACCTAGTTAGGGTTTTCATGGTACAAGTCACCGAGTCAACAAAATCTGCAAAAGAAACAAATCATGCACTGAATACATTTTAAACCCTGAAAGTCCTGGCAGTTTTCATAAGGGGTCTCATAGTTTCATTTGCAAACCCTTACACCATAAGGTTTTCAATGTATTTCTGTTAAGAGCGACGTTTTCTAAAATTCTGTCTTATTTCTGCAGTCAGGTTATAACCGTCTTTAAGTGGGTATTGGATGAATGTACAAAAAGTGGGAGTAAAGGCTGATTAAGCTTCTTGACCTATTCTCTCAACTTTTCTCTGCCACCTCTTTTCTTTCATACCATCAATTCAACTGTGTCTAATTGGTCCAGCCATCACAAACAGTCCGGGATTTCAACAAGTAAAATTACCATTGTACATTTTTTGACATACTGTATTAGAGATGGAACAAACATATGTCAATCCAAGAACCACTATGGTACAATCCACCGGAACCAAAATTTTACAAACAAAAATAATATAAATTGTTCTCCTCTTGCGCTCCCTCACATAATCCAAATAATCAGCAACTGCCCCACACTGGCACACGCCAAGCTTCTTTCTCATCTTGTCACGAATGGCTCCAACTCCAAGACAAGTGATGGGAAACCCCATAACATTTCACATTTCAAACAAGTGAAATGACCCACCTTCACAATCAACGCTACCTTCCTCAAACCAGACTTACCACCATGTCCCCTACAATCCCCTTCTATTTCTCTTTCTAAGCAGATTTGTCCTAAAGCTCCCACATTCTCCTTCTCTATCTTTCTTTCTCCCTCTCTTTCTCATATGCATGTATTCACACTCGTGCATGCATTGCATCCATATGTGTACAACTCAGATTGATCAAATATGGTCCAAATTTGAGGTGGCTCTTACCTAAATAAGGTCAAAAGAGTTCATACGTTTCATTGCAAGCTCATGGGAGAGTCCCGTGGATTTTTTTCCCTCAGCCAAATGTCTAACAAGAGTGCAATGCTTGACAATTTACGCACCAATTGAAATCCACAGTTCCAAATGTTTTCAGGTGAAATTGCAGCTGAAACTGGGGATCTCCCAAAACTGATGCAACGAGAAGGGCAATGATACCAACTGAGAAATTTACTTGAAACTGCATCTATTGAACTCTACACTACAATCAATATGGTAGTTACGCTAGAATAGAACCTAAGAAATCAGACATCACATAAAGTTTGAATTGCCTTGTAATGCTTATTTAAAAGGCATGACACTTAACACTGTCCACTAACCAGACTGATAAATTTTTTTGAGTAAAGCCACATTTAACCAACCATGACAATCAATTTAGAGGTTTCGGTTGGCAAAAAGCATCTCCAAAATTATCAAAAGGATCTAAAAAGTGAAACTAAGAGCAAGATCAGTATCTCAGAACTGCAAGATCTCACAATAGTTCAAGACTTACCTCATATTACTTATCTGAGGCATCGAAATTCCAAACTAAGTTAGTATAGCCAATTTGTTTTAGGTTGGATGCCATCATAATTATAGCATGATATCAGAGCTAGTTTGGGTGGCCTTGCGTGGACAAAGTCTCAGCCCGAGTCAATTTCTCTTGCTTCATCAATCCATATACGTACCCCACGTTCTAGTTCTACCTAGGACTGCACGTGAGGGGGAGTTTTGGACTAGTCACACACACTTTATCTAAGTCACCTAAGCTTGGTTAAAATCTAGAGGCCACTCCACCTACAGACAATTTGGTTTAGGTTGGATGCCTCCATTAACTTACAATTATTGTGGACAACGCAAGCTACCAATATTGATATACAACTTGATTAAAGAAACGATACTACATGAATCAATATACAGCTATAAACCTTAGTCCAATAAAAAAAACAGACCTTCCTGCCCCTCCCCCAACACAACAAAAGAAATAGAAGACCAACAAATTACACACAAAAAAAAAAAGGAAATGAAAGGGAAAGAAGAAAACCTAAGGAATGTGAAGTGAAGGAAGGCCAAGAAGAAGAAACCTCACCCCTCCATCAACACTGCCAAACTTGATTAGTAGGTGCTGCCGGTCTAAAAATTGTACCTGTCCAATTCATATATAATTTGCTGGACTATACTGTAAGAATAAGCACATTAGTGATAGTGCACAAGCCGAAAAGCAAAAGTTAGAAGCATACCTTCCAAATTATCAAATCCACATAATCTTGAAAATGATAGTAAAACTTCTTCTTCAGGCATTGGATTCTCTGTAATACAAGAAAAAGAGAACAGTGAGGCCAAAATGTTCTCCTTGCCAATCAAGGTGCACACCACCTTTAAAAAGATGAAAACACTCGTCCAACTCAACTATACGAGAAAGTACTCAAAATAGAAAAATTAATAAGCTCAAAATACAAACCCTAATACAATATACATCCCAAAATGATGTAAAACTTCCTATTTGCATGCATCACGTTTGGTGCTAGGCTGGCTACCACCGAGGCAGGCATCAACTAGGCAGTCTGGGCAGCCTAGAGCACCTAGCCGTCATCCATAAAACTATAAATCGACCGTGGACAGTGGACAACCATGAAAAAAGCAAAAACCTTTTTTTTTTTTTTTGGTTTACACTAATAGGAATGAAAAACTTCATCAAAAAATTCAACAAAATCTTTTAACTTTTGAAAAAATGAAAGAAATCCAATTAATCAGAACTCAGCGGAAGTCATGCAAACCCTTTCAACACAAGGTCACCTTTTGCTAGGTTGCCTACAGATGATAGCAGTGGCTACTTAACACCCCATTTGATCTGCTTATACAACCAACAAACAAGCAGATTGTGTCCATGTGGTAAAATAAAATAAGGCACAAGCAAATGACCCCAAAGAGGGTAGAACCAGAAAGCTGCTAGCGTATTACTCCCAACCATAATGCATCTATGGAAGTCAGCAGATTGGCAAACCAGTTCTAAAATATCTACCAAGAAGAATGTCTGGTGCTGCAGAAAGTTATTTATGATAACCAGTATCTTTGACTAGAATCACTACTAGGAGAAGCACTAATTACACAAACAACATACATATACCATGGGGTAAAAATGCACCAACAAGCTTAAAGAAACAAGGATTTGTCAGCGACATGACAAACCAGAGTTTGATCAGTTTCTTCTGTCCATATCCCACGAAATATGAATGAAAGCAAGCGCTGTTTGATACCACTCAGGAAATTGCTCTCCAAAATTGATTGATTATGCTGCAGACCATTCCCGACATGATTCACAGCCACCTGATGCAGTTTACATTTATCAGGGACACAAATAGACTGAAATCCACAGCTAGATATATAATAAACACAATTCCTTTATTGAATAACGAGTACAGATTAAAATAAAATAAAACAGTTGAAGAAACAAAGTGAATCAGACGCCGGATGCAATCCCTTCTCATTCATAAGCAGGACGCATCAGGGACTAAAGGACCATCATGTTAAACAAACATTGACCAAGAAAGACTATAAAGCCAAATAAGAGGAGCAGCAACCAGCTAGTTCAATTTACCAAGGAAGCAATAACCATATACGACCAAATTCTTAATCTTCATACAATGTGGGGATTCGGGAACCACCTCTTTCGGGAAACAATATCAGAGGGTTATGTCAGTTCTGAGTAATTGGGGTTAACAGACATCAGAGATATCATTCAAGTTGTATATGCACTTCTTCATATCATATCAAAGTTTAGACCGAGCTTCCGGTTAATCGTATTGTGCAGTAGTATAAGCACTGTTGATTAGAGCAATTACGTGGCTTATTGGTATCATATAAGAACCTACACTCAAGAGAATTTAATTTCCTAATTTGAATCCAAGACTTTCCTAATGTAAAGATGGCTTATTGGCTTTATTCGGCAACCATAGAACTGTCAAGATTTAAGAAGCACATGAAAGGCTACGAAGGTTGTTTGCCATGTCGTACACCAATGCCCATTGGACACTCCCAAACAACATGAGAGATCCCCGAATCTTCAGGTTCTTTGTTTTTTCTATGGAGTTCGGACACTTTTGGTGCCACATTTCCATCTTTTAACGTACATGAAGGACATTAAAGGTTGAAATAAGACCTTGTGCTGTAATGACAAAATACAAACCATGTAGATTTACACTTAATAATCCCTCGTTCCCTTGGGAATGTGGTCTTAATGACATAAGCCACGTGATTGATGGAAAAATTTCTAGTTAATGCAATTATTCTATGGGTTTGATGAAATGCAATAACTATTTGGATGGTAAAAAGCCCTTGGAACTTACAAAATATATGGTCCTTTAAATGTTTAGGGTAATGTTGCATTTTCAGTCCAAGGGAATCATATATTTGAGCTTATATGGCGAGTGTTGGTTGGATGAGCAAAATCAAAACAGAAGACAATGATGGTTGAGTACATGATGTGGCTTCATCCAATTTGTCTTCTTTGTCGGGCACATACAGTGTTTAGCCTAATGGATGCCAGCTCTAACAAATTTAGCCGGTTCAGAATTTGTGCCTCTGAAAAAAACAACACAACAATCAAGAATACAACTATTTACTAGGGAAACCAAGTGCTAGGAGGACAGCAGAGTTTTTTTTTTGCCGCCGAGGAGGGGGTGGATAGAGAATTTGGCCACCAAGGAGAGCAGAACCAGCGCCAGTCATTCATCGAGCAACCTGATTTGTAGAGATCTAGGAAATATCTGTGTTCTTCGTCTAGCTCCTTTTCTTCTGTCAAATGTCTTATTATGCGCGGAAGAATTCAGCCATATCCTTGTGTGTAAGCTCATATCCTGCCTGGATTCCATAACCATATCATTGGGTGTTGGTGCAAATGCGTCACCAAATCTGAGGAGCCCACGTATCATTGGTACTCGTAGAATACTATAACCGGATCACGATGACTGTTTTTGTGCTTTAAGCAATAACCATGCTCTTAAAACAAAATCAGAGAGTGGGAGAAACTTTCAGTGGCTCGATTTTTCTCAATGTTTCTGTCTCTCTTGCCTTTCCTGCTCTAGCTGCTGAATCATCTTGTACTTTTTCATAATTTTTCTCAAATTTCAAGAGAAATTTTAACAAACAAAACTCTTGGAAACTATTTTCAGTGATACAACTCAACCAAAACAAACATGTCTACAATGCAATCAAGTCATATTCTTTTACTTTCTTGAAAAGCTAGAAAGCCATCAAGTTGTACCTTCGGTTTACTCAGTTTGATAACTGATTGTATATTGCGTACCTTTCAGTTGTACTCCCTTCCTTCCTTAATGTAATACGATGACATACTACTCATTGAGCTGGTTATACAAGCTCCTTCTCTATCCCCAATGGTGATCAATATGCCTTCAATACTCTTTCCTAAGGATATTAGATAATGTACGTCTGCTTTCTTTAACCTCTAAAGAGTTGATAACTAAGCATTTCATCAACTAGATGGTACTTTCTCATAATACTACCGGATAATGAATGTCAACTTTCTGCAACCTCTAGAAAAGAATGTAAGAATAACTTTGTACAGCTCTGCGAGAAATGTATAATGACGCTGTTGAGCTGGTAATTTCAAGATCCAATTCTCTGTTCGGCAAAGTAAATAACTATTCCTTTCATAAATAAGAACGACCTTCCTCAGAGAAAATTAGACAGTGTAGGCCTATTTTCTTCAATCTCCACTAAAGAGTGTTAAACAAAGATGCTATACATTTTGCAAGGATCTTTGAAGAATCCAAGAATGGCACATCTTTCGAACAAAATGTCAACATTTTTATCAGTCCAAACTCCAAACAATCATATGGCAACCAAACTCCTTAATTTTTCTTTATAAGGCTGGGTATAAGAAATACATTTTTATCATGTATACTTTGCTGGAGGATGATAATGTTCCAGTTTCTTGTCGATGTCGCACACAAGGCAGCCGGTCTAATCAGATAAATATAGGTAACTCTTCTCTAAGATCTCGATGGTAGCTTGTAGTATATGGCTATATGCATTTTATCAGCAATTGAAATGCAGGCTAAATAGAGTGTAATGCGAACCTAGGGGATATAGGAGAACAAAAAGTTTTAGGGCAAAGGGCGTCATCAAACCATCTTTTTGCACTACTTTGCTTCAGGCCAGCTAAAATATCTCATTTAGTAAAAGATGGAGATAAATTTAAAAAAAAGGAAGACAAGTAGCCCTCACAAAATAAAGAAGGAGAACAAACAACAAGATAAAAAAACTACGACCACACTTGCCTGAGGATTGGAGTTGAGAAACAGTTCATCGTCTTCACGACAAAATTCCCCAATAGCTCGAACATCAACGAGGTTTCCAGAGTCCCTGATTTGGAGAATGTGTATTGTTTGATAACGAAGGGATACTATAGCCAGTAAATCGTCATACAAAAACACACCCATACTATGGGCCAGATTGACGTAATCATTGTGGAAAATCCTCTGGTCAAGTATAACTCCATCTTCCAATCTGAGTGAAAAAACCCAAATCATAATGAAAAGAAAGTCAATTTGGCATATTAGCATAGTGAATTTTGACAAAAAGGTGCACACCTCAAAAGGTGAAAAGTTATCTTCTCAATATAAGGGACTCCCGGAATAGCTCCTCCAGCAGCAGGTGCATCATGAATTTGTGTAGTAGAAGTTGCGAAGAGTCCAAATTGGTTACTCTCTATGTAGAGGAAGAACTCTTTACATATAAATTCACTGCCGGAAGGCCCAGAAGCAAGGGGAACACAGTACAATTGGGTGAAAAAACTCTCAAACCTCTTCGATTTCAAGGGAAGATCATGAGTATCGCACTCTTCATCTTTGCAAGAAAATGTTAACCATGTTGGTCTATAAACAATAAGATCTTGATGATTTCTGCTGAAGCTTATGAGGTATTGGCCATCATCAGTGAACTTGCGGAACGAATGATCAGGACATTCAACATCATATATTGTACAACTTGGCACAAGATTCTCATAAAATCGTCTGGCACAATGAATCTGTAAAAATCAATTTATGCTTTAGACTCCAATATCAAGTTGGCCATAGCATTTCCAATAGTAGGACATGAGATAAAATGCAAAAAAGAATTATTGAACACAAAAGCTACATTAAGATCTTCCTTCCATCCTTTTTTTGCCCCCGACTGGCAAATCTTCCTTCCCATCCTTGAAAGTAAACCTTGCTTTTTTCTTAAATAAAAGCAACGAGTTTCAACATTCCAAGGACAATCATAATTTCACAGGACCCTAACATTTAAACCCTGAAATCTGCCCATTACACAGAGGCCATAAAGAATTGGAGAGAAGTGTCACCCTCTCAAAACAAAATATGGTTGCATTAATCAAATCAAGTTCTCATAATTATATTCATAAGAAAATAACAAAAGAAATGACAGCACAGTTAGAAATTCTAAGGCCGTGACACTAGGGAGTGAATGTTAGTCCTAGGCTCCTAGCAATGTTAGTCAATTCTGAAGCAACTGGGAGAGAAAATATGATGCTTCGTAACGGAAGGAATGACTTGAGGATTGCTACGTGGCGGATTTGCTTTCGATCTTTCACTTCTCTCTCTGTGTATTCATTCCCATTGCAAATTCGTGTTGAAACAGCCAAATAACGTATTATTCCTATTTGAGGTGAAGCTTCTTTTTAGAGGTGGAGTCTTTCCTTTATAACCAACTTTGATTTCCTACACATTTATGGCATGGATCACTCTCTGTCTTTGTCTCTCACTAAAAGCTCCAACGAACGAATGGGCAGGAGTATAGTTGTGGTTCCATAGCCAAAGTAATGCGGCACTGCAATGTAGCATCCCATTACCTCTTTCATGGGACCAGAGCTCCAAGCCGCCGCACGTGAGGAATGACTTCGGCGCCCGAGTTACGGCTTTGGCAATGCCAGTAGCCAGTAGGGAATACAATATGACCATGATATATGAGAACAGTTGTTGCTTCTTCGGCATCCGGGTGACCTTAGAGGGCCAGAACAATTTCACCGAGAGCACCTTATTTTCTATCTGGTGGTACCAGGTCCAAGTAATACTTGGGAGACTTCGATAAAACTCATCGTCTCTGTATTTCTTCGTACGCAAAATCAACGGAATCCATTGCCTTTCGTATCGGTGTTTCATTGTTCTTGAACAGAGGTTCAAATAAAAGCTGGATCAAATCTTCTGGTTCTATCATTTTCGGTTCATTTTATTGAATTACCATGTTTTCTGTGTGTATTTTGGTTATGAAAACATTGAGAAGCTGAGACCATGGTGGCTTGCTTCTATAGTCCTTTCTTGCCTTCGTGCCTATGAATTTAGGGTTATGAAATGAAATGCACATTGAGTTTTACCTTTAAGAAAGAAAAAATATATATATGTCTCTGACCTGTAGGCGGTAGATGTTGGCCAGTGAGCACGCTGTGCGTGAGGAAGGGCGTGAAGGGAAGTCCCAGGTCGCCAGGGTAGTCTTTACTCTTTACCACTAGTCATTTTCCTTGTCTAACAATAAATCATTTAAGTTTTGCACATATAGCTAGAACTCAATTGTCTCCTAGTAATGCCAGCACTTCACAACGCACAATAATTGGTTGACTGACAGTATATCAACGTTGAAGAGATGGTTCGGATTGCTGAACACGATGATTGCATTTTTTGAGCCTTGGACCAAATGAGGAATTCGGCGTGAGAAACTTTAACTCCAACCCAAAAGCCTAACCTATTACGTGGAGAGGACGAGAGTTCAACAATCACCTTGTTAACTAGGGGTGGGCATCGAGTCATGTCGTGTCGTGTTCGTGTCGTGTCAACTCGTGTTCGTGTCAAAATTCTCTCAACCCTAACCCGACCTGTTTAATTTTTCGTATTATCGTGTCGTGTCATATTCGTGTTTCGTGTCAGAAATCGCTAACCCTAACCCTCTAACTTCGTGTCGGATTCGTGTCATGTCATCATGTCTTCCCATAAATTCCCGTGTCGTGTCATGTTCGTGTCATGTTTGTCGTGTTATCTCGTGTTCGTGTTAAAATTTTCTTAACCCTAACCCGACCTGTTTAACTTTTCGTGTTCTCGTGTCGCGTCATTTTTGTGTTTCGTGTCAGAAATGGCTGACCTTAAACCGCTAACTTCGTGTCGTGTTCGGGTCGTGTTCTCGTGTCGTGTCTGAAATTCCCACCCCTATTGTTAACTTCCGTACACAGGCAATGTAGCACATCATTATTTTACTGAAGGATGGAATAGGCCTTGCTCTAATACCATAAATAAATCTGAAATTCTAAACCAATCTAGTTCAATAATCAAGTCGGCCAAGCGGAATAGGTGTAATGAATATGTCGAGGAATATGGACAGATATTAATGAAAACCCAAATCAATGATCATTCGAAAGGATGGAAGCTGATTAGGCTGTGAAAATTGAAATCAATAAAGAAATACTCCCTCTATCCCATTTTGTTGGGCCCTCATTAGGAAACAAATTATATAGGTAACATAATTATTACTACATTGTACTCTTGTTAACTTTCCAATTTTCCCACCCGAAAAAAAAAAAAAACACTTCCCAATTTCCCCCCTTCATGGAATGTTTCTTGATATCCTAACATAAATAGAGGAAAGGAGGGGCAAAATGAGGATGTTGCATCACTTTCTCCAAAAATTTTCAAAATGAACAATTTTTCTGGGACAAACCCAGAATAGATTACTAGCAATACTAGCACCAAAAAATTAGCCTAAATTGAAAGAAGTAAAGCTGCGAACTGACCAACGTATCCGAACTAAAGAGGTCCAAATTACTCCAAAACAAAGATGACGAAGCCATTGAAAAGATAATCAACAATATCGAGCAAAAGAAATATTACTGGAAAATACAAAATACAACTGAGAACATGAACAGAGTAAAGATACTTACACTAGTTCCGGGAGCAGGTGTGCGAATTTGTCGCTCGAAAATCCTGGCAGCGACGTTGTTTCGACTAAACATGAGGGGCCTCAGTTGGTCTTACTCTCGGAAACCACCATTGATGAAAATTTCACACCTAAGAAACGCTCAAATCACCGTTCGTTAATCGATTGCTTCGTCTACTGACCAATTAACTATGGATGCAATTGCATGCAACCTTTGGCTGAGTTTTATCGGCCTCACCGCTCTCTCTCTCTCTCTCTCTCTCTCTCTCTCTCTCTCCGCGTCACTTCTTTGCTCTTCCTAGAGCAGCGGATAATTGGAGTCGTGGTTTATATTTAGGGTGAAATAAAGTAATGGTACACACAGTTTATGCTCTGCGTCAATCTAGACCCTTTTCTTTCGGTTTGTTTATTTGAAAAAAACTTGGGGGTGATATCAATAGCGGTACTCAGAGCGCATTTCGGCCATTTTGAAATTGTTTTTTTTCATTTAATATATATATATATATATATATATATATATATTTTAATGGTTCAGATTTGAGAGGGAGAGAGAGAGAGAGAATACAGGGAGAGAAATCTGCTTCTTTTTCCATTTGATATAAATTTTTTTTTTCATTCCATATACAATAGTGGGTAGCCGGAGAGTTAATGAGTTAATCCAGAAAGGTCTAGAAGTTATCCATTATCCTAAACCCTAAACATCTCTGTTGAGGCTCGAACTCTGGTATCCCTTATGAGAGAACCAAGAGATAACTGATAAGCTAGGAAGAGAGTAGGGATGGCAATGGGTCGAATTGAAGCCGGATTTTCCCTCCCTGTACCCACCCCGTTCCTTTCGGAGGCAGACTCAGAGCAGGGGAAATCGAAGGTGTGTCGGGTTCAGAGATAAATCGGATCCCCATTTATCGTATAAATTTTTGATAACTTTGTTTTTTAATTAAAACGTTTTGACAATAAAACAAGGGCCTTGTTCATATCCCTGTTTAATTTTAGTTTTGATGACATATCATTTTCTTCATTTCTCTCTCTATCTCTCTTCACTCATTACACCTGCTGACATTATCAAAATCAAAGTAAACTATCTAACCAAACACAGCCAAGATATTGATAAGTAATGATAGTTAAAAAAATATCACAAAGTAAACAAAGACACAAAATAGTGATTTATTATCAGGTATTCTACTCTTATAATACCAAACTAACGAAATGTATATTGATATATACATATAAAAATTAGTATTAACTATAATCAGAGTCGGATCAGGTTAAAATGGATTGGGGGAAGCAAATATCATCCCCACCCCATTTGCTTATCGGATCGAGGATTACCCGCTTGGATCGGGGCGGCGAGGTCAGAGGTAGGGATGGAGCGGAGGTAATTGCCATCCCTAGAAGAGAGAAATCAGAGCAGTCCAAAATATTTTTAGATGACCAAGATTAATGCTCAGGCACCATGTATGCAATCTCTAATTTACACCCACATTTTACTCCGTTTAGTTGGTTTCTAATTTGAGTTCCGGAGCTCGTTTGATTACCCTTCTTATTTACTTAGGGGTCGCTTGGATGAAGGATATCCCACCCATATAACTTTTCACTCCCTCTTAAGAGGGGACCCAGTCCTTATCCTCTTGTTGGCAACAACATTTGTTCTCCCCCATTTCTTTTCACCCCCTCTTCTCTTATACGTGATAGGGTGCTAATGCCGGATAATTTTTGGGTTGCCTCTACTGTAACACCCCGATTTTTATTGATAAAAAGAATTAATTTTTGGGTGATTTGCTGACCATTAGGAATAGAAAAAAAAAACTATATTTTTGTGATTTAACATCTGTAAAATAAAAGAGCGTATTTTTGGTATGTGTTGGAATTTTTTTAAAAAACATTTTAGAACGTTATTTCAACCTTACTAACAGCATTGGGACACGAGAATGCAACATAAATCGCCGCGAGGCGACTAATCTTGGAACCCAAGTGAAGACCTTCCGGAAACTAAGCAAGGTGGCTCCCTTTTATTGGGTACTTGGTGGCCAAGTAAAGGGGTTTCCGGAATTAGTTGAGTTGGCACACTAAGATTGGATTAAGGCCATGGTAATCATTAGGAACAAACCCCCTAAACTATTCACCGAATGAAGACTAGATATTTACCAATGTGTAGTTAAGTTCTAAGAGCACCCTTTGTTACTATAAATAGAAGTATTCACTCCCCCTGTATACCCACCACCACCCCCACGCATACACCCCAATAGGAGAAGAAAGAGCAAGAGAACTAGGAGAGACGGAATCAACCGAGTAAAGGTGAGGTAAGTATTTCCCCACTTCCGTGATAAACACATGTACACACTTGCACCAATAGTTGTTATTTCCTCCTTTAATTCCATACACGTGCACCACTCCCTGTAGATGGGTTAAAAAATTTTAACTACACCTAGATTCCCAAAAATTAGCTCAAGTTTTGACATATATTTTTAGATTAGCTAACTAACAACCGAAAACATAGATTTTTAGAAGTAAGATTAGTTAAAACAAATTGTGACCAAATCAATTCACAGATTTAGAAAATAAATTTACTCATTTAGTTGTTGGGATTAATTTATAACTAAAAATGAACCATGCTTTCTACGCCGCTAGTAGCTCGACTCAACTCGTTCTGAAATTGGACCGAACCCGAGCTCCGAATTTAAACTCATTTGAAACACACGTAGCATTGGTTTAAGTTACTAAATAAATGATACTAGTAAAAATAAATAAATAAATAAAAATAAAGAAGAAGAAGATGGACTATAAAATGGCTAAACACATTCATAGCTCTGACAAATTATGGGATGGGCTACATTTGTGAAGTATCACTTTTGCAATGAAAACAAAACGTGGCTTGTAAAAGAAAAAAAAAAGAAACATATACTAGAAGTTGAGACTACTGGGTACATTGAATTAGTCTTGGTTGATAGTTGGGCAATATTTTAGCACTTAGATCTAGAAATTTTAACACGTGGTCTACAATTTTAGTATCCCTAAATCGTTAATGTGTTATTTTAGGACTCGGTGCGTCTCAGTAGATTCTACGGTAAATTCCAAGCCCAAAAAGGTGAGTTATGAATTATCTTTATTACGTGAGTTTTTGTAAAAATTTATGTTTTCGATTTACTGAATTGTTGTTCTTTTGTAGCAAATATGCCATGGAATTATGATATTTTGTAATTGATGAAAATAGTATTAGTGATGCATCCGGACGATGTCCCTGAAATCTGGGGGACATTAAAGATACCAGTGGGAACGGTGTTATAAGGGCGGAATGGGAAGGGACACAGCCAGGTATCCAAATGAATTGATCAATTCAGCATGCGTTGAGGGTCGCTCCCTCATAGCTGGCATAATCGTCGGATGGTATATTGTGATATACATGAAAAGCTATGTCATATGTGCGTTCACTTATGCCCTTACTTTCAGCTTGAGCTATGAAAATCTGACACTATGATCCCTGTTTGATGAAAAATTTTAAATTCCATGGTAGCTCATGTAATTCCGATAATTCATAGACTCACACAAGCTGTGGCTTATGTTTTGTACTTACATTCCTTTTCAGGCAAGCACGGATAGAAGAACGGGTCAAATTATCAATGATTAGTCTATGTTTAGTTGTAAAATAAATAAAGGGAAAGGAAATGTATCCTATGTAATGAATAAAGGACTCAAGCGAGTCCCAATTGTAAAATTGGGTTTCCGTAATGATAAGCGGTTTATTTTAAATTTAAAGGAAAAAAAATAATATGTAGAAAAATGTTGATGGAGGCCTTTGGTGGGGAAAGCTCACTGGCCGGTCACGATAATTAAATCTGTTGGATTTGGGTCGTGACATCTACCCTCCCCAAAAATTATCCGGGAGTAGAGGGGTTAAGTTTTTGACCAAAACAACCCTCCTTATCCCCCTCATCCATCACCCTCATCCATCAACCAGCATTAACCAAATAAAAATCTGATCGTGCTTTACATTATTATTAAAAAAAAAAAACAAACAAACAAAGAACATTTAACCAAAATCAAATCGTGCTTTAAAACTCTAATCAGATCGTGCTTAAAATTAAAATCACGTTCAACCCAAAAAAAACCTTAAAATCTATAATTTTTTTACATTCTTAGAAATCAAAAGTAAGTTCAAAACAAGAACCAAACCGGATCGTGCTTTGGCCCCAAACATCCGATCGCCGGAATTCTAAAATGACCGCTAAAGTAGACATAAAAAAAATACCATTTTTCGTTACTGACTGTCGCTGTCGGTTTGAGTTTGGCCCGAGAGAGAAGATTTGTGCAGGAATTTCGAGAGAGAAGATTTGTTAAGAGAGAGAGAGGGAGGGAGAGAGAGAGAGAGAGAGCGAGTCGGTGAGTGATTTTGATAAAAGAAATGAAAACCAATGGGTGGGTTTTGATAAACAATGGGTGGGTGGGTTTCTCATATATCATTTCTCTTCATATGTCATTTCTCTTTTGAGAAACAATGCGTGGGTTTAGTGGCTGGGTGGATTTTTATCCTATACAAATAAATAATTTCTTCTTTTTTTTTTTTATCAAAGGCTTTGATCTAATGGCCCATATTCAATAACTTTGATCTAATGGCTTGTAAAAAAAATTTATTTTTAAAAAATTAAAAAAAAGAATATTTTCAGTGAAATAAATTTAAATTAACTTCAAATTGTCCAAAAAAAAATAAGTCTTATAATTATATAATTAAATTAATGCATAATAAGGTTTGGTACACCACAAGGTAAAATAGTCATTTGATTGTTTTTTTAATCATTCACCCCCTCTTATTTTTAAGTTATCCAAACCAAGCCAAAAATTATCCCCCTATTTAATCCTTCATCCAAACCATCTACTTTTTTATCACCCTCCATAAACATCACATCAATCTGGGCCCCCCTCCAAAAATAATACCCCATCTTATCTTATCCCCCTCTAAAACTTATCCCCTAAAAATAATACCCCATCCAATCGGGGCCTTATATTCAAAATCACAAGAAAATAAGTAAGTAGCACACCGGCTTGCTAGTGTCGGGTTGTGAGATTCTCGAGTTTAAACTTGGAAAGTTAGGGGTAGTTTTCCATTTGCTAAAATGGGAATTTGCTAAAATCAAGTGTTTGATTTTAACAATTTTTCATTTTAGCAAATGAAAAACTACCCCTCAGGCCTCTTGATTGATTATTATGTTCTTTAAAAGTAATAACCATCTTTTTTTCAATGTATTCATAATGTTCGTACCAATAAAATTTCCTACCATTTTGATACATATATATATATATATATATATATATATATATATATATATATATATATATATATATATATATATATATATATATATATATATATATATATATATATAAACCAACGCCCACATCCAAGTGACATCCAAATAATCATATTTTTATACTATCTTTTTTGCTTACTTATTACTCCATAAGCTAGCAAATAAGAAGCAAAGTTACCTGATCCAAATAGCAATGAGAGTTTAATTATCAAACAAACAAATGAGTAAATAAAAACTTGTATCATTGCAATATTGAGAGATTCTTTTGCATAACGCTCCGGAAAAGGCAACATTAAACACCCTTAAAAAAATTACGAATTGATTATTTCTTATTAATAAAAGTTACGAATTTTTTATATAAAAGTTACGGAACGCACCAAATGTTATGAATCATATTGCTGAAAAGTTACAAAATACAAAACAATGTTACAATTGCCAATAAGTGCCAAGACAACATGGACCAAGATAACAAAGACGCATTAATATACACACCTTTAATAAATGCCAGATTGTGGCCCATTTTCTAACACTCCACAATATAAGCTTGTTTTAAGGAAATAGGACGGAGATTCTATTGATCACACATGGGAAGAAAGAACAACATGAAGAGAAACTGAGGTTTCACGTCTGTCATACTTGGTACACTTACAGCCCAATTAATACTCTCGTTGTCCAAAATTATTGATTATGTTAGGATTTCAAAATGAAATTTTGAACTGCTCATTTTTTAATCTATAATATTTAAAGATTTTAAAAAATTTGTATGATAAAACTAATTCAAATCTATCAAATAACATCTATATTGCACATAAAATTCGTTATAAAATAAAAAGAAAATATGAAGTTTAAAAATGGCATCGAAATCCGTCAGGACCGGCGATTTGGGACGGGAAGTATTAAGGAACAAAATAACAATTGGGTAAATTACCAATGCCACCCCTGAGGTTTCTAACAAATGGATTTGACTACCCACAAATTAAAATTTTTGATAATTTTGGTTGATGATTTTGAGAAATATTTCTGAGAAAGTGTTTGGATGGGTTTTTGAAAAAAGTAATAATTAGAGAGATGTGTAATAATTGGAGAGAGAGATAGAGAGAAAAATGAGAATAATGATTGAAAAGAGGGGTATGAGTAAAGAGAGAAACATGATTAATGATTGGAGAGATGAGAGATGAAAAGAAATTTTTTTTGGAAATATGAAGAGAACACAATGATCAAAATTGTAACGATCAGCAATAGATTGATGAATTATTGTTGCAGGCATTGTCAAGTTTATTTCGGAGATTTCACTTACAAGGTTACACCGATGTTGACTACGTATGCTTATTTGGAAATGTCTCGTTACCTCGTCACTGGAAAAATGTAATGAAATTGTTGAATTCTTTGTTGCTTCCCTCACGTACTAGTAAAAGACTAAAGTTGGTAATTCTCTGTCATGTGTGTTTTTGTTTGTGAATGGTAGCCTTGTATATCGTGGTCGTGCAAAGAAGTATAATTTCAGAAATCAAGAATCAAGCTAAAGAAAATGGTCAAGAATTAACACTCTAGCTAGCAAGCAAAAAGCCTACCCAATTCGTAAGGGCCTTGCATTCTAATAGCCATTCTTGATCACTTTTTGAGTTTAGTCTTGGTCTGTAATCTGTAGACTTATTCTTCCTATCACCGGGAACGAAACCAGATCCTCCGCACCCAAAATTTGTTACTCACTTTTCCGAGGATTTTAATGTACGATACAAGACCAAATCTCCACTTCCCTAGTATGGAATTAATGCATATTACTAGTAGAATAATATGGAAAAGAGAATTTATTTTTTTTATGCGCGCAGCAGAATTGGGGTTTATGCGCGCTGAAGAATTGGCTTGAATCCTCCCAGTCACGCGCGCTTGCCGGCCGATTTCCTTTCAAGTATGGTGATGGTATTTGGAAGATTCAGATGAAATTCTAAGCTTAGATTTTGGCCTAGTAGTTGCAAGTTTGGGATTTTAACCAAGTTCTCTTTTAGTAGGAAATTATGGGTTACAGACTATTTTAGGTAGCTATATGACATGGTTCAAGTCCCAGAATCAGCCACTCTAAGAAAAAGTGAGAAGGTTAGACTGTCTAGCCACTTCCGGCGCCCATACTTTGATGCAAATAGAAAATTAGTGCCAAAATTAATTCAATAAACTGGTTTATTTTGGGTTTTATTAAAAAAAAAGTTTTGACCATAATTTTATACTTCTTTGATTCCTCTCGCCAAAAGAAAAATAATAAACCACGAAAACTTAATGCAAAACTAACAAATGTAAAAACTATTTGAATAAAGACAAAACAAATAAAACCAAAAAACCAGTTTAAGTCTTTTTGCCAAAGGAGACCCTAATAATAACTTTAGATGTATTGGGCTTGTCACTTGTGAAGCTTGTTTCGACTTGGATCGTGTTTGACTAAGCGTTTGTAGTTTGTCCTAAATGACCTATAAATATTGGTCATGTATCTCTATATCATAAATACTTGCCATATGCAACCGCTAATGTGATTTATACCTTTTCTTCATTCTATACATAGTGGAAATCGGTGTGAAGTACCTAACATTCTACCTGGCAAACACATAAAATCTTTATATTGTGCGTTCTCATTTTCTGTTCTTGATTATTCTTTGCGCGTTGTGTGTTTGTTGAACCAAATTATCAACAGGTGCATTGGAAGTGACAATTCCCCTTCTTTTTCTTTTTCTTTTCATTTGATTGGTATTGTTGTTGTTTTTATCATTTATTATTAATATTTTTGGCTGGACAAACGATTTGGTCCCATATTATGTTCAAGGAACTTGCTAAGTAACTCCAAGGAGGAGTAAAAAATAATCACAATAATTTCAGTAGTTTATAGTACGATAAACATCCAAGAAATGGACCACAATGCCTTCCCTATACATATGCATTATCTGAGGTGACTTCTCTGGTTTTGTATGACTTTTCTTTTTGGGCATGTAGATTTTGAAGATCTTGTAGAATCATTATATTGTTGGACCCATTAGTGCTTTGCATATATAAACAAACACACACACACATATATATGGATCCCGTTCTCCTAAGGGATATCTTTTTTTTTTTGCCAAATCTTCACGTAAGCCCTTAAAAATGCATTTTAAAAACATTAAACAGTTCGGATCGTCAAAATTTGGCTCAGAAAGGCTAGGTTTGCACCAAATTTAAATAAGGGATCCCTTAGGTAATCGTTATCCTATATATATATATATACACGGAAATTTTCTTATCCACACTCCCGAAAATAAGGGGAAAATGGGTTTTTTTTGTGTTGCAAATTTTTTTGGAAAATCCGATCCGTCCAATGTGTTCAAAAGGTGTTTTCAAGGGTACAGTTTTTGCAAAAACTACTTGGATCAAACCCTTCCTATTTTTTTTTTTTTTTTGAAGATTTTTCGCTAGGACCCTTGAAAACACCTTTTAAACACATTGGGCCGAACGGATTTTCCAAAAAAAATTGCAACACAAAAAAAGCCAATTTTTTTCTTATTTCCGAGAGGTGTGGATGTGAAGTTTTCCGTATATATATACCCAAAACTTCTAGTCCACACCTCCCGGAAATAAGAAAAAAATGGGTTTTTTTGTGTTGCAAATTATTTTTGGAAAATCCGAGCCATTCAATGTGTTTAGAAGGTGTTTTCAAAGGGTCCACGCAGAAATCTTCAAAAAAAATACCGGGAAGGACTTGATCCAAACAGTTTTTGCAAAAATTGTAAATATAAAATTTTTGCAAAAACGTAAATAATAAAATTTTTGCAAAAACTGTTTGGATCAAGTCATTCCTGGTATTTGTTTTTGAAGATTTCTCTCAAGTACCCTTAAAAACACCTTCTGAACACATTGGACGGATCGGATCGTTAAAAAAAATTGGATCGTGAGGTCCGGAAACGGAAAGACCAGACTAGAAGTGTTCCCTTTATATATATATATATATATATATATATATATATATATTAGTTTTGTTGTTTGGGCCGGCTTATATGTACCTCGACTAATTTCATCCCCAATCCGTTGATGGCATGCCATTCACGTCTGAATCTGAATTAGGAGATTCATAAGAAATTAGTATTTTCTTTAGGCTTGTCCGAATAATCAAATGATGGGTCAATTCTGTGGAGAGAAAGCACACAAACCAACTGTACTAATCCTTGGAGCTGCTTTGCATAATACAACAGTCTATATAAAGACACTCTGGTCCTGAAAAGCATCATTCTCCCACAAAAATTCAGCTGTTCTGTTCTCACCTCTAGTCATTCACAATTTGATCTATGGCCCCTATTGCAGTTGGCGATGTGATTCCCGATGCCACTTTGGCCTACTTGGACGAAAAAGACCAGGTCCAACAAGTATCGGTACACTCTCTCGCTAAGGGTAAAAAGGTCATTCTGTTCGCTGTTCCCGGCGCCTTCACTCCCGTTTGCAGGTAATTTCCTTCATTTCTTTCTCATTTCGCTTTTCTTTTTCATTGTTGCATGAAAAAACTGTCACTGGTTATTGGTTTGGGAAAGCTATATTACATGAACTCGGGTACTGGTAAAATTAGACAAAGCTTTACTTCTTAATTGTCGGGTTCATCAACTCCTCGTTGCGATGACAAAGGAATATGTCAAAAGACTCGAAACATTGATCCTTATAATTTTGTCTCAAGAAAAATGGCCAAAACTATTAGAGTTGTTCTTAGGAAAATATAAAGAGTTGTTATTTGATTAAATTAATTGTCCTTGCAGAAAATTGGTACTTTAATGTTAAGTGATTTCTTTTATAGATTTTTCGTCAAGATATTTGAGATTAATTATTCTTATAAACGAAAATAATCAAAATTTTGATTTTAATTTTTTTTTTAAGTTTGGATTATAATTTTTACTTATAGTATTAAATTTCTTACGAATGCTTATATTTGACCTGAATCTAACAATATCATTTGCGCGTCTCCTTGTCCACTACAGAATTCACTGTGTGTAAATTGATTAGTTAATACTTGTTGGTTTGATACAGCTTGAGGCATGTACCAGGCTTCATTGGAAAAGCAGAGGATCTAAAATCAAAGGGTGTGGAGGAAATATTATGTATGAGTGGTAAAGCTCCTTTCTTCATTTCAAGCTCTTTTGAATTCTTATTTTTCCATTTGAAAAAGATTTTAGTGAACATAAGGTTTCTTAGAGACATCATAAATAATTTGTGTTTTTCAAATATCGTTAAATTTAGAAGATCCATGTGTAAAAACCGGGTAGGGATATACATAACCGATCGATCAAGCAACACGATAAATTTTGTACTGTCTATCTCAACATATTTCGGTTCTTATTTGCAGTTAACGATCCCTTCGTTATGAAGGCATGGGAGAAAAGTTACCCAGAAAACAAACAAGTCAAGTTCCTAGCCGACGGCTCAGCAAAGTACACCCGTGCCCTTGGCCTTGATCTCGACGCTGCAGAGGGAGGGTTTGGTGTTCGGTCCAAGAGGTTTGCTCTCTTGCTCGATGATCTCAACGTGAAGGTCGCAAATATCGAGTCCGGAGGAGAAATCAGTGCCTCAACTGCTGAGGAAATGCTCAAGGCCCTTTGAATTTAGGCCTTCGAAACTTAATTGCTCGTCACTAGGCATCTATCTCTTTCAATAAATCATCATGCTCTGAAGTTGTACCCTCTTGTTTGTGGATTAAAATCTTTTTTCGTTGTTGTTGTTAATGCTTGTCTATAAGAATAATAGAGAGCATTGTATACCGCTAGTACTAGCAGTGAACTCTTGCTATGCGGAAAAAAAAAATCAAAATAAGTGTTCTGAAGGTAGTATTGTGAATATTTTGCTGAAACAACGCAGGTATCGATTGTTTCTTGTGTGACAAACCAAACAACTTGAGTTTGAATTTGTGTTCACTGGATACTAACTCTTTGAGGATTGGTTTATAACGTAAACAAACCAAGCTTGAGTGTTTTTTTGAAGCTCAGTATGTAAGTTTGCAAACCAAAGTCTCAACATGCTACTACACAGCTCGTTTGGCCTATGATGACTAAAAAAATCAACTTACTCAAGAACGGATTGTGGTCAATTTGATTAAAGCTCATTTGAGATTGGCTCATTAACAAGCCAAACATGAATTGAACAGATTTATTAAGCTATTTAAGTTTTCAGATGAAGTTTGAAAAATTGGCTTGTTCGCTAGTTTATTAGCTTAACTAGATCTTTAAAGAAAGGAAAATGATTTTCGTACCTCCAAATTGTTAACCGCATCCTCTAAGGGAGTGCAAAAATTAAGCATTCCCCAAACTGTTTGTGGGGGACTCTTCACTGGAATGACCTCTTTGACCGTCTAGTACTGCACAGAGAGGGAGGAGCTGGGCTAAACCTCGCTGGAGCCCTAGGTACCCGTCGGAGAAGAAGACTGGAACTCCTGGGGGACGTCGGAAGAGGACCTGCACAAGAGAGCAACCACGTTAGTGCCTAGCTCGGACGGTGGTAGTCCGAGAAGGCACTACGATGGCTAAGTCAGCAACGGAGGGAGAAGTTTAGTGGAGACTTCTAGAGAGAGAGTGCAACTGAGCATTCAATGTAGAGAGAGATATTGAGTGAAGAGGGTGAGGACCATATTTATAGGCAAGGGGGAGCGTGTATTGCACGCTCCTCGGGGGCCTCACGCGTTCTGTCCTCACCATCGCATTAAATGCATGGATTGACATCTATCTCTCAAGTGGCACCTCGGCCGCTACCTCACAAGAGATGTCACTTGTAACTGATATTTTTGTCAATCAAGTACCTCTTGCAGTAGCCTGCAGGGTTGGTGGCTTGCCACAAATGCAATGCATGCATGTAGGGTGGTTGAGGCCATTAATGAGCCGCTCAGATTGTCAGGTGTGTCTCGACCGAGCCCCTGACATCTGACACGACCTTCAGCACCGAAGTCAATCGACTCGGTCAGGGAGACTGTCACACCCCAAAATGGGAAATGACCGGCCATGTGCCACGAGGCAAACCCATGGAACACGAAGCCTAAAAATAAAATAAACCATAAAAACTAAATAACCATTCTTTATTAAATAACAAAATCAAAACCAAATTTGTCTCAGCATCAGCATGGGGAGCAACCATCCCATGAACCCAACAAAAAAAATTTCCACCAATGATAACAAAAAGCAATTTATCAAAAAGGTTTAACAAAGAGCGGAAGAGAATAAATAAAATACTAAAACTAGGATGCAATATCCTATGGAGGTCGACATAAAGAATTCTCCAAGATGCCGCCAGAGTCCTCACCGATTGACTCGATTTTCTTGAAAATGGTGTTGGAATAAATCCGTCAGCTGACAAGCTCAGTGAATGGCAAATCATGTATAAAAAATAAAGTTCTAAAGAAGGGATAAAATATTTTACCATGTAAATATTATTTGGCATGCGAGGTGTATAGCAAAACAATAAATCCTTTTACCAATAATTAACAAGCCTCAATGGTGATCACAATACGATATTCAACAACAATGAGAAACCACAACCAATACCAAATAGTACCAAGTACCAGTAAACAAAAATATCAGAATTGGATTCAATATCGAATCTTAGAGTCACCACGAGTAAGCAGCCCGTGAAACTTTTCCCTAAGAACAATCTGGCGAAAGTTAGCCGTTGAGCATTAGGGTCACTAACCAGAACACGGTCTCTTCCCCAATGGCCAGAGTGACCCGCACATAGAGGATTAATTTCCATGGACTTCCAAAAATGAGGGTTCCCATCAATATCTGAAGTAGTAATTTAAAGAACTCGGGGAAGTTTCGAAAGTACGTAACATGTTTAACCACTCACCTGGATTCACAAGTAATACAACTCAAACACGCAAAAGAGGATAACCTGAACAGAATAGAATATGTAATCACTAATTATACCGAGTACATAATTATCCATAGCAATATTGAACTACCCTAAAAGTTAATTAAACCTCAAACTCAAACTAATCTAAGTCACCAGGACATAACCAACCCAACTGACCTATATCCAATTCCAATCAATTAGCTCCCACGTACACATCACTTGTTCCAATTCCAAACTCCCAAAACATATGCAACAGCCAATCATTTTCCTCAAGGCACTATCCTTCAAAAATAAATGATAAAATATAACATGTCCTAAAGGAGAAAGTTCATGTTGCCACATCACTTCATTAGGAATACAAGCACCACATCATAACTTGTTCCTCGGCACCATCACATGAAACGATAAGAATTTCTCCGAAGACGCCCTTCTTTTTTTTGGTACAACGGAAGTTCAAAACAACAAGAAGAGAAAAACAACAGAAGAACTAGCAATCGCTAGTCTCTAAACTACCCTCCACCGACGGCATCTTCAATCACAAGCGTGCGAATGGACTGGGGGGAGTCCTCCAAGACCACCAGTGTCAATTTGTTCAGCACCAATGTGCGCAAGATGGTCAGCGCATTGATTTGCCTCTCGGAAAACATGGCTCAAGGACGAGTATGTGCGGGTGAGCAGAATTTTCGCCGCCTTTATCAGGTGACTTTGGGGGTGTTCTTCGTTGGGTCCATCATTGATAAGTTGGACCGCCACCAAGGAGTCGGATTCTATGGCAATGTTATTGTGTCCCTTCTCAAGCATGATAGTTAGTCCACGATATATTCCCCAAATCTCGGCTTCCAAGCTAGAGGTGCAGTCTAGTCTTCCAAAGAAACCCAGCAGCCAGTGGCCTTGATGATCCCGAAATATGCCTCCATATCCAGCTAAATAAAATAGCCAGCACCTACTGCCCTTCACATGGATCTCAATTTCTAGAGCAACGCATTGATCAAAAACAGAAAACTATGGGAGAATATTCTAGGACCTACCTCAAAGAACCAAGGGAAAGAACTTGTAAGACCACCTCGAATAAACCTTCAACTGCTGGTAATTGGTATTGCTCAATTTGAAGACGTTCTCTCAATATTAGCCCTAATAAACTTGTAACTCTTTATCTAAGTGCAGTCCAACAAAACCAACCACTAACCACTATTCCCTAAATTGTAGCTAATTAGGAAATTAGAACCTATGCAGATAAGTATGAAAAAAAAAACTTACTTATAATATAATTCAAGATAACAAAATACAAAATTACTCTCAATACCACTAATTGACAAAAATCAATCTCACACTACAAAAATTACAATTGTGCGTAAATTACCCACATGGTGTACAAAATAATTAACAAGGACCCGACCATGACACCGATTATAAGCGGAAAGATAATTCTATTTATTTTTAAAAAGTTCTAGGACGTATCAGCGGGGTTCGAGAATAGGCTCCCGAGGACAACCGTCTAGAACCTTTTATTGTAGGCTCCCGAGGGGGGCCCAACCGAGGTCCCTAAGCTCCCCGAGACCTATAGTGACTTCCATCCAGGAGCGGGCTCCCGAGGGGAGAGGTCCTGCCGAGCCTCCCCCGGTCATTTTGAGCTGTTTAGGTAGTCCCATGGACCCCCACCTCCTTACTGGGGGAAGCGAACGCCGAGGACAATGATCCCCCAGGTCCCCAAACCGCCCATTCTGGTTGTTAATTTTGGGAAGGGTGATAGTCAATTTGGGGAGTGTGAAAATCATTTTAACGTAATTTTCACATCCCCTAAGGTACAATTAACAATTTGGAGGGTGCGAAAATCATTTCCCCTAAAGAACAAGGTTTCTTTCAAGATTGTGAGCTGTGATAATGTTTATTACAAATTGTGCAATCCATCGGCAATCTTAGTACAACTTCTTTTTATTTGGATGTAATGAAAGCAACAAATCTATAAAAGGACAATCACAAGCCAAAGCACTCTTGGGTGGACCGATTGCTTAGCACTTATAAAGTTAGAAAAAAGAGAACAAGAATCCCCATCCTCATGAGCCAATATTCAACATTTCTAGAGCACCGTCATGCAATAGTACAAGTCTTTTCCACCGATACATTGGTGTGAATTCAATCACAAACTATGTGACTTCTACGTTAATGTGTGGTAGAGACGAGTCTCCAACACCATGTTATTGTGCTCCGGGAGGCAGTAGTTTTTCCATTACGGTGGAGTAAGTTTAATGTTTGTGCCATAGATGCAACCTCCCAAGAGAGCTTTTTGACTAGATTCTCAAAAAAGAGATACTTGATTCTGGCTGATGACATGGAACATGTGAATTTCCTGGCATTCCTCTTGGACTTTTCCTTACCTTTTTCATTTTAATCTTGCTGAAAAGTTGGAGATAGATTGCTCTGGTGCAACCACTGGTAGTCAGAGGAGATGCAGGCTCAACTTTTAAGTGATTTTCTTCATATTTCGTGTATACTTTTACATTTTAAGTAAAATTTTAACTTTTTCACTCCTTTAGGATGTCGATAACTTTGCTTTAGCCCTTTAAAATTAACTTTTTGTGGGGTGTTGATGAAGTGGTGGGGGAGGTAGTGTAGCGATAGTAAGATCGTGGTTTACGAGATGGCGATGGTGTTTCGGTGGAGGGTGGTGGTGGTTATTTGTGGTGGTGGAGTAGTATTCGTCATGGTGAGTGATGGCGTTGGTGGTGAAGGGAGGGAATGGTGATACGTTGGAGGCGTGGTGGTGTAGGTGGAGATGTGGTGAAGCAATTGTGGTGGTGATTAAATGATGGCACAATTGTGGTGGAAATATAATGCTCATTGGGCGCAATTTGAGTGCATCCTGGGCGCATTGAAGATTTGAAGTAGCTCTACTGTGCCTCAGGCGCAATTGAAGTGCGCCCTAGGCTCATCCTCTACTTATTTAGTGCGCCCTGAGCAAACCTCTATGAATCTTATGCATCGCAGATGCATCCTCGGATGATCGAGTGCATCTCAGGCACAATTCAAGTGTGCCCGGGTGCATCCAAGTGTGCCTTCACCTTTGCCACCACCATCATTATTTTACGACCCCATAACCACTAACCAGCACCATAGTCTCAATATTGCTGCAACCAGTAGACAACCTCTATCGCTCTCATTTCACCACCATTAGCACCAACCTCCACAAATGAAAAATTAAGAATATTCACGATTTTCTTATTTGCCATCGCCTCCTTAATTACAACCACAACCTCCACCACCACTAAAAGCACATTAAGAATATTCTCAATCTAAAAACTTGAGAATTTTGTTTATATTTTTGAATTGAGTATATTGTCAATGTTTAAATTCACCACCACTTCAAAATTGCCATCTCCACCGCCACCAAAACCACATTGAGAATAATCTTAATTTAAAAATTCGAGAATTTTTTCAATCACCTCACAATCATCATTTGACCAGTTACATCTTCTTTTTTCCAACTCAGTTATACACATGAGATCTGAACAAAATTTGTACCCCTAGCGTCATTGTGGCTTGTAAGATCCACAAATTTCTAACATAAAAACTATTTAATCACTACATCTTTAAGGGTAAGTTTTGGCATTTCATTCTTTCGTTGTCTCTATCATTGTAATTATAATCTATGGTTAATCTAATTTATTTTGAGTGACCTATCAATGCCATTATAGAGACAACTCAACCACACCATATTCTGCAAACACGCAAGTTTTATAAACTTCAATTAAGCTATGACAAAAAAAGAAGAAGTTATTTTTATGGTGGAGCTTTGAATTCCACAACTACCACAGAGGTTGTGTGAGCCATAATAATCAGTCCAATGTTGTGTCTTGGGTGGAACTAATCAAAAGTTCAAGTCTTTTGCAATGGTCTCAAGTCTTGAATCTCTGTAAAGAGAGTGATATATTAATTTTTTATACCATCCTATTATCACTTCTTTTTTTCATTCCTTATGTAAAAAAAAAAAAAAAAAACTTCAATATATTTCACCAACAACTAGTTCATGAGATAATTAAGAAATGTGCAAATTTAGTGTACGTTTTGACTCAGGTAATTTAATTGAACACCGAATACACGAGAGAAATAATAGAAGTGATACAAGAAAGAGATGTAAAGGTCTATAATAGAAACTTGAGGGGCCCATGACATTTAGCAGAATAAAGGGTGGCGTTTGCAAATACTACGAAGATGGACCCCCAGGGATGACAGAGGGTCGCTGGGTACCGTTAGACAAGGCTAAGGAAGTAGGTTTAGATAAAAGCAAAAACAACAGCTAGGCTAAATTTTTGGCCAAAAAATCTTATGCACAGTACATATAGTTAGTTTATCACTCTTAACACTCTAACAATATTATCCATTTACCTTATCTCTTATTAAAATATTATTTTTTTCGTTTTTATATATGTATTGTTGCCTCCATACCCATCGTTCGCTGCCTCCATACCCGTCATTCGTCACTGTCGATCGTCGTTGTCCCATCGCCGTCGTTCGTTGCCATTGATAAGAGAGAACAGAGGCGGTGTTGAAGTCCGAGGTGGCGGCGGGGAGCGAGGGGAAGACTAATAAACACGAGTGGGACAACGCCGTCGTCGGCTATGGTGGGGAAGAGTCGGTCGGCGCCCTCATGTGGGGCAGCACCGTCATTGGCTGCGGTGGCAGCAACGCTGAGAGAGAGAGAGAGAGAGAGAGAGAGAGAGTACAGGTAAAACAATAAAAAAGAAAAAAAGAAAAGAGTTGTTGATGAATAGTGTCAGGCTATTTTTACTCAAGCACTGTAGCTCAGGGAGGGATAGCTAAGGGTTTAGCCAATTTGTTGCAGGGGTGATTTACTCCTTTGGTAAGCCAAAATGGCTTTAAGGTTTTCTAAAAGATAAAATGGACATTTGCTAAAATCACACCCTTGATTTTAGCAAATGAAATGGGAAGGTGATAAAATCACACCCTTGATTTTAGCAAATGTGTCCAGATTCATTGGAGATTTTATCACCTAAAATGGACATTTGCTAAAATCACCCCTTGATTTTAGTAAATGTCCATTTTATCTTTTGGAAAACCAAGAATAAGAGTGGCTGTGCATTTCAACAAAAATAAAAAATAAAAATTGTTGCTTGATAGTAGATGTCGCAAAATTGGAACAATAATACTGTGGGTACAGACTGCCAATCGGATACCGATTCGCATACGAGGTCCATTTTTAAATTTCACACAAATAATTACTCATAATTCGTTCATTAATTTTTTTTTTAAAAAAATTGACTCTACAAAAATTATTTGAATCAAATAAACTGAGATGCTTGGCCTCGATCCAAATTTTCATTTAAAACTAGTTCAATCGGATAAAAACACCTAGAATTACGAGATGAAGCTTTTTTCTTTTTTTTTTTTTGCAAGAGCACTCAAAAAATATTTTGAAATTAATAAATAGCTCGAATAATTTTAGTGAGATTCGGAAATAGACCCTACATGCCGATTGTTACACTATAATGTGGGTACAGTTGAGTTCAAGTTGAAACTTGAAGGCTGTTTGGATCCCTCCTCCTCTTTCCAATTCTCAATTGCACTATTGGGCTTTTGTTGCTTGGCTGCAAAATAGAAAAGTCCCTTTGGCAAAATATATTCTCATTTTTTTGGCATTTTAAGACAAAAGTGAAAAATAAGGTGGAAGGAGCTTTTTGATTTCTTATTTCTCATTTTTTTCATTTTGGTTAACAAAAAAGCCTACAAAATATATTACGTCAATATCTCTCAAACACTACTTATGTTGCAAAATACATTCTACAGATTTCTCTCAAATACTATGTCAGATTCAAAATAAATTTTGAATATAATCCAAAAGGTCAAAAGACCAAAAAATTGATAGTAAAAAATCAAAAGGTATTGCTAACGGAAGCCACAGGGCTTCTATTATTAAACACAAAAAAGACCAAAAAATACTTCATCCAATACACATTTTACACTTTCTAATACACTTTTATATATTTTTATACATTTCAATAGCCTTTTTAAATCATAACTAGACTTCTTTTAACATTTTCCAAAGCCGAAAATCATCTTTCGAAACACCTTCTTCCTTGAGGGAAGAGGGAAGAGGGAAAAGCGAAGTGACACTTGGGACCGCTTTGACTCTCCCCTTCTCTGTATATACTCCCTCAATTCCAATTTATTTGTCCTATTTATTTATCCATTATAAAAAGTCGTGTTATTTTTTAAATGAAAAAATAAATTGTTTTTGAATATCATTTTTTAAATTTTTTTACACTGAATTAAAGTACTCACCGTGTACTTTAATTTGGTTTGAAATTTTTTTAAAAATGATACACGAAAGTACTTAATTTTTTTATTTAAAAAAAAATTTAAAAAAAGTAGGAAACAAACAAATAGGAATAATGGGTGTATTATACTCCATTTTCCTTTCTTGAAACTAGCAAGTCCATCGGCGCTTTCCTATTGTCTTTTTTTGGTGCTTTTTAGCTATTTCCTACCGTCTCTTCAAACTATTCCAGATATTCGGCCTCTTCTTCCTCCCCCCCTCCATCTTTTCAACTTTTTCTTGAAGCCTTTTTTTCCCACTTCCCCTAAAAAAAAGCTGTAACTTTTGATGTATAGACTGAAGTATAGCTGAAGAGCAAATTATCCAAGCTAAAGTCACAGAGAGAGAAAATGAGTGCTTCAAGGTTCATAAAATGTGTTACTGTTGGAGATGGGGCTGTTGGGAAGACCTCTTTGCTTATTTGTTACACTAGTAACAAGTTCCCCACTGTGAGTTCCTCGTTTTAAAACTCAATCCATTTTTCACACACAACCCCCTTTTGTTTCTACTCTTCTACTTGCCTTTTTTTTCTTCTCTTTATGAGTTTCCATTCCAATGTTATTTCTGGGTTTTCTGTGATTTCTTCATTGGGCTCTTGAACTCCAATATTTAACAACCCCTTTGGATGAAGGGTTTTGAAGGAAAAAGTAAATAAATTGAGGAATAGAGTATTCTCTCCATGTTTGGATGGCCAAAGAGGTGAGAAAGGGTGAGAATAAGTGAGAGTCAGTATGACCCCTTAAAGAGCTTTTTTTTCTTTTTGTCCCACCACTTTTGGTGAGAAGAGAAAGAGGAAGGATTTTATAATTTTTTATTTTGTCTATCACATTTCTTTTCATTTCTCACCTACTGTAATAGCTAAGGGTAAGGATATGTAGATTTGTTTTCTCCAGAAACTAGTGTTAAAAATTCCAAGTTTCTTTGGTAATGCCTTTTTTTTTTTATCGAATATGTGCTTATAATTAAGAACTGTAACATATTTCGTTTAGTTTCCAAATCAATTAATAAGACGATAGAAACAAAACATTTATCATGTTTAATTTTGGGGACATTTTAACTACAAAAATAATTCTTCTTTGAACAAAAAGATCAGGTCCTTCTATGGGTTGTGCTTCACTTTCCTGGTTAGTGGTTTTTTGTTCAGAATGTGTGCAATTTAGGGACAGTCATCCCTCTCTCATATTATTATCTCTCTGGTGTGGCAGGACTATGTACCCACAGTTTTTGACAATTTCAGTGCTAATGTGGCTGTGGATGGAAGCATTGTCAACTTGGGATTATGGGACACTGCAGGTATCTTTTCAAGCCTAGGTTTTGTGAGTAAACTATTCAATGTATGAACCCCACGTAGATTTGTGGTGCTGGAGTGATCCGGAGAACCACGCGGCCTTGCACCTCGAGGCCCTGCTCCGGGAGTACTGAACATTTAAACATTTTTGTGGCCTAGTGTTTGTTTGATGGGTTTTTAGTTGTGTTCCTTTTCCCCTATTTCTTCCTTATTGCTTCATTTGTGACTAATTGGTTGTTTTATGAATATGATTCAAAGGCCAGGAGGACTATAGCAGGTTGAGGCCACTGAGTTACAGGGGTGCAGACATATTTGTGTTAGCTTTCTCTTTGATCAGCAGGGCTAGCTATGAAAATGTTCTAAAGAAGGTACTTGCTTCATTCGCTTACCTTTGTTTTTTTCAATTGCTTGGTTGTGTGTTCAAATAAAGTGATGCCTTTTCCTTCCAAATGGGGGCGGGGCAGGAAAACCCGTTACCAGATGGGGGCAGGGCAGGGGATACCCATCTATTACGCGGTTGGGTTAGGGGCAGGGAGGAGTTGGGGTATGGCAAAATCCATTCCGCCCACCCCATTGTCATTCCTACCGACAAATAAGTCATTGTTTCTAGATATAACCTAACTGAGGTTTTTCTTTGAAATTTTGGTTCAGTGGATGCCAGAACTGCAACGATTTGCTCCGAATGTTCCAATTGTTCTCGTCGGAACAAAATTAGGTACAGGATTAAATAAAGGACGTACTTGCAGGTTTTTTGTTGCATAATAGCAATTAGCAACAAAATTAATGGTGTGTTTTTTTAACAGATCTTCGTGACAACAGAGGGTATCCAGCTGATCATATGGGATCCAATATCATAACACCTGCTCAAGTATGCATTCGAAACTTTTATCTTCTAAATGCTCAAAGTTCTTCCGACAACATGGTTCATATTCCACAAAATTGCTTAACTGGAGAAAAATGTTGTAGGGAGAGGAGCTGAGGAAACTAATTGGTGCAGCAGCTTATATAGAATGCAGCTCCAAGACTCAACAGGTACATATGCAAAAGGAGGGTATTGTGGACATTTTTGCCATTGCTAACTGTTTGCAAATTTTCATCCCCCCAACGACACCTGTTATAGTTAAATGCATTCATGTATAGTCTCAACTGAGTTCAAATAAATCTTCTCTGTGTCTGTCAGAATGTCAAAGCTGTTTTTGATACTGCAATCAAGGTTGTGCTTCAACCTCCCAGAAGGAAGGAAGTGGCGAGGAAGAAAAGGCACAGAAGATCAGGCTGCTCAGTTGTGTGAGTAAATTTACCTACTTTTGAACTGTACAATTATCAATAGTAACTTACTTTTGAGAAGAAAAGTTTGAAGTGAACTGCCGGCGTACTGAAGAGTAATCCAACATGAAGAAAGAAAATATACCAACACAGAGAGAGAATCGCCAGACGAACTAAACACCGTAACAGGGTGAATGGTACTAGGACCATTCTCTTGTTTAGCTTTTGTAATTGTTGATCATGTAGCTCTTTCCACCTGGGATTTGGAGATATAATCCATTCTAATCTCAGGCCATGCACTTGTTAGTTTAGGTTTCTTATTTGCAAAATATTGGAGAAAATCTGCTTGACATTAGTTTTCAAATTGTCAACATTACATACCTATTTAGTCATAGTATTTGTGTTGCGATTTTAATTTAATCCCTTTTAACGTCAAGCCATGAGAAAAATAGAGTGAGCAAACAGAAGGCGAAAGCACGAGGAAGACCAAGATTTACGTGGTTCCACCAAGCACGAAGCAAGGTGGACTCCACGGGCGAAGAGCGAGAGAGGATTTACTATAACCAAGGAGCAAGATTACAACAGAGCCGGCTATACCCGTCACTCTACAAATTGAAGCACCCTTGAATCCCAAAACAAAGAGATTCCAAGAGCAATCAACTACTCACAACTCACCAGAGACTAAAATTTTATTACTCTTGCATAAGCTCTCAAAAAGCTTTTGAAAGACACCAAAAAACCTTTCTTATGGAATACCACAAGGTATCTATATACAATAAGCACAATCAAAGTCTTGTCATAGAAGTCTAAACACAATAGGAACTGTTCAAAAATAAATGAGTAAAAGTATTGCCATAGAAGTCTAAACCTTATATGGAAATATCCAAAAAAGGAAAATGCAAGGCACATTCCTAAAAATTTGATATATCAGCAAACCCTCATCCATAATAAGTAATCGATACGAGATTTAATCTCAATATATTATCAGTATATATAAGTTGTTGTCTACTGATTTACAACATGTTCTTTCTTTGGGGTATCTTTCTTGTTAACAGCAGAGGGATGGTGTGCGGAGGTTGTGTTGCTTAGGACTGTCCACCTGAAGCCGTCGCCCACCATAACGAATGTTGTTCTGCAGTCCAAAGGTGCTGGATTTGTGACAAGGCTCGATTCACCGATCCATGCTGGTGTACCTGGGTTTCTAACATATTGCAACTTTGTTTGATGATTAATAGTAATTGAGCGGAAATGGTGACATGAACTGCGAATCGTGTCCTGATTAGTGCTTGTGGAAGTAAACACCTGCTTAGTGTATGTTAATATCCCATCCGCCCTAAAAGTTCACGGAAAAACTTCGTTATAAAAGCTGTTTCGCGCATTGCTATTTTCCTGATTTCTGATTTCATATGCAACAGTTCTGGCCTTTGAAGTTACAGAACATGCTCGCACTCCATGAAGTTCTTGGGAGTTTCTTGCATTTTGCCTTTAGTTTTAGCTTGTAAATTCCAACTTGGTGCAAAATTGTAACCAAAAAGTGATGGCCATGCAGAAACTGCACCTTCCATGTTTGTTCTAGAAATGATTTTCTCCTTATCCTATTCTGTGAATGCACTCTCTCTCTCTCTCTCTCTCTCTCTCTCTCTCAGGGAGAAAACTTAAATAAAACTCCCAACTATTTTTTGTGGTATTTACCAATGGAGGGACATTAATGTAATTAGGATCTTTTTGTGTGGCGATTCCTGCTATGATGTGTAATGAGACCCACTAAGGTCTCATTTGATGATCTAAGCGATTCATCTCTAGTTCTCATCATGTTAGCTGGATTTAGGTAACACTAGTTCAAATTGGACTTTTTAAGAGAAATGAATGGTCAAGAGTCATACTGTCCATTGCGCTCATGTTACGCTCACATGGGAAAACAATGTTCGATTACAATGATTATTTTGCATAAACAACATACACGTTAAGGACTACATAATGAGTGGATCGGACTATCTAATAGAATCATAGTTGATCTCACTTCACATTAGGGATCGTATGAGAGAATTTTGGGATCTCTTATGTAAGTTCTACCCCGGTGAGAAAAGAAGAGTGCATATATAGGAGAGCACTAAAACCTTTTTCCTTGTTCTCATGTGAACTTTTTTTTTTTTTACGAGCTTTTGAATTGGCCATTTTGTTTGAATATAAATCTTGCCTAAGAGGTTGTTTTACATTTTTAGCAAATGGGAAACAACCTCCAATTTTTCAACGGTTTTACTTTCTTCTTCACCTCTTAGAATAAGTCCATCAGGCAAATAAAAAGCTTTGCCACAATCAAAATTTGGCAAAACCATCTCCAACGGATGGCCAAACTCTGCTTTCAAAGGTTTGTTTGGCAAAACCATCTCCAACGAATTTAGTTTTATTTTTTTAATTCCTCTAAATAGGATAATAAACAATAAAATTTATGTTTAAAAGCTAAAAGAGTCCTCTAACAACAACAAAAAAAAAAAAGTAAAAACCGGTTAACAAATGGGTACAGACGGGAATGTCCAAAAAATGTACCGAACGTGTTCGGGAACCCACTTTTGGGTCCCACACGAGTGATCTGAACCGTTCATTATTCTTAAAACATTTTCCCGAAGGGCCTCACAAAATTTCAGCTCAATCGAACAGTTAGAAGTGTTCGAACCAAAGTCCCACCGTTTCAAGAAAATTTCGGAAAAATATTTTAAGAATAATGAACGGTTCGGATCACTAGTGTAGGCCAAAGCGGGTCCCCGAACACAATCAATATATTTTCTTGATATTTCCATCTATACATGTAGTCGGGTCCAGTAAAAACTTTGTAGTTAAGTGATTCATGTTTGAATCCCAACAAAATGCATTAAAAAACATGGGCCCTGTTCGTTTGGGGGTTTTCCCCCGATTTGGCACTATTCCAGTTTTGATTACGTCATCACTTTTTTCATTTTTTCTCTCTATCTCTCTCTACTTATTACACCTGCTTACATCATCAAAACAAAACAAAATTAAACTACTCAACCGAACACAGCCATGGTGTCCATCATTTGACTATCACTTCACTTACTATTTTTGTCGATGTTTTAAATTTTTTTATCTTTTTAATTCGTCTAGACGGTAAGAATGAAATATATACATATATATATATATAAAGTGATTTTCTTATCCGGATTTAAGAAAAAATATTTTTTTTTGTTTTGCAAATTGTTTTTGGAAAATCTGAGTTGTCCAATGTGTTCAAAAGGTGTTTTCAAGGGTCGAAGTGGGAAATCTTCAAAAAAAAAATACCGGGAAGGGCTTGATCAGCGCTTTTTTTTATAAAAAGCGTATATTTGCAGTTTTGCGAAAAATTGCTTGGATCAAGCCCTTCCTGATATTTTTTTGAAGTTTTCTGGCGTAGACTCTTGAAAACACTTTTTGAACACATTAGACGGCTCGGATCATCAAAAAAATGTTCGAATTATGGAAGTCCGGATCCTAGACTAGAAGGGGACACGCACACTCTCTCTCTCTCTCTCTCTCTCTCTCTCTCTCTATATATATATATATATATAGATATATATATACATATATACATACATATTATGGAGTACAAAATTATATTTGCTTAAGTTTCTACCAAAGTATTTTTGATATACTCCTATATTCTTGGAGTACAAGTTGTCAAACTAATTTTGACAATTTATAATTCAAGGATATCAGATATACAAAAAAAAATATCGTAGTAGAAAATCACGTTGCTCCTAAAACAATTCACTTTAAGAACAAGAGAATAAGACCAAAATACCCACTCCATAAAAGTAAAGAATTTCCTTTTTCTTTAACACTTCCCTCATGCCACGTGCACTTGATCTAAACACGTGCACTCACTATCATCTCCTCCAAAACAATACCAAAACATTCCCTCAAAACCAGACCAAACCCTAGACCACCACCACCGCGCATGGACTCACCGTCGCAACCGCCACCACCCCCCATGGACCCACCGTCACCCCCACCACCACCACCACCACCACCAAATTATTCAAAGGGCTGGAGCATCCACTCCCGCCACGAAATCACCTCAAAATACTCGATCCAACACCGTATCGGTTCCGGCGCCTACTCCGACGTCTACCTCGCCCTCCGTTGCTCCGACTCCCACCCCTTCGCCCTAAAAGAGATTCACGACCAACAGTCCGCCTACCGAGAAATCGAGGCCCTACAAGCCCTCCAAGACGCGCCCAACGTCGTCGTCTTGCACGAGTACTTCTGGAGCGAGGAGGACGACGACGCTGTTCTGGTCCTCGAGTTTCTGCCCACGGATCTGGCGTCTGTGATTAGGGAAGGGAAGAAGAGGGAGGGTGGGATTGGGGTAGGTGAGATCAAGAGGTGGATTGTACAGATTTTGTGCGCTGTTGATTCGTGTCATGGGAAGAAAATCGTCCATCGCGATTTGAAGCCCTCGAATTTGTTGGTGTCTGCTGATGGTGTTCTCAAGTTGGCCGATTTCGGTCAGGTATTCTCGAAAAGCTCAATTCTTTCACAAAAAAAAAAAAAAATCTCCTTTCTGATATGTAGAATTAGAATTGAGCTGGTGTTTGTTCATTAAAAGCTCGTTCGTTATGGTTTTATTGCATGAAGAAACCAAGTTTGATTAGATTTTGTTTTTGAAGCTCGTTAAGCTCTAAAACCAAGTTTGAACAAGCTACTGCTCCGATTATTTAGCTTACAATAATTCAAATTCAAGCTACTGATTTGCCTCATAAATTAGCCAAGCTGGAACATAATTTTAAAGTTTGCTAAGTTTGCGAACTAAATTTGGACAATCAATATTTCGACCTCGTTGGGTTCATTGATCAGCACTATTTGAATTACTGTTGTTGCTAAAAGATTCGGTTTTGAATATTCGTGTCTCTGTTAGTGATTGAATTTTTAAACTTACGTAGCAGAAGTAGGGAGCTGCGATCTTCATTAGCTTTTTAGATTGCTTTTGAGCTCCAGGATTAAAGAAATGGTTAAAAACTAAGGCTACAGAGTCTCTCTCTAAAAACAATGAATTTTGAATATGTACAGAATAATGCTTCTACATGCATTTCATGGTTTGAATTTTGCTTAGGTCTTTTATAAGCATAAATGCATAAGCATTAGACCTTTTTTTTTTTGGCTTGGGTAAGGATTATTGGGCAATTAGTACTTCAATTCTTGTTCTCTGTGTGCTGCTGGGTAAGCTAAAAGTGGAAGTCTACATAGTCCTCCAGGAAAATTTCCCTGTTTGTTCATCATGTTGGTGGACATTGTTTATTCAACCATTTGGATTCTGTAACACCATTCTTTTTTAAGCAAAACAGAGGTATTTCACTAAGATACTCGGCAAGAGTTCCGAAGCATTCTGAAATACTGCATACTGCATTATTCTGCATCCTATACCCTCAAAGAAAAGGGAAGTGGTGGGCAACTATTTTCTTATATCTCTCCAGTCATTGCTGGTTTTCAGGCAAGGATCCTTCTAGATCCCAGTTCTGTCGACTTGAATGAAAACCCACAGCTGAATGACGAAATTACTCCAAATCCTCCTAGTTTTGTTCAACAACTTGAAGTTATTCCAGAAATAGAAATTCCTAACCAAGATGTCTCGGCAAATGAAGAGCATGGATCTTCAAGCAGAGATAATCTGATAAGGGAGTTGGATGAGTTCAAGTCTAGAGATGCCATGAGCGAGATTGATGAGGAAACTGGAGATGGAGATACATCCTGTCTTGCTACATGCACAAATAGCGACGTGGAAGAAGATCCATTCAGGGGTTCTTATTCGTATGACGCCGAGGAGGGTGTGGATGACAGATGTGGCCCGCTCACATCCTGTGTTGGAACGCGTTGGTACAGAGCACCTGAGTTACTATACGGATCCACAAAATATGGGCAAGAAATCGACTTGTGGTCAATGGGCTGCATTTTTGCCGAGCTTTTCAATTTGGAGCCAATTTTTCCAGGCACTTCAGATATTGACCAATTGGGGAGAATTTTCAGTGTCTTGGGGAACTTAACTGAGGATGTCTGGTCTGGGTGTTCAGAACTTCCTGATTACAGAATAATATCGTTCGGTAAAGTGGAAAATCCAATTGGTTTACAATCATGCCTTCCAAAACGGTCGCCTGATGAAATCAATCTAGTAAAAAAACTTATTTGTTTCGACCCATCAAGTAGAGCTACTCCCATGGAACTGCTCCATGATAAGTATCTGAGCGAAGAGCCTTTACCGGTTCCATTATCTGAACTCAGTGTCCCTTCGTCGCACACTGCTCAAGACCATGATTCTGATGATGAGTGGGGTGACTACAGAGACATGGTTTCAGATTCTGATTTTGACAATTTTGGCCCTGTGAATGTTACTGCTACTGATTCGGGTTTTTCAATTAAGTTCCCTTGAATTCAGAGCATGAATACACCACAAATAAGTTATGTACACAGTTTTATTTTACATTGTTTGTTGCCCAATTCTTATGAACATGAGGTGCCCTCTGAAATTCTTGGGGCATAGCCGTTCTAGTAATAGTAATGTTGTATGTGTGAAAGGAAACCTTATCTTTGTAGACCACTGGATTCACTGTACCCTGTAACAGTAACCCGTAGGAGATTGAGAAAATCTTCGGGCATTGTTTTCAGGAAAGTGAATTTTGTTATTTTTATGAAACTAAAATGAATAATGCGACATGTTTCGATTACCTGTTATTTCTGTGGCTAGTGTAAATAGAACGTTTCTAATTCGCACCATGAGTTATTATCCTGTTTCTTCACAACTTGCAATCTTGCATTAGTTGGGTTTCAAAAATGTTGCCGGGTTTTACACGTCCATGGTAGCAGAATCGTATCGTTACCCAGCGAAGGCTTTGGAGGATTTTTTCAGTTAAGCCACCTCCAACGTATCGATAGTCAACTACGCAAAGTCTTCTGCTCACAACAGACGGAGAATTTAGAAGGGTTTTTTTTGTTTCCACTTTAGCGGAATTGAAATCGAGAATGTGAGTTACTTCATAGCCCTAGCGCAGAAGCCTAACAGCGAGTCACATATTGAACCCCCTCTTTCACCGAGAGACGTATTGCATCTTTTGCCGATTATGAGCATGTCAACTGTTGCTCCCAAATATCACTAGTACGAAAAAATGAAAATCATGATTGGGATAGCAGACCAAATGCCGTGGCGCTTGGATGTGGTCGGGGTAAAAACAAGCCGAGCCGAGCTTTATAGAGCTCGAGCTCGGCTTGTTTAGTGAAAAGCCAAAAAAACGAGCTCATTAATGGGTGAGCCGAGTCCTTAACTAGCCGAGTCAAGGTAAATTACTTAACGAGACTAACCTATATAACGAGCTGAGCTTTTGCAAGCCGAACCGAGCTTTACCGAGTTCATTTACCAAATAAGCCTAAAACTATAACTTGAGCTCGGCTCTATTACTAAACAAATCGAGTCAAGCCATTAGTTACTCGCAAGCAGCTCGATTTGTTTGCAGCCCTTGGTGTGGGTCTCATGAGCTGAACACTAAGAAAGTGCTTCTCCACAGCGAGACAACGGAACACCTGAAATCTGGAAATTAACATTTACTGTAGCAACCACTGAAGGACTCACCCCAGAGCTCATCAGATCTGCCTGAGGTTTGTTATCCTCGCATCTCTCCTTTTAACCCCAGACCCTTTCCCTCTGTTCTCAATCCAACAAACTAAACCACCATTCTGAATCACGAGAAAAACTTGCATGCCGAATGGATACCGCCACGTGGAACTCATCGGCACATCCGAACCATCCAAACAAGGTACCCACGTGGTACCCGTCGGCACATCCAAGCAGTTCAAACATGTTTTGGATGGCTCAAATTGAAGATTAGCATTTTTGTAAATTTTAGATGCAATTTTACACCAACAAATTTGGGCCGCTCAAAACACATTTTGACAATTCAAATGCGCCAATGGTACCACGTGGCGGTACCCGTGCAGCACAAAATTTTCTCCTGGATCACAAATGGCGTGTTCAGCCTTTCGGCAACAGCTACATCTGATGCATACATATGTAAAATCTTTTATATCTATACATACAAAGTTCATATAAATCATACGGGGTCAACGTGACATCTTTGTTTCGTACAAGAGATTCTAGAATCCCTCCACATTTGCCAACGGATGAAGTTCTAGAACCAATCATCCATGTTACCACTAAATAAACAGTTCTCCGAGATACCGACAAAATTATAACCGGCTACTATATCTCTTTCGATTCGAGTGTCACCGGTGATGACCGAAGCACGACTTGAACGAAGATGATGGTTGGAAGTCCAAAATGCAGCCGCCTCCAAATTAAGGTGTTAAGCAAAATCAGGAGGTGTCCAAGCTTCCATCTTCTGAGAACTTGAACTTTTGACAACATATTCAGCTGCATTGGCAAAACCAGCCAAAAATGTTTACCTTTAGGCTTGCGCGACAATAACAAAACACAAAGCAAACGAAAAAAGAAAATCACCTTCAATCTTGTGGAAGAAGGGCGATCTCAATTTCTTGGAGTGTTTTTCCTTTTGTTTCCATCACATTCCTCTTAACGAAAACCACCGCAAGCAAGCAGAAGGTACCGAAAATAGAGTACAAGAGCCGGCGCCCAAGATGCTCAAGTAAAGGCAAGAAAAGCAAGCCCACAAGAAAATTGAACACCTAAAAAAAGCCAGTCAAAGGGAAGCAAAAAAAGAAAATTTTAATTTCCTATCTAATATCAATGTCTCAAGATCACTCTCAGTAATCTATGGACTAAAGGTCTAAACTTCTTGTTTTTCTCTAATTCTCTGGGGCCCGTTTTTGAATTTTGATTGTCCATATAAATCGGACTCGTCTATAAATCCAAGGAGACTAGATAGTAGATATCCTGCGTTCTTTGGAAGTTTCATTGTTAGAATTAAACATTCGTCCAATGCAGAATCCCACAAAGCATGGGATATACAATTTCATGGGGGATGTTGTCTTAGTTGAATCTCATATCCTACGAAAGTGTTTATCCCTTCTATTCGTGCAGTCAAACAAGGGGCCTTGGGTAATCTGCAAACTCAGAGTCACTCCGGGCAGTAGAGAGTTCTACATTTAACAGTACAGGGAATAAGTTAGGGAAAAAAAACATTACCCAGTGCACGGACATACAAAATGCCATAGCTTTGGCCCTAATTCGGCTAGGGAGAATCTCCGGTAGGAGGAGACCAGGAACTGGACCAGCACCTAAAGCAAATGTGAATACGAACCTGCATAAAGAAGTCCAATCAGGATGCATCCATTCCTTCATGCCTATATTGCTAATCATAGTAACGTAAATCAAGTATTTGAAACAAGCAAGAAAACCAGTAAGAGATGGATGCTTAAAAGCACACATTTGGGTCTTTCTTTTTCTTTTCTTTTCTTTTCTTTTCATTTTTTTTTTCCTGTTTTTTTCCCTTCTATTTCAAGTATTTGAAACAAGCAAGAAAACCAGTAAGAGATGGATGCTTAAAAGCACACATTTGGGTCTTTCTTTTTCTTTTCTTTTCTTTCCATTTTTTTTTCCCGTTTTTTTCCCTTCTATTTTGCCATATTCTTGAGATGCACCCAAATTTCTTGATCAAAGCATACCTACTCAGTCAGCTGACAAGCCACTTGTACAGGCAGCATGACAACCCAAAAAAAAATGTATATTATTTCTTATCTTCACAAAATCCTTTGGAACTGTGTGATGTGGTACTTCACTATATATTTATATTATGACTCAAAAAGAATACTACCTCCGTCTCAATTTGTCTGTCCTTTTTTGGCAATCGTGGCCTTTAATCAGGTTAGCAAACAATGCACTTTGTAAAAATGCACCAACCAAAAAGATCTCAATTAATTCTTCTGGACAGTTTTTTCCCAAAATCGACTCAAATGGAGAATAATTAGAACATCATTTTTTACATGCCCGGAATAGTGAAAATGCAGAAACAAATTGAGATGGAGAGTGGAGACAGTATTTGGAAGATTGAATAAACTTCATTGTCTCACAAGCTCAAATTCCACCTCCCTGAAAATGTCATATAGAACTGAACTTGATGATTTAAAGCACTGTGAGCCTAAAAATGAACCTAAATTTAATAGATAGTACTCACAGCAGCATGCCACCAACAGACAGGTATAAAGTTCCAAAGCCTGAAGCAGAAAGACCGGCTGCAGTGACTTGCAAGGCCATGGCTAATGCCTGAGTAGATCAAATGCAGAAATAAAACAAGAATCGTAAGATCAAAGGAACTCATTCTTCCTAAGAAAGTATAATAGCTGAATGATAAGTGGTAAAGTGATAACTAGGGGCAACCATAATAAGCTCATAATTGAAGGTAATGATTTTATGGTTGCTGAGAGACACAAGGAGCTCTAGAAAAAGTAAATTTACATTAGCAGCTCACATGAAAATTTGTGTGATCCCAAGGTGTTGCATATTTGAAACACACATATTACAGGTTACATTTAACTGAAATAAATGGTCTATTTTCGTAAGGAATGGTAATGTCTCATGATCTCTGAATTTTCGACACAAGGGTTATAGGAGGCTTGTAGTTCAAGTCGTATAGTATTGCGTCACCATATGATTTTAGTTAGGAAACCCAGGATTAGAAATCAAGGATCTGCATTTCAAACGAGGGCCTCAAGAGTTGATTGGTTAGGCACTATCAGAAATCAGAATACATGTAATGTTCCTATAAGGCATGATGCCTACAATTTTCTTCTTCATCAGAACCAAGACTTATGGTATGTCAACTCGGCGACTCCTTGAGAACAGTGTAACAACGGATGATTAAGAATCCAAATAGGTCCAGTCCAGGGGAGAAATCATCAGACGAGAGTCTTGATCGTTGAATATCATTGAGAAATAAATAGGAAGTAGTGCCGTGGCATGCTATCCTGTGATTATTCCCAGGATGGAATGAGTAAATATTAAACAATTTTCTCCTTTCCCTACTTTTCGACTAAACCCTTTACAGCCCTCAAAGTTTATTTACTCGTTATTCGTTAAATCCTCAAATAGCAAGCTTAACCCTTCCGTCCTTGATCATATAACCCAAAATCTGTAAAGCCAGTCTCCAGTAAAACAGAACACCCAGATATCCCATCACTGCACTAAAACCATATACTCTTCCTAACCCCGCAAAAAGCCCCGTAAATCCAATATATTTTTATCAACCTTTGAGCCACAGAAAACAACCGTAATCAACCCAAATAAAGCCCTCTGCATCTCCCTGAATCAATCTCGGTGTCTCTTGCTGGGACTGACCAAATTCTTTTTACCCCCACGACAGTTTCGCTAGTATTATTGTGACAGAAGGCATCTGTCAACCATTTTGTGCACCAAAAACATATCAAGGTAGTTTTCTACAAGATTCCAAGATCTCTGTTACTTTGCTGGCAAATATATCAACCATGCATCGTGAAGCATCATTAGCCACATATAATATATTTGTGCACATATGATGTCTATTGGTTCAGCAGGAAGGGAAAGTGCAATGACCAATATCATGGAAATGAAAAGGGCGGTCTAAATTGAGACGTGAAGTTGTGGTAAAAAAAAATGAATATCAGTGAACACGTAGCCCTGGACATCATGAGACCGGCAAAAACGGGATTCATTTAACAGACCCTCTTGATTGGCACAGGGTTGGATTTGGTGAGGTTTGGTTTGGTTATTTGTAGACTACGAAGTTGAACTTTCAATCTCACTTGCTACTGATAAATGAGTAAGTTTTGTCAGAAAATAATGAGATATTACCATGCCAGAGAAGCTCCACAAAAGAAGGACCTTCCTCCCTAGTTTGTCCATCAAAACCAATGCAATAATGGATCCTGAGGATTTTTATATTTCATGGTCAGAAAACAATATCTTCAACATTTCGCATGAGAGAGAGAAGCAAAAATATACCTAACAAGTTTGCAATCCCCACGAAGATATTCGCAAGGTTTGATGATACTCCCGCACTTCTAAATACAGTTGAAGAGAAATAAAATACAGCATTTATTCCTGATAGCTGTTGTAAAGCAAATAGGGTTGATCCAATAAAAACAACTGCAAAAGGAAGGAGTGAATACGGAAGGATTTTGGAGAGGGAAAAGAGAAAGATAAAGCGAGAGTGAGGAGAAGCAGAGATTATAAGTTCCACTGTCATGCAACCCTCAGCAGTAAACAGAGGAAAAACGTGATAAAAACTACCAAAATCCCAAATGGGCATACCTCTGAAATGGCGACCATAAAGCAACTCCGAGAACTTCATACTATCAGTCTCGTCCCCTCTGTCCGACTTGGACAATTCTGCCATCGCAGATTTGACATGAGATGCTCCTAAAAGCTTCTCAAATTCAGCTTCTGCTTCAGCAATTCTTCCACGCTATTAAACCAACGAGAAACTTTCAGCTTTTTTCACAGCACAATTACATAAACCAACAGCAGTGGATCGATTTTATCTATTTGTTGCAAAATTTGACTCATGCCATACATAGTTCAAATGATCAGAAAAAGTTTCCAACAATATAAAACAAAGGACTCTGTTTTAAGATGGACTAAAGCTCCGTTTATGAAGATGAGAGGGGGGAGGGGAATATTTGGTTAAGAAAAGCAAGACTGTATGCAAGCAGAATACAATATCACAAGGGCAGGAGGGGGGTGGGGAGAAAAGGATATATAGGTGGAAACCGTGGAATCATAAGAATGAGAAGGGTATATACGTCCTTGATATGTATCAACCCACGCTTTTTAATCAGAGAATTTCAATTCTATAATCTATCAGATCTCACTATCCTCGGTACACACAAAAGCAAACCTTGTATAGCCAATGTGGGCTCTCTGCACAGAATACCATGGCAAGAGCCAGTATCGCAGCTGGAATTGCAGATACCCAGAAACATACACGCCACCTGAGAAGAAAGTATATATGGAAATTTCTAAGTGCCAACCACTAATTCTCATAAGTAAAAAAAATTTTAAAAAATCAAACAATAACGACGACACTAAGGTATACTGTAGCCTCAGTTCTTTTTTCTCACCACCCAGCCGTATTTTTTACAGGGATTCCAATAAGCAGAGCACCAATTAGTCCAAGACAGGTTGCAATCTGAATGAAGCTTCCATACGTACCCCTCACAAAAGCTGGAGAAATCTGCTCATATAAACAAGACAAACAAAAAAGAATCAAGCACTACCACAATGACGACCCCAAGTCACCTATAAGTAAATCAGTAATTTGGAACTTAATATATATTCCATGCAATAAATGTCCAAAAGATTGTTTTTTGTTTTACCTCCGTGACATAGAGAGATGAAACAGGGGGACCCACACCCAATCCAGTCCCAACCAAAAACCTTCCAAGAAGCATACCTTCCAAATTGTTGGTCATTGCACTGAACATGAATGTATTAGTATTTTCCAAACTAATAAAAGGAGAAGGGTGAAAAGACAATGCAAACAACCAAGCGCAAAATAGCAATATATTAAGTAGCATATAAAACAACAAGAATTCATCTCCGTAAAATTCAGACTCGATTCTTTCTAACTGGTACAGAATAAAGAAGCCAATTTAAAGTTAGTCCAACAAATGGTTAGGCTCTTCCAAATGATAACGAAAAGATAAAGATAACATTACCTCAACATTCTAGAATTTAAAACAAGACGACTCGTTATTAATGCTCTAGATTTTGAATGAATGAGGGTAGGTCATCAACCCATAAAGTGAATCAGATCTCTAGGCCTTCCCTCTTGTGAGCGCAAGGTTCTATGACCTACGTTACTTGAGTTTCTCGAATTTTAGAGGTATAGGAGGCTGCTAGTTCGGTGCTAAAGCCTTCTAAAGTGCAACCAGTTTGTGCATATATTGCTAAATATTAGGCCTTTCACCAGTCCTCCCCAGCACATACCTCCATTGATAGGGCATTACACGGTACTGTTATTGTTAATGAATCCTAAGATGACAAATAAACCTCCTAAAAGAAATCCTCATTAGGTGATTTCCTTGCCCCTATCATGATTCCAACTTCCAGCAGCTACAACTACAATCCTCAAACCAAAATCAAAATACTTGTCCATAGGAAAGTAATAGTCTATAAAAACTACATTACAAATTTACAATTACACTAGTCATCGTTAGCTTGTCTCACTATTTCTTAATTTTGCAGAGTACATGATTCCATTTTGCAGTAAACCATGAGAGAAGAGCAGGGAAAAGGAAAAAAGTAAAAAAGGTAACCAAATCCCAGAATCCCTCAAGGATAGCCTCACTTTTTCCTTCAAAGGATAGCCTCATTCTATAGCTCGTTTTTAGTCTCAAATACACCACAAAACAGTGTTTTTAAAAAAGCGCACTCAAGCGCAAGGCGAGGAGAGGCAAGGGTGTAGCGCTTCAAGGGGGTATAAATAAGCGCAGATTAAGCGCTGAAGCGCGAGCTTAAGCGCAAAAGCGCCAGGCGCCTGAAGCGCATGCTTTTTGGTTTTTTAGCTTGATTAAATCTGAACCCTTCATCTGGATAACAAAAAGGCATGGGCTTGCCACACCAGATAATATTTCGGTAAAGTGACCCAGATTACAAGAGAAGAAAGCCATCAGATGCAGATCAATTAGCCCTAAAATCATTCGGCCTCCTAAAATCATTCGACTTCTCAAATCTTTACCAGGTAAAAATCATCATCTTCTTCTTCTTCTTCTTCTTCTTCTTCTTCTTCTCAAGGATAGCCTCAATTTTTCCTTCAAAGGATAGCCTCATTCTATAGCTCATTTTTAGTCTCAAATACACCACAAAACAGTGTTTTTAAAAAGCGCACTTAAGCGCAAGGCGAGGAGAGGCAAGGGTGTAGCGCTTCAAGGGGGTATAAATAAGCGCAGATTAAGCGCTGAAGCGCGAGCTTAAGCGCAAAAGCGCCAGGCGCCTGAAGCGCATGCTTTTTGGTTTTTTAGCTTGATTAAATCTGAACCCTTCATCTGGATAACAAAAAGGCATGGGCTTGCCACACCAGATAATATTTCGGTAAAGTGACCCAGATTACAAGAGAAGAAAGCCATCAGATGCAGATCGATTAGCCCTAAAATCATTCGGCCTCCTAAAAATCTTCTTCTTCTTCTTCTTCTTCTTCTTCTTCTTCTTCCAGATAATATTTCGGTAAAGTGACCCAGATTACAAGAGAAGAAAGCCATCAGATGCAGATCGATTAGCCCTAAAATCATTCGGCCTCCTAAAAATCTCTCTCTCTCTCTCTCTCTCTCTCTCTCTCTCTCTCTCTCTCTCTCTCTCTCTCTCTCTCTCTCTCTCTCTCTCTCTCTCTCTCTCTCTCTCTCTCTCTCTCTCTCTCTCTCTCTCTCTCTCTCTCTCTCTCTCTCTCTCTCTCTCTCTCTCTCTCTCTCTCTCTCTCTCTCTCTCTCTCTCTCTCTCTCTCTCTCTCTCTCTCTCTCTCTCTCTCTCTCTCTCTCTCTCTCTCTCTCTCTCTCTCTCTCTCTCTCTCTCTCTCTCTCTCTCTCTCTCTCTCTCTCTCTCTCTCTCTCTCTCTCTCTCTCTCTCTCTCTCTCTCTCTCTCTCTCTCTCTCTCTCTCTCTCTCTCTCTCTCTCTCTCTCTCTCTCTCTCTCTCTCTCTCTACTCTCTCTCTCTCTCTCTCTCTCACATATCAGAAAAACCTAGACTTTTTTGAAAGGTCATCTGCTGCAACTGAATAACGAGGACACTGTCATATAACATTTTACTGTTGTTTTCTTCTGCGTAGTTTTCACAACAAAGAAGCTTGTAAAAGTTTGAGTCTATAGGGCATTGATGCTAGTTTTGGTCCCTAGATGTTACTTGTCTTTTTGATTGTTTTACAAATCAAACCCACTTACAGCTGGTAACTATAAATTCTATAACAAAGTAACAAACCCTGCTACAGAATATCTGGAGTATCCTTAAATTGAAAAATCCATAGAAGCATACAGATACATTTTTCCTTAGATGATTGCAGTTTATTGCTGGAGTTTTTGACTATCAAAGCATACAGATACATTTTTTTGACTATCAAAAAAATGTGCGCCTCACGGTCAAAAGGTGCGTGCCTCGCCTTGCGCTTAAAGCTCCAGGGGACCATGGCGCCTCGATGCGCTTATCGCTATTTAAAACACTGCCACAAAATGTCCATTGCGATAGCCATTTATTTGTCACAAATAAGGATAATATCTCTCCTTCACTGAGTTTGATAATATCTCCCCCTATGTGATAATTATAGTGAATCATAATGACCAACTTCTCTGTCACAAGTAAGGAACACACTACCCAGAAAGAAGAACTTAATGGACACCTGCAAAGAAGTCAACTAAACAACAGTATTAAAAGAACACGGAAGACAAAACAAAAGTCCCAAATAACAGCAAGTACACGAGATGGCATGAAAAGTTCTGGGGTTAAAGACTATCAGAAACAGTGCGAAATTTATAACATGAGTACGGAAACATTAACAGACCATCAAGGTGGCCAAGCCAGGACACCTACCATAGTCTTACTCCTATATCTAAGGGCAATAAGGAAGAGCAAAAAATTAAGACCACGGGCAGGTCAGAAGGTTGGTGCCGGACTGCGGAGGAAAGGAAGCCAACCATGCTAGGTCCTATTTCTAAGACAATGGCAAAGTAGAAAAGCCATCTACATTGACATGCCCCAAAGAAAGGTAAAAAAAGTAAGTTATCCGTAGACCTTATTAGAGTAACCTTACAGTATACATAAATTAAAGTGTGACATAATAACAGAACATGGTACAAGATAGCCAAGTAAAGATTCCATCAAAAAAGCAGTTATACTAAGAGAGTAAGAGAAGCATCAGTATAAACCGTAGAATAAACATGTTACCTGATAGAAGCACCAATAATCATAGGCAGAGCACACAACTGAAAAGCCTTACGGCGCCCAAACCCATCAGCAATCCAACCACTGAGTAAAGACCCAACAAATGCACCAGCCAGACATGCACTGACCACTAAACCTGCAATTGACATGTATGGACAACTATCAAACATGCATATTTATGCAGAAAGCAGAAAAAAATACATGAGAATCAAACATTTTTATTACATAAGAAAGACAAATAAATTATGAGTACAAAATGAAAGATCCAGCTTGAAAGTACCTTCGGCCAAGGTATTCCCACTAAAAGAAAGATCAGTTGAAATGCTTTCAAGTGGTTCGTTAACTACTCTGATCAGACAAAATAAATACAACATCAAAATCCATGCATAACTTTTCTCAACTCTTTACTAGTGCAAAACTGGTGTAAATTGGCAGCAGTTACCAAATATAGAGAAAGTAGAAGGCACAACTAGATTGCAGATGAAAGTAAAACTTCAAGTTAGATGGCAAACCCCATATGATAGCCGAATAAGAATGCAACTAGAGTTGCCACAAGTGCGTGCGGAAATGAAAGCTTCCAAGAGGGATTCAAAGTCTCTTGATTCATATCATTCTGCAAAAGAGCTAAAACACAGACAACCATTCAGCCAAGGCACCGTCTTAAGCTGATAGAATCTTTCACAAAAGTTGGCCCAAGAATAGAGAGCATTCACTAGTGAAACTTTACATTATCAAGAAGCAACAACAATAACAAAACCCATTAAGTCCCCAATAATTGGGGGTATGGGCGGGGGGTGGATAGGAGACAGACCTAACCTTTGGCAATAAATGCACAAAGTGGCTGCTCCCAGAATACCACTGAAACAGATGGATTGGAGACAAACCTAACCTTTTGGCAATGAATGCACAAAGTGGCTACTCACAGAATACCACTGAAACAGTGGTCCCCCTATACCGTCGCATTTGCTGAAGAATCATGCCCTCAAATCAAAGCCAAAAGGCATCAGAGAGGGCAGACCCAAGAATCATTTTGATTTATGTGCACATTACCATGCTTCTTTCATTCAGCATCCAGAGCATTGGCGTTGCACAGACTACATTATCAAGAAGCACATAGTTAAAATCTAGGTGCATAAACATAACAGTCTATCCTGATTTATTATACCGCAACACATAAGAATTATACTTCTGCCTCAGGCTGAAAATAATCCTCCCTTTAATTTCAGTTCTTCTAAATTTTAACTATAAGTGCATATATTTGACTTCTAGCAAGGGGTGCCACATAAACCTGTAATAATGTTTACATGCCTCATAGTATAGGTCAGATTCTTGTTCATAGTTTCTAAATCTGGTTGAACCCATTTAAAAGGTGAAACTTTGGGATGGTTGCCAGCTACAAGAAATGACAAGTCATTTATAGCCAGTTCATATAACGTGAACCCATAAATCAGGATGCAAATAAATCATTACGATGGAAAGGAGTATTATATTACCTCAGCAATGTATAAAGTTACCTGAATTTTCTTCCATATCTACCGTGTTAGCATATTCCCTGGACGTCATGCGCTTGTATATGGAGGAAGAATCACGCATCAACATGCCACAACAGGATTAACCTCCACACCAGACCACCTACTAAGTGCACGCCAGTCAAAATAAAGTCAAAGCAAGGTTTGATTTATGACAACTTTACACAGTCTACAGCACATTAATTATAACTGACAGTCACCACAAGGTCCAGAACCAATCACTCATTCTGTTAGTGGGATACACCAGAAATAAAACATAGTCAAGTTTGGCATCTTCTTTCTGACAGAGAGGGGTATTGATTCTTTCATCACTAATCAGTTATCACGAGGGACAACGCTACAACAGGTCCAAAAGGGGACCATGTTGTCCCAAAGTCATCCTAAGGTGCTGTATAAATCAAGGTCTCACAAATTTTCCTATAACAAATTGAACCCCCTTTACATGAACAATAGGCTCGTTAGCATCTTGCTCTATTACATGAGTATCGTCAAGTTACCATTGTTCCAAAACTTAGCTTTTAAGAAATGGACCTAACTATGCATATCAAGTTATTCCTTTACATGAACAATAGGCTCGTTAGCATCCTGCTCTATTACATGAGTATCGTCAAGTTACCCATTGTTCCAGAACTTAGCTTTTAAGAAATGGACCTAACTACGTATATCAAGTTATTCAACACCCTCGCTCACGGACAACCCCTTCTTGTACGTGGATATGCAAATAACTGTAAATAGAATTAAATATGAAGGGGAGAAGCAGAATCCAAATGCGGAACCAAATGCAAACGAGAGACTTGAATCCAATGTAGTATTGCAGTTCCTCTAATAAAATGTTAAGTCACTAGCCGTCTTAAAAGCTAAGTTAGCAAGTGGAAACAACACTGTATATCAAGCAATACCAAAATTATGCCCTCTGTCTCTCTCTTTCTCTCAAAGAGAGAGTCTTGAACTCAAGACCTCTCCTCTGATGCTATGTTAAGTTACTGGTTGTCTCAAAAGTTAAGTCTTTAAGAAGCGGAAACAAAAATGTCTCTCTCTCATGCTCTGACAAAATTCTTTTCTAGGTGCTTTTATATTATTTACTTTTTAACATTGGTGCTGCTATAATTTAGAATTCAATATTTCGGCAACTTGAAACACTTCCACCCAAAAAAGCTCCCATTCAAATTTAACAACATAGTTTCGGGATATTTCCATTCACGTATGTCACTCTTTCTTTCCAAGATTGGTGGTGCATTATCGTCATCGACTTATTACCATACGGTTGTTTATACTTCACATGGTTAACTTTATGCCAAAGAAACAAAATCAACCCAGAATGAAATCTCAGCAGCGTGATGTTTGAATTTGTTGACGGAATATTTTCACCTTTCTCAAAATTTCCTTTCCTCAATAACCAAACAGTTCTCAGCGATAAATAAAGTTTCAATTACAATTCCAGCCTCGACGAACTTAGCTCATAAGCCAATATCTTGTACTCCATCTTACAATTCACAACTCCCTTACGCATAATTAATACACAGGCTCACACACACAAAAACAAAGAAACACGATCCATTGAGGGATCTATATACGCGATTCTATACCTGAAAATGTAAAACAAATCGAATTACCGTAAACAAAACTACTGACTAACAAGTAGAAATAGTTCGATTCACTGAAATTTCACACTATATTGAACTCCTACACAGCAATCGAAGATTATTACCTTGAACATCAACGATCTGCCGAGATCGCCAACAACTGAGATTTCGAGAGTCTGAATGAACCAAATGAAACTTCGCGAAGGTTTTCGAAACAGTTCGCTCAAGGGAAACGTTATGAGCACGCATATATATATAGCAGTGAGAAAGAAGGGATAAGTGCTAAGATGCGCCTTTTTGGTTGGTCGTATGTTTCTCGTAATTGGTGCGAGTGATAGCCTCCGTCCATTATACGCTGAAGGCGACATTATACATTTTCAGGGGAGAGAGAGAGAAAGAGGGAGGATAGTTTCCCACCGTCCCAAAAGTTAGGGATATGGGGGGTGTTATGCAACTTTGTGCGCGGCCATACCGGCATAGTTCCAATGATCGAAGACGTTCACCGCTTAGAGCTTGTTGAGTACTATAATTGTGTCAAAAATCAATTCTATCGGATATCGTTAAGTGCCTCATCAAATCACATATAAATTGAAAACAAATTAATCCTAATGGATCCGAAACACTAGATCAAATCCACTAAATCTATTTATTTAGGTACTTAACCATATCTGAACGAGTTGAATTCTATTACATTTATAGTACTTAACGGGCTCTACAAAGTGGACACCTTCGATCGTTGGAATAATTCCAGTGCAGTTGCGCAACACTCCTGTTCCAAAAGTTAGTGCCAATTTCATCCTCCGTTCCAAAAAATTAGGGCCAATATGAAATTTCAAATTTTTTTAAAACACAATTATTTTACTTTTTTACTTTTATCTTTTCTATTTTGCTTATAATCATTACAGTTTTGCATTTAAATAGTTCTTGTCACATTAAAAGAGGAAGGGCAAAATTGAAAATTTATCGAATAAAGTACATTGATTTTTGTAAAGGGGCTAACAGTTTGGAATAGCCCAAAATGAAATACCAGACTAACTTTTGGGAACAGAGGGAGTAGTAATAATTTTGGACCTGGCTCCTCTCCACACTCTAGTAATGGGAGAGGATAGAGAAACTTCTCGTTCAATTCTTGTGTTTCCGAGCACATTCCAAACCCACATTGATGATCAAAATCGTATGTTCTGTATATCTCGTAGAGTAATTTAATTTATGTAAAACGATCAGCTATTGAACGATATTCGATCAACACGAATTTTTTTAAAAGTTGATTTACTCGACAAGATCTTCATAACGTACGATTCCGATCATTTATGTTTATCTATCATATGGGCCTAAAAAATACCAAACTAGACGGGAAGCTCCTCTCCAGTAACGGAAAGGGAACCAGATCAATATTTTTTGTTAATGTCAAAATGTTTAGTTCCGACTTCTACCATGCATAGGTTATCGTATTTTTAGTTAACCAATTTTTTGGCAAATGTCTTACTAATATTGATAATAATATGACCATGTTGATGAAGCCGAGAATTGTGGCAGATAACAGGGCTTTTGTTGGTAATGGACTTCATAAAGACAGAGTTACTTGCTGTTTCGGTTCGGTTCAAGCAGAATCCCAGGTCGTGAGGGTGGTGGCAGATGGTGCTTAGAGGAGTGAAACTCTTGCCGGGCGTTGCTGGGGGAGGAGATTGCAAGTTTTGACAGATAGCCTTGAGGTGGTTCATGCATTATGTTATATAGCTAAAGCTTGTATTTTCATTCGGAATGTAGTAGTTAATATTCTTGATATTATGAAATGGTTTGACTACGTAACTGTAGTTAAGACCACCCGGCAAAAGGTGAGAAATGCTCACAATCTTGCCCGGAGTCGTCTTTGTAATCCATCTTCTAGTTATTGGTTAATATGTATCCTCAATTTTAAAAAATAAAAAATAAAAAACAAAAAAACAAACAAATCATCAGTGGAGAACCTAAGAGGATATCGAAGGCAATGTAGGCACGAGCGTGGCCGATGATATGGCTGAGGTCGTAAGCTGTAACACAAACATCCCAACCTTGCCTGGCTCTTTCGACACGAAGAACTCCTCCTGCTTCGTTATGCTGTTATACAACTGGAATTCCCGAGCTTTCACCATTTTCGAAACTAACAGATACACGAGTTCTTAAAGATGAGCTATGACGAGCATTACTGAGGCCAAATCTGTGCTAAACACATTATGGTATGTGAATACACGGGTGTGGCAACCAAAAACGAAAAAAGAATGCAAGCGCGTGTCCAATAGTCACTGAAAATCCAACAAAAAGAGCATCAAGATGAGCAAGCATCCATACCGTGTCCCAAGTGTCAGAGCAACTCACTGACATTACCACCACTTAAAACACTCAGTAAATCAGACACCATATCACCCTCAAACTCAATCAAGACAAAGCTATATTGTAAAGTTTAAAACACCTTGTATTCAAACCACCCAACAATGGTAGTATAAGGTGAAAATCAAAATGATACAACATCCACAGTAGTGAATGTGACATCTTCCATATATTTCATACTTCCTTACGTGAATTAACTTTATCGATTAAACAAAATGATCGGAAAATGTTATACAACATCAATTAGAAACAAGCAGTACCTGCTCTTTTCACTTATCAGGCACAGTGGGCGGCTCTTTTTGAACGGGAAGAGATGGCTGCTCTTCTTGAACATGAGGTACGCATGGCCTCCAAATTGTTTCCTTTCCCACATCCATTAAAGCAATGCCCTTAGCAGCTAGTACCCTCCTAATCTCATCGCCCCTCTTAAAATCTTTGTTCTTCCTTGCCAACGCTCTATCTTCAATCAGATGTAAGATACCTTTTTCCGTTAACCCAGATCTCTTCAATGCTTTCTCTTTCAACTGCTGCAGAACCTGTCCAAGAAAGCAAACCAATTTGGTGAAAACTTCATCATCAGTAAGCAAATCATACATCAATATTATGCCAAAAATCCTAATAACTGCCACAATACCTCAGAATAAGTTGATGCAGACAGCAATCCAAGGGTGCTCAAAACTTTCTTGACTTCTTTCTCTAGTTCAGTAAGGGACTGAATCATTGATAATTGTTGTTGTTTCGGTTGTTTCTTCTGGTAAATATCAAAACAACACATCTTTAGAAGGTAATTCAAGTTCAAACACAACCAAGCAGGCCAGTAAAATATGGCATGCCAGCGTCATACCGATAATTGAGATAGAGACAGGCAGACAGAGAAACAAAAAAACTACAAGCAATTACCTTGAGCAGGTTCATAGAATTGTTCATGAATCTCAAGGCTTCTTGGAGAGCAGAGTTCAGGATGTATGGTGTGTGCAAATCATCAGACAATTTCGTCTCAAAATCATCGCGCAGTTTACTGATGCAGTCTTTGGCAGCTGGGGTAATCCGAGCTATTTTTCCATTTGGTTCAGTTCCCTCTTGGCTTCCTTGTTGAAATGGAGATAGAGCATCCTCACAATCTTGCAAGGTCTATCAATCAAAACATGATAACATAATTGTTATCTCTGCAGAATATAAAGGAGAGGTAATCAATGAATTCCTGGCAACTTTGTTAAAATACAACCAACGAAAATTATTGAACACTACTGCATCTATCAAACCACAATAATTTTTTTATTAGAAAAAATTGAGTTTGTAGCTTCACTCAAATAAAGAACAAGTATAAATCCAAACAAATACTTCAAAACATCCAAAATTTTACAAAGTTATGTCCAATAAATCACTTCTATTCAACTGGGGCAATATTATCGTTTTGTTATGATACTTCTCTAGGTGCATAAGATGTGAAGTTTCAGTATTAATACTAATGATGGTCACTATTAGGCCATCTCTAGTGGTGTAGTTAAACTTGTGATTTGTGTAAGAATTAGGACAGTTAGTATATGTTAGTGTTTTTTTTGGTTGCAATGGTGTAGTTAAGTTGTGGTTAATTTGTGTAAGAGGGGAGAAGAAGTTTGCTAAAGTATCACAGTTCACTCCAGCAGGAGTAGTGACCAAGTGGGGCCCAACCTTGCAAAAGTGGAAAACTTTCGGCAGATGAAGGGAAGAGTAGAGTGTTTGTCTGACACGGAAGAAAGTGGGAGGGAAAAAGTAAGAGAGGGGAAGGGAAAGGAAGGAAAGAGGAGAGAGAAAAAGATGTTATTTATACACATTTTTTACACTTTAACAACATTTTAACAACACCACTACAACACTTTTTAACTTAACAACACATTTTGTCATAACAACACATAATTGGGTCCCACTTTTTACACTTTTGTGTCATATAACTACACAAATTTAACTCCACCACTACGGATGGCCTTAGCTATTATTATTACCATTACCATAATGATGATGATGGCCGTGTTTTAGTTATTGTTGTTGAACTAACGTTACGAAAAGAACATAGGAGTTTGTTTAGCACCATCCCGGTTGCTAAAGAACTTATCACTAAACACACCAAGAGGGAATCGTGGAAATAAGGTTAAGCACAGCAAAAAAGGGGTTTCATGAAATGCTAAACAAAAATGTTTTTTCAATCCAAATAATGTTATAAAAAACAGAAACATCAGTAGTTGTGAGATGCCAGATTCACAGGATGCAAAATTATTGTTTCGGGGCGTTACAGGCATCTTGTTGTACTCCCGTTAGCTTCAATGGAATAACTAGGATTTCTAATCCAGTCTCTTGGGCAATGGAACACAAACTCTGATTATACCAACCTGACTTTTTTATATTTGGCAGTTGACTATTTCAACTGTTTCAATGTAAACAAACAGCAATTTTGCGTCGTCACATAGGCTAAAAGTAAAAATTACTTGCAATTTCCCACCTGATATAAGTAGTAAACAGCCTCTGACGCAATTTCTATCTGTGAAATTGAGTAGTTAACAGGAGACCTATAGTGTGTGCTCATCAAGAAATGCCTCAGGGCCAGCGGGTGGTACAGTTTAGTAACCTAAGGAAAAGGAAAAATAAAAAGGAATGTGTTAGTATTCGCAAGAGGTAATGAGAGATTGCAACCATACAAGACTAGATAGGTACCCCACATGTACAAGGAATGTCCCTTTTACCTCACGAATGGTGAAAAAATTGCCAAGGGATTTGGACATTTTCTCATCATTTGCAGTGACAAATCCATTGTGCACCCAATATTTCACGTGGCTCTTTGGGCATGCCGCACAGCTTTGGGCAAGCTCATTCTCGTGATGTGGGAAAATCAAATCCATTCCACCACCATGAATATCAAACGAATTAGTCAGATAATGAGCACTCATAGCACTGCATTCTATGTGCCAGCCTGGTCTTCCAGGACCCCAAGGGCTGGCCCAACTTGGTTCACCAGGCTTTGCAGCCTAACACAAGAAAAAATCTATAAGAATCTCCAGGATCAGAAATGCTAATTCAAGTTAGGGCAAACATGAAGAAATCTTACCTTCCACAGAGCGAAGTCAGCAGGATTTCGCTTTCTCGTATCAACAGCAACCCGTTCACCAGCTCTATTGTCCTCTAGCTTCCGTCCAGATAACTGACCGTAACTTGGAAATTTTTCAACTGAAAAATACACATCTCCTTCCATTTCGTAGGCACAACCATTCTTGATAATCTACAAGAAAGGAAAGAAGACTATTCAGGAAACCATTCAAAGTAGAAAAGAGAAGGGATATATGCTTTCACCAGATATTAGTTAGAATCGTAAATGGAAGATTTACCCGCTTCCCCCTCTTCTATCTTCAACCAAACCCCGTCAAGAGATCATAGAATTTTATCACATGAAGTAATTTCAAAAGCAACAAATATGCTTCCCAAAACTGAAAACCCAAAATGTAATTCAATAGGAAACTGGAACCAGTGAGTTCAATATGTAAGATGGTTGGAAGTTCCAACAAGTACAATCGTAGATGCACCCAACTAACACGGATCAAGGCCAAAACTTTGCAGGAATCAGATTTTGGGACTGATTCTTGCAGAATCCAGCAATCAAGGCTCGAACTGCATGAGCTATGGGGTTCAAAACAATGCCCAAAAAGGTAGCACTGTGTTCCCTCAAAACACTCCCTTGCACCAAAAGTAAATGAACAAATACAGACTTGCTTTGCTTTCAAGATATGCCCCAATCGGAAACTAAAGTGTTAATCTGCGTTGAATTCTTTTTATGTATTAAGGCAAATCTCCATTTTATTTAAGTCCAGCCTCTCAAGCTGGTATAAGATTTTCTCCACCGTTGGTTATTTTAAAAAATGTAATGTAACATAAGGAATCTGATGGTGGTTTAATAAACATGAAGCTGATGTTTGTTTAATAAACATGAAGCTGACGTTTGATTAATAAACAGAATTGCTAACAACCATAATTATTTAACTTCTTTTGTCGAAATGTTCTGAAGCATTAGCAAATTCCAACCGGAGTAATTTAGTCCTATTGCAATAGGTTGCTACAAATAGGGTTGAGCAGTTCCTTGCTCAACCCACCAAACCGATCCGACCCGGTCCAACCCGAAGATCTACGGGCTGGTTCAAACATCTGCATGGTCGGTGTCAGTTTCAGGATTGTCAGAAATAACGGGTGTTCGGTTGGCCTCAGCTGAAACATAAGGAAACCAAGCGTAACCAGATCCGGCCGATGTAAGTATGAAAACATGCAGCTTATACACATGGCGACAATCTATTCACTACTGAGATTACGAGAAGATAAGACTTCCCAATACCCAGGGGCCAGGTCTACTATGCTATAAAGTACTCTGTCTCTCCAGAGTCCAGACATGTGACTCTCTCTCTCTCTCTCTCTCTCTCTCTCTCTCTCTCTCTCTCTCTCTCTCTCTCTCTCTCTCTCTCTCTCTCTCTCTCTCTCTCTCTCGGTTCACAAACTGATTCAAAGAAGACACTCCACTGGTCAGAAGGTACCATTCGTCGACAAACTAATGGCGGTTGCGACATGCTCTCGTGTTCTTCCACTGTTTCTAACACCTTTTTGTTCGATTCACCAATTTTTCCCCCATCTTCTCTTTCAGATCTTTCAGTGAATTCAAGGGGATTTTGAAACCCGACAGTTGTGGGTCGGGTGGCTGGTCCAGGTCAAACCCGATCCGGACCGACCTGTATAGCTTAATATCGTCTCCACATACTAGGAAAATATCTGTAGTTGTGCATAATACAAGAAGGCGCTCCCGCACATGCTTCTGTGGACTGCGCTTGTACAGTGCATGTGCATGAGAGAGAGAGAGAGAGAGAGAGAGAGAGAGATTTCAACACTAAACAAAATTGGAAAATTAAGTACTGTTATGGGAAGAGAACCACCTGAGCTATCATACCCTTGATTTCTTCAATGTGGGCAGAAACACGAGGCTGATGCGTAGGAGGAAGGCACTGAAGATCAACCATGTCAACAAGAAATTCTTCACAATACCGGTTACTCAAAGCTATTGGATCCTCCCCAAGCTCATTTGCTCTACGAATTATCTGCCAGAGAGGGGACATAAAAGGTCACAATGCGACATCTTAAAAGCATGTGTACTTAATTTCAAGCACATTAAATGTAACCCAATGTGTGGCATCATAAGAACTAATAAGATGCATCAACTAAACATCAATGTCAATCCAATCAGGTCGAGTATTTTTCTAGTTTCACAAACTCAGATGGCAATTGGTAGCAGAATCATAAGCCACATTAAATTTGATTGCAGTTCCCACACTGATCAGGAATTAACCCATCTAATCACTGTAAGTTGACCTTTTGAGCTATTTCCATACTGGTCTAAGGCTAGAACGTAGGCTGAAAACTGATAATAGCGTCAACACATAATACACAGTAAAACTTGTATGAATTTTCAGAACATGCATTGCAAATATTAAGATACATTCCTACATCCTACTGAAAGCTGAATATATAGAAGAGTGAGAGGCATGAAACAAATTGGACGCAGGGGCAGAACACATCGTGAGTGAGTTCAAAGCCACTACTAATAGATTAATTTAGAACTACTGCAATTGCTAATACATGTTGATTCCTTGGATTAGAAAGACAGAGGCACGCTTGGGCACCATAAAATTGTTGATAGAGAAGGAGGGCCCACTCGGGTAACAGACCACAGTGTAAGAAGCAACAACCTAAAAATACTGTTAACGACAAGGGGCCAATCCAGTACTTCAGTCACAATATCATGTCAATTTTATGTTTTCCCAAGCTACATTAAGTGAGGTGTTTCGAGGCCATACATATAGTTTTCCAAGGGACTAACCTCACCTGATTATGCCCCATTAGATCAACCACGTCTAATTCTTTCACCAAATGACCAAGAGTGTTCAGGAGAAAAGTCAGGGTCTTCAGAGTAGGTGTCACTGGTTGAATGGGTCAAAAAACCCAGTATCTGATTCCAAAATTTATAGAATTGAGAGGTTTCACTTGCAGTCCCTGACTGTATCCATGCGTATCTTGCTAAATCACCTCTCACATCAGTTCATCAAAATAGCTGAAGTGGAAAAGGTAGGCCAGAAAAAGGAGAAAAACAAGCATTGTGAAACAGTATACCAGTTACACTAGCCAATAAATTGGTAATAGACTGAAACTGATATTTCAAGCAAAAGTGGAACAACAACAGCATGTATTTTAGCAACACTCGGTGATGAAAGAGTTCAATGGGCGAAGAAAAGTTCTGCATCTTTCTGTCCATTGGGATGGTAGGCCTTTGAGGTGAGGAATCCCAGAGCGATGAGTTGATGATTGATATGTATATGAATATGAGGGTCGGAGCATCTATAGGAGTCTATAAATACATATTTATGCAACTAAAAATATAGTTAATCCAAAAGTGTTATTCTATAGTCCTAGTAAAGATGTCAATCCATAATTTGTGCGAACTGCAGACATCAAAGTATAGTTTTTATACCAAGTAGTTGAGTAAATTTGAGGTAATATCTTTTAGAACCTTATCGTTGCATTGTATTTTCTCTCACTTGGTAGCTTTTCTTTTGTTCCTTTTGGGATTTATATCCTGGAGAGGTTCTATCCTAGTTAGGAGTGCGTTCCTTCCTCGATAGAAACGAGGTTCCAAGTATTCCTAGGAGTTCCCACAAGGAAGCAAGGTTCTGATGTGAATCCGCCACAAAGATAGGAGGATCTTGCTACTAAAAGACAGACTACACATTCATTAAAAGAAATAAGGACAATCCCAAAGGCATAGATGAGTCGTGACTCAGGAAGGCATTCGGAACATTAGTAAAGCTGTCACTCTGTCTATCGGTGATCCTGCTACTAAGAGGCAGAGTCTTTCTGGCTGCACGCCTGCACCTTAAATGAAATAAGGACTCACGGCTCAGGAAGGTGTCCAAAACAATTTATAAACGGTCACTACCTGTCAAGCAATTATCCTGCTACTAAGTGACAGACTACACCTTCATTAAAATAAATAATGACAGCTCCCAAATGAGACAGACTATACCGTCATCAAACGAAGGACAATCTCAAAGGCATAGATGAGTGGTGACTCGGGAAGCTATCCAAACCAATAGTATAAACGGTCACTATCAGTCTAGCTATGATCCTGCTACAGACAGATCCCAAATGTATAAATGAGTAACAAGTTGCAACTCAGGATGGCATCCTAAATAGTAGTATAAATGGTCACTATCTGTCCAGCTATTTGTCTGTTTTTTAGTCTTAGAAAGCTGTTCTGTGACTACCTGCAAAGCAAAAGAGCTGGGTCATGGAGAAAACATAAATACTTCACTTCAGCTTGTTCTTAGATGTATAGTTTCATTAGGTGAGGTGATAAATGACGATCAACAATCTAACACTGCTTTTGTGAGCTTCCCAGGACAGACCCCCATCACTGTAATAGCTATCTATCCATTTGATAACTACTGAACTGTGAGTAGGGGTTTAGGACTCTCTTAACTTTTCCATTATTTTCTTCTTTGCACATAAACTATAGACCCCACTTGGTTAAAAACTTTAGGGACATAAAATTTCAATTGGAGCATTTGCTCGCCTCCCAACTATTTTGGAAATAGATAGATAAATATGAAGAAAAGACCAAGGTCCAGCATTAGAGAAAAACAGAGACGATGAAATAATGAATAATCCAATTTCAAGGGAACATCATAAGTTATGAACTTAATCACTAAACCATTGACTGAATCTAAGGCATGGAATGTAGCAAAATATGTCTGACTTCTCACCTTGTCATCAACATCAGTGAAATTCCGTACATAATTTACTTCGTATCCTAAGTGCATCAGGTACCTGCAATTCAGAATTGACTAAAAATATATGAGATTACAAATTAATGTCCAATATGAGAACCAGTGATTGGCCCGTACAGTTAAGGACCCAGTCCTCTATTTATGGTGCAAATAGAGAAATACATACGCTCAATGCAGACCTTCAGATATCAGATTTACAAATGATCGTGCAATTGACCATCCACTCAGATAGTCAGATGCCGATAAGTTAAACAAATGCCAAAATGAGGATATTCATAAAACACATTTTAAGCATTTTAGGACATTTTCCCATATTCCAATACACTTCCCCACATACACCAAACAAGCTTTTTAACATGATTGACAACACAGTTGGCATTTAGCATTCATTTATTTTCTCCACTTTACTGGTGTTGGTTCCTAAAGCACTATCCGACATTAGATCTCATACAAATCATAGGGATGAAGGCAGCGTGTGCCAATAATAGAAAGATTCCAAACTTCTCTTGAAGCAATAAAGCAACTTTGGCAATGATGCTGAAAATTTATGAAGTGTGGCCAGGGCAGCCCGTGTACCATTCACTAATGTTAATCAGTGACGTAACAACCAAATCCCATGGCTTCTATTAGAATGTTTAGCCAAGAAGTGAAGGATAATACTGAAGTAACGCATAAAGTAGGTCTGCATTGCCAACCAGGAAGCGCTAAATGCTACTGAAATTGAATCTGGAATAATCCCAAATACTATAAAACACTGCCGATGTAAACAAAACGGTCGCATATGCTTAGAAGGACCAAAAAAATTAATGAAGATAAGAGAACTGCAGAAAGTAACAAAAAAATTACATGCAGTTGTCCAAAAAACTCATTTTCATTTTGTTCACACTCGTGAAAAATCAGAGTATGCACAAATATTTTAGTTTCGCTTTCATTATTTCTTTCCCTCAACTACCCGAAACGTAAACATGAATTCAGCGGGTAAATTTCAAAACTTTTCGCAGCGCCAATATATCAAGCATTCTATAAATCAGCAATCACCGAAAGCAGCACGGTCCATGGCGAGTCTAATTGCTCTCCAATTAATGGACACTTAGAGAGAGAGAGTGTGCGGCTTTGATGATTTTAAACAGGCTTTTCAATTTCAAGTACTTAAGTACAATTTAATCGACGATAAAGGGAAAGTTACTAATGCTACATCGGTGCAGACTCTGAGTGGTGAACCTGTAGAGGATATCGAAGGCGACGTAGGCGCGAGCGTGGCCGATATGGCTGAGGTCGTAAGCTGTAACGCCACAGACGTACATCCCAACCTTCCCTGGCTCTTTCGACACGAAGATCTCCTTCTGCTTCGTCATGCTGCTGTACAACTGGAATTCCTGAGCCTTCGCCATTTTCGAAGAACCCTCCCTCCCCTCTCTCTCTCTCTCTCTCTCTCTCTCTCTCTCTCTCTCTCTGCCCCCAAATTTAGGAGAAGCCCTAACCCTCCGGAAACGACTGCTGTGCCGTAAAGCGGTTTCGGATCTTGACCATGCAATGACTTGGCACTATCTCATCCATTGGATTGTAATTTCTGATCTTAACCATCCAAATTACAACCATTTTTAAATCTTTTCATCTTCCCATGCCTCCCATTCTCTCCCTCCGCGCCGTGATTGATGAAAAAAGGAAGGGCATACGGAATTAATGTACTTTTTATAATTATTATGTTAATTTGTGGTGGATCTCAAATCTTTTCCATCATAAGAGGGTTTTGAACAAATTTTAACTCTCCTATGTCTCTACAATTTTTTCCAAACGAAAATGCGGAGTATATCGCCCAAAGGGTACAAAAAATGTACTAAATGCATATGGCTCATTGTTGGGTCTCATAAGAATAAGTTGAATCGTTCATAATTTTTTTTAAAATGTGTATGTGAAAATAATTAGCTCAATTTGACATACATAAATGGTGATCCAATATTTCAACTCTCATTAAGAGTTTAAGATCCTGAATTCCGAATCAAAATTTCAAGATTAGATCAATTACTTACACATATTCAGATGAGTAGAATTCTAAAAAGTAAAAAATTATGAATAATACGGAAAAAATACCAAAATGTCCGTATTTTTTGAAGTTTTTATATAATTTTTTTCTGCTTCGGTTCACGTTTATGTACTTTTATGATTCATCTTATCGAGACAAATGATTAATCCAAAAAATTACTGACAAAAAAAACTAAATAAGATGATGACATAAAGTAAAAACACACAAAAAAAAAACAACTAATTTAGGGAGACACTATAACATGTGGGTATTTTAATATTAGTCTGAAGACGAAAAATTTAGCGTGATTTGTGTTCCCTCCTAACCCAACAACTCATTTGTTCTCTAGGTAAATGAATATTAAATTTATTGATACTTGTCTATATTTCATTACATAAAATGTTGTTACCATTGGTAGTTTCACAATAATTTTACTTACTAATCATTTTAAAGAAAGCAATATATGTACCAGATCATGTGATTATGGGGCGTATCAATGTTTCTAGGAATAGAAAAATATTCTCAGCAACTGTACAAAAGATTTATCAAGGTTACATAGGTTAGCTCATTGGCCCCACATCTATCGCCAAATAATTGTTCCAAATCCCAAGCAGTCTTCCTCAACGTCTTTAATTAAATGTACTGTAATTAAGAAGGTACCACCAGCTGAATACAAACCACCTTTGCAACCAGTTTGGATGTCAGATTTGGCAAACACTCGGATATGTAATTTCGTGTCCACCCTACTCCCCAGTTTGGATGACATTTTGTGCCTTGGATTTGGATCATTGTTGGGATTGTAAATCCGGCTGCACCTGCATTTGGTAACAATAGCCTTGACCCTATCGTTAGCTAATGACAGACAATTTGCTTGATTTTCTACCGTTTCTGCCCCTCCAAATCCGAGTGATTTGGGGGTTGTATGTATGATATACACACGATCGAGGGTTTACAACAAATAAGAGGGAGAGAGGAGTCGATCGGGTTGGTGACTCTGTTGCTCATCTTCATCAACTCTTCTTCTACCTTCAATCGGGTATTGAAAACCCACGATTTTCGATCTATTTATTGTTCTTCATTCGAAACCCATGCTTGTTGTGTTTATAAAACCCATGATTTTTTATCTGTTAGGGGATTTTCAATTTGATTTTTTGCCTTAATCCTGTGGGCCTCGTTCTGCCCTATTTTTGTGCAAAAGTTAGTAGATTATCTGAATGTTCTGAGGTTGGTCACAGTTTGCCCTAATTTGTGCAAATTTTTTCCCTAATGGCTCAGTTTCAATCGAGTTATAAGATTGGGCAAGATTTTTTCAACCATTTACGAACCTTCAATGGAGTTGAGTTTGGTGAAATTGTTGGGTTGACAATTTGCCCTAATTTGGGGCTTTTTTAGTTGCCCTAATATGTCAGTGTGATTCGATTTATGTATGCCCTAATTTTGTGTTTGGTTTGTTTATTTGGTTGATAGTTTACCCTAATTTCTTTTCTTCTTTTTTGTGAAAGCCCTAATTTCTTACTAAGCTTTAAATCAACAAATGTTTGCCCTAATTTCTCAATTTAAATTAACTTGGGTTTCCCCCCTCATTTTGCCAGATGTTTTTTTCGAAAACAGATGGCAAGACTAACGAAACGTGAACGAAGAAAAAAGGCAAAACGTAAGGCTTTAGTAGCAATTGTATGTTTCACGATAGCGGTCAATGCTACTCTCATGATTTACATGTTAATTAAGAATTTGATGGACAAAAAGATTCGACAAAAACCCCCCATCTTCTTTTTAACCTTAATGTCTATCAAAACCAAGTTGATAGGTAGTACGCGGTGATGACAAAAATTTGCTACAACCAATTGAGGGTAAATAGGCATACATTCACGAGGTTGTGCCACTTACTAGAGGAAAAAGGCTTACAAAACTCTAGGAACGTCACAATTGTTGAGAAATTTGCTATCTTCTTGTGGATTCTTACACACCATAACAAGAATAGGCCAACCAAATTTCATTTTGTGAAGTCTGGGCCTCCAGGGGAACAATTAGTAGGCATTTCAACGCAATTTTATTGGCGGTCTTTCAACTTTCGAATCAATTGTGGTATCATTACTAACCTGTTCTCGCTAATAAGCCGGATAGTGGGTGGAAGTGATTTGAGGTAAAATTACTTACCTAATTGCATACTTCATGACTAAGGCAAACATAAAATCTTGAATAAATATAAGGCTAAAAAACAAAGACAAAAAAATAAATAAATAAAGTAGACTTTGAAATTCAGAATATATTTTTCACACATCCAATCAATTTTCATCTTTCCCACCGTTTTGAGAAGTGAAGCAATAGTGCCATTGATTGCAATTGGGATTTTTTTCCCATTCCAGTTTGCAAATTGTGAAAGATCCTAAATTAAAAATTGGAAAATATATAAAACTTACATTAAATAAAATAAAGGGAAAAAATTAACCTTGCCTATTGACAATTTCTTACTTAGACAAATTCGTTCCATAGTTGATCATTATTCACCACAATTTGTTTTCATTTTCATCTCATCCAAATTTATCGATTTGACGCAACTAATTAATATAGGAAAAATCTCATTTCCAGAGCGTAATATTGTGTTTAATATGATTTTTTTGTAATACCACATTCACAGAGAGAAACTTGCAACTAATTTTTTGAGATTTCTGAATAGGCGGGACGAAATTCAAATCACTTTACCAAACACTCTCGTCTACAAGGGCCATAATGTATTGGAATAAAGTTTCCTCCTCCATCTCGCTCCAAGCATGGCGTGCCATTGAAACCAAGTTAAAATCAGAAATATAGACTCTTTTATTTTATTAAAAAATTGCTTGTAAAAACAAAGACAAGTTTTGTTTGCTGTTTATAAGGAGAATGTTATCAAACATTCAACCACAAACCCACCATTCAATTACCTATCCACTACTCCACCGACCATTAATCATTCAACCACCATCTACTCTCTATTCAACAAAAATAAAAAGTATATATATTAACCTACTCACCATTCAAGTCAATAATTAATTGTCTTTTATTAATATAACAAATTTTCACCTCATAAATTTTCCCCCTTGTAATATGTTTTCAATATTTTTATGTATTCATTGTGTATTTTTGGTAATTAATATGTATTTATTGCAATTATAATGAAATTAATCCATTTTCTTTGTCAACATAATAAATTGGGCGCAATTAAGTTATTTGTCATCTTATCCTATCATATTCACCCTCCAAATCTCCCTTTTCAAAAAACCATTCAAACACCTCATATATAAATCATCTTTCTTAGGAGGTGGGCCCACCCTCGTTACAAATACACCCTCAAATTCGCTCTCATTACAAATTCACCCAAAATGAAATCCGGCATCAAAACGGGGTGTTGGGGATTTGACACACCTAAACATGAGATTGTTCAAAAAAAATTTGGAAAATAAATTATTAATTTTTTGTTTGGTTTCAATCAATTGGTATTAAGCCCAAACCCAATTAAACCGAACTGCTATATTAACAAATCTATACCATTTTTGGGCAAATTATTTTGAAACCATCTATGTAATATGTATTACTCTGTATTAACATTGTCTCCATTAACATATAGTGGTAGGAAGAGTACCACGCAGAATGGGGCGGTGAAATATTTAGTGGCATATGATAATTGATAATTTCATATTTTGGGTAAAGTTATTAATTTTAGTACGTGACCTCAAGTGTGAGTCCTCTTTAATTTGTATTTGGTATCGAACTGTACAATTTGTCCATAATGTTCAGTAGATTATTCATGTTAAAAACCAATATAATTGGATATTGGTAGCCATATATTCGGATACCATTTATATGAAGGACCAGTATCACTTGGAGAATACAATATAAGACATATTTGTCTCAATTTTGTTCTACTAACCTTCGATGATCATAAATTTTGTACCAATAATGTATTTTTTATTCTTGAAAAAATAAACAGGTCCAATTCCAAATGAAGATTTTAGAAGACTCGCAATTGAAGCCGCTAGGGTGATGTAGTGTCTTAGGTCATTGCGGCAACTCCAAATCCGATATATCTTCTATCTTAAATGCAAAAGGACGATTGCACCATATTCGATTGGGTTTTAGGGAACTAGTTCTCCACTTTTTCCCGTAGCAGCCTCTGACCAAAAGTACATTTTTTTTGGGCATTTTCTCTCTCATCTTTTGGGAGATGTTATTATAGTGCAAAAATTGTGCACAAATGAGTCTGTGGTGGTCCACTTTAGAGTTTCATACAAATGATCTAAATCGTTCAACAAACTTTAAAAATTATTTTAAAATTGGCGACTCACTTAAATCATTTGTATGAGACATGGAAGTGGACTCCACCGACTCATTTATGCACAATTTCTGCACTAGAATAACATCTCCCAAAAGGAGGAGAGAGAAAATGGCAAATAGAGTGTACTTTTGGTGAGAAAATGGCAAATAAAGTGGTCAGAGGTTGCAGCGGGAAAAAGTAGAAAACCAATTCCAAAAACTCAATCAAACAAGGCCTCCAGGAGACTACTATTTATTTATTTATTTTTCCTCGTTTATTGTCCCTTGTGCAACGCCAATGCTCTGGATGTTGAATGAAAGAAGTATGGTAATGTGCACATAAATCAAAATAGTTTTTGGGTCTACCCTCTCTGATGCATTTTAGCTTTGATTTGAGGGCATGATTCCGCAGCAAATGTAACGGTATAGGGGACCACTGTTTCAGTGGTATTCTATGAGGAGCCACTTTGTGCATTTATTGCCAAAGATTAGGTCTGTCTCCAATCCATCTGTTTCAGTGGTATTCTGGGAGCAATCACTTTGTGCATTTATTGTCAAAGATTAGGTCTGTCTCCTATCCATCCCCCGCCCATACCCCCAATTATTGGGGACTAAATGGGTTATGTTATTGTTGTTGCCTCGTTTCTTGTCCTTGCATTCAGCTGGAAAAAATTGTGAGGCCTAAATTTTTGTGAAGTCCAACCTGGAAAACTCCGAATATTCACAACCGAACCAAACCACCTTGGCCGATTTTCCCGTCCCTTGATTATTCCTTTTCGGAACCGGTTTGCAACATTTCCTCCTAACAGGGAAAAAAGGGGGTCACTTAACAATAATTCAAAACATTTGACAATTTTAAAGGGAAGGACAATGAATTTTTGCAATCAAACATAAAAATAAAAAACATTTGCCATTTTTAAAAGGAAGGAACTTTTGCAATTGAACATAAAAACAAAAAAAAATAGTGAAGTGTCACTAATTTTTAAAAATTCAAATTTCGAACATAAAATTCAAAAACATCACTACTCCACCTTCAGCCGACCACCACCCCACCTCTAACTTATCATTTTCGGCAACCAAAAAAATTAGTGAAGTGTCACTAAATTTGAAAATTTCAAATTTCAAACATAAAATTCAAAAAAATCAACAACCCACCTCCGGCTGACCACCACCCCATCTCTGGCCAAGCACTTCCGGCAACCAAAAAAATTAGTTAAGTGTCACTAATTTTTAAAAATTCAAATTTCAAACACAAAATTCAAAAAAATCAACACCCACCTCCGGCTGATCACCACCCCACCTCTGGCCTAGCAATTCCGGCGACAAAAAAAAGAGTGCAGTGTCACTATTTTTTGAAAATTAAAAAAACCACTCCACCTTTGGTAGACCACCACCTCACCTCTAGATGAGCACGACGACAAAAAAAATTAGTGAAGTGTCACTAATTTTAAAACAATTCAAATTTCGAACATAAAATTCAAAAAAATCAACATCTCACCTTCGGCTGACCACCACACCACCTGTGGCCAAGCACTTCTGCCGACCCAAAAAAATAGTGAAGTGTCACTAATTTTTTAAAAATTCAAATTTCCAACATAAAATTCAAGAAAGTCAAGACCCCACCTCTAGCCGACCACCGCCCCACCTCTCTGGCCAAGCACTTCCGAATGCAAAATTCACAAAAACCCACCTTCGGCCGATTAGCACCCCACCTCTGGCCAAGCACTTCCGGCGAACAAAAAAAAAATAGTGAAGTGTCACTAATTTTGAAAAATTCAAATTTCGAACATAAAATTAATGAAACTTCAGTAATATTCAAAAATCAACATCCGACCCATTCAAATTGGAGGTCGAAGTATGATTTGTTCGAAGATGACGGCAACAAGTGACAATGGTAACATTGCCGTACAAAAAATGAGGAGAAAGACAAGGAGAAGACTAAGGCCGTCGCTTCGCTAATGCCACCGCACAGGAAACTAGTGAACGTTCACTAGTTTTGAAATATAAGAGAACTAGTGAACATTCACTAGATTTGAAATCTCACAAATCTATGCTATGCCAAGCTATACAAGTGCTGTTAATCTTCCTCATTGATCAGCGTAACATGCATCATATTTCAAAGTAAAAAAAATAAAAAATAATAGCTACAATTCACTAATCTTCAAACAAAGAAAACAAAGACAAAGACATTTGAGTTCCACAAATGGAACTACGGTAAATCAGAGGGTGACGCCTGATCTGTTAAAAAACAACGGAGTAGCAAATGATGATGTCTGATCCCTTCAAATTGACAACGGCAAATTAGAGAGGAGGAAGTGGTGAACGGAGGTCGGTGGCGATGGAGCCGAGATAGGAGGAGGGGTGGCCGGCGGAGGTGCTGAGACAAGCGATGAAATGGTGGCTAGTGGTGGAGCAAGGAGACGATGGTGGGTGGGGTCACGTGGGAGTGGACGGTGGTGATGGAGTTGTATTCGGTGGGCGGTAGGCAATAAGGAAAGTTTTTTTTTTTTTGTTTCCTGGCCTTATGGCTCAAAAGTTTAAAACACACACCTTGTTTGGTTAGGTTTTACAAATCAGGTTTTAAGACCCAACCCTTGTTTGGTTTTGCAAACGGTTTTCGGTTTTTTTTTTTACCCGCCGTACATATATTTACGTTAAACCTAACACTTTCCTTTCTTCTTTACCTACTGTATCTCTCTCTGTCGATCCCCATCTCTCTGTCTCTCTCTCTCCTCCATAACTCCATCTCCATCTCTCTCTCTGCCCCCCCTCTCTCTCTCTCCTCCATAACTCCATCTCCCCTACCCACCGGCTCATTGTCCTTCTTCACTCTCTCAAAATCGATTGTCACACCAAAGGACTGCTGCACACTCCGTCAAATCTCATCTACTACCATTACTCTATGGTAGATGGGGAGTCTTCATAAATATACATCCATACAGCCCCGGAAGAAGATGCACACATGGCCCGGACGGAAAATCAAGGCGCGAAAACACACGGCAGCGGCGACGGCGACTGAGAACACTGGTGTTAAGTGTGGAAAATGGGTTCTCCGATCCACAAAGAGCCGCATATGTAGAGGTAAGATTTCTCGAACTGTTGGTATGAATAATTCGTAGCCTTATGGTCTTCTTCAGAAACATCCTAAATTAAAATCGTTGCTTCTTGTCATGGAACTTTGACTATGAAATTGCAATCTCACTTTTTGCATAAGTCTGCATGTCTATTGAAATTGGTTGTACAATGGGATGGTTTTTTGTGTTGAAAAACGTACAAGGCATGTGATATTGCAATGAACCAAAACAAAGACTAGCTGAGACAATTGTCTAATATGTATGGTCGATGTTTCTTCCCTTTTTGGTTTCATTGATGTTGGTTTTTTTGTGTCATAGATTGGTAACTTGGGAATACTGAGCTTTAATGTACAGTTTATACTGTTTATATCAAATAGATAAGTTCTCAAATCTAGATGTTCTTTTAAGCTAAGAATCTTGAAATAGCAAGATCAGAATAGTTGTAATCAACATTACCAATGCGACGCTTAATACTGTCCACAATGAGGGATTGATGTCATTCCTCAGAATAGTTCTAATATGTATGGTTGGTGTTATCTTCCAAGTTTGGAGTTAAATGAGGATTGAAGAAGTAGAAACGGTAGAAAAAATTGAGCTCAAACCTTGGAAATTAGCCAAATTGGTGAAACAATAAGCAATTAAAGATGCTCAAGTTGTTCCAAATGTAAAAAAATTCTAATAATTTCAGATAAAACTGCTCCTTAGTTCTACCTTCTTTTTGGAACATCACTGTGTGGAGGTATGAGTATGGACTACTAAGTGCATGCGTAGAAGCATATATGTACATACAAAAATCCTAATAATACCCCTACTTTATTTGACACCCATGCATTATTAGACAAAAAGGCTTTGAGACATTATTTTCTCTTTCCCATGTCTGTTTCTAGTAAGCTGTTATGAGGGGCACTTGTTACTTCAAAAGTTTGAAACTCGAGTTTCTTGTCTCTCATCTCTTCTTTACATGGATGGCTTCTATGTGTGCATGACTGCATGTTATGTACTTTACTACACAGATAAAACCTTCCCCTAGCTGGCTTTGAGGGACTGTGCAAGTCGACAAATCTTTTACAAAAATGCTTCCTTTGTTTATAAAAACAACTAATACGTTGCACTTCAATGAAGATTAAGATAACAGTACAATGCAGAAGAACCATTAACTTGAACTGGACTCTTGGTTGGAAATAACTAAGAAGTTGTTACTTGTTCTTCCTAGTGCAGGTCAGCACTTCACCCCTTCAACACCTGCACGCATTGCACCAAAACAAAAGAGGAAGCTCACGTCATCTCCAACCTCGTCTCAAAATTCGTGCACCCCATCAAATCCGAATCCAATGGAGGAGGAGGACTTCGACGACCTAAGGAAGTGGCCTGATGACCACACCAAGGAATTCATACTTGCAACGTTGGAGGAGCAAAGGAGAAATTTAGGTCCAAACTGCACAAGAAAGCCCACGCTTTTCGAAGAACGTGGATGGAATAGAATTGAAAAAGATGTAGCATTACGGACAAAAACTACGAGGTACACCAAACGGAGGTTGAAGGGGAAACAAAAACGGTTGAAGTTTTGGTTCAACAGATATCGAGATTTGTTAAAAACAACAGGATTCGGGTGGGACGAGGACTTGGGCACCGTCACCGCCCCAGATGAAGTTTGGAACGAATATATTCAGGTACGTGTTAGTTTTTCTTTTTCTTAAAATTTTAGTCATATTTGTTTCAAGTTACTTACACGTAGGAGCTAAATTTGCGTCATATTTGTTTCAAGTTACTTAGACTTAAGCTCAAAAATTCATACTTTTAGCAAGATAAAGAGTAAAATATTCAAAGTACACTTTCCTCCTCCCATATACATCCTGAAGCATGATCTAGCGACTGACATGATTTCAGAATTTTCAAGCTCTCAATTTTCAAACATTTCAGTTACTGATGCTAGTTTACATTGACCAATTAGCTCATAACTACAAAACCTAATGTAAACAGATCATTCTTTTACCAACTTCATGTTTCATGGAACTTGTCCATTGACCAATTGGTTTTCGGTTGTCATTCTTTTACAGATCCATCTGTTTTGCATTGCACGATTGATGACTGGATTGAGAGATCATAGTAAATTTTTAGAGTATTCAAGTTCAATTGACCCTTCAGGTTAAGATTTTAGGGTTTGTTGAAGACAAGGGCATTTTGGTATCATGATAAGTAATTTTTTTTAAATGACTGTACAAAGAATTTGGGGCTAGAAATAGAATCACCCTTACTCAAAATGAGCGGACTGCTTCAAATTGAAGGTCACAGAAGGAAGAGAGAAACTGAACTCACCATACCTTTGCAATAGCTACTAGCGATCAAGCTGATCCAACTGTAAACAGTACCAGAAATGCTATGCATGGGCGAATTATCCACACACACGCAAAGAATGGGGTAAATCTTAACAATAGATACATGTTTGGTAATAGAGATGCAAAATGCAAGGACACAACATTAGGCACAAACTTGTGATATAGGGTTGTTATCGCCAAATTCACATGGCCCTATAAATAAAAGGTACTCCGAGTAAAATTGACATGTTCTTCATTCTGAAACAAGAACCCACAGTGCCATGTAGGATAGTACAACATGCTGGCTGAATATGATCCTTGAAGTTCCCGACATAACAAGCACTAGCAAACAAACGGGTTCAAATTTGTGGGCAGTAAAACTAATCAACCCTTTAGTGAGTACTTCTTCCCTGAAAAAGGCTGGAATTTTGGTTCCTCTTTCTTTGGAGGCTGCTCTTGTTTAGGCTCTTTTGCAGGTTCCTGCAGCATAATATTAAAGGCCCGTAGGTTGAGATGCATAATTATCAACTTAACAAAAAGCAATTGCAGCCACTTATGTTGCAAGCCCAATCATCCATGTGGGACCCAGAGTGGGTTCAAATCATCTGATCTGTACAATTTCTGTACAAATCAATCTGTACACACAGCTTTATCGAAATTTGAAAGACTCATAAAGATGAAAAAACTGTACCTTTTGGGGATCCGGTGCGGTTTACGTTTGAGCCAAACACAAGCTTCCCCTGAGTTTGACGAGTGCTACCAACTTCATGTTTCAATTGTTTCCACCAATATTGTTTTTGTGGCATTATTATGTTCTTTATTTTCATGTTCCATACAACTTCATCGTAGTTGCACATTGAGCACCTGAGTCCAATCACTTCATCAAATGAATTAAAAAAATTCTGTTTTTTTTTTTACTGTAGACACACCCCTGGGCTGCCAGATTCCAACTCCAAGGGCTTCCCCATTATGAGCTCCTATGTGAACTTTATAGGGGCTCTGTGGCCACTGGAGAACTTAATAGAGCATCCAGTCGAGGGGGACTCGAGTCGGATGAGGAACGTGATATGCAAATGTCCATGTCACAAGGGCAAGCTGGTGCTTCCTCGGGGTCCCGCAAGAGGAGGTCACAGGAGAGTGACAGTCGTGATGCGGAAAGAGCGAAGAAGGCTGAGTTCTTTGAAAGGATGGGTAAGTACTTCGAGGTGCGTACGGATCAACAACGTGGGGCAGCCGAAGGCCAACAGTCAGATGCGGACCCTTACGGCATACCAGCCGCCATGTTCCTCCTGAACCAGTACAAAGGCTATATCCCTGAAGAGACATACTTTAAAGCTAATCACATGTTTATGATCTCTCCTGACATGAGGCAATCATGGTTGTGTACCAACGAGGACTATAGGGTGGGTTGGCTAATGCGTCTCCCATAGTAGGAGAATGTTTCATGGAACTTGTTCGGTTGTAGACATTAAATTCGTACTTTACTTTTTTTTCTTTTTAATGTCTGTAGTATTCTAATGCTTCTCTCGTAGCAGTAGAATGTTTGTGCACAATCAGTTGGTCTCTACCTGTTTTATCTCATTATTATCATGTTTTACCTTCCTATGGTCTGTTTACCTCTGCTGTGAGCTACTGTGTTATTTGTCGCCTGGGGATCTAATGTTACATGTCATGTATTGTTGAATTGTGGTTCATTTGATCATAATTAATTGTAGTTATGGGCTGCCATATCTGGGCAGACGTCTGTTTTTTCTGAGTTGATAAAAAACAGCCGTTATGCTGCCAAAATTTCCCCTTATCTGTGTTCGAAACTGCTATAGCTCCAGCTGCTGCAACTCAGATCTGCAGTTGTAGCTGCAGCAGCTTGTGGAGTTATGCTGCCAAAGTAGCATCAGTGTGCAGCAGCGTGCAGCAGTGTGTATCAATGTGTAGCATCAGTGTGCAACAGTGTTAAGTAATATAACCGCTGAGAACAAAACCATGGCACCAAACATATCAGGCCGAATGGAGACAAAATGATAGATTTTGTTTACTTCTACTTCAAAATCTTAAGAATCGGGTAATGGAAAGTTAGTTCAGTGGAAGGGATGTATTACCTGGTTTGTGATGGCCGTGATGATCCCAATAGGAAGAGTGAGGACAATGGCAATGGCACAAGCTAGTATAACACCCCACCATGGCAACTGGAGCTGATCATTGTAATACTCACAAGCAGTTATAGTGGCTGCAACGTTGACAATTAGAATCAACCAAAACCACCATTCAGGCACTTGTTTGTACCTGCTCATGAGTCGCGTGTGTATGTCCATCTTTTTCTCTAAATTTTTTTTTTTGGGTGCAAGAATTATAAATAACCACATCATTGTCCATCATATGATGTACGAAAATTCTGGTTATATAGCATTTTCTTACCTTCCATGAAACAGTAGCACATGCATGATTGTAGCAGTGAGCGCAGCGAAGCCAACACCATAAGTCATGGCAAAAAATGTACTGATGTAAAGAGGTTCTTCTCTCTCATAGGCTGCTAGATCAAGGTGGAAATTTGAGTCTATAATGCTTGTGATATTGCACACATAAGATGCAAAAGGACATGTCAGAAGAACTAGTGAGGGACTCTCACTTATAATCCCCCAACTTGCTAGTCTATCTTTCGTAGACAGCCTTCCAAGGATAGATATCCATTGGATAAATGCCCATCTCGGGACATGTTTTTTTATTCCAAACCATCCCATGCCTATCCACCTTAGGAGCCCCAGATCAGCCAGCCAAGAAGACTTTGTAGACTAACTGACCAGTTAGGAGTTAAGGACCATATAAAGCTGTCTTCCATTGATACAATAGGCAGAAGATCAACAGTATTAGCAATAATTTCGCACGCGGTGGAATCAGCTCAGACATTATTGGATAAATGACTATGGCGAAATCAGCCATAGTCATGCTCAAATAATACGTGCATCGCATGTGGCCCCAAACCTAATTTTCTTAAAAACTCACCTCTTCTTCATTTCATCAAAGCAGGAAGAAGATAAGACAATAATATCGTTCCATATAAATTATATTCAATATTAAACTACTACATTAATTCTTCATATTCAACAACGAAAATGAAAGATTCACAAGGTTTAATACGAGCATATTTACATAGCAAGCGGTTTAATACGCATATTTATACAATACGGGTTACAATATCCAGAACACTATTCAACAGTAGCTTGCAAAAAGGAAAAGAGTTTTGGATCTCAACAATGGCTAGTAAATTCATTTCCGATTTCCTAACGATCATTGTATTCTTCCCACATAGAAGCAGCAATTCCATCCCGGACATCAGCCATCGCATTTGTAGCCCCACGAGACATATCTAGAGGGATTCTTGGAAACTGGGGAGGGTTTTCGTCATTCTCGATCATTTGCTCAAACAGGTCATCCCAACCACGCTGTATTATAATCCAGTTGTGTACGACACAACATGCAATCACGATCAATGGCTGTCGTACCTCGGCAAAATTTGGCATGGCCTTAAGTATTTTGAACCGACCCTTTAGAACACCGAAGCATTTCTCAATATCATTTCTTAACAGTGCATGTCTATGGTTGAACAAGTCTGAGGCAGAATCATAAACGGTGTCGGGCCCATCGAAAGCATCCCTGTGATAGCGTTGTCCACGATACGGGGCAAGGTATCCGACGGTGTTCGGGTATCCAGCATCAACTAGATAATATTTATCTACACAAATGACAGTTTGTAGGTCAACCACAAGCTAATTCCTTGAACACAATGATGAAGTAAATGTACATTTTTATGTCCACTTACTTGCGGGGGTGTGGGAAGTTGTTGACTTCCTCTGCAGTTGCAGCTGCGAGAACACGTGAGTCGTGAGCACTACCCTCCCATCCTGGATACACAAAAGTAAACTTACCATCAAATGAACAAACTGCCATCACATTCCATGTCTTCACCGTTTTCCTACCCCGGTACGGCCCCTCACGAGAAGCTGGCACCCAAGCTTCTATGTGTGTCCCATCAATTGCCCCAACACAGTTCTACAAAAAATACTTGGTTAATAATTTCAGGCAGATATTTATGAAAAGCACACATGGAGGAGCAATTTTTCCCAATTATAACTGAAGAACCATTGGAACTTTAATTCAATTACCCGCCAAATAATGAGCTTGATGGCATAATCAGTAACCTTTGTAATCAAATTTGTAATAGCAGGAAAAGTTAAAATTTTGACATCAATTGGATAATAAATTTTCACCTGGAACCACGGGTAGAATCTTCTATCATTGGCAATTTTGACGGGGACTTCATTCATATCAGGTGGGTGAATTACCAGGGGGGCAACATTGCAAAGAGCACATACCATATACTTGAAGTGACGGTGTACAGTGTCTGTTGAACATTGGAAACGGTCGGCAGTTGCTCTCATTCGGTGGTTGAGACCGCAAGTATATAAGAACATTGCTAGTGACACTTCCACTGACAGACGCTTACGATTCCAATCTATGCGACCTCTTTCAACTAAGAGACCCACCAATGACATAAATGTAAATCTATCTACACGCAATAAATCAGTCATTGTATGGGGGGTTTCCATTCAACAAGAAATTTGTGTAACCTTGGCCATCTACCACAAAATTACGTTGTGGAAGTCTCGGACCTCTTGGTATTGGCTGAACATCTTCTTCGGAAGAAGTAGAATCCAACAACAATGCAATGGCTACTAGAGCTAGGTCCTCATCGTCACTAGTACTTGAACGATTTCTACTATTCCTAGATGACGAAGTTGCCATTTCAGCAGTAGTGACCACCTGTACAAGTGTTGTATTGAGTCATTCTGGTATTGTTGTACTTTTGAACTTGCTGAATGTGAGAACAACATCATGTGAATAGCCAAAATTTCTAGATAGACAAGTGTGCACAATTGAAGTGTAGATGAAAATACCGCACATAGTGATAGACTAATATGGATATCCGAGCTTATCCTTAATGCGATATATGACTAGTGGGTGTTTTGTACCCATCATTTACGAGTAGATCCCAAGTTTGGTAGGACACGTAATTGAACTTGTTTCAAATATGACAGGTTACAGCCAGACGGGATACTTTTAAATCTTTTTCTTTTTCCTAGCCATAGAGAAGTTTCAAGAAGTCTTGAACTCATTGAACCCGTACCGGCAAATACTAAAACCACTTGTTGCAGACAAAAGCTACTAATGGTGATCTCATAAACAATTGTCAAAGTACTTGTTATAAATGCAATTCAGCGACTAAGCTAAGCCAGGAAACTAACAAACATAATTTACAGTGGAGTTCAAACATTGTTTATATAAATAGATCAGAACTACAAATACGAGACTAGTTTGCATTTACGGCAATTACGATGCACGTGAAGGTATTGATACTCTGTAGTGTCTTTTAAATCAAATACAAGCTAATGTTAATTGATTGAGTAATAGTAAGCTGTTATACTAGATCTGTTTTCCTAAAAATGAAACATAAAACACTCGTACAAATCAACCCAGTCGGGTCCTCAAGAGCAGCAATTTGTTCAGGATTATCATGTCTATTGTATTGAACATTCCACCGAAACAATCATCATTCAGTGAAAACTTGTTAAGGAAACCAGTTCCAGGTCGAAGTTGAGAGAGAGAGAGAGAGAGGAGAGAGAGAGAGAGAGAGAGAGAGAGAGAGAGAGAGAGACCCACCTAGGTCGAAGTTGCTTCGAAAGCGGATCTGTATGTACTTCTCCCTCCGTCGTTCCAGGATCGCCTCATCGCCATCAATGGTGTTCGCCGAAGGGCCAAGAGTCTCCTGCCGGAGGTGGGGAGGTAGTGGAAGTGCTCGATTACTCAATTTGGAGAGACAGAGTTTAAGCTGTGTGAATGGCCTTGTCTTCAGTTCTGATTTTTTGTACTTTTTTTGTTTTTTTTTTTTATGGGTTTATATGTGAGAGGGACCCACCTGGTCTCTTTTTAGAAAACTTATTAACGAAACCAGTTCTGAAAACTGGGAACAGAAGCCTAACCGAACAAAGTGGCAATGTCCTTAAAACCCATCCAAAATACACGTGTCCTTTCCTTGAAAAGAAAACTAAAATTTTTTGACTATTTTTTCCCCAAAAAATAAATAAAAAACGACACTTCCCAAAAACCGAATTCACCCCTAAAACATCCCCTCAAAATTTAAACCCTCTCTAATAAAAATATTAACGGTTAATGTTAAATCATAACTCAAAGAGTAATAAAGTATCATTAAACGTAATAGTAGAATTTTTGTTTATCGCTATGGATCGATATTGTGCTTGTATACGACAAGGTTGGAACACTGGTGCAAGGGAGCAAGCAACCAAATTAATCTTTATCTACTTATATGAGAGAAATTATTTCCCTCAATTATTGATATTTTAAAACAATAAACCCTCACAAATTTTAAATTCTAGGCGTATATAGATTCAGTATATGTACAAGTTTAATCCTTTTAACGCCTAAATTTTGCAATCCAATGATGGAAATGCCAAGTGATATTGCTCATTGAGTATGCCTTCCAATGAATTCACGAACTAAACCTTAAAATGACATCGTTTGGAGAGAAGAGAAGACGATTGTTGACAATATTGAGCTCGAAAATTACACCAAAGATGTGTTAATCGACCTCGGTGTTAATTACTACACTGTTTCCTCATTTTCCCTCTCAATTAGTTTTTACACGATTTCAAAATATAGGGCTTCCAAATTTAATGGGAGAGAAATAAAACCAACAAATCTGAACCGACCGGAGTCCGACCCGAAAACCCGGTGTTCGGTTGGCCCAAGTACGGTAATTGAGTATACTACTTGGGTCTCCTGATCGAACGGTCAGTCAATGACCATTGACCCCTCTACGAATTCCATCCGCTGGATTTTCGTCTCCAATTGGATACCTACGATGGAGTATCACACACCAAATCACACCCTCCGAAATTTTACAAAATTGAAATTTCAAAAGCTCGAGAGGGAGTAACTTGCCTATGTGCACCCAGCCCCCCCTCTCTCCTCTTTCGATTTCTCTCTCTACAATCTCCTCTTCCCCTCCCTGTCTCTGCCGCACATGCACGCCTACGGATTTGGGTTTCGAAAGCTCTAGTCTGTTTTTCGGCCTTTCGACTGAGCTGTGAACGTCGCAGTTATTGATTTTAATTAGGTTTTTAGAGATTATCTGTTCGAAAAAGGTCCTAAATTGGAAGGGATTCGACGGTTTTGTTTGATTCTTGGACGGAATCGGTGAATTCGAGTTATACTTAGTTTAATTTTTTCGATTTTTAATTCGATGTTGCTGGAGAAAGGCGGAGGGGATTTCCCTCCAAAAATGGTTCCATCAGTGAACGCGCCACCGCCATCGGATTTTCCCGCGAAAAGACAGCTTGATTTCGGCGGTGCAGCGTCCGCTGGGATGTTGCCACAGCCGCTGATGCCGCGTCCGCAGGTGCCGACGGTTATGCAGATTCAGCCGCCGCCCCCGACACAGCCGCAGCAACAGCTACTGTCATCGACTGTGCAATCTCAGCCTCCTCCTCCTTTGATACGACCTGTGTATGTCTCTAATTATATCTATCCTCTTGGGTTTATAATTGAAGTTCCGAATTCGTTTAAAAAGACTTGGTCTTGGAAGTTGGAGTTTTCGAATTTGTAGACGTTTCTTAGGTTCTTCTTGATGCTGTGGCCCTCATCTTTTTGGATTTCGTTTTGTTATAAATTTGTAAAATCACCCGGTACTTTTTCATTGTTGGCTTTGTGAAATTTTGGCTCGCGTTTCGAATTTGTAGACGTTTCTTAGGTTCTTCTTGATGCTGTGGCCATCTTCTTTTCGAATTTCGTTTTGTTATAAGTTTGTGAAATCACCCGGTACTTTTCATTGTTGGGCTTGTAAAATTTTGGCTTGCGTTTCTGACCATTTGGGTTCAACCTGACTGGTAAAGTTGGGAGGGGGTAAAGTTGGGGAATGCCCGCTATGAGTTCAAGGGCAGCAACTCCTAAACCAAACCACGTAAAAATCTTTGTGTCTTGCGTTCTTGTTTCTGTTATTGATTATTTTTCACAAGTAGTGCGTTAATTGGTCTGGCTCTTAGTCGCACGAAGCGGGAGGGGGAGCGGGAGCTGAAGCGTGAGAATATAGAAGCTCCCAAGGTTAGGAGCTTGAAAGAAACGTGTACAAATATTACAAAAATGATACAGTGTAAGAAAAACTTTAAAACTACAATCATTTTAGGGAGTAAAAAAATATGGGCCAAGTCTACCTTAAGTGTAAGAAATGGGATAGTGTTAGAACATATGGTTTTGTTTTCAAGATATCATGACTTGGGCTATATATATGAGTTAAATTGAAGACCAGTTTATAAAAGCTAAGTAATAAATTATTGTTTTTCTATACGAGTATCATACAAAAGCTCCCATCTTCGTAAGGAGTGAGCTCCCATCTCAATGGGAGCGGGCTCCCGTTGAGCTCCTTACTTGGGAGCACATAATCGCTCTCCTAAGGTGGGAGTGACACCACTTTAGGAGCTCCCTGCGATTAATGTTTGGCTGATTTCTCAACATCCATTATGTGAGAGGGTTGAGACTCTGTATGGTTATATGCATATTCATCTAGCTGCACAGGGGCAGTTGCATACTATGTTTAGGGAGTTCAAGACTTCAAGCAAACCCTTTGGGTTAAAAAAATGCACTAAAATTTTATATTTTTTTTACATACATTTTAATTTTTCTTTAATTTTGTCGGCACTGAATAGTTCATCTGTAGCCAAGACAAACAAGAATTCCTTTAAATTTGTGGGCATGCAGATTTTTTGGGTCACAATTCGTTAGTAGATGATGTAGTTCAACACAACAAAATAAACTAGGCCCAATAATTTTCAACTAGATTATATTTGTTTATTTTATATTGAGATTTGTATGCAAAAATTTTCTTTCCTTTTTTGTTACTGCTGAACTAAAATCCTGGAGCCGCGCGTGTAGCTGCGTGTGGCTTTGTGACACTAAGTGGATTTTGGATAAAGAGGGTAGTTTTTCAAGATCCTCATATAGCTATAACCCTAGAATAAACGATTTCGAATCACCCTTATTGAATCGGTTTTTCTAATCCATCTTGGTGCAACTCACAAACTCATTTTGAATCCATATGTAGACTATCAAATCTGTATTTGTGTTATTCTCGTTGAATAATAAGATTTATCCTAGCTTTTGAAACAAATCTCTTTTTGAGTAATTTCAATCATGTGATGCCTAATTTGGTGTTATAGACAGGCCGTACAGGTTTTGTTTCCATATGAGATGCACTTAACCAATTAATTGTGATTCGGTTGAACAAATCGATTCCCATACTTTTATGTGGAAAACGAATTTTGTTATTAATAAGGGGAGGGCAGGTTGAGTTCGTTTCAATCTTTGGAGGTTGGGGAGGATGTTAATCCCTTTGGATTTCTTTGCTGACTAGCCTTTTTCAAAATTTTTCATTTGTCGAACAAAAGAAAACTTGCTTACCCTTTTGTCAGGGAAATTTGAGAATCTCTAATGTAGTGCATATTTTGTAGGCTTTAGGTTCCTTTTTCGGTGAAATGTGCTTTGGAGTTGTAAGAAGTGCGATCATGCCCCCACCTAGAAGTAGTGTCCGCTTTGACCCATCCTAAGAATAGCATCATGGGTTTGTCCCTTTTGGCTCTGAGCCCAGAAGTCGTTTCCAAGAAGGAAGAGTACTGTGTCGCCTCCAAGAAGGAAGAGTATTGTCGTCTTACATGTCTACCCTGGACATCTTCTGCTTCCGATGTGGGCATCTGATATGGGGTGCCTACCTTCCACGTTGGTGCAAACACAACCCTAGCTCCAATACCATGTGACATGCTTGACCTGGCCTTCAACTAGATGTATTGTCTACTGGATGGGTTTCCCTAAACACCAACTAGGTGTGTGTTGCTCTTTCCTGTAACACATATACATGTCAAGGTTGAGGCGTCCAGCCAATTGTTTTGCAATCCTCTCACAAGAAACTGCGTAAAGAAATAGATTATTTAGCACATATACACATCAAGGTTGAGGTGTCCAACCAGTTGTTTTGCAATCCTCTCACAAGAAACCACGTAAAGAAACAGATTATCTTTTGCTGATTCTTTTGCTTGCTAGTGATGAATAATGATAGTATTTTGATTAGTGTATGACACTATGACCTATGCTTCCTCATGGTAATTTTTATCTTGTTCGCCTGATGCATCAAGGTAAATTCATATTCGAAAAAATGCACAAATGGAGTAATTCATAAGGAAACTAATTTTGTCTGCAAACCTTGCTATGAGTCTTAACCTTTAAATTAACTTAGGGAAGTGGTCTTTCTTTCTTCAGGAAACCAGAATCCCCCAATGTGCGGGCAAGAACAAATGTTGATGTAAAAGACAGTACTCCCAAGAAGCAAAAACAGTGCAACTGCAAACACTCAAAATGCTTAAAGTTGTAAGTATGCAGCGCTTTATATGCACTTTTGGCATGGCAAATGACTTAATTTAATATATGATAGATTGTCTTTCTTGAAGTTGCATATTTTGATGTGAATTTCTGGCCTCAAATGCCTGTCTTATTATTGGATTTAACGGTATCATGGCAATTCTATTGCTTAAACATGATGTGGAGCTGGTGATTTAGTTGTGTCATCTATTTCTATGTTTGGATTAAAGCCATAGGATACAATTACTGCCTTTTAACTGTAATTACTGACTTACAAGTTTATGAGGATATGTGCCAACTTACATAGTATGTGAGGCTTGAATGAACAAACGTTCAACTAAAAGTTAGGTACTCTGGAGAAAGCTTTACGCTTTAACGTATAATGGAATTGATGTATAGTACTGCCAAGGCAACCAACTGAAAACCAATCACAATGAGTGGAGAGGCTGCCTGGACTCCTATACTAGTCTTGGAGGCGATAAATAACCAATGTGGGACAAGCTCCATAAAATAAGGGTCACAATGAAATAAGGTGCACTTAAGGCACGACAATGGAGCAATCTATGAAGAGAGTCCTCTTCAAAATATGCAACTCAAAGCCAATCCAAGCTCATATATTTGTTTCAGAAGTGATAATGTGCTGGTTTGGGACAAGTTCTAGCATTACCGCATGTGTGCATCATCTCATCGCACGTGGAGTGAAAAACATATGATGCGTAAATAGAGATCCCAATTAAGTAAGGCGCAAACAAGGGGCAAAATCAATCAGGAGAGTGGTGCCCAAAAGCCTTTGGATGTTTAGCTCTGCTACCCTATGTTAGAGCATCCAACTCAAAACCAATTGGTTACATGACCTAAAAAGAACTTTAGGTGCCCTATGCGGGCTCTAAATAGGGGGGCCTTTATGATTCTGTTAGAAAATTCCAAAATATCATCACGAGAATGTTGAAAAATGATATGAGAATTTATTTCTTTACATTGTTATGTTATCCATGTTACAACAAAACTATTCTAAAGCTATAATAGCCCAGGAATAAATTTTTTGAATTGGAATTCTCTTGGTAGAAAAAAACATTCTTTTTAACTACAAAACCATTAATTAAGGTTGTAATCAAGCTTATCTATCATGTATTTGTCTTTCAAACAAATAAAGTGGGTAATTTATTCACTCTCTCTCTCTCTCTCTCTCTCGTGAATTGTTTAACTGAAATCTGGAGAAGTTGATATCAAATATTTTGGTTTCCAACACTTCGTCAATAAAAACTAATAAATGTAGCTTTGTATGAATTTTATTTTAGAAGTTAGATCTAAGTGAAACTTCCGATGATAATTAAAAAAATATTGAGGCATAAAACAAAAATTATGCTATTTGAATTCAATGTGAGGAAACAAACCAAACCTCCTCCCATGTAGGTGCTGATTTGAAGTTCACATTATGATATTTTCCTTGTGCTACTCACTGCACCATTATGTATGTTGACGTGCTACTTTACCAGGATTTGCGTACTTGTATACATGCATGCAGGCATTGGTTAAATATAAAATATCTTCTGAATTTAAACTCGTTGTTCTTGGTTAATTACCTCCCTTTTCTTTTGTGTCTTTTTGTTGGGGAAGAAAAGGTTCTCAGTTGTAAATACTTACCTTTGCACAAACTATAGTTCTGTAAGTATAATAACTATGTTACAAGTCAAAATTCTATGCTGTGTACATTCATTTATTTCTTAGGCTTGTGATGCTTTAAGTATTTTAAAGATGGAAGATTTACCTTCCAGGCATAAATATATTTAAAGATATAGTATGATTTTGTTGTCATGGATATTTTTTGTTTATTTTGATTCCTCAATGCATAGCCTGATTGCATTCTGTGTGATGCTTAATTTGTCAATATTTGATCAGGTATTGTGAGTGCTTCGCATCTGGAATATACTGTGATGGATGCAACTGTGTAAATTGTCACAATAATGTTGAAAATGAGGGTGTCAGGAGAGAAGCTGTTGAAGCTACCTTGGAGCGTAATCCAAATGCCTTCAGGCCAAAAATTGCAGGCAGTCCTCATGGAATCCCTCGGGTACACATGACTTATGAACCTTGCATGTTCTACTTTCTGATAATTGATTTAGAAGTGTTTTATTTGCAAAAATGAAGATCACTTTATGCTTGGTAACTGGCTTGACAAAATTAAATGGTAGTTCTTTGAGCTATTTTATTATTGCTCATGATGTTAGTGATCCATAATAGCTTCTTTTTTATTTGAAATCTCTTCTAGTACAACCTTGAGGGTTTACTAAAGGTCAACAACTCCCATATATTTCTGCAATAATTTGTGTCTGTAGTTCTTTGAGCTATTTTGTCGTTGCTCATGATGTTAGTGATCCATAATAAACTTCTTTTTGTTTTAAAATCTCTTCCTAAAAAAGCTATAAGGCAAGAAAAACTATGTACTGTATGATTTCTCTAACTCAAATTTATCATGGTTGTTTGCGTTTGCATTTACATATATTCATGCGCATTGTAATAAAAATATTTTACAATTAACATCAATCTCCAATATTCATTTTTGTATTAACTTTTATATTAACTCCAAAGCAGAAAACATCTCTGTGCCTACATAGTGAACACAAATCTAAACACAACTACAGGCACTCCTAACATAGACTCTTCAATGTTGTGTGCAATCGCTTCCCCACTCCCCTGCTCACTTTTTGCAACACTGATCCAACTACTACGAAGTTAAAAAATATGTGAAAATGATCCCCGAGCTTTGGGTTGGTGTTGCTTTAAGTATTTTTCATTGGCAATACCTACTTCGAAATTATATACTCCCACTGTTCCCAAATGGATGTCCCAAAACACTATTCACACCTCCCGAAAAAGTCATTTATATTTCTTAAACTATAATGAATGATTTATTATGCAATATGGATCTTGGTTCTTGTTTGATAGATTTTGTTTAATCAAAGTCTTTAAAATCGGAAAAAGTATTATAGATTGCATTATATAGATGATTTTTTGAGGAGTGTGAATAGTAGTTTTGGACATCCATTTTGGGATAGAGGGAGTAATTAACGGGTGGCTAAGCTGTTGAAGATAGATCCTGTAGCATTTGGCTGAGGACATGGGAAATGGAATTAGAAGCAATCTAGACGGGGATGTTTGAGGACTATCTTACATCTTTTGTAAACTTGGGCTGTTAATGGGGCTAGGACTGTTAATGGAAAGGAGCAATCCATCTAAGGATGCCTTTGTCTGGGCTCTGCCATCTCTGTTCCTAATCAAATCCATTTTGCAATGGACACTTCCTAAGTCCTCTAAGAAATTTTATACTCCCTCCATCCAATAATGTCGGTTCTCTATTCCCTTTTGAGATATCCCAAAATAAAAAAGTTAGGTTAAAAAGTGTGAATTTTCAAAACTTAACATTCATAAATAATTAGAAATAACTTTATAAGTGGGATTCATGGGGTAGTAGTGGAAATCAATACTCAGTTTGAAAGGAGACATGCATTTAATGCTTGTCCTTTTAAAAAATTGGTATTCCTAAAAGGGACCAACATTGTGGGACGGAGGGAGTAGTTTCTTGTGCTTTTTCATGTATAGGCGGGAAGCATTAAACAGTTGAAAGGGTTAAATGACGAAGATGTCACTGTGGCTTTTTCAAGTAATGCTTTGGTTAATTAGATTAGTAAAGATGTTCATATGCTGTATGGTGATTTAGAGTTTCAATGATTGGTTTAAAAGGTAAAAAAAGAATATTTGCCGGGTTTTTCTAGTTGTTTGGGGAATGTTAGTTTTTAGTAGCTTGGAAGTGAACTTGGTGGGACGCAGAGAAAACAATCCTAGACCTGGCATGACGTAGAATCCCGTTTCACTTTCTGACCCACAAAAGACAATTTGAAAGCTTGCGCAGTGTGCACCCATTTATATAAATGCACTATTTGGTGCCTAGTACTCCCTCCGTCCCAATTTGTTTGCCCCTTTTGGGGAAATGGGTTTTTAAGGGATGTGAAAACTTTGTATTGACTTTTCTATTTTATCCCTAAATCCAGTCAATATTACTGTGACCACATTTGTGAGGCTAATTTATTATATGAAAGTCAAAACATATTCAATACGGATCTTGTTTGATAGATATCAATTAGTTTTATTATACAAAATTTTCAAAATCATAAAAACAGTTATAAAATAAAAGATAATAGACTAGCCAATTAAGATAGAAAAAGTACTTTTTAAGGGTAAAACTGGAAAGTGACCCTGTTTTGATGGATGTTTTTAGAAGTGGGACAAGTATTTTGGGACATTCCAAAATGGAAAGAAGGACCAAGAAATTGGGACGGAGGAATTCGTTATTTACCATGCTTATTTGTCAAGTTTTCCTTTGTGCTTTATTAGCGTTGAAACTTTAAAGAACATGAAAGCTCTTGATACCATATTTTGAATATGGGAAGAAAAAAGAAATGATAAATGATAAAGCTCACCACCCGAGGTAGAAAGCCAAGGAATACAGATAATCACCACTTGAGGTGTCTAACAAGGGATATATGGCTAAGCAGACTTGCCACCAATCGGAATACACCGAAGGATAAGAGTAAACTGTAACAAGAACTAATCTTCTTAACAAGCCTAAGGCTATTAAACATAATACACTCAACTACTCCGTTCATTCATCACATAGGTTTAAATAGATAACTTGGAACATCCCTCCAAATATAGGTAGAATAAAAGCTAGAACTTAATGAAAGTAAAGACTTTTGACTACAAATAACTAGGTAGATCCGTAGATCTTAAAAACTCAAAAGACACTAGGAACTTAAAAAGAGACTCTTCAATTGATGAAATGACACTAAAAACTGTGACGAGAAATTTAATAGATACTTAGACTAAAAATGTTTAGAAGAATAAAAAAAAAAATGCCCCCTCGTTTCTAGCATCTTCATTATGCTCCTGCATAAACTCTTTATGGTCTAAAACTGATAGAAACATTCAAATTATGTGTGTATTGGAGATTATGACTTGTCCAATTCCACATTCTCATTAAGGAGATCCCTTGAGCTTTTTCAAGATATCAGGTTGCCTTTGGCCATTTGGTCTATCCTTTCACTAGTCTGTTGACTTGTGTGCCTGTTGAATTAGGATGGTTCTACTGTACAGATGTGTTTAGAGAAAGAAAAGATGCATATGTTGGGTTGACATATAAGTCATCTGCCCTTGTAGCATAGTTCTATTGCATTTATTTGAAAACTGATAGTCAAAAGGTAGAGGGTTGTCTCATGCTTTAGACCTGAAGTTCCACCCCATATTAAATTTGCTTACTGATTCAACTTGTGGAGCTCCTATTACAAGAGGCCTATGAACAACAGGTTGCTTGTCTCCACTGAGACGACATTACATTGGAGCCATTTCAATAGACAATCATGCTTTATTCTAATGAAGGCCTCGGAGGACGAAGATAAATGGCTGGTTGCCTGTGTCCAGTTTTGTAGTATTCTTGTTTGTGCGATTTTTTTTTTTTTTTGAACTGATTGTTTGTGTTATGTTTATTTGTTATGAGATAGCATTTTTTTAATCTTTTGCTGTTCTAATTTTTTGCAAGCATTGCATATGTACTTTGAGAGCATTAATGCTATTACTGGTAGGAAAAGAATATTGGAGAGAATCCCTAGGTTATAAGCTATCAGAACATGTTTTATCATATACCTATTTGTTTGTTAATGGTATATCGTTAGAGAGGGTCTGCTTCTTGGACTTTGTTGACATGCAAATGAACTTGATTGAAAAATGTGTAGGTTGAGGTCGGGGATATTTCGGCATTGGCAAAGCACAACAAGGGATGTCATTGCAAGAAGTCAGGGTGCCTCAAGAAGTACTGCGAGTGTTTCCAGGCCAATATTCTTTGCTCTGATAATTGCAAATGCATGGACTGCAAGAATTTTGATGGCAGTGAAGAGAGGAAAGCTCTATTCCACGGAGACCGTAACAACATGGCATATATCCAGCAGGCAGCAAATGCTGCCATCACTGGTGCTATTGGTTTCTTGGGCTATGGATCCCCTACCTTACCCAAGAAACGAAAAGGTCAAGAGCCCCTTTTCTCGCCGACAGCGAAAGATCCATGCATTGACAGGCTTGCAGGACAATACCAGCAGGTAAACTTGGTATTTCCTTTCTCCATTGAAGGTTAGCTTTGGACTGGTTAGTTGAGGAAAAATCGAATTTGGTACTCCGACGTCCTTGGTTGTCCATTACTCCATTTTCAAGACTCTACACCTCAAAAAATCTTCTATAGTATCTCATTTGTTTGTTTTTAGACGGTCCTGAAAACTGTGTCCTAAAAGGACTGATTGAGATATTTTGATTGGTGGAACAATCTTCACATCTTTTTTCATGAAAACACATTCTTTGACACAATTAAGGATCCAACTGCCAAACAAGACAAAAGAAGGGAGGCAAAGGGAGTAATAACTATATACCATATTGTTTTCCACATTTCTCTTGTTTGTGTAGTTGATTTCAATGATATAACACCTAGATGTACTAGTTGTCGACTTGTCGTTTAGTAATTGCTTCTCCTTTTGTCAGGCACAACCACATCTATTTGGTTGCCAATCTAGCAATTTACTTTATTTTGTTGTGTTGTAATATTTCTTTTCTACTTTGGCGGGCAAACCAGATAAAAGCTTCTGTTCACTCCCCTTCCTTGGCTTCCATTCCTGCTGGGCATGTCAGTAATGGTGCAATAGTGGGCCCTTCAAAAGCTAAATACAGGTAAATGTTGTTGGCTTGTTGCCTTCATGTAGATTTCAGTCATGTACTTGTTTATATTACTAACTTGTGCATGATCATTGAAGATCTCTCTTAGCAGACATCATCCAACCTCAGGATTTGAGGGAGCTTTGTTCACTTTTGATGATGTTTTCTGCAGAAGCTGCTAAGACTCTAACAGGTATAGATGGATATGTATCTATACTTAACTAAAATTACAAGATAAAATTTGCTAACAAACGTGCATTTGGGCACCAACTGAGCTGCATGCACAATCATATGGAAACTTTGAGAGTAGGGTCCAGCTTTTCAAGAATTTTCTCCTTCCCATTTGTAGCATTGCTCGTGATCATTTTTAAAGGAGACAAAGCAGAGAATAAAATGATAGTCTTTCCTCCAATTCCATATTATTTTCCGGTAAATGATAGGTCATGTTATCTGTGTCTATATGTTAATTCTACACCTCTTGCTCAGGCCTCTTTAGCCAGTGGTATCAAATTTATGTTGCAGCCAACAGCAACAGAGTCTTTAGATAGTCTTGAAATAGTTTTTTCTTTTCTGGTTCTTTTTGTATTATCTTATATAGGTTAATGTAGTAATGTACTATCTTCTTACCAAGTTTGACTAGTAAGTTTTGACATTGTGGTGCATGTGAAAAGCCACAAATAAACTAACAGCTTTGTTTGAATTGGCTGTGTATAAAGGGTTTTGGTGCTGACAGCTTTTTTTTTCTTTCCGAAGTTCAATTGCATCTCAAAGCCTTCTAACACAAATTTTTAGGGGCTCATCTTGGTGTGGATCCATATGAACGCTTGTTTCCTTATGTGGTTATACTGAATGTAGCCTTCGACTCTGATTCTTTCTGTACTTTTTTTTCAACTTGCTACCAGTGGTAGCTCCAATCTGCCAAGCAAAAAAATAAAAAATAAAATGGCTTCTCCACTCTGTATTGCTTCCAAATTTTGTATGAGCAGTGGAGAATTAATTAGCAAACTTCCGAAGGTTTTCACATGTTACAGTGAATTACTTTTGCTTGCTAACAGCATGCTTTAATTTTTTTGTTAAGAATATGTTATAGAATACTAAGAAGGAAAATGTAAGTTGGAAGAGAACAATTTACTGCAAATAACTCAATTTCTTGATTCTTCTGAATCCGAAAATAGATAAAATAAATTTCAAGTTTTAACTTGGTGAGGCCTGCACCTATGCGGGAATAGTGATGACAACATATGAAGTGCTACCTATTAAATTTATAGTCCTGGGACATAAATTCCTTATCTAACACAAGTCAGATTAAATTGGACTTCAGAACCTGTGGCCGGTCGGATATTGACATTTCTGTAGATGAAATTTTGTTTCTAAATTATTTTTACCTTTTGTGCTCTTTGGTAGGTCAGTGGAAGGGGAAAGGGTTTCAGGGCTCAACCTCTGACCTGATGAGCCACAATTTACCTGCCTAACCACCGACACTGTACTTATTGACCTATAAAGTAATAACTTCCTGCACAATCTGACTAATATATATTGAGAATATGTCCTTATCCCAGCTACTATGCTGAAGTGGCTAAAAAGTATTTTTTTTATTTATAAGCGGAGACATCACTACACTTCTCCTGAGTGATCGGGCAAATTTGTTTATTTTTCAGTCAAAGTTCCCTAGTTAGAAACTTCATTAATGACTAGCAAAAAATAAGTCATCTTGGACCGAAACAGACTCTTGAAAGTTCGTGCTACAATGAAGCTTTCTTTACACACTTTTTTTTTTGGCTTTACTGGATGTGAGGTGGAAGAAATTGCAGCCTTTAACCCAATTTTTTCTTTATTGCCACATTCTAATAATTTCCAGACCAGAGAAATGCAACAGAGAGGCATTCAGAAGAGCGGATGGAAAGTTCCCTTGCTTCACCAGCTCAAGACTTACAGAGCCGGAGGGAATCTGCAGTTGAGAAAGCTGTTGCAGAAGATGAGTCCAATTCAGCCGACGGTGCATATTTATCAAATGGGAGGCCAATGTCTCCTGGAACTCGAGCATTGTTGTGTGATGAACGAGATACAATGTTCATGGCTTCTGCTTCCCCTGAACAGTTAATGAGCCATGGCTGCAATAAAACACCTTCACAGAGTTGTCATGGCATGACTGATGTTTATGCAGAGCAAGAACGAGTCATTTTGATGAAGTTTCGAGATTGTCTTAACCGGCTTATCACTTTAGGAGAAATAAAAGGTAATTGTCTACCTCCTTTCTGCCCTCATTCTAACATTTGGAACTCTATCCATGGGGATGAAAATTACCTGGAAACCATCATTTTTAACATTAAAGAAAACATGTCTAGAACCTCACAACATTAGTTTAACGCTTTTAACTTTCCTCAGCGCATTCAAATATTTTTGGCTGTTGAAATTTGAAACTTGGAAGGAGATAATTCAGAATTTAGGACCATTTGCTTTTCTACATTACTAAATTCTCAAGTCTGTGTTTTGGATAATTTGTCTGTTTCCAGGATGTTGCCACCAACATTAAAATTTGGCATCAACAAAGTGGTTTCATGGAGAGAAAGGCACTTTAATACGTACTTATTTGAATGGAAATTCCCTTTGCACCCTTGCACTTTGATTTGAATACCAGTTTTTCAACTTTAAAAAGTGCCAATCAGATTCTCAGAACCCTATGCTTCAGGTCAAGGTTCGCTTTCTCTCCGTCCAAATTCCATCCACAACACCGATGGGAAAATTAGATATTGCCCCATATTGTTTGCACTAATTCCTAATTGGGCCCTTAACATTTTAGTTATGTCAACTGAACTTTTAACGTATCGGAATTTTGTCAATGTGGACCTAAATCCAACATTTGTCCATTTTATCAACTGAAATCACCACATAGGACGCACCTAGCGCCACCTGGATCCATGCTGCTTCCCATGTTTAACCATATCCATTCAGATCTAATCATGCCTCAAACACATACCCAAACATGCAAACAAAGTGTTTTCGATTGGCCAGGACCTTTGTGATAATTGGTATATTGTATGTTCTGATATTGAAAGCGCTGAAGCAAGTTACTTCTCACAGCCTATGGTGTACTCTTATACTTAAGATGGGCGTCCTCATTCTCTTTGCAGAAACGGAGTGTTTTCGATTGGCCAGGACCGATTCAGGAGATTTAAAAGACCCTGTAAGCAATGGTGCTGCAAATGCCAGAATAGAAACAAGGAATCAACAAGAACCCATTGGTAATGGTGTTGCAAAATCTAATGTTCCCCTCAAAACTGTGACACCTCAAATGATTTCTGCAGCAACCACTGCATCAAATAAGGTTATGCTTTCAAATGTTCCCACCTCTGTGGAAAGTGGGGATGTAAAAACTGAGGATACAGAAAGAGATGTAGCAAAATTTAGGAAAGAAGATTCACCTGCAGGTATGCCACTTGCATCTCTATAACCTTAGGCCATTGTTGGCCTGTCCTTGATGCTGCAGCAAGATCGTATTGATCCCCTCTCACTAGACTTCATTAGGGTCTGATCCATTTCTTACATTATTCACTAACCTATATCTATATCACATTTTGGCCGGCTGAGTACAGTTCTTTCAACTTTTTGTCTAGAATGCGGAGTTATATTAATGTCCAAGATTTAGTTAGGTGCCAGTTGCGATTTTAGCTTGTACCACTAGATCTAGGGCCACCTTTTATAGCTTCACATTGCCGAGGAAAAGAATAGCAGTTTTATACTAATTCTTATGGTTTTGTAACTTCAGAATACTTTGCAAGAGTAATTGGTAATGGTATTTATGTTCTTGTGTTCTATTCTGGATGCTGATTATGGCTTAAAGATGAGATGTTATGCACCCTTTAAGGATGTGTTTAGATCAAGGATTTGTGGAAGGATTGAGCAAGATCAATGGAAGTGATGCAGCAACCAAAGAATTTAGTTTAGTTTCTACACTTCATTACCATCTTTTCCTTCTCAAATCCATGATCCAGATTCCAGGCACAGCCTTAATATATCACAACACTAATTTGTTGTTGTTCATCCTTTTCATACTGATTGATTCTTTTGAAACAACAGAAGGTTTTATATCCTCACCGAAATTTGGGAGTTGCAACGCTTGATGTGCTAGTTCTTATTCGCGGAGACATTAGGGTTTGTGGACTTATTTATCAGCCTTCCGTTTTAGTTCCCCCTATCGAGGTCATGCATTCATATCTTCCGAAGAATCAGTTGCTAGTTTAATCTGTATAATCCAGGAGCTGGAAAATTTCATCTCAGAAAATCTGATGCTAGTAATTTCTGTTGGGGATGCTAGTAAATGCTCTATTTGCAAATGCAAGGAGTTAAATGAATGCTGATTGCCAGTGGCTTTATAGGGTCAGTAGTTGAATAATGCTAAAGAAATCTTGAAGCACACTTGGTTGCAGGGTTATTTCTTTGTTTGGGTTCAGGCGTTGTTTGTTTTGTCGGCAGCTCGTCAACGTTTTTTTGTTTCTATTGAGGTTATTTTTTTTAAAAAATTTAATTTTAATTTTTGATGTTGCTGTTACTTCTATAAAAATTGAGAGGCGGAGGGGTAGGTTGAGTTTAAAAAATCATAAAGCATCGATGGATGCTAAATTTACAGATCACGATCATAAGATATGTCGTTTTGACATGGGGTTAACCCTTTTCCAAAGACCACAGTTATGACTCTCTCTTCCAACTCCACAATTATCACTTCCTGTGTGCGACATTCGAGCCATTGGATGTATTTTCAACGGTTTTGATTTCATCTCGGTACTTTGTAAATTCAAGCTGTCCATTGTCAAGATGAAATCCGAGTTGTTGATTGCCAAGATCAACAACTCAAATGCGCACACCAGCACCCCGGGTCCCTTTTCTGTCATATGGGATGTAAGAATCCAGTTTTCGTCTAATTTCATCCCATCCAAATTACAAATAAACATCAAACACCTCTCAAGGGATTTGAACTTGCAACCTAACGGTAATACTGCTACACAATTACTAGGCTAATTGTCCTAGGTTTTCTGTCATGATTCAAACTCACTTCATGACCCAAAAATAAGATTTTTTTTAGGGGTAAAAATTCACGTTAATCTGTAATCAACAGGCACGCAAACAACTCGTATACCGTTTTATAAAATAGAGGATTTACCGATTTAGGTACATCCTAATTTCAAATTACTGAATATCCACCCAATAAGCAGAATTCCATTCATCTAAATAAGAACTCAACCCAATGTGTGCATATTTCGTGCTCAGTTTGGGTTTAGAATGATACTCTGAAGGAGAATGTTCCTGAGGGAGAACATTCTTTAGAAAGGTGGTGTAAATTAAAGTTTTCTCAAAGTTATTATATTACGTCACGTGTCTAAACAGTGGTTCTAAGAGGTATAAAATGGACATATGTTGCAATACAATTTATTTGGAGAAAACTTTGGTTTACACTTCATACTGTCTGTGTAAATAATGTTTTCTCCTTGAGTAATCCAAAAAGGGATAAGGAGAACCCCATTGATTTACACAACCCTGCAGTGCATCCGATTTCTGGGACCTTTTGCTACGGTACAGAGGGTTTGGTATAGAAAATATACCGAGTCCTCTCGGGGACCCACTTTTGGATCCCACACGAGTGATCTGAACCGTTTATTGTTCTTAGAACATTTTTCCAGAGGACCCCACAAAATTTCAGCTCAATCGGACGGTTAGAAGTGCTTGAACCAAAGTCCCACCGTTTCAATCGAAATTTTTTTATTTGAAACGATGAGACTTTAGTTCATGCACTTCTAATGATGCAAACCAAGAATCAAGGATAGATTTAATTAAGAGATAGAGGATCCCAAATGGGATACAATGAGCAAAAACTCTCAATATTCTTTAATCAATATAAAAAAAACTACCTAATGAGGACCCAAGACACCTATTTATAGACCCACTACTACTAAAGACACAAAATGACACTATTACTCCTAAAGTTACTACATCATCTAACCGTCCGATTGAACTGAAATTTTGTAAAACCCTTCAGAAAAATGTTAAACGGTTCGGATCACTCGTGTGAGACCCAAAAGTGAGTCCTCAAGAGGGCTCGGTACATTTTCAGTACCAAACCCTCCGTACCTATAGGTTTATTGCGGATTTCTATGCTCGGATCATGTCAAAATTGTCAAATTTGGGAGGAAAATTCTCTGATTAGCCTTGTGGGCTGTTGGTAAGGATTTAAAAAGTGGGAACTCTTACATGCAAGAATTAACTCTTCCATGTAAGAGTCTTCAAAAAACGAGAACTTTTACGTGAATGAGTCAACTCTTCCATGCAAGAGTTTTGACTCATTGGCTGACAATAGAGAGACTAAATTTGAGGGCTCCACTCGCTTATTGATTTAATCTGGTCTTTTTTTTAAAAATTAATATTATTATTTATTAGAACGGCCATGGAGGCTTTGCAAGCTACCATATCTACTGTAGAATTGCACAAGAAGCCTAAACTACAGAATTACATTGAGCCAAGTTTTCCTTCTATAAAATGAGCAACTATAAATGCAGAATTCTCAACCCCAATTTGTCCTTCTAATAGTTGCATTGCACAGACAAATAATTGAGGGGAACGTTTCAAATTTTTTGAAACAGGATACCTGTTGCTTATTCAAATCTGTGTTTTCCATGCATGGAAATGGAACAAAACTAATATTCACAGAGACAAATATGCTTGAGGTATTGACCAATGACGACTATTTGCCTAAAGCCGTGACCTTGAAGCTGGAGATGTTGAGGCAGGAGCACTCTGCAGAAAATGGTAGCACGTCAGCACATTATGCGCAGAGAGAGAGAGAGAGAGAGAGAGAGAGAGAGAGAGAGAGAGAGAGAGAGAGAGAGAGAGAGAGAGAGAGAGAGAGAGAGAGATAGAGTTTTTAAGTGCTCTCAAATGGACCATCACATTTTCTTCTCGAGCAGAATGACAGCAATGCAAAATTTAGCTCAAGGGAATAAAAGTTCCCACTATATTTGAATATGACGGAGGGCAAAAAATTGACAGCAATGCTAACCATGTAGAAGTCAAGTTTGTCATACACACAGGGTGCCCAATATATAGGCATGTCATGCCATATCCGCCCAAATATATAGTCTGTACGGAGATAAAATTACTGGCCTGCATAGTACTGTTTTGCGTATAAATTGAAATTAGCTAAATGAGTCTTTCAACATCGTTAGCATTCTTTTGTCATACAAGCTTTGGTTCATTGGTTGTAAGGTTCTTTAAGGTAGCGACATTAAACTTTGGAGTGTACCTATACATTTAGCAGTCGACTATGGCTCGCAGATTGGATTAATCAAACTAAATGTCTGCAATATATTAATAAAATACCAGCAACCTCTTAGGGCCATTGGGGATTATGCTTAGTCATTACCACCAGGGCCCTGGAATTAGTTGAGATATGGCTACATGTTTCCAGCTGTACGTGTTTCCTACTTTTTTAGTTTTTTCCGAACCAACCAACCCGTATTGAACCGATATGGCTATATCTATATACCTGTTCCAAAGCCTAAAATGGAGGGGGAAAAGAAGGAACAAGAAAAGAATCTTACCAATGGTATGCCTTTTGTTGCCCTTTCTTCCAAAAATCTTGAAGGTTTATAGAAGCTACCATAGAGTTCAGACCATTTCTTCAGACTTGTGTAGATATGTTTAGGCCCAACATTATCGGCCCAAAATACAATACCACCCCTGCCAATAAAACAATCATTTGTTTGAAAAATGCAAGATAGTAGTTTGGATTATAACAATTCATCTTGAAAATTAGACACGCATTAATGAAGCATGAAATCTAACCAAGTCCCAGCGTCCTTGGACAGGAGAATTAAGTAAGTCCAACTTGATACTCAATACCCCACAACCATACCATGGTCGTGTAACAATAAGTTGTATGCTGGACTAAAAGCTCAGTTACTGCAAGCTAACTGTGAGTATTAGGTACTAGTTCATATTTTTCTTGATTCACAGAACTTTTCTCTTAAAATTTTGAAGTTACAAGTTTGTAGATTAACCAACATGGTTTAAACACAAAGTTTGATGATTCACTTAAGTTCAATCATCAATGTATGAGACATATGTTGATGATTAATTGGAGTTCAACCATCAGATAACTTTGATAGTCACTCATCCAGTTGGTCTAAATGACAGAACATCCTAAGCTAAAAACCACACAACACAAATGATGACATAGTGTTTTTATGTGTTGCAACACTGTGTTTTGAAGAGAGGCCGATGTTTTTCTTCTGATGTATTTATGTGGACTATTTACAGTTCCAGAAACTCTTGCTTAAATTCAACTTGAGAAGTTTAAGTCCAGAAGATGGAGATTTTGAAAAGTGCTATACTTATTCATGAATGCATACCAAAAGGAGCCCCCCAGAACAGATGAAGAAAGCAATAATAACAATCTACAACCGTTGAGAGATAGAAGCCCTAGAGCAGTCACCTGTAAGAAGGGAAACTCATTCCAAGAACGGATGCAATGTCAAGGTCTGATGCTCGTACTACAACTCCATCCTCCATTACACGACATGCCTCATTCACCACCGGAAAGAGTACCATCTCCACAATTTCTTTGTCACTAACAGAGATAGGCTGTAATCCACATTTAAACGGATGCGTCAGATACTTTTGAACCAAAATGTGAATCAATACATGTTTCTATTTTATATCATTGCAAGCAAAGTAAAAGGATCACTTGCAGGAGTGAAGAAAGTAAAAAACCATTTGTTGATCATTTTTAGTAGTATCAGTGAACGTACCTTTCCACCAGGCAAAAGATTGGTAACTCTTCTACACTCCTCAATTATTGGAAGCACTGATGGATCTGGTTTTGGCTTGCTTCCCTTTTCATACAAGTAGTAGCCTTTTCCATTAATTTTACCTAAAACACAAAAACCAATATGAAACCGGAAGCAACACCCAAAAATATGAGACGGAATAACCATGTTTTTTATTTACCATTTCGCCCACTTTCCATTAGAAGTTCAACCAAAGGAGACAGGAATGAGCGATCAGGAAATGCAGTAGCAAATTCCTTGCCTACAGCAAGATATACACCATATCCAGCTAAGTCTTGGAGCCTGTAAGAATAATGCAATAATAACACTAGAATTACAAATGGACTAGGAGAAGGCACATTTGATCATTATCTGTCTAAACACTTCCATAAAAGAGAGGAGGCTATAATGCTTTGCTAACAAATGTTAAGGATCTATTAGCCTCAGATTTTTTCAAAGAATTTTGGGCTTCCAAATCCAGCTAAATCCTGAAACGTACGAATATGACAACGGATGATCCTGTAAATCATTTATGTAGAATCCTCTCTAAAATCCAAATACACTGGCATGAATTAGGAAGTTTGCTCTGAAGGCTTAAGAGCAGAACCAGAAAGCATAAATACTAGGTCTAGACACTCGATATCTGAGGCATTAATTAATATGCTCCTCACAAAACTAATCAATTGATTCAACTATGAAATGCAAGCATGATTTTCCATTTTGTCTTCAAGAAATATATCATCAGGTAGAATTAAATATTCTTGAGATTGTATAATCTTCATGATTCTTGGTAGCAAATTGCAATACGATAGGATTGCATCGAAAATCACCATTGTCACAGCAAAGCTAAACAAAAATGCAAGGTAGCGTAACTAAACAAGCGCTCCATTTTCTCCTGCTCCTTTCCTTTTCCTGCCATCTTTTGTTGTTGCGTTCTTTAAAAAGAATCAAATCAATCAATACTTAATTACTTATAGAGGAAACAACATAACAAGGATAGAAGATTACTGGAATGGGCCCATAGGTAGACCGAAACTGGCGATCAGCCTGTCAATTCTGTACACATCCACACCTAGATTTACCAAAAGATGAGCGCCTTGTGTGTAGGGGAAGAAGGTTCGGTTGACGGCAAAGCCAGTGCAGTTTCCAACTACAACAGGAACTTTCTTTATGATTTTCCCAACTGTCAAGAGATCAAGAATAACTTGTGCAGAAGTCTTCTCTGTCCTGACAATCTCCAGGAGAGGCATCACATGCGCAGGACTGTCAATAAAAATCCAAGTCAGGAATAAAAGTAAAAAAAATTGCTTATCATTTTCTCTCATCAGTAAAACAATGATCTTATGTGCAATGCCAATGCTCTGGATGCTAAATGAAAGAAGCATGGTAATGTGCACATAAATTAAAATGATTCTTGGGTCTGTCCTCTTTGATGCCTTTTGGCTTTGATTTGAGGGCATGATTCCGCAGCAAACGCAACGGTATAGGGGGACCACTTTTTCAGTGGTATTCTGTGAGCAGCCACTTTGTGCATTTATTGCCAAATGTTAGGTCTGTCTCCAATCCATCTGTTTCAGTGGTATTCTGGGAGCAGCCACTTAGTGAATTTATTGCCAAAGGTTAGGTCTGTCTCCTATCCATCCCCCGCCCATACCCCAAATTATTGGGGACTAAATGGGTTATGTTATTGTTGTTGTTATTGTTGTGTAGTAAAACAATGATCTCTTCACTTTTTGTGGGGGGACAGTTTTCTCGAAATATAATATGAAGAACTAAAACAACTTCCCATCGGTTCAGTTCAGTAGACGACATTTTCGTTTTTCATCCGATACTTGTCTTTAGTAACCTGATCTCTTCCAACTCAAGGGCATACTCCTAGTTTTCTATTTCTTTGCTTCAGGTTCTTCTCTTTCAATTCCACTCAATGTCTTATCTTACATTCAGTGGTCACAAATACCAGGCCAGGTTGGACATATGGACTACAGTACCCGAAAGACATTGATTCTCAAATTTAGGTGTTCAAAGTAAAAATAAAAATAAACGAGAAGTGTACAACCTGAAAAAATGTGCCCCGACAATGCGGTCTTGAGATCTGGTCTTTTCTCCCACAATGTTGAGGTCAATAGTAGATGTATTTGTAGCCAAAATGCAATGGGGAGGGCAGGCCTTCTCAATTTCACTGAATATTGTTTGTTTCAGTGGAACTTTTTCAATGACAGCCTGCAATGAGGAGACAAAGGTATCAACAGGCTTGTATAACTTCCAGTACATAAATAAAGTATATTTAAAGTAATGGAGAATTACCAGTAAGTATGACATAAGAAGGCAGATTAAAGTTTAAACACTAAAAAGGCCTAAGCAGTCAAACATTTAGACATGATAAACATGAAACTTTTAAATTTAACTCTCCTTGGCAAATTGAAACTAGATAGAGCACACCTCTATGACCATATCCACATTTCTAAATTCTGAGTAGTCCAATACACCTTTGAGCATTGAGAGGGCTTTATCCGCTCTGTCCTGTGCCAACTTTTTTCTTGATACTAAGCCCCGTAAGTTTCCTGTGAAATGATTCTGTTAATTACATCTTTCTCAAATGCAAAACACCCAATGGTAATATGAGGAAAACAATTGAATATGAAACAACCACCTATGGTGTTGTTTCCTAGTTTAGCAATTTAAACCTGTTATAATATGTAGACCTACTATTTGTTCCACTGACAAGAAAAAAATACTTTTTCCATCCAAGTTTTGCGGCATGGATAGGCACAAAGTCTAAGTAAAATATCTTTGACTATTACATTTAGAAAACTACTCTTTCCTTGCATGATTAATTGTTTTGGGAATTGGCTTTGAATCAAAGACAACAACAAAGAAATTTGAAAACGTAGAATAGGGGACTTAAGTCAAGGTAAGCAAGATCAACAAAATGCGAAGAAGGGACTATAAGTTATTTATGAGGAATTACATCCCTTTAAGAAGGCGTACCAAACATCATACAATTAAGTATCACAGTCAATGACTTATTTTCTTTAATTCTCCACTTAGATTTTCTTTAGTATTTCATGCAGCTATTTCTTTGAACAATGCCTCACAAACAAACTGAAAGCCAACTACTGTAAAAAAGTAAATAAAACATAATAGTAGCAAGTGATATCATTTAGCTTTTATTTAATGTACACACATGATAAGAATATGTAATTTTCTTCAACCAAATATCCAGAAACAGAATGGCACGCAGTATGGATACAAAGGCAATATGCTGCTATTTTATTTTGAGAGAGAGAGAGAGAGAGAGAGAGAGGATGGGGTGCTACCTTCTACCATTTTAATTCCCTTCAGTAGATATTCAGAATTAACTTCCTTCAGGACAACATATATATTGCTCAGGATCAGAGCTGTAGAAATGCCAGAGCCCATCAGACCCCCGCCAATTACAGCAACTCTCTTTACAGACCTTGGTTTGAGCCCAATATCAGTAACAGTAGGCACCTGTCAGAGTTGGACTTCAAAGATCATCATATCATCATTTAAGAAGTAGTCAAAGGTTGATTATGTGACCGCAGAAAACTTTCCTGCCATAAATTGTCGAGCAGAAAGCTCAAACGTCAACATATAAGACATTCAAAGGAGAGAGAGAAGGTTTTAAAAAACAAGCTAGGATGGTGGCAATGAGATGTCAGTACTCAGTATATGTCCTTCACAACAAATCTAATATTTCCGAGTCAGACATTTGGTTCAACCATTCAATTTGCCGATTCATATGTTTCAAAAAAATGGCATCAAATGTTGGCAAATTTACTATCTGAACAAACTTGTTAGCAAACAAACATATATAAAAAAGAGCTTTAAAGTGAACAATATTCCAAAATTAACCATATTCAAAACACAAATGATTTACTTTAATACCAAACATCTACTAAGCATGGGCACGGATACGGAAATGGGACACAGGCACTTCTAAAAAAGGACGGACTTGCACGGCAAGGGACATGAAAATGTAGAACATATATGTATGTATCTTTATAATATCTATTTGTTATTAACATTAGTGTTGTATCCACAAACAACAAAAAATAACAGAAACTAACACTAACTTGGCACAAAGGTTAAAACTGACACAGAGTCTACATCATAAATAGATGGTCTATCAAACAGGCAAACCATGAGGCACTAGTGACAAGTTTTCCCAATTTAACCCACGAAACAAGTTTTTATCATGTGAAGTGACCCTCTCCCGTGTCCCCTGCTAAATGGGGCGAGGTTAGGGTTTGAATTGCCAAAACAAAGACAATGACTCGTCAGCACCATTTTATCCAATTTACCAGCCACAAGGCCCACAACCAGAATAACATAATAGGAATAGCTGGAAAATTATTGCATTTTACTTGACTATTCTACTTTTGAAGAAAGTATGAAACAAGTCTGGAATATTCAGGAAAACCTATCAAATATAGAAAATGCTAAGACCAGAGAACCTAGTCTCCATCACAACAAAAGCAAATTCAATGTACATGGTGAGGGAGGTTTGTGTTCTACGATAAAAACGAAATAATCAAATAAATTCTCTAATTCAGGAAGGGTTAGCCAGGCAAAAGATTGCCACCGAACACAGAGACCGGTGGGTTACTAATATGTTTTGCTTAATAAATAAAAGAGAACCTCCAAAATCCAGTAAACTAATTGCTCTTTTCCATACAAGGAAATTAAAATAGAATGGTTTGTAGTGTTATAGAATAGCTACCACCTATATAATATAACCAGCAAGACTACTGCAGATATCCAGAGGGCTGGAAACAAACGTACACGATTACGAAACATGGGAACATGTCTAACCCAACCCAAGAGTATGACACTCTCAACAGTACAAAACAACCAATGGTTTTCCTGTAGTTATGGATTAAGTTCTTTGGCTATCTTTTTACAACATTTTGGTGATATTGACTAATTACACTACTATTTGTCCTCCTGGGGCTGGGATCAGGTAAGAGGAAGGCAGCTAGGCAAAATTACCAATGTAGAAGCTGCCAAACATAAAAAAAGGAGGAGAAAAATGAAAAAGCATATAGAAAAAAATGTCAGCCATCGATAACAAGCTTTAAATTCAATTCATTGATATTGTACCTTGGATGTTGCACGTTGGGCAAAAAAAACATGTACAAGGCCCCTCGAAGTATCGGACAGGACTAACTCGTTAAAAACTCGATGTTCCTGCAAAGAGCATTTTATAGCTTATTGGCACATGTTCAATAGCTGTTCAGAATCTAAAGGCCAAGACCAGAAAAACCAAGCATGGTTCAGCTGAACCTAAAATGTTCACAGTATTTATTACTTGGTATTCTGTAATGAACTCGTATCAAATTCCAAGATGAAAAATCTTATAAGGCCTACAATATTAGTTAAAACACTATTTATACAAATTATATTCTTTTAATTATTTACAGGAAACAAATTTGCAAGACCTAAATAGAAGATTACCTTCAAAACCCCACTATATCCCCCATGTATAATGCCTTCCTCAATCACATCAAGGCATGCCAGGTGCTGGGGCATATTTGGTGCCGTCTGTTTGGCTTGTTGTCTAGCAACTTTCAATATCTCATGCGATTCGGGCAAGGAACCAATCTTGTCTGTCCTATGAAGGGAACGCACCCAAGGTTTGCGTCTAGCTGCGATATCAAGAGCCCACTGCCGAGACACCCTCAACAACTCTTCAGAAGGCACCAAGGCATCAATAAGACCCAGTTTCTTTCCTTCTTCAGACATAATTGGTTTGGATAACTGCAGATATTATTGGTGAGGTTGAGCAGCATTAGTGCCAATAAAACCCACTAGTTAATAAAAAGAAGCTGACATAGGGGAAAATGGGTTAAACTATCCAAATTCATACACATTGTTACATTTACATACCGAACAAGCAAGTGGTTCAATTTCCCTACAATTTTTTTTTGTAGATTATAAACTTGCTTATTATGCTTCCTTTTTGGATCTTTTTCAGTATTTGAAAGCATAATCATGGTAGATATTCATTGGGAAGCTCTAATTGAAGGCCAAAATCGAGTTTGATCAGATACATCAGAAAAGTCGAATTATAAATTACCTGCTACTGGGAACAAGCAAAAAGGTACAAGAAATTTGGAACATACTATTCAGGAATGTGATCAATACAATAATCATCATTCAAAACAAGTAATTCCTTTTGAATCTCGATCAACCTTGACCCAACCGTCAAATCTGTTCAACGAATACTTTTTCTGCCATGTAAAGAACCTTTACGCATAAATAAAAACTACACAACTGGTACAACTGCATTAAATGTTAGTTACATTTATTGTAAGATTTCTTCATAAATCCAATTTTCAAAGTCGCCTTATGTGATCAAAGAGAAGAAGTTAACACAACTTACAACTGATTAAAAATAATCTTCAATTGACTTAAGAATGAGAAACAAAGGGAGTAGTTGTAAGAAGAAATCAGCTGTCAAGGACAATAATAAACACGTAGACAAGTGTTGCCTGATTGAGGTACCAAAAAATGCTGCCTTAGATGCATTCAATACGTGATTTAATCAACTTGAACGTCAATTATAGAATCTTCATGTCAAGCGAAATTTGGCATTCTGATGCTGATAACTTGCAATTTCCACAAGCATGTGCACCAACTTTCAGACAACGTTCTAATGATGTGTGAATGTAGCAAAATATACGACCCGAAAGACGATTACAGTTATCATTTCACTGCCATATTTAACCTATAACAAAACATGCACAATAGCATGCATGGTGTCTTACAAAATAATTAGAATAAGAAGAGTAGTCACCAATCTAATGTTCTCCCATGACGTGAATAATTACACACTTTTTCAAAACAATCGTACAACTTCCTTATCAAGTTAAACGGGATGGAAGGCTTACTAGCATCATTTCAACAGCCTTTGACAACCCAAGCAGCCTTGGAAGACGCTGTGTTCCTTGCAAAAGGAGCAATGAAATAATTGAAAACTTAATTTTTCTATATGACACCAACTGCATAGAGTTGAAAATAAAATACTAGAAGTTATACCTCCTAACCCAGGCATAATACCAAGTGACAGCTCTGGCAACCCAAGTTGAGCTCTAGGTGCAGCAATACGTGCATGGCATCCCTGCGTGAGAATCAATGCGACGACATAGCAACCAAGAAATGCTGGAAAATGTGCTTCAATCAAATTATTCTAGCACAAGGGAAACCACAAACCATTGCCACCTCCAAGCCACCTCCAAGTGCAAGTCCTTCTATGGCAGCAACCACAGGCTTCTTGCCATCTGTAGGCATAAGTGTGACATGACAAAACAAACAAAGCCATGAGTGAAACCAGAGCCAAGAGAATATAAGGAGAAAATTAGAAGGATAACAAAAAGAAAAGGAAGGATAAAAGAAAGATTCTCCATTTTGAACGTTAGAAGTACTAATTTCAAACATTAAAAGACCGTAATAATTAAGATAGACTGAGGACCTTCAATTGTGTTAACCACAAGATCAACTGATACATTTGGCAAAAGAGAAATATCTCCTGTAAAATCAAATATAAGAGTTCACATTATCAACATGTCCAGAATCGTGAATTTGCACCATCTAAACTTCATAAAGTAAATCACCAAACAATTACCAGTCTTGTGAACCATTTCGAAAACGTTGATGTCGAAACCAGCAGAAAATTTCCCACCTTTGCCTAGAATTAAGTTAAGAGAAAACCTTCAGAGATAGGGTACAAGCAACAGTCAAAAAATCACTTTCTTTAAACATAAACACTCACGGTAATGTACCCACATAAATAAAAATCAATTGCGTGGAAAGTATAAACATGATTTCTAACCAATTCATCGGCACATATTTTGTTAAGAAAACCTTTGGGGATATTAAAAACTTCGCATTTTAATTCTTGCAAGGGCTTGTTGAAAGTCGATAATGCCTCGAATTTAAGAAAATAAAAGTACAGCTAGTAAAAACACACATGAAGTGGTTCACCCATGGAGTGTACATCCATGGAAGCTACACCTACAGCTTCAGTATGATCAAGAAGACTATAAGACTTAAGAGAGACATCGAGTTATAAGTATGCATAAAACACCAATGGTACCCAACGCCAAAAGTATCCGTAGTGGGCAGAACCAGCAGAGAAATTGAGCCTCCTATACAGGATGCCTGAAGCACAGAGCCCGTGGGCTGAACAAGACACGCTTGAGGTAACATGCTGGTATAGGTGAAAGTATCTGGTGCACGTGATCCCAAACATGTGTGATGGTGGGATGAAGGCCTGGAGCTGCGTAGATGCCAGGTGTAACAGCTCGGCCAAGTGGAGTCCGTCCACGTGGCATTCAGTGCGTCATGCATGACATCAAACCAAAGGCGGTTAACGGGTGTCGTCACAATGCATGTGCCCAGCACATGATTAATTGAAACCCAAGAGCAGTCTTCTCTATATAAGGTACAGAAAAACCATAGAAATGTATGTAGTTACTATCTATAAAGGACCTCTATATTTTTCCTCTATTTTACTCATTTAAACAAGATCAACGGTTCAGAACATCACAGTGGGACTCAGAAATGAGAGGTGTCAAAACAAGTGTTAGCATAACCGCCTCCCAATATAATGTCTTTTTTAGTTTTTGCCTTACACTCATCAATTGTTTGATTGAAATGAGTTGAAATTTCAAGACAAACTACCTGATTCCTTCCATTTAATGAAATAAACTCGTCAATTGTGTATAGCATATTAGCATCCATACAAAAATTGTGTCCATAAATGTCAATATCATAGAGTAGAGGGAATAACAACTTGGCAATTGGCACGATGAAATCCTAGTTCCACCCCTGCCCACAATATGCTTTGATTGCAAAATATGGAAATATGTGGTTGGATCCATGAAACCCACAACTGGGTGAACAAAAAGACATACTCACTACAAAGGTTTCCTTTTTGGTTAAAAGCAGCCAAATCCAAGCCTAGGAGTCATTTCAACAATTCCATTGGAGGTAAAGAGAAGATTCCAAAGTCGCAAAAAACAAATTAGGAGCCAAATTATGAGTCAAGTTACGTAGCCATTGGAGATTCTCTAAGCCAAGGTGAACTTCATTCAAACAATTCTACACTCGACAAACTAAATAGACTAATTCAAATCACATAAAACTACTCCAAAACAGCTCAGCTATTACTCTCACCGATCAAGACAATAGCTTTAACATCCTCTCTCGTCGTCGCTTCCACAAATTTCTCTTTCAACCCATCAAGAACTGCAACACAAACAAAAAATCACACAAACGTTATCCAGTCGAAAAACAACAATCAAGGAGAAAATCGGTAATCTGAATATGTTTGAAAGCTTACTTCGGAGAGCTAAGGCGTTGACAGGAGGATTGGAGAAGGTGATGATCGCGACGCCATCGTTTCCGACGTCCATAGTCACTCCAACTCCGGCCATTTTTGCAGCTTCAGTCGACACAACACGACAGCACCAGAGCTAGGGCTTTTTCTGCAGGAAAGGAAAGCAGAGGAGACTGGTATCTGAATCAGAAGAGAGAGAGAGAGAGAGGGGAGAAGAGAGAGAGAATCTGGAGCCTCGTACACAGACGACATACGGAGTGTATTATAAATTTATAGATAGTGGGAGGGAAAGTCTTTGGAATGTTTCCATGACCCGACGAGAAATGACTGAGTGCGGTTGTTACTTGTGAATTGGTTTGGTTTCACACCTTTTTTCCCCTGGACGGTGGAGGGAAGGATATATAGTGCAAATTTGTTCACCATCGCCAACGAGGGTGAACAAAATTGTTGTTTTGATTGGTAAACAAGTGCGACGTTTACATAATCACGCCACTTTTTGGTAAGCATGATATTATTTTGTGGTAAATTTCATCACTTTTTGATAAAGATAACATTCTTTCAGTAAATTTGACCCAACACCTTTCCAGTTAACGTTCTTACATTCACTTTCCTCGCTCCTCCCCCCAAAAAAAAAAAAAACCCTATTGTGTGAGATTTATCTCGGGATCTCAAAAAAATTATCGGAGCCGCTCAATTTTGTTTAAAATATTTTTTTAATGGTCTTTGTGAAAAATCAGCGCAGTCAAATATTAGTAAAGACTCAATTGATCGTTCAAGTTTCAATTCCTGAATAGAACGGACCAAAACTTTAACAAACTTATAAGGCTTTTACCGATATATAACTGAACTGATTTTTTTTCAAAAATCGTTAAAAAAATATTCTAAACAAATTGAGTGACTCCAATCATTTTTGTGAGACTCCAAGATAAGTCCTACACAATGGGGTAAGAGTGAGAGGGTGTGAGAGTAGACTTATTGTTTCACCGATTAGAGTGAGGATTTTGTTCATCCTCATTAGGTGAGGGTGAACAAATTTGCACTTGGGGAAGGAGGGTCCGTTTACGCTTGGCTCGGTTTTTTTTTGTTTTGTTTTTTTTGACCCAGTCTCTTGGCTTGATTATTTTTTCTCTAATCCGGTTGAAAAGTAAGCCATTCACGTCGGGAAAAAAAAGATTTACAAGAAATTTCTCTCATAATCCCATTTTTGACCTTAAAATTTTTGGATTTGCAAGCTCTTCTATTTTTACACTTGACGAGTTGTTCCACAAAACTAACTTATTAAAGTCAAACTAACTTAAACTTAAACTGACTTGCCACGCATTACGAGAAAAGTTATTTTCTCACAATACATCAACTCAATTACACTCATTAAATCAGTTTCACTAACTTATTAGTTTAAGTCAGTCTACTAAATGGGCCTGACTCTTGATTTATCAGTTTTGCGCTCTTACCGAGTATTTTTTTTAACTTATCCCCTTCAACACACCCCTAAATTAAAAAAAAATGTAAGAATGCATAAATGAGTCTTTTGACATGGTATTTGCATTATTTTTCATCTTCATGCTTGGCGATCAACTTTTGAAAACTTCAGTTTACTTAGGAGCAACTCTAGAATTTTCATCCAGCAATGAAGAAAATACATAACGTGTCCATGATTGAAAACTCTATACCACAAAAAAAAAAAAAAATCCTTGGCAAAAGAGAAATATAAATAAACATATACATTCCATTATTGACAAAAAAAGACTCCAGTATTTTACAACATCTCACAAAGAGCCTTCATATTTTGAAGTCGTCGAATTTTATCTTCATTATTAATATTCAATGCTTCCTTTAATCTTTGACTAATTTTGATTCTGAGCGATTCCTTAAATTCTTTTTAATTTCTTTGAGTTTTTCCTTTGATAGAACATAGAATCTACGTAAATTAATCATACTTCAAACTACATAGAATCTTCAAAGATTGTAATTTTTATAAAATTATTTTCTTGTTAATTTGTTTATTATTTTTGTTGTTTGTGATTTTTTAAAACTTTATTATTATTATTTTTGAATAATCAGATTATTTCAATGAAAACATAAAAATGTAAACAATATTGACTCATGTCAAAAATAAACAAGAAATAAATTACTTGACATAATGAAATACAAATTCAACGGTAGCATCAGATTCGGATAAGAAAGAAATACATATACAAGACACAACAACCGTTCTGTCGGTACAGGCCAAACGGTACGGACCACATACCGACGGTTCGGGGGACCCTCTTTTAGGTCTCAAACGGTTGATCCGAGCTGTCCATTCATTCTAGAATCGAATTCCGAGTGGGTTTGCGTGCGAATCACCTCAATCAAACGCTCCTCAGTGCTTGATCCAAAATCACCCCATTTCGTTCAAATTTTTTTGGATGAAATAGGGTGATTTTGGATCGAGTACTTAGGAGCTTCCGATTGAGGTAATTTTTGCTCAAAACCATTAAGAATTCAATTTTGGAATAAATGGACGATTTGGATTGGTCGTGTGGGACCCACAAGTGGATCTCCAGCATCGGTCGGTGCATGGTCAATACCAAGGGTCGGTACTCCTAAATTTTTCGTACAAGATAATAAAAACAAAATCAATTCATAGATATACTTTTCAATACCCGTACTTTAAATATCTAACCTATACATAAAAAGAGGAAAGGGAGGGCAGCCACTGGGGCATTTCGTCTGCCACTTTGCCTTTGGGTGAAAACCGGTCAGATTTTCGGACAGGGATAGAAGTGAAATATTTCGAAAGTGCAGGGGGCTGAATTGGAGTCGGTTGGAGCCTTTGTTCGTTCAGGCAACTGAGGGGGTGTTCCACTAACAAAAAATTGTTTTTTTCAAAAATCGAGACATGTCATTCTCTCACAATATATCACATAAAAAACTGTGAAAAGCTAATTTTTTCAAAAAACCACATTAGTGGAACACCCCTTGAGAAAAGAGGAAAGAGGAAGGAGAGATGCAAGCGTTTGTTTTGGTTGTATGATCTCTGCCTTATCGCCGTAGCAGCAGTCTTGAAGGACAGTCCGGCGCCGTTGGAACAGTACCTGAAGGACAGTCGGATGACTGTATTCCATTTAAACACTGTGGAAATGGCGCTTTAGGGGGTGTTCCACTGACAAAAAACTATTTTTTCAAAAACCGAAACAGTTTATTCTCTCATAATACATTACATAAAAAACCGTGAAAAACCAATTTTTTAGAAAAATCACCTTAGTGAAACATCCTCATACTGTTGAAAGGAGTATAAAAGCCAGTCAGATGCTGATTAAATAAAAACAAGACCAATTCATCTACTATATAACTTTTGGCATATTTATTAATATTTTTTATTCTCAGCTAAGTTTTTTTTTTTTGAAAAATCTCCTCCTTTTTGGTGGATGGAGATTGGAGAGGGAGATGTGTACGTCATTGTCATGATTGTAGAATTTATTATTGATGATTGAGACATGAAAAGCGGGAATGAGAATGGGGGAGGCCGTCATTGGGTTAAGTCAATGAGATAATATTCAGTATTTTTGTGAAAAAAAAGTTGGTAAATATCTAGCCTGCTCAACTTGTCCAATCTAGGCCGGTTTTTTTAGGGTATGAAAAAATATTAGGCATGTAGGGCTGGGTTGGATTAAGATCTTAAGACCGTTTACTAGTAGGGTTGTATTTGAGAAATTCTTTAAAGACCCAGTCTAGCACAACCTAATTTAAATAATGTTTTTTCAATGCTATATGTACATATGTATATGTTATCGCTAGAATTTAACTACTCGGGATTTGTTTATCTTAATGGAATTGAAATTGATGAAGATAAATACCTTTGAAGGTTCCCCCTAAACTACTGTCTTATAGTAATAACTCATAGTTTGTTCTTCCCTTTATTTTTATTTTGTTATACATGATTTGCTATGAAAAAGTGTGATTTTAATGGAGAAATACTCGAGAGAAGTTTTTACACGGTAAAGATTGTAGATAATGGAAAGTTTCATCTTTTAGAGCACTTTAATTTACGAGTTTGTGTTTAATATTTGTGGGAGGACTTAGAACTTTAACTATATTACTATAGTTGTGAATTGCAATTGTGATCATTACAGTAGTTGATTAATTTGTGTTTGTGATACTATGTTTTAGAAAAATAAATGGACTTATTGGACGGGTTTGAAATTAAAATTTTAATTAGGCTAGGCTCGGTATATTTAATGAAGCCCGCTTATTAATGAGCTAGGCTTGAGAATGCACAATCACGTTATTATCTAGTATAAGCCCAATCAAACCTGACCCAGCGTGGTGTTTGTGCACCCATGTTTGGGAAATAATTTTTGACATTTTAAGATTTGATATTGCATTTCAATTACACCCAGTTCCACCAAACTAAAACTTGGCTTATATGCCTCAATGAGTTTCTGAGAAAGGTAATACCTTTCTTGGTTTGGTAGTTGCACTGGTTTTGCCAGGAAAGTGTCAGTAAATTATTAGGCATAATCGTGTAACCATGCAATTAACTAATTTGAGTTTGGCCCTCTTTTGGGATCATCTTTTCGGATCTTTTCTCTAAATTTTTAGAGAAGTTGGGTATAATTTTTATCTCTGAACATTCAGTTCGACACGGGGAAATGAAAAAGTATAAAAGTAACAGACTAAAGTTTCAAAAAAAGTTCATGGAGTATAAGACAACGAAGAACCCAAACATTCGGGTTTTTTTTTTGGGTCTTTTTGTTGTATTATATGATTTTTTTTTCCCCAATTTTTGTCTTTTTTTTTCCCTTCAAATTTTCCTACTTTTAGTAAAAGAAAACCAAACCAAAAAGGGGTTGGAATTTAGGAAATATCAACACTAACAAGCAAGTGAAGCCGTCAAAGAAAGGCTGGAATTTTTTTAGTTCATTTTGAATATTTAGAACACATCAAATACTGACAAGTGAGTGAAGCCGTCTAAGAAGGCAGGAAATTTTTAATTCATTTTGAATATTTAAGAAATATCAAATATTGACAAGCGAGTGAAGCCATCAAAGAAGGGCTAGAACTTTTTAGTTCATTTTGAATTGTTCACCGAGTGGTGGTACACGAGGAAGAATAAATTGATCAAACAGCGCTAGCCACATAATAGCATAACAATTACTCCCTCCCTTCCCTTTTTAGTGTCAACTATTTTTTTTTTGACTGTTTCTTAATAAGTGTGTGTTCTAAAAATCAGTAAGTAAAAAGTTAATGGATAAAAGTTGAGGATAATTTTGGTAAGTGGAGATAAAAGTTGACGTGGAATGTGTAAAATTGAGGTAAAAGTTGCTATGAAAGGTGTAATAATGATACTTATTTCTTTAAGTTAGATTTATGAAACAACACATTTAAAAAGGGATGAAGGAAGTACTCGTCCCTTTTTTAGTGTAGACATTTCTATTTAAGTGTAGACATTCCTAGATAGTTGACACGATTTAGAGCTAAGACAAAATTGTGTCTAATTCATGTAACAAATAAAGTCGTGCATATGTTATGCTCGACAAGCCCGTCAAATCTGGATTATGGACTTGAGAAAAACCCCACGTATATAAAGAGCAATTTCATAGCACCAAATCGTTGTTGAAGGGAATCGACCGTGCTACTCAAGTCTCGCTGAGGTGTGTCAATTAACCATTACGAAAATCCTTTGGAGTTGCATATAACAAAGTTCACTTTCGATAAGATGGCTCTGTTTGCTCATCAGTGGTGCATTACACAGACAGATAAATAAGGAGGGGAACATTCTCGTTTTGTGAAACAAGACACATATTTCCTTCCCAATTCTGTGAATTCCAAAAGAGAAATGGCACACTATAATTTTAAAAACAACACATATACTTTGAGGTCTTGACCAACATAGAATATTTGGCTAAAGCCGTGACCTTGAAGCTGGCAATGTTGTGGCTGGTGCACTCTGCAGGAAATGGCAGGATGTCAGCCTATTATATGCTCATATGAATCATAAACATGAGCTAACCAACCAACGGAGTGTTTCACTAAATGAGGTTTTTAAATAAATAGGATTTTCACATTTTTTTTTGATGAATTGTGAGAGAATGATCTGTCTTGATTTTTTTAAAATTATTTTTTGTTAGTGGAACACCCCATACAAGTCAAGTTTGCCATAGGTGCCAATAGGCATGTCATTTCATATCTGCCAAAATGCGTAGTATAAGTTTGTACACATATGGACTAACCAACCAGCATAGTATTTTTTTCCAGTTATAAATAGGGACGGATCAACGGGGGTCATGCAGGTCATGTGTCTCCGCTGACCCCACTCAAAATTCAAAAAATAATAATAATAATATTATATATTTAGCATATTATGTAATATAATGCTATATTTGCCATGCACACTTTTATATATGTGTGTGTGTGTGTATTTCAAAATTGAAAATGTTTATAATTATTGAAGATTTATCAATTGATTTTCTTTATTTTAACTGTTGTGGAAAAATATTTTTTAAAAAAGTCATCAATAAAACCATCTCGATGATTTTAAAGACTTGTCAATGTCAAGGTAAACCATACTCTAAAAGTTTTATCTAAGATTGTGCGCTCATTTTTTGTACCTTATTTTAAAAATAAAAATTATGCATTATAATCTTTGTAGTCCATAAAAATGTCTTAATTTAGAAAAATCTTTGACTAAGGAAAAAAAATTGCACGGTTACAAGCAATAAGGTGCCCCCACTGGATTGAATTTCTGGATCCGTCCCTTGCTATAAACAGCTGAAATTAGCTTACTGAGACCTTTAGCATGGTTAACAAATATAAAATTTATTTCATGGATATCAATGTACTTTCATAGAAAAAAAAACTAGTAATACTATTTTACGAATGTATCTAGAGCCGGCCCTAACATTTGGGTTGTCCATGCCCAATTCTAATTTTGGCTGCCTACTTACTATTAAGTTAAAAAAAAAAGTTCAACAAAAATTTTCTGTTCAAAAAAATTAAGTTGAAAATAAATGACATATAAGTCAGAAAAAAAATCAAGGTTACGTATTGTACTTTGAGTTTGAACAATATCAAAAAATTCACAATAAAAATTTGGCCCCAATTATAGTGCTTTATGATGAGTATGATCTGATTTGAAGAAAACTTCTCATAGAATTTTTTAAAGAAAACCTTCGATTCACTACAAGAAAAAATGTCTACTGTGAGGATTGAGTTTCCTCGCCAAAGGAATTGGCGAGGAAAAATTTTCTCGCCAGGTTTCCTCGCCAAAAGGTCGTCGCAGAAGGTATTCTAGCGAGGAAAAATAAATTTCCTCGCCTAATCTGCTAATTGGTGAGGAAATTTTTTGTCGCCTATTCGGAAAATTGGCGAGGAAATTTTTTGTCGCCTATTCGGACCAATTGGCGAGGAAATTTTGTTTTCCTCGCCTATTCGGAACAATTGGTGAGGAAATTTTTCCTTGCCTATTCTAACCAATTTGCGACGAAATATTGTTTTCCTCGCCTATTTAGAACAATTGGTGAGGAAATTTTTCCTCATTTATTCTATTTATTCTACCCATTTGGCGAGGAAAAATTTTTCGCCAAAACTCAAAAAAAAAAAGAAGAAATCCAATTCTAGCTTCTCCAAGATGCTGGGATTGAACCCGCGACCTCCTCTCTCAAGCAACGCCAGCGCCCATCCACCACACCAACTTCCATTTCAATGCAAAGTTCAACAACTTTTTTAATATATAACCTTTTGTAGGTCTTTTTACCTCACTATATTTTTAAATCTTTTTGTCTAAATTTAGTCTCTTTGTAGTGTTTCCTTAAACTTCTTTCTTAAATCTTTTAACGTTATTTGTTTTTCAAGTTCTTATTTTTATAATTTGATATTTTCCTATACCCTTTTATAAGTCTTTACTTGTTAGAATTACTTACCTTTGCATTTATATATTTGTTTATTTTTAAATTGGATTTTGTTAATATGTGCCCCCAAGGCACATGATAAGAACACATTAATGCTCCACCTTACTCCACTTCCACAAGGAATTAAAGTAGAGTAATCAATTGTGTTTTGGAAAGATAAATCTTTTTTGATTAGACTAAAATGCCACCAACTACCCATACCCATGGAATAAAAACCTAAGATGCAATACTTGACCAAATAAAACAAAAATTATTTGAGAATTAGTTGGCCAGTGTTCTCCCATAAATTTTTGGAACATAATTTTAGAAAATTAATTATCAAACATAAACCAAAAAATGAAGAAATGTTGTTGGGTGAGACCTAACCACCTTCTTCGTAGCAATCGATAACATAAATTCTTCTTAACATCATGTTTTTAAACATTATTAGTATGCTAAAGAGTAATTTGGAATTTATTGACAAATAATTGATCTACTCTTTGGCTTTCTTGAATTTTTTAAACTTCTTATCAGGAGAATTTACTTCACTAATTTGTTTTGAAGAGAAAATGTAAAAGTAAAAGAGGACTAAATATAAAAAGATTAAAAACAAGACAACATTAGCCCAAATAATAAGTCGAAAGTATAAATTTTCTCGGCTTGGGATTTTTTTTTTTTCATATAAATTCTAGTTGAAGAGAAAAATCAATTGCTTTGTGTTTGTAGACCATTTTGGTGAGTGATGCCCGTAGGATTTTTTTCTCTTTAGTAGGTTTAAACCGAGTTGAAACACTTATTAGAAAACTAAAAGGCAGTTGAAAAGATAGCATTGAAAGAGAAGTTAAAGGGTAATTTTTTTTAATGACCGTTAAAGGGTAATTTAGTCTCATTAGAAACACGTTTTCCTCCAAGACAGTATAATACCCACCTTTGTTTCAAAATGGATGATCGTTTTAGGAGACCAAATCATTTTTCTACTAGAGTAATAATAATAATAATAATAGATTTATATGCAAATGACATGATCAATATGATATGTATACATTTAGTCTCACTAATTAGTATGTGCATACGACAAATAAGTTCTTTTATTATAATTTTATGGTATCATAAATAGGATAAATACCTTACCATTGGATAATATAACACATCTATATCAAAATCTAAATATTCCTAGAAAAGGTGTGGAAATATTTAGGTCACCTAACATTAACATTTGGTGACTAAACAAAATTTCCTCGCTTATTTCAACAATTGGTGAGGAAACTAGCATTTCCTAAGCCAATTCTTAGTTTTTTGTGAGGAAAGATAATTTAAATCCGCCAAATCTTAGTTTTTTTTTTGAGGAAAGATAATTTCGTCGCCAAATGGGTACCCTTTAGCGAGGAAATATGCATTTCCTCGCCAAATCTTATTTTTTAACGAGGAAATATAATTTTGTCGCCAATGTTAGCTTTTTTAGCGAGGAAAGATAATTTCGTCGCCAATCATTGATGTTTAGTGAGGAAATTCAAATTTCGTGGCCAAATGGTAGCCTTTTAGCGAGGAAATGTTCATTTCCTCGCCAAATCTTAGTTTTTGGGCGAGGAAATATAATTTCGTCGGCATAGTGTACTCTTTGCCAACGAAATTGATTTCCTCGCCATAAAGACCCATTTGGCGAGGAAATTTGAATTTCCTCGCCAGTTTTCGTCGCCATAGTTACTTTTTGTTGTAGTGATTGAGTCACCGTACGTACTTATCCAAGAACTCGTTTTCAATTAAAATCATAGTCAATCCACCGAATCTCTTTCGTGACATGATGATATAAAAATAAGTTTTTGTGGTTTTCGTATTTTAATTATGATTTATGTTTTATATTTCAATTGAAATCATAGTCAATCCAATAAAAAATTGGCCCCAATTATAGTGCTTTATGATGAGCATGATCTGATTTGAAGAAAACTTCTCATAGAATTTTTTAAAGAAAACCTTCGATTGAGTCACCGTACTTACTTATCCAAGAACTCATTTTCAATTAAAATCATAGTCAATCCACCGAATCTCTTTCGTGACATTATGATATAAAAATAAGTTTTTGTGGTTTTTCGTATTTTAATTATGATTTATGTTTTATATTTCAATTGAAATCATAGTCAATCCATTAAAAAGTTTGCTTCATATTTTAATTATGATTCATTTGGAAAAAAAAACACCATGTTAGCTCTCTCATTTTTTTAATTCTCCATCATTGGATTTTTTAAAAAAAATTCCATGCAAGAAAATATCACTTCTATATTATTGTTTTGTGGTTTTTGTAAAATTGTGAATTGGAAAGGAGCAAAATGAGCTGTAAACAACGAAAAAAGGGAACAAAAAAAACCCATGAAAAACGAAAAATAGAGAAAAAAAAAAAAAAAAAAAAGGGGGATGAAAGGCCTGCATGAAAAGGCAAAATTAGAAGAAGGTGCCATGGAATCAAACCCCAGCAGATCGATGCTGTCAAGCTGCAGGTTTTGCATCAGGTAAGGGAACTTTATCAAATCTACATATAACTTGATTTTTTTTTTTTGGTTGCCCCCAACCCGGGTTTGTCCAAGCTCGGAGGCTTGCTGGGCTTACCCGGGCCGGTCCTGAATGTTTCCCAGACATACATACATGTCAGTACTTTTCTAGGTGTTTCCATACTAACATATATATACCCATAGAGTAGCGAATAGCGATATCATACGGGGATATCTTATGTACACGCTGCATAGGCTACCGGAAAAAAGGATCTCACCAGTAGTATGCCTTTCATTGCCCTTTCTTCCCAGACAATAGCTTTAACATCCTCCCTCGGCGCTTCCACAAATTTCTCATTCAACCCATCAAGAACTATTGCAACACAAGAACACGTACATTACACAAACTTTTATTTTATACAGTCGAACAGTTAAGTAGAAAATCGGTAATCTGAATATGTTTGAATGCTTACTTTGGTGAGCTAAGGCGTCGACAGGAGGATCGGAGATGGTGATGATCGCAACGCCACCGTTTATGATGTTCATTGTCACTCCGATTCCATCCATTTATGCAGCTTCACGTGACACGACACAACACGACACCACCAGAGACCAGAGCTAGGGCTTTTTTGCAGGAAAGAAGAGGAGACTAGTATCTGAAACAGAAGAGAGAGTGAGAATCTTCACCTTCGTACACATGTGAATCAATGCATATACAATATATAGTGGGAGGGTAAGTTTTTGGAATCTTCACCCTCGTACTGTACTGCACCGGATTTTCCTTAATCCGAGTACACATGTGTGCATATGTGAGCAACGAATTGATCAATATCTTCACCTTCGTACTGTACACATATGTGCATATGTGAGCAACGAATTGATCAATTCGTATTACGATGGTATAATAATATATAGTGGAGGTGGCAAATATGCGGGCGGGTTGGGCGGGACGAAGTTGTTGAAAAGTAAACTTGTGCAAGTTATTGCTTAGCTATACACACAAAATGTGGGAACTGTTCACTGTCATATCCGAAGACTTTTTGGGCTTTCGTGGTACGTTTTGTGATTGCATAATAAATATGAGTTTATCTTATATTTGTTTTTTCCTCTAGTTTAATCTATAAATGGTATACCATGTAATCATAGTAGTTTGATATCGATCAAGTGTGGAGTAAGAGATTCAGAGAGTTAAAAAGAAATTCCTCTCCTTTTGTATTTTTCATATTGAGTGACAATCAATAAAATTGAGAGTGTTTTGTTCAAATCTCTTTGTGAGTTTCATACATATAATTGTGTGATCCATACTCCTCCACCCAACAGAGGTGAGTCATGGGTTGAATACGGGTGGGTCGTCCACTGGTCAATATTAGACGAGGTCAAATATGGGTGAGTCCAATACGGGTCAAGTCATACCCAAACCCAAGTCACCTCAACCCACAACCCACGAAGTGAGTCGTGGGTTGAATACGGGTAGGTCGTACATTGGTCAATATTAGACGGGTTAAATATGGGTGAGTCTAATACGGGTCAAGTCATACCTAAACCCGGGTCACCTCATTAATTATAATCAGGACGGATCCAGGAATTGTGGGGGCACCTCATTAATTATAATCGTGAAATTTTTCTTAATGAATGATCTTGCTAAATTAAGACATTCATTATGGACTAGAATTTTATAATGAATACATTTTATTTTATAAAAAAAGATCAAAAAATGAGCACGCAATCTTAGACAAAACTTTTAGAGTATGGTTTAGTACCTTGACGTTGACAAGTTTTTAGAATTATTGAAATGGTTTTATTGATGATTATTTAAAATAAATTTCCCGACGTCGGTTGAAGATAAAGAAAATCAAAAGGTAAATCTTCAAATAAAAAATAATTTATAAACCAATAATTATAAATGAACTAGGCAACGAAAGTTAGAGCACAAAATTAACACTACATTTTTATTTTTGAGATATATATGAGTGTGTATGCTAAATATAACATTATATTATGTAATCACGCTAAGTATATATAGGTTGTGTTTGGTTTGGTTTTGGGTTTTGATTTTTGTAATGATTAGAGGGAGAAATAGGGGTAATAATTAAAAAATAGGTATTAATTATTAGAGAGAGATAGAGAGAAAAATAAGAATAATATTTAAAAATAGAGGTAATAATTGAATAATGATTTAGAGAACCGATTCTTAAGAATCCAAACCAAACATCCAGATAATATATATATTTTTAGTTTTGATCAAAGGTCAGCAAGCACGTGATCCCTTGTGTCCCCGAAATCTGTCCCTGGTTACAACTAAACCACTCACCAAATCAGTACATCAAGGGGCTGTTAACGATTTTTCCTCTTTCACTCTTCTTCTTCCTCCTCCTTTGCAAACTCGAGGCCACCGATCGCCTAAACCGCTGTTGAGTGTGGCTTCAAAATGAAGGTTTGCAACATCTATGATCCGGACCATGGTAATGGTGGTTCGGACTAGTACTCGCGATACAATTCTCGAGGTCCCCCAGCAGTGCTTGTTCGGAGTTTGTGGTCTGGACGAAGATTCTGGAACACTTCTATAGGTCTGAGTAACCTTGGTCCATATGAGCCGGGTCTTGGTTCAGACCAAGGCGACGTACAATATATAGCTTATTTAAGTGCATTTTAATTAGTTTTAGAGTTAATCCAAGCTTGTTTTGGAGAGAGAAACCCAGAGACACTGAGAGCAACATCGAGAGGAGATTGGAGATTGTAATCCTTATTGACTATAGTGGATTGATTCGTTCTCTTCCCCCTGTGGATTTGCTACACAGCCTGTGTAGTGAACCACGTAAATCTCTCGTGTTCTTGTGTATTTGGTTTTCTTGATTTCCTAGTGCGCGTTTTTCACCTTTATTATTCTTGTATTTAGATTGATTGTACGTACTTGCTAGAATCATTGTGACTTCCGCAATATCGCACAACAACCGCTTTAGCCCTCAGCCGCCGGTCACAACTCTGGCGTCCGCCTTGTGTCCTCTCTCACTTTCGGCGCTCCCTCCCTCTCTCTCTCTCTCTCTCTCTCTCTCAGGTCTGTCTCGCTGACTTCTTGTCTCTCTCTCTCTTTCTCAAGGACTTCATTGCCATCGTCTCTCTCTCTGACTTCGTCGTTGTCATCACCTCTCTCTATCTCTCTTACTTTGTATCTCTCCCTCTCACTAGATTGGTGTGTATACACTTAAAGCCGAATATCCTTGTTTGTTTATTGTGTATTTGTATCGATTTGTTGGCAATCTAAAGATGTAGTAATTTTCTTAAGCTACCACGTGACTTATATATATACACCAAACTTCTAGTCCAAGATCCCGGATTTAAAAAATCCACACCTCATTGATCCTAATCAAATATCGACGATCCAAACTGTCCAATGTGTTTAAAATGTTTTTTCAATGGTCTCAGTGAGAAATCATCAAAAAAAATACTAGGAAGGATTTGATCTGAGCTGTTTTTCACAAAAACGGTATATGTACAGTTTTGTGAAAAACTGCTCGGATCAAGTCCTTTCCGGTATTTTTTTTGATGATTTCTCACTGAAACCCTTGCAAACACTTATTACACATATTGGACAGTTCGGATCGTCGAAATTCAATCGGGAAATGGGAGGTTCGGATTTTTTTAAAATCTGAGCTCCCTGACTGGAAGTGGATTATATATATATATATATATATATCCCCATAGATGTTGAAATTGTGGATAAAGGGTTTTCAATTGGTTTTCAGATACGAAACTTATTCTACTTGGTTTTTTTTTTTTTTTTTTGTATTTCAATTTCTAATTAGCATCTGGTTGTACTAATTGATTTCGGGGTAAAACATTCGAACAGATGATCCCAGAAAGTTAAGCCAAACTCAAATTAGTTAATTGTATGGTTACCTGATTACGCCTAATCATTTATTAAAACTTTCCTGGAAAAACCATTAATTATATATCAGCCATGTTTTAGTTTGCTTGACCTAAAAAATTGGGTGTTTGCTATCAGCCAATTTTTAGCTTCTCGTTCTATAAAATTAGTGTCACTTCTGTTTGGCGCATTTTTGGTTTCATGACTTCATGTAGTGGACAAAATTAACTTTCAAATTTAGCAACAAAAAAAAAGAAAGTAATTGGAAGGCTCTATTTTGATGCTTTTGACTTCTATTTTGAGCAGAATTAAAATTGTTAATATGATCTACCCTTATCCAAATTCATTGTACCCGGCCTCTGATATACCCATGTGCCAGTATAATATATCTATATCAACATGTTTAGAGAAGTGTTATTGGCACTTCTCTTTTCTCTATTCTTACTCTTTTTTTCTTTTTCTTTTTTTTTTTGTCTTTACTAAGTAAACTTTCTTTTGCACTTTATATGTAGAGACAAAAAAAAAAGGAGTGTCATTAGAGAAAAAAGGAGTGATAATATCAATTCTCTATATTTATGAAAAAGTCTACAATGCACACCTCTTAAAGGTGGTGGTTCATATTGTGCCACCTCATGATAAATAACTTGAAGAGTAACATTTTAGCGTGTTTCTTAACTTTTATATCAACATGATTTGTAAAATTTTCATGCGTCTGGAAACTTTTCAAAAATTGGTATCTTTTTCACAAATATGATTAAAAAATGTTCAAAAAAAAAAAAACATTTCGTAGGTCTCGTAAATTTTGGAAAAAAAAATGAAAACTTTACGCAAATATGATTCGTAACATTGTCACGCGTCTCGTAACTTTTGGAGAAAAAACCGTAACTTTTCACAAATATGATTTTATACTAATATTTTTGTGTGTCTCATAACTTTTGCACAAAAAATCGTAACTTTTAAGCCATGTATAATCAACTTGGTAATCGATGGTCTTCAAAATTGAGTTATAAAAAAAAAAGTCAGGAACAATCGAATACGTAATGAATTCAGAATTAGTTGAGGCACAAATTAGCTGACCCAGACATCTGATTATAAAAAAATGCTCCTTTATGTACTCAATTAATTTTATAATTGATTACACAACACAATCTATTGGGTAATCAATCAAAGTATTAAAAACAATTGGTAACAATTGAATACGTAATCAATTAATTAGATAGTCAATTCTATAATCGATTACATTGTACAATCAATTATGCAATGCAATAAGATAGTGTTTGTCCCCAACTTCGGCAAAAATCACAAAGGGCCGAAAAGTATTATTTTTTGTACCGGATTGGAGTGATTTCACCTTAATGAATTGATTACATCTCACCGTAAACCCTCTAAGAGCATCCACATTGGCATAACCAAAACCAAAAAGTTGCTAAAGTTAGCAATGTTTGTTTAAAAAAGTGCTCACATTGGAATAACCAAACTTAGCAACCTCTTAGCAACTAACCAAATTTTGTCACTTGGATAACCAAAACTAGCAACCTTTTGCCAATAACCAAATTTAATGGACCCCACATCTACCCAATCAAGTACACCCACCATTACACAAAATGACAAAAACCTTCTCTCTCCTCTCTTAACAATGTTTTCAAAAGTTTAATTTAATTTTTTTTTTCAAAAGTTTAATTTTAAAAAACTGGTTTTTTTCAAAAGTTTATTTTAAAAAACTGTTTTTTTTCAAAAGTTCATTTTAAAAAACTGTTTTTTTTTTCAAAAATTCCTATTAAAAACTGTTTTTTTCAAAAGTTCTTTAAAAAAAAACTGTTTTTTTTTCAAAAGTTCATTTTAAAAACTGTTTTTTTCAGAAGTTTATTTTTAAAAATGTTTTTTTTCAAAATTTATTTTTAAAAACTGTTTTTTTTAAACCGTTTTGTACTTAAAGAAATTCAAAATATTTTTTTAAAAAAATTTCAAAACTATTTTTTGTAGTTTGAAAAAGTAATGTGGCAAGTTTTGTTTATCATTTGAATAAGTGATGGAGGGTGTCCATTATTTTTGGTTATGGACAAAAAACACCAATGTGGGACTTGACATTGCTAACTTTAGCAACCTCTAAATGGATAACCAAAAGCTTATGTGGCAACTTTTGGTTATCCAATTTTGGTTAGACCATTGTGGATGCTCTAATGGCATGAATTGAAAAATCAAAAGTGGGTTATAATCAATTCATACATCCCCAATTGCAGGCCACGATTTAATTAATGTCATTAGGGTGTTTACAATGATCTTGGCCCTGTTCGGTATAGAGTTTTGTTATAGTTTTGGTTTTGTTGACATCATCATTTCCTTCATTTCTCTCTCTATCTCTCTTCACTCATTACACCTGCTTACATCATCAAAACTAAACTAAACTACAAACCAAACACAGCCCTTTTATTTTCCATTTTGTTTGACTGCAACCGCTGTTCGAGAACCTAATTTTTACTCCCTCTGTTCCTTTTTATTTGTCCCACACTCTCTCTTACCTTTTTTCAAATCAAAAAATTAAGTACTTCCATGTATCATTTTTCAAATTTTTTGGCACTGAATTAAAGTACACAATGAGTACTTTAATTTGGTGTAAAAAAATTTCAAAAATGATACACGAAAACGCTTTATTTTTTCATTTGAAAAGTGGCATGACTTTTTGTAGAGGATAAATAAAAAGGAACAGAGGGAGTAGTAAATTTGGGACTAATTTTTATATCACGTCCTTCGTTTCGATAAGAGAAATTGAAAAAGTATAAAAATATAAACAAAAGTTGAAAAAAGTTGAGCTTCTTCCAGGCCGGCCCTCTTTTGAGAGGGTGTTTTCATTTAGACCCCGTGTCATACTCTTCTGTTTAGGTCCTGAATTTTTTCACGCGCGTACCATAGTATATTACGCTTCCCTCATACTTTTTCCTTTTTCTCTCCTATACCGAACCAAACTTCAGCCAATCAAGTACAACTAGGTTCCCTCATGCGGAGTACTTTTTCCCTTTTTTCTCTCTTGTACCGACACCTCAACCAACCACCTCTCTCTCTCTCTCTCTCTCTCTCTCTCTATTATATATCTATTTTATTTTAGATTTCAAAATAAAACAACTTTTGTTATACATATTCATTTTTTTATAAAAATTATATATTTGAAACATCATTGATGAGGTCTTTAAAACAAGATCCCCATTGAATATGAAAATATGTACATAGTAAAAAAGTTATTTACACCCTCTAATATAAAATTCACACAAAATAATACAGAATTCACACCTTCTAGAATAAAAAAAATTCATCCACATCAAATGCAGAATTCAAACATTCTCTACACAACTTGCATCCTAGAAAAAATACACAATTCACACCCTCAAATGTAGAATTCACACCCTCTAAAATGAAAGAATTCACACATGTCAAATGCAGAGTTCACACCCTCCAAAAGGAAAGATTCATTGCATTTCTGAACAATTCACACCCTTCAAAAATGAAAGAATTCACACACCTCAAGTGTAGAATTTACACATCACCTACACAAACTCACTCTCCGAAATGAAAGAATTCACACCCCTCAAATGCAGAATTTACACCCTTCAAAATAAAAAGAATTCACATCTTCCAAAAAGAGGAGTCTACACCCAATTTTTTTAAAATTTTTTTTGGGGATGTGAATTATTTGGAAGGGGTATGAATTCTTAATAAATGAGTATAAAAAAAAAACTTTTTTTACATGTGTAAAATTTCATATTCACAATGGATCTTGTTAGAAAGATCTCATCGAGTAGATTTCAAATATATAATTTTTATAAAAAACATAAATGTGTAAAATAAAAATTATTTTATTTTAAATCTTAAATTAAGAAGTGGGAGAGAGAGAGGGTCAGAGAGAGAGAGAGAGAGAGTCAGAGAGAGAGAGAGAGGGAGAGAATGACGGAGAGAGAGAGGAAAAAGAGAAGAATAAATGTTGTGCATCTGCACTGTAGCGAGAAAGAGAAGCATGTGACAGAGACACAGAAGAAACTGAGAAAGTGGGCGAGTGCGCGCGTGTAGGGTTTTTTTGAAATTGAAACACATTAAAGCGTTTGGATGGAACAAAACATAAAAAATGAGACCGGCCAGTCATTTCCTGAAAAAAGTTCATGGAGTATAAGACAACAAAGGACCCAAACATGAGTTTTCTCATTGTTATTTTTTGGGTCTTTTTGTTGTGTTATATGATTTTTTTCAATTCTTGTCTATATTTTTAAAATTTTCATATTCTTCTCATTGAGATAAATATGATATAAAAATTTGACCGAAAATCTAGTAAAAGTAACCAGGACTTAGGGTTCCCATAGTGAGCTAATTTACTACATCCCCGTCGTGGTCTCAATTGTAGGTGCTCTGAAATCTTGATTTGGATTGGACGGTTCATTTTTTAATGAATGTTGAGCAAGTTATGATAATAGAGATTGATAGACACACAATTGAGACAAATCTATAATACAGTATATTCTCCAAATTATATTGGTCATTCATATAAACAGTATCTGAACATATGGCTACCAATATCCAATTAATTTGATTTTTTACATGAATGATCTACTCAAAATTCCCGACAAATTATACTGTTCTGATCCCAAATATAAATTATAGAGGGCTCACAAATGAAGTCACTATGGGGATATAATGACTTTGGTCACTACGGATACCCCGAATCCAAAAAATCAACCAAAGAAAAACCAAAAAGCACCAAAAGCTTAGGCAGCTTATTATTATTATTATTATTATTATTATTATTATTATTATTATTATTATTATTATTATTATTATTAAGTTTGCCCCCGGCCTGGGTTCTTTAGAAACAAGTTTGAAGTTTGTTCAAAATCCAGTGAAATTAGCCGAGACTTTGAAGGGGAGAAAAGGGCAGCAGTTTGTTAGTTGACAGGATATTTAATTAGGGTTGAGTTTCGACTGTTTAATCCAGTTTCTGTAATTAGCTTATTTCTTTTGTTGGTAAGTTTTCATTTAGCTTTTGGTAGCAAAAAAATTGACTTTTTAGATTCGTCTTGACAACATAAATAAAAAAAAGAAAAAAGAAAAAGTTTTGAAAAAGACAAAAGCAAACCAAAAAGTCTTGTTGTTTTGGCTTATTTTTGTTTTTAGAGAATTTTGTTTTTCAAAAAAATGTTTGGTCATATTTTTACCTGTGCCAAGATGAATTATAGGGTCTGGGTTCTAACACAACATACACTCACTTGTCAGTATTTGATGTAGTATAATCTAACCTATAGGTCGTTCCTTCCGTGCCTCAAACCCAAACCCAAGATCACCGTTTCGTGCCTCAAACCCTAACCCTAACCCTGCGTTCGTATTTGAGGCGCAAAAAATTAAGGACAACCTATAGGTTTCTGGGTTCGGATTTGAGGCACAAAAAGGATAACCTATAGGTTAGATTATACTCCGTATATCAAATACTGACAAGCGAGTGAAGCCATCAAAAAAGAGCCGGAGCTTTTTAGTTCACTAGTAAAAATGCACGTGCTTTGCGCGTGAAGTTCTTTTCTACTAAAAAATGCAAGTTTATAACGAGGTTAGAGTAATGTGCCCTTTTGACAGTGGTTGCATATGATCTGACAGCAATCAATAGATACCATGCAGCCTACTTAGTGGATGCATCCAATTAGCTAGTATTAGAATGACGTCAATATATAGGACTTTTGAATCATAGGATTGATTTTGACCAATCTTCTTAATCGAGACGAAATTGATCAGTTTTTTCTTCCAAAGATATCTTCTTCTTTTTTCCTACTGAATCTAGATCATCTATATGCATGAAACCATATAACCAATTTCCAGAAATTCTTAATAGTATAAAATAGAGCGCGCAATGACTACTAACGTCATCGCAACAAGGCATCATAACAAATCTTAAAATCATGTTCTATTGAAAATTTTGGTCATTAACGTCATTAGTGTGTCAATAAAAAAAGACATCTCGTCACTACATATTTAGAAGCTTATATTGACCTCATTTGAGATCTTGTCCGTGACAACATATTGCATTAATACACCGACGCTATTAGAAATATTGAATCTCCATAGTAAATCGAAAGTAATTGTCAACTTAAAGAATTTCCAGCCAGCAGAGGACAATTGACCATTTTCTTTTTGAAAGGCAAAAAATTTCATTAATCTTGAAATTGTTACAAGACTAATATAGAAGCAAGAAAGATAACAAAATGCTCCAAGAGCAAAAAGTTGACCAATCCGAGACCCAAACCAAAGATTGGTAAGAAACCAATCGATGGAACCCATTGCGATAAGTACACTAAAAGGCGTAAGCCTCACTCTCCCAGGGTCTAAGAACCTAGATTTACAATATGCTCCTAAAAACACCCAAAGGCCCACCAATGACCAGATATTGGCCTAGCCCAAACAAATAAAACCCTAGTAAGCACACAATCACGACAACAAGAAACGGACTGCCGCTGCCATTGTCGTCTTCGAAACCGGGGAACGAGCCCCTGTTGCTGAAATTAATCTCCGAATAAAGCAACTTCAAATTTTAGTACGAAGACCGACTATTTTATTTGGAACATAAGACATCTTGATTCTGTGTGTACAGAATTTGGTTACTAAATCTTACAAACCAACCTTTCTCCATATGTGTGTCTTCAATTATCAGAGCCCAAATCCAGCAAATGGTAACAGTTAAATCCTCAGCACAATCAAATAATCGTTTATGATTCAAAGCTAAGTCACATAAAGCGCGTGCATAAGCGTCTTTTATAAACACCCCAAACTACTAAAATTCATGGAAACGAGGATTAAGAGCATAAGCGAAGAACTAGAATTGAGAGCGGGAGCAACAGGCCCACTTAAGGATTGTGTGACTATAAATAATTCATTTCAAAAAAAATTGTTCAAAGAACTGGAAAGACCATGACTCTAGGAGGACGTTTGGGAGGGATTATTTACCTGCATCTTTCATTTGTGGGATTGTGATCAAGGATTATGGACTGTTGGGAGGATTCTCAAAATGCAGTCAATGCCAACACAAAGGGTTTTTTTACAGTTCGGCTATGGGTAGGCACACTCGCGTATGCCTCATGAACGAACGCATTTTAACCGTATTTCAACAAATCAACAGTCTGGATGCTAAACACTCTTTGACCGGTCAGTCGGAAATACTTTTGGACGGTTAAGATGCACCGTCCGTGCATTTGCCATACGTGGGTGTGCGTATTCATAGGATTTTTGGCTTCTTTATTGGTACCCAAACTTTATACATAGGAGTAAATGTTAAATACTGAGATAAAGAAACACGACATAGTACCAATCATTTAAAACCCCAGACATTGCAATACTTGATCGCCTTTTTTTTTTTTTATCGACAACGAAATTTTTATATATCACGAGGATTAAAATATTGATCGCTATTTGATCAAAAAAATCATGGAATTAGTAGTAAAGATTTAACAATTTGAAACCAACGGTTCCGTTGGTGCAGGTGGCATTATCAAACAGTTAATGGGCTGTAGGGTTTCTTATTGGTCTTTTCTTTTTCTTTTTATCAGGATTTTTTTTTCCAAAGAATGTTGGCATAACAATTATTTTAGAAAACTAAATAGTCGATATGCTTTAGTATTACGATAAAATTGTGTCTAAATCGTGTCACTAATAGAGTCGTGCACATGTTATGCTCAGCAAGCCCTTCGAATCTAGATTATGGACTCGAGAAAGACCCCACATACATAAAGAGCAATTTAATGACATCAAACCGTTGTCGAAGGGAATCGATCTTGCTACCCAAGGCGAGTCGATTAACCAATGCGACAACCCCTTAGGAATTGCATATAACGAAGTTCACTTCAATACAATGAGTAAAATAAGGAGGGGAACATTCATATTTTGTGAAACAAGTCACTTATTGCCTTTCCAATTCTATGAATTCCAATAGAGAAATGGCACACTTTTAATTTTAACAACATATGTAGTCGAGGTCTTGACCAACAAAGAATATTTGGCTAAATCCGTGACCTTGAAGCTGGCGATGTTGAGGCTGGTGCACTCTGCAGGAAATCGTAGCGTGTCAGCACATTATATGCCACATATGTATAATAAACACAAGCGCGCGTGCAGAGAGAGAGAGAGAGAGAGAGAGGTTTAAAATGCTCTCAAATGGACCACCACATTTTCTTCTTAAGGATAATATAATGACAGCAATACGAAATTGAGCTCAAGGAGATAAAAGTTTCGACGATATTAGAAAAAAAGGGAGGGCAAAAAATTAGACATAAGCTAACCAACCATGTAGAAGTCAAGTTTGCCATACACATGAGGTGCCCAATATATAGGCATGTCATTTCATATCCGCCCCAATACATATACGTTTATACACAGATGGAATTAGCAGGCAGGATGGTATTTTTTTCACATATAAAAAGCTGAAATTAACTTACTGAGACTTGTAGCATGGTTAGCATGCTTTTGTCAATTAAGCTTTGGTTGTAACTTGTAAGGTTCTTAACGGATCCAAAAAAAAAAAAAGGTTTTAATGCAACAACATTAAACTTTGGTGAGTTCGTATACGTTTAGAATTCCATCGTGGTTTGCAGATTGGACTAATCAACTAAAACACGCAAACATATTATTAATGCCAAATGAGAGGATTATATATAAAACTCATTTCATGGATATCAATAGACTTTCACAGATCAAAACTACTATTTTACAAACGTATCCCAGGCTTCCCCAGCCATACATGTTTCCTACTTTTCTAGGTTTTTCCGTACTAACATACCCGTAGAGTACCAATATGGGGATGTCTATCTATACACTGCGAAGGCTAAATAGAGGGAAAAAGAAGGAAGCAGAAAAAGGATCTCACCAGTGGGATGCCTTTTGTTGCCCTTTCTACCAAAAACCTTGAAGGTTTATAGAAGCTACCATAGAGTTCTGACCAATTCTTCAGACTATAGTAGATATGGTTAGGCCCAACAGTATCAGCCCAAAAAACAATACCACCCCTGCCAATAAAACAAACATTTATCTGAACAATGCTACATTGTAATTTGAAAATGACAATTTCACCTTGAAAATTAGAACAAGTATTTGACAAATATTACACCTAACCGAGTCCTATAGTCCTTGGACCACAGAGAATTAAGTAAATTTGACTGGATACTCAATAACCCACAACCATACCATGGACGTCTAATGATAGTTGAATGCCGGATTAAAAGCTGGGTAATTTGCAAGCTTACTGTGAGTATTAGGTATGCGTATAAAATTTTATCAATTCAAAGAACTTATCTCTTAAATTTGCAACAGAAACTTAAGTTTCACGTACGTAGATGAGCCAAAATGGTTTAGACACAAGTTTGATTATTCATCGAAGTTCCATCATCTATGTATTAGATATATGTGGTGATGAGTAATTGGAGTTCAACTATCAGATGACTTTGATAGTCACCCATCAAGTTGGTCTAAATTACAGAACATCAAAAGCTACAAACCCCACCAACGCGTATGATGAGTGTTTTTATATGAGACAACACTGTTTTGAAGAGAATTCCAAAAACTCTGCTTTAAGTTAACATGTGTAGTTTAAGTCTACAAGATGCTGCCACTTGAGATTTTAAAAACAGTGTATACTTTTCCATGAATGCTCACCAAAAGGAGACTCCCAAAAAAGACGAAAGAAAACAATAATAACAATCTACAACCGATAGAGATAGAAGTCTTCGAGCATTCACCTGTAAGAAGGGAAACTCATTCCAAGAATGGATGCAATGTCAAGGTCTGATGCTCGTACTACAACTCCATCCTCCATCACACGACATGCCTCATTCACCACCGGAAAGAGTATCATCTCCACAATTTCTTTGTCACTAACAGAGATAGGCTGTCATCCACATTTCAACATACGTGTCAGATACTTTTCAACGAAATGATTGAAATGTGCATAGGTATATGCATCTGTTTTATGTCACTGCATGGAAAGTAAAAGGATCGCTTGCAGGAGTGAAGAAAGTAAAAAGAACCTTTCCACCGGGCAAAATATTGGTAACTCTTCTACACTCCTCAATTATTGGAAGCACTGATGGATCTGGTTTTGGCTTGCTTCCCTTTTTATACAAGTAGTAGCCTTTTCCATTGTTTTTACCTGAAACACAAAACTAATATGAAGCCTGAAGCAACACCCAAAAACATACAAGGAATCTGTGTTTTGCATTTACCATTTCGCCCACTTTTCACTAGAAGTTCAACCAAAGGAGATCGGAATGAGCGATCAGCAAATGCATTTGCTAATTCCTTGCCAGCAGTAAGAGTGACACCATAGCCGGCTAAGTCTTGGAGCCTGTAAGCATTATTTGAAAACAACACTGGATTACTAATGGAGTCGGTGTAATGAGTTTCTTTGTAGGAGAAGGCACATTTCATCATAATCTGTTTTAAACCTCCATAAAAACTGAGAGGCTAGAATGCATTGACCAAAAAAATGTTAAAAGGATTGGACTCCTATTAGCATCCAATATTTCACAGTATTTTAGGGTTCCAAATCCAACTAAATCCTGATTTGAACAAATAAGACATTGGATGATGGCTTATCGTTTATGTCAAGTTAGAAACCTCTCTAAAATCCAAATACACTGGCATGCATTAGGAAGTTTCTTCTGAAGCTCAGACATGGTACTAAGGGCATAGCCAGGAAGCATCATTACTTGGTCTAGACACTGGTCATCCGAGTCACTAAGAAACATGCTCCTCACACGGAAACTTATTAAATGATGTAACTTTGAATGAATGCATGATTTTCCATTTGGTCTACATGAATATATCATCAGATAGAACTAACTATGTGTTGAGATTGTGTAATCTTTCATGATGCTCGGTTGCAAAATGCAATACAATAGAATTGCACCGAAAATCCCCAATTCTCATAGCAATGCTGAACAAAAAGAACAAGGTAACATCACTAAACAAGCGCTCCAATTCCTCATGCCCCTTTCATTTTCCTGCCATTTTTTTGCTGTCGTGTTCTTTGAAAAAAATCAATTCTCACAGAGGAAACAACATCACAAGGATAGAAGATTACTGGAACGGGCCCATAGGAAAACCGAAACTGCTGATCAGCCTGTCAATTCTGAACACATCCACGCCTAGATTTACCAAAAGATGAGCACCTTGTGTGTAGGGGAAGAAGGTTCGATTGACGGCAAAGCCAGTGCTATTTCCCACAACAACAGGAACTTTCTTTATGATTTTCCCAACAGCAATGAGATCAAGAATAACTTGTGCAGATGTCTTTTCTGTCCTAACAATCTCCAGGAGAGGCATCAAATGTGCAGGACTGTCAATAAAAGTTCAAGTTAGGAATAAATGGGAAAAAAAAAGTGCTTACCATTTTCATGCATCAGTAAAACAAGGATCTCTTTACTTTCGGTGGGGTGGGAAATTTTCTCAAAAGTAAATATGAAGAACAAATGCAACTTTCCAGGGTTAAGATAAGTAGATAAGATTTCATTTCAACTGAGACTTGTCTTTAGTAACCAGATCTCTTCAAACGCAAGGGCATACTCCTAATTTTCTATTTCTTTCCTTCAGGTGCATTTCGTTCAATTCCTCTCAATATCTATCTTACATTCAATGGCCACAAATACCAGGCCAGGTCGGACATATGGACTACAGTACCCGACAGACCAAAAGGACCACGCTATTCTGAAATTTAAGTGTTCAAAAAAAAACAAAAAACAAAATTGGAGGACACATCGATGAAAATTTTGTAACATTCTTTCGCTTTTGGTAATTTCAAGATTTCTTACATGCTTTGCTTCCAAGGAGAGTAACAAAACTATGTGGTCCTTGTAAATGTTCTGATGGCCAAGAAGTATCAACGCTGTGTTTGGTTGAGAGTTTTGAGAAGAATATTTGGAGAAATATTTTTGAGATAGTGTTTGGATGGGTTTTTGGAAAAAGTAATAATTAGAGAGAAGTGTAATAATTGGAGAGAGAAATGAGAATAATGATTGGATAGAGGAGTATGAGTAGAGAGAGAAATATGGTTAATGATTGGAGAGATAAGAAATGGGGAAAGAATCTATTTGGAAATTTTTTAGAAATGTGAAGTGAACAAAGTGCAGTTTTTTACAACCTGAAAAAATGTGCCCCAACAATGCGGTCTTGAGAGTTGGTCTTTTCTCCTACTATGTTGAGGTCAATAGTAGAAGTATTTGAGGCCAAAATACAATGGGGAGGGCAGGCCTTCTCAATCTCACTGAATATTTTTTGTTTCAGTGGAACTTTTTCAATGACAGCCTGCAATGAGGAGACAAAGGTATCAACAGACTTGTAAAACTCCCAGTAAGAGACATTTATTAAGTATTGACATCAACAACCTAAAATAATGGATGTTACTGTAACTTCCGTAAGTACGAATAAGAAGGGGAGATTAAAGTTAAGGAGAAGGCTACAATACACACCCCTTATTTGATACACACCCCTATAAAAGTTCCGATTTTTTTTTGTAAAAGTTGCGAATTTTTTATTATAAAAGTTACGAAACACACCAAAATGTTACGAATCATATTGCTAAAAGTTATGAAAAACTAAAAAATGTTATGATTGCTGATGAGGTGGCACAATTTAGACCATACAATAGGTGCATATGGTACACCAAAATAAGGGTGTGTATTGTAGCCATTTCCGTAAGTTAAAACACTAACAAGGCCTAGGTAGTCAAACATTTAGACACGATAACATATGAACTTTTGAATTTAACTTCTCCGTGGCAAATCGAAACTTGATTGAGCACACCTCTATGACCATATCCACATTTCTAAATTCAGAGTAGTCCAATACACCTTTGAGCATTGAGAGGGCTTTATCCGCTTTGTCCTGTGCCAACTTTTTTCTCGCTACTAAGGCCCGTACATTTCCTGTGAAAAAATAATTCGTGTTAGTTATATAATTCTCAAATGCAAAACACTCAATGGCTGTACGCGGAAAACAATTAAATATGAACCAAACCTGTAGGGCGATTGTTCCGGTTTGGTAGTTTAAATCTATCATAATACGTATTATGTAGCAGTTAGCACACTAGTTCTTCCTCCGACAAGCAAAGACACATTTTCCATCCAATTGTTGTGGCATGGATAACTAAGCACAAAGTTTAAGTAAAGCATCTGTGAATACACATTTTACGAAACTACTCTTCCCTCGTATGATTAGTTGTTTTTTGAAATGGGCTTCGAATCAAGGGCAATGACTACGAAAAATTGGAAGGTAGAATAGAAGACTTCAAGACAAGGAAAGCAAGATCAACAAAATGGGATGAAGGGACTAATAAGTTAATCATATGGAATTCAATCCCTCTCGGAAGGCTTACCAAACAGCATACTATGGAGTGTCACAGTCCATGACTTATTTTCTTTAATGCTCTACTTAGATTGTTTTTTTGGAGCTGTTTCTTTAAAAATACCCGACAAACAAACTGAAAACCAACTACTGTACCCCACATTACAAGAATATACAATTTTCTTCAACAGCATTCTGGAAACAGAATGGCACTTGGTATGCATACTCAAAGCCCAATGGCAATACTCTGCTATTCTGAAAGGGAGAGACAGAAAGCAATGAGGGGGTGGGGATAGTACCTTCTACCATTTTCATTCCCCTCAGTAGATATTCAGAATTAACTTCCTTTAGGACAACATTTATATTGCTCAGAATCAGAGCTGTGGATATGCCAGAGCCCATCAGACCACCGCCAATTATAGCAACTCTCTTCACAGACCTTGGTTTGAGCCCGATATCAGTAACATTGGAAACCTGTCACAGTTGGACTTCAAAGATCATCATTTACGGAAAACTTCAAGGGCAATTATGCATCAACCAAGCAACCATTGTTCCTTTGATAAGTATTAAAACTGAAAACTGAAACATAAAAATACAGGATATTGTAAGCAGAGTAAGAAGGTTTTCAAAAACAAGCAAGGATGGCGGTAATGAGATGTCAGTACTAAGTATGTGTCCTTACTAACAAAACTGTAATATTCCCATGTCAACATTTGGAGCTTCCTAAACAATTTAATTTGCTCATTCATACCTTTGCTTAGGGAGGGAATAGAAAAAGGGAGGAAAACAGCACTAAATGTAGGGAAATTTACCATCCGAACAAACTTGTTAGCAAACAAACATATAAAAGAGCTTCAAAGTGAAAAATATTTTCCTAAGGAAACAGAATTTAACGCACATGATACACTTCGACCTAACCATCTTAGAAGCACCGTCACAGATAAGGATACGGAAATTCTAAGCTAACAGGGACACATGCACGATGACAAAAATCTCTAGTAATATCTTTAATATTAATTTAGGCAATCAATAACAGGCAGTAAATACATTGTGTTGATAGAGTACCGTGGATATTGCACGTTGGGCAAAAAAAACATGTACAAGGCCCCTTGAAGTATCAGATAGTACTAACTCTTTAGAAACTCGAGCCTCCTGCAAAGAGCATTTTGTAGCTTATTAGCTTGTACATAGCTAACTGTGGAGATTCTAATAAAAGGCCATATAAGGTTCGAATTATTTACTAAATAGTATTCGATAATATACAATTTCCAAAATGAAAAAACCTATAAGCCTGACAATATAAGATAACACCATTACTATTTGCAAATCAAAATAGAAGATTACCTTCAAAACCCCATAATACCCCCCGTGAATAATTCCTTCCTCAATCACATCAAGGCAAGCCAGGTGTTGAGGCAAATTCGGAGCAGTTTGTCTGGCTTGTTGTCTTGCTATTTTCAAGATCTCACGTGATTCAGACAAAGAACCAAGCTTGTCTGTCCTATGAAGGGAACGGATCCAAGGTTTGCGTCTAGCTGCAATATCTAAAGCCCACAGCCGAGATACCCTCAATAACTCTTCAGAAGACACCAAGGCATCAATAAGACCCAGCTCCTTCCCTTCATCGGACATAATTGGTTTGGATAACTGCCGAGATTATTGGTGAGGTCCACTGGCATTAGTGCCAACAAAACTAGCTCACAAATAAAAGAAGCTGACAAATGGGAATCTGTGGTCTAAGTTAAAAGGATTAACGTATCAAGATATACACATGCTGTCACTTCTATATATATATATATATATATATATATATATATATATATATATATATATATATATATATATATATATGCGGTTTCAATTTCCCTACAAAATAATTTGTAGGTTTGAAATTTCTGGTTGTTATGTTTTAGATATTCTTCAAGATATCTAGAAGTTGTAGTTAAAGACCAAATTTGTCTCTGATTCTATCCATTTCAACAGGTGAATTGTAAATTACCGGGTACTGTGCAGTGTGCACAAACAAAAAGTTTCAGGAAGTTATGGAGCATAATATTCAGGAATGTGATCCATACAATGATCATCATTCAAAAATGTTATTCCTTTTGAATCTTGATCGTCACTACCTTCAATCTGTTCACGAATATTTTTTGCCAGGTAAAGATCCTCAAAGCATAAACAAATCCTAGACAACCAGTATAACTGTACAACATGTTATGTTTTTGTATTTGAATGGCTTTTTCAAGGTGACGCGACTAACATGATCAAAAAGAGAAAAGGTAACACAACTTTCAACCTATCAAAAAAAATCTTCAACTGACTTCTGCATGAGAAATTAAGGGAGTTACAGTAAGGAAAAATCAATTGCCGAGGTAGTCGTTTTCAATTGAGATACCAAAGAATGCTGCGATAGATGCATGCAACACAGCGGATGTACTCAACCTTAATGTCAATTGTAGAAGCATCATGTCAAGTGCAAATTGGCATTCTGAATGATGGTGTTTTGCAATTTCCATGAAGCATGGGCACGAACTTTCAGACAAGTGAGTGAATGCAGCAATGTATAAATTCGTATAGAATTTTCACTTATCATTTCATAGCTTTATCCTTGAACCTAAAACCAACCTTCAAAGAAGAGAATGCATGCATAATAGCATGTAGGAAGTCTAGAGAAGATTAGTCGCAAATTATATCTTCACGGATGAGAGCACAGATGAATACATTGTTTCTATAACCAATTGTGTAGGTCTGAACTTCCTAATCAAGTTAAACGCAACGAGATGGAGGCTTACCAGCATCATTTCAACAGCCTTTGACAACCCAACAAGCCTTGGAAGACGCTGTGTTCCTTGCAAAGCAGCAATGGCATAATTAAGAAGTTACTTTCTCTATAGCAGTACAACTGCACAGAGTTAAGGATAATAATAACTAGATGCTATACCTCCAGACCCAGGCAAAACACCAAGTGACAGCTCAGGCAAGCTAAGTTGAGCTTTTGGCGCAGCAATACGTGCATGGCATCCCTGGATACAAATTTATTTGATATAGCAGCCGAGAAAAGTTGAAAATATAGTTCAACAAACTACTCTAGCACAAGGGAAACGACAAACCATTGCCAACTCTAAGCCACCTCCAAGTGCAAGTCCTTCTATGACAGCAACCACAGGCTTCTTGCCATCTGAAGACATGAGGGTGACAATGCAACAAAGCAATGAGTAAAAACAGTACTTACAGAATACAAGGAGTAAAAAGAAAAGGAAGGATAAAACAAAGATGTTCTCTTATGAACTTTAAAAGTTATAATTTCAAACTTCAAGACACCGTAATAGCTTAAGATGAAGTAAGGACCTTCGATTGTGTTAACCAAAAGATCAATTGATACATCCGGCAAAATTGAAATATCACCTGTCAAACCAAAGAAAAGAGTTCATTATCACTAGGTCCAGAATTGCGGATTTGTGCAACCTCAACTTTATAAATCAAATCAACCAAACAATTACCAGTCTTGTGAACCATTTCGAAAAGATTGATGTCAAGACCAACACAAAATTTTCCACCTTTGCCTAGAATTAAGTTAAGGAGAAAAAACTTCAGAGATAGGATACAAGCAAGAGGCAAAATTCACTTTCATTAAACATAAAGACCCAATTAAACATACTGAGAGATTCAAATAGTTATACTGCATTAGCATGGAATCAAAGATAATCGCGCAAAAATACCATCAATTGCGTGGAAGTATAAACATAGTATCTAACTGCTTCATCCGGCTATATTCTGTGGGGGATCTTGGGTCACAAGAAAACAAACAGTATAGACACATAAATGTAATGTGGTTTGGCTGGAATGCCGATTCATGGAGAAACATACTAGTTCATTAAGGATAGGAAATAATGGAGTAACTAACGGAAACTAATGGAGTTACTAACTTAAAGTAACGAAATCACGAACAGAACTCTTTCTGTCTCAAACACTCTGGCAGTCTGGTCTCACTTTTTGTTCTCTCCTCACCTCTCCCTCACACTCACTTTACACATATATACATTGAAATGAGAAGAAAAACAACATAGGCATTCAATGCCCAAATCACATGAGATGAGAAAGTCTCCAATGGCTGCAGCTGAAATCATGATGATATCATTCGGTCTCTCTCAGTCACTCTCACTGGGGAATAGACTAATAGTCAACCATCACCTCCTTCACGCAACGACTTCTATCCGCTGACATGATTGTTGAACCCCCCTAACGAGAGTCCTATGTGAGTTTGAACTGGCCACATCTCCAACCAATGTGTCCCTGCCTGATGCCATTGGGGTGCCCACAATAAGCAAAGTAAGTAAATAATTTGACCCATGAAATAACTCAATGCTTTCTTTAGGTCCAATCTTGAGATTATGCGAATTTCCATAAATTGCTACTTCCTTAAATTTATTTTTCCTTGAGCCTCTCACATTCTCCATCACCATGAGTGGTAACTCTATTGTTTGTAGTAGAAGTTAGTTAAATCCAGTTCTTGTTCGCGAATTCAATTCGAGAAAGCGTTTAGATGGAAGTTCTTTGGTGAAATTTATACTCAAGTGAATACTATGCTTTTTGGTTCTTTAATCTTTTGTTATAGTTGTTTTCTTAGTTTGGATCTTCATTCAACACCTAAGGAAAATCTTCTTCGTTGAGGAAAAGAGTAGACAACACAATCTCCTTGAGAGTTTGGCTCTTGAGTTCGAAAGTGTGGCTTTTGAACTTCCAAATTTGAAAAGAATAATTACAAGCCTTTTTTGGCATGCTCAAATAGGATAATTATCGCTTGGGGAAGAAATAGCCAAACAACATTTAAAATTTGTTAACTCAAAAAAATTAAAAACAAAGAAACTGGGGTATCTCCTACCAATCTTCAAAATGAAGAACGAAAGTGACATATCAAGGGGAGATTTTGTAATTTATACCCCTTTTCTTCAAAAAGTTGTACTTTTCCATCCTCCTTTATGTCACATCCATTCTTCAAATCTCTTTGGGTAAATTACACTGACCTCCCTTGAGGTTTCTGACTTGTACACTGACCACCCCTACTTTATCTGAAATAGCACTGACCTCCCCTGAGTTTTATATTTGAGTATCAAAAGCACTCATCTGTTACTAAAATAGCACTGAACTACCCTAAGTTTTATATTTTAGTATAAAAAACAGCCTTTTGTTACTTGGCCATCAGTGACAGTATCGGGAATTGATGAGGTAAGCCATTAACTTTTGTTGAATTCCCAAAATAGCCCTTGACACTAGTTTTGGATTACACTAATACAGTAGAAAATTTGCCATTTTGCACATCACAACACCATAAGTAGCAGAATTTTCTACGTCACAAATTTTCTACTGTATTAGTAGAAAATTCAGTACCCAAGTGATGCAAAGCAATTGAAAATGACTTATACTCTTATTTAATGTATTTTATGAACAAGGACACATCCATTTGTTAAACAAAAAATTGAATTAAAAGACATGTATATTTGGTAGCATTCCCATGTTTTCTTATCTTGGTTTCATTTTTCTTTTTCTTTTTCATTTTCTTTTTTCTGAACGGCATTTTTTTTTAACAGCAAAAGCCAAACGGGGAATTCGTTTTATTTTTTTTTTATAGAAATTGCCCACCAATAAATTATATTCTAAGTATTCATGCATGATCATTATTTAGTAAAAAAAAAAAAAGAAGAGCCTTTTGTATTTAGATTGTAACTAGTGTCAAGGGCTATTTTGGGAATTCAACAAAGGTTAATGGGTTACTTCATCAATTCTCGTTACTGTCACTGACGGCCAAGTAATAGAAGGGTGCTTTTGATACTAAAATATAAAACTCAGGGGTGGTTAGTGCTATTTTAGTAACAGAAGGGTGCTTTTGATACTAAAATATAAAAGTCGGGGGAGGTCAGTGCTATTTCAGATAAAGTAGGGGTGGTCAGTGTACAAGTCAAAAGCCTCAGGGGAGGTCAGTAAAATTTACCCAATCTCTTTTGGTTTTTCAACCAAAATAGATTTGAAGAACCAATTCTCCAAAAAGAAGGATGAGTCCCTTCAAAAAGTACAACTTTTTGAGCAAAAAATAACATAAATTACAAAATCTCCCCCTGATATGTCACTTTGGTTCTTCAAAACGAAGGAAAAACAATGCATTGGAGATGCTCTGCATAAGATGACCTTAATATTTACACGTGAGAAACCATACAAAACTACATATAAAATCGCATAAAAAGTACAGTGATACAGCTTAGATTTGAATGAAACTCACTAGTCAAGACAATAGCTTTAACATCATCCCTCCTCGTTGCCTCCACAAATTTCTCTCTCAACCCGTCGAAAACTGCGTCACAAAGCAAAAATAAGTAAGAGCATCTCCAACAGACCTCCATATCTCCATTTTTTTGATAACCAAACTCCATTTTGGGGAATCGAGTCACTCCAACCCAACTCAAAAGGCCACTCAAAGCTTGTTCGACTTAAACTCAAAACTGAGTTATTGCGCTCTACGAGACACATCTCTCTCAACGCATCAATTCACTCAATAAGCCAGTTCCACCGACTCAAGTTTAAGGCTTAGTTTCCCAAAAGATTTTAGCACCTAGAGGTAAAGTCATCATATTTCAAATAAAAAAAAGAGATGGTTTCATGTATCTTGTTCGATTTTTTTTTGCACCAAATTAAAGTACAATACACGGAATCACTTTATTTTTTTATTTGAAATATGATAATTTTAGTATCCGGTGCTAAAATCTTTTTGAAAAACCGAGTCTAAGTCCGTTTGTGAAGCAAGGCCTCAAAATACTCTATTTGGAGTCCCCAAAATAAAGATTGAGCGAAAGATGGGTTGTAGATGCTCTAAATTACACAACAACAAAAATTAAAAAATCAACGCTGTGGAACAAGAATCAAAGAGAAAATTGGTACGGGAACATGTTAATTGGGCTGCTTACTTGGGTTGGTTAAGACGTTGACAGGAGGATTGAAGAAGATGATGACCGCAATGCCGTCGTTTCCGACCTCCATTGTCACTCCAACTCCTGTGGCCATTTCAGCTTCAGGCGTCACAACAGTACCAGAGCTGATTTTCTCCGCAGGGAAGAATAGGAGACTCCGTGCATATATAAAGCGAGACAGCGAGAGTTATTTTTACTTCCCAAATTGTTTTGTCCTATTTTGATAATCCAAATTTTTATCCGCATTGTACTACCAACAAATGGAAAGAACTAGTACACTTCTTTCTTTTTTTTTACTTTTTGAATTGACCCTTTAATTTGAAACAATAAAAAAGAGAAAAAAATTAACAATTTGGGACAGAAGGAGCAATTTTGTATAGGGAGTGAGAAGAGAGTTATTTACTGCTCACCGCTACGTAGGTGCTCTTAGGGGTGCTTTGACTAACTTGAAAAAACTAGATTATTGGATTATTTGATTTTGTCCTTATTTAAATTTTTTTTGCATTTGTTGGTTTTCGGTCGATTTTTTGTGGTTTCTTGACTTGTCTCGACGAGAGGAATCTAAAAAGTATAAAATTATTAGCCAAACTTAAAATTTTATGAATAAAGACGAAAAAAATCCAAAAACCAAAAAATTTGAATAAGGACAAAACCAATAATCTAGTTTTTTCAAGTTAGCCAAAGCACCCCTTAGATCTTGTTTGGTTTGGGTTTTGGATTTTAGTTTTTTGGTGGAGAGAGAAATATGGATAATGATTGAAAATAAAGAATAATGATTGAATAGATAGAAAGAGAAATGATTAAAAAATGAGGTAATAGTTGAAAATAAGAATAATGGTTCAAGGGAAATAGAAAAAAAAAAATTTAATCCAAACCAAACAAGGTGGTGCTCAGAGCACATATATTGCTCGGAAAACCTAGGGTACCCCATATTTTTGCACTGAAAATGCACCCCACCCCTTCAGTTAGAAGTACTTGAACCAAAGTCTCGCCGTTTAACCGTCCGATTGAGATGATTTTTGGTGGGCCCCATTGGAAAAATATTTTAAGAACAATGAACGGTTTGGATCACTTATGTGGGACCCAAAAATGGGTCTCCAGAGGCGCGGTATTCATTTTCGGTGCAAATATATGGGTACCCCAGGTTTTCCGTTTCCTTAAACTTGTGTTGGATGACCCGACAACAAATGACGTGTACGGTATTACTAATCGTGAGGCACATGGGTTAACATTAAGAGTGTTTTTTTTTTTTTTTCCAACGGAAATAGTGTCGGTTGTAAATGGTTTTATTCACGTGGGGGAAATCTTTGGACATTCTTTAATTCTTACGGTAATTTTGAAATAAGGAAAATTCTAAGGTTACCTCTCAGCCGACTGACCTCTCCATACGTACTTTTTCTTTGTGAGTATGGATTTTGCTATTTGCTCCTTTTTTTTTCTTTGTGAGCCAACGCTATATAAGAAAAAGATAAGGGTTTTGCTATATAACATGGATTTTGCTATTTGTGAGATTTATTGGGTGATGTCCTTTTTCTTTCTTTCTCGGTATTAACGATTTTTTAGGTGGAGGAAAATAATATGGGTACGCTATATGTGCAACCCAAATGCACACCACCCTAAGGTGGCAAATGAGGAGAAATCTAATATGAGGCTCACCCAAAAAATGGATCAGGTGACAAATGAGGAGAACTCCAATGTGTGCCCAATAGGCAAATTATTTACCAAAATAATTTTTGAATTTTTTTGCACCATATAAAATTTCTTGATGAGATCTATCAAATAATATTCACATTGACTAAAAAATTATTTTCGTAAGCACGTTATTTTTTAGCTTGAAAATTGCGTGCAGTTTCGTGGGGACCAAACTTTATAAAACGGAGGGAGTGTGTTTTTTTTGTTTGTTTAATTATGTGTTTATTGAACACTATAGTGTGTGGTTTTTATTTGTTTGTGTGCTTAAAGTGTGTCCATTAGGCATCCGTTAGTAAGACCCAAAAACCTTAAAAAGTCATTTTATTAAAAAATGATATGGGTACACCATAATTAAAGATCCCGATTAGTTTTTTATTTTGGTGCAATAAAAAATTCAGAAATTATGATCGAAACTTAAATTTTTTTTTCAATAAAGACAAAAAAATATGTCAAAAAGACCTTTTTTTTACATTTTTTTGATCTTATTCAAAAAAATTGAGAGTTCTAATCATAATCTTTTACTTTTTTGGATTTCTCTCGTTGAGACGAATCAATAATACTAAAAAAATTTGAGTAGGCACTGTTCACGCACCAACTTATTTTTATTAAGAATCAGTCAATAGTTTAATTGTTTTCTACCTGTTTACATATAAAATTAACAAATTCAATGATTAATTGACACGTAATCAAAAGTGTCAAACGTTGGCAATTACTCGTCAATGAAGACACACTGGATTAATAAGATAAAATGCACCGAATACGATGTCGTATTGCTTCTCAATTTAGAAAGGTAGTTATTGGCAGTTACAAGCCATTACTAAAATAAAGATTGGCCTCGAAGCCATGATATCAACTGCTGAACGCACAAGCTCCACGTGTAAACTTGAGAAACAAGGCGATTGGCAGTTAGAACACGTGGAATACTTCTGGGAAGCAGTTATTTTCCTAAACACGTTATCATTTAAGTTTGTTAAGCCAACGTGCAGATTTAAAGCTTTTGGGAGAAGGGAGAATTCAAATTCAGACGTGGAGGAAGAATAACTGCCAACTATCAGAGTGGAAGTTGGAGTTCGAAGCAAGCTAGATTCAAATTCATGGAGCGGGAAGTTCAAACTACAAGCAACGTCTATCAATAGAAGAAATTGAAGAGTGAAAAGCCCCTGGACAAATCTTCAACAAACAGCTATCAAAAAACTGATACTTGGTTTGTTCATTGGCAAAGTAGTTTAGGGTTTCGAACTCAGTTCGAAGTAGATTAGGATTTATCTCGATTGTTCTTGTGACAATCACCCCTATCTCGATTGTTCTTGTAACAATCACTTGTTCGAAGTTCTGTTACTCTGTATTTGAAGTTGGAGACAATTTCGAAGTAAGTTTATCTTTGATTTGTTAATCGAAGTGTCTTGTTTCTTTATTGTTATTTGATTTCCTAAGTTTATTGGTTTGCATTTCTTCACTTATTAAGAAAAATTCTCGTAATTGAGGTAATTGAACCAACAAAACACAATCGCCTGATTAAGTTTGGTTTTCCAAAGTTAATCTGAGGGAGAAGATTGAAACTCTCTCTGGCACGCTCGCACACAATTATCTTCCATTGCAAAGAAGTAAAAAGAACCAAACACTACCGAACTAAGTTGTCATTTTTCAACCTTTGTCCTGACATAAACAGTAACTCCCCAGCGGGTCCTATTTCCTGTCAGCAACCTCTTAAGTATCCCAACCCATGCACGCGTGGCGTGCAATGCTGACCACCCTTAGGGTGATTTCTAGCTTTTGCCAAATTCTAAAATCACTGCACTATCGTTAAGATTTAAAACAAGTATTGAAATCTGTAAAAAGTGTATAAAAGTATGTAAAATTATATTAAAAAGTATAAATTTGGGCCTTGTTCTCCTATAGATTTTAGGTGCATTTTATGAAAATCTCATAAAATGAATATTTTCAACTGATAAAATGTTGGTTTTCCTATAGATTTTAGGAAGATTTTATGAAAATCTCATAAAATCACTTTTACATTTTATGTATTAAGATTGGAGTGTCATAAAATATGATATTTTATGTCCCAAAAATCAGTTGAAGAACACACCCTTGATATTATTTGTTCAGTGGGCTTACAATCGAAAAACGCAAAACGAATTTTGATTACCAGTCAAGTTAGATTAAATAATCCACCTTGGGAGAATGAAGCACTGGAATCTTTTACTTGTTAATGGGTGTCTAGACTTGTTAATTTTCTCGTATCTCAACTAATGCCGAGACCTTAAATTTAACAACCAAGCAAATCTCTGGTGGCTCCAAGATTTGGACCGTTTAGTCTTTATGAGATTAGATCTGCTACTTCTTGAAAGATATGAGATCTGCTACTTCTTGAAAGATAAGCAGTTTAGTTGTTTGTTTCACATCCATTTGTCCAAAATCCAAATCCGTTTTTGGGAGTTTGAACCGCCTTTAACATATTTCCAAAATTAGATTATTTCTATTGATAGCGATTTTTTTCAATTCTTATCGTAGAAATTTGGAATATTCATTTCGTCTCCATCAAAGAAATTTGAAAATATCAAACTAAAGATTAATTTCAAAGAAAAACAGAAAACAAAAACAAGAAGCCAAAAAAAAAGGGTCTTCGGCTTATTTTGTGTGCGATGAACTTTTGATTTTCAGATTTCGATTAATTTCAAAGAAAAATAGATAAAGATAATAATACTTTCTTTTGCGTTTACTTTTCAATCTTCATACTTTATTTAGCAAAAAAGCAAGTCCAAGTAATCTATTTCATTATCTCATAATACATTGGCTTAAAAGCTAACTTACGTCAATTCCATTAACTTATTGTTTTTTTTTTTTTGTCAAAAGTTGGGAGATAGTATTCATCAAAGATTCCCATGGGGAAAGATTGAGAGTCCACAGATCGGACACTCCAAAGACAATAGGTCACAGAAATACAACGATAAAGCATATGACCAAACCAACGGAACACACTGGACAAAATCCGGCCTAAAGCCGGACATAACCGACCTAAAGCCGGACAAAACACAAAAGAAACGAGAAAAAAGATACACTCCCCTTCGTCGTTGAGCAGCCCATCTCTAGCCAAACCTCTAACCGGTCACACGCCTCTACCAGAGGCCTAAGAAGCCGCCGGAACCTGTAAGGTTGCAAAGGAGGAGTAGACGAATCGTAACGCCCAACAGGGCTGCGGAATGCCAAGTTCTAACGATTGACGAACGGAAGGCGGATATGGTGCAGAAGGGGAAGGGGAAACCAGATCTAGTAAGGGGATTAGTCCCTCCCCTCCCGCCGCCCAAAAGGTGTGCAACCCATGGAGGGGGAGGGGAAGGAAGGGCTGCAGTGGTGGGGTTGTGAAGAGTTGAGATAGAGAGAGCGGCTCCTAGGGTTTTTTAGGTGCATTTTGATCCATTAACTTATTGTTAATAAGTTAGTTTGTGGAATAACTATGCCATAGACTACGCTCGTGCTTTACGAGACAAGTAAGACCCCATTCCACTGAGAGACTTTTTGACTTTTTTTAGTTGATGTGTTTGTGAATGAATGACCTGTCTTGAAAATGCAATAAGCCAAAAAATAAATAAAATCAAGAAGCCCTTTAGCAAACGGAACTAGACCTAAATTATCTCATAATATGCCAACTAATAAATTCAACTTAACTGAATTTCTCACCATATGTTATAGTTTCTGGAACAAGGGTTTATAATTTCTGCCAAGTCTATTCATTTTTTATTCTCAGCTTATTCCTTTTCTTTTTTTTTGACAAAACATGTTTGTGGCATAGTAGAAAAGTCTCTTTTTTTAGGCCATGTTCCACTAACTTAGTTTTTTTGGTTTTTTTTAATTTATTTTTAGTTTTGCAAAAAAACTAACTTTTTTCACTAACTAGCTTTTTGGCTTTTTGATTTTTAGTTTTGCAAAAAAAGTAACTTATTCCACTAACTAGTTTTTTGGCTTTTTGATTTTTAGTTTTGCAAAAAAAGTAACTTGTTCCATTAACTAGTTTTTTGGATCTTTAGTTTTGCAAAAAAAACTAACTTGTTCCACTAACTATTTTTTTTACTTTTTGGTTTTTTTTTAGGTTAGCAGAATTAAATAGTTTTTTTTGTTGGTTTTTTATTAGTGGAATGGAGTAGTTTTTGAGTTAAAACTAAACTGTTTTTTTTTTCACGGAACACCACCTTAGTGGATAGAGATCCAAAAATGATAAAAGTACAATACTAATTAATTTCTATTTCTATCTATTTCTCAAAAAAAAAAAAAAAATCAACATAGCTCCAACATAATTACATAGTGTGTGGAGACGTGGAGTTCACACACACTTAACACTAAAGTGTATGTGGGCTCCATACCATGTTTTGGATGTATTAAAGCTATGTTAGAGACACACTTCACTTTTGGATAGAGATGTGAGTGGTAGGTGTGTAATTAATAATTGTAGAATTATTGATTATTGAGACATGAAAAGTGGGCTGCTTAAAAAAAAAAAAAGACATGAAAAGTGGGAAAGAGAAGGGCCTGAGAGTGTTTTCCTTGTTGGGGAGGGAAAGTGACAAGCAAGAAAGAGAGCGAAGAGGGGAGGGAAAGTGAGAGAGATTCTTGCATTAGTTTTTCTTTTCTTTTTTTTTTGGGTAAATAAGCGTGAAAATAAAAGAGGCAAATAGAATATACAGCCTACAAGGGGCATACCCTAGGAGGACAAAGCAAAAAGGAAAAGAAAGGAAAAAGAAAGAGCAAAACGAAAATGAGGAAGGCCAAACGGCTACAATTGGAAATATTAAGGATAGAGTGTTTCCACTTCATCTGTAAGATGAGGGGGAAACACCCCATAACAGGATTACAAAAGAGGGACCATCCCCCAACAGGGAATACAACTAAAAGTTAACTACATACAGTAGCAGCATCTTAACACAGCGCCGGATACAAAATCCAGAAGGTCCAGTGAATGGACACCTCAGCAACATATAGAACACATGAAACTGGTACTCCAAGAACTACAACCGTAGGGATATAGTAGTAGTGACGTGTAATAGTAGAAAAGGAACTCAAATCTGAGATTCCATGCATTCAGCATCCTAGAAGCTGCAAATTCAAGAGGCAACTTGTTTGGAATAGGCCATTGTTGTTGGATTTCTTGTGGATTAAGACTTGAGATTCACCCCTAAGGATTTGGCAGAGTTTCGTTTGTTTCCTTATAAGTCCAGAAAATAGCACGGGTAACAGAACTGCAGCAGTAGCAGAAACAACAAAGGTATCCAACTATCCGTAGCTGGGCCAAAACCTGTGGTACACTGGGACAACCCCCCAGCGATAAGTCAATGAAAATGGGAGGAAGCCCCCTCCCAGAAGGGGATCAAACAATGCCAGGGACATCCCCCGTGGCTAGGAACCCGTTGCATGGGCAAGGCTCCACAAGTTCTACTGGAAATAGAGTTGATGACTGTGGTTTAAATAAAAGGCCAGACCAATATGTAAGTCAAGCATGGCTAAACTCACTGTCGGGTATGTGGAGGTACATTGATATGGTTCTAAGACCAAAACCAAAAGGAGCAGTCACAACCACAGCACATCATGCTTATGCATATGCAAGTGACTCAAAGTTCCATACAACACAGCACTGCCCAATGCAAGTACTGCCCGTGGTAGTCACAACAGCAGCAGTAACAAGCCATGAATCAAAATGCAGCAAAAGGCCAACTAAATCCTTGCACATGGGGATTTAATCATAGCTAGATACTATGAACGGCAGCCCAAGTACAGCAAACAATCAACAAGAAAAGCAACAGGTTGCAATAATAGAGGTTTGCAACAGCCCTTGCAACCCTTATAAAAACAATAGAGCATAATGCAATCTAGGCGTAAAGCAATAAACTAAGAGTACCAACAGGTTGCAATAAGTGGATTGCAACAACCCTTGCAACCCTAATAACATCAATAAAGCACAACACATTCTAGCATGCACAGAGTAACAACAGATGGCAATAATGGTGGGTTGCAACAGCCCTTGCAACCCATATGACTACGATAGAGTACAATGCAAGAATGATGGAAAACCAAGTCAAAGAATGATGTACCAAGTCAAAGAATGCTGTACCAACAGGCTCCATATGGCTGCCCCCTCCACCATATACTTACAAGTGCTGTTGAAGCATCCATATCTTCCAAATCTTTCTAATGCTCCATATGGCTGCCCCCTCCACCTCCAATTTCCTTAATGAGAAATTTACTGAATATTTTGTTTGCTGACTCCTGTGACAGATGTGTCCTCCATACAGAGCTGCATACTGTCACAACCTTGCTGAATCCTATCCGCCTCATGGATGCCTAAGTTGCCCCTTTCGCTCAAAGCTGACTGACCTGCACAAAGCTATATTTACCATCTACATTCAAACCAATCCCCACTTATTTAACAACCACTGAGATTGAGGTCCCTTAGGCAGATTCCCTAAGGACATCAATCTGTACCTCACCATAGAATGGATTTTGCTGATCACATTAGGTCCAGAGTAAGATGCATTTTGGAATTTGCAAACATATCTTTCAAGCCAAATTTGATAGACTGTAACAGTGAATATAAGCTTGATGATCAAGTTTTTAAGTGATTTACCCTTGAGATTTGAGACATGATTGATCCAATTGGCCCAAGACCTAGAGGGCCATTTTACATTGATGTGTGTAAGTATGTCAATCCAGACTTGTGAAGTGAATGGGCAGTTGAAAAATAGATGGCCATGTGACTCTACACCATGGCAAAAACTACAACAAGAAACAGGAATGGTGCCAAACGAAACCAACCTGTCACCAGTATATAGTCTGTTTTGAATTGCAAGCTACGTAATCATGCTACATTTTGGGATATGGCTTGGGAACCAAATGCTAGTATGCCAAGGTACCTTGGGATAGTGTATTCTTAGCTCATCCCAAAAGAAGGAAATGGTGAATTCCCCATTAGAATTAAGGAGCCATTTGTGGTGGTCCTCAAGGTCTTGATTGGGGCTTGGTAGAGAGCTCAGAGCATCCCTAATCTCCCTGAGTTCAAGAATATGGGTAAAGGGAATACGCCATCTAGAATTTCTAATAACTGCTTTCACTGTGGCATCTTTGGCGAGTCCAGAGTTATAAATGACTCTAGGACCAAACTTAAGGGCAATGGGCCCTATAGGATGCCAATTGTCATACCACAATGAGGTGGATCTGCCATTACCAATGGTAACTTTAATGTGGGATTGAACAATAGGCCTTAAGTTGAGAAGTTTTCTCCATACCCAAGAGGGAGAACTAGGAATCTTGGCATCCCAAAAGTTCTTCCCCTTGAGTAAATATGATTTGACCTTTTTGGCACCACATAGATTGTTCCCCACCGGAGATGAGAAACCAAATATGTTTGGCAATGGCAGCCTTATTCCAGACAAGAATGGATTTGAAACCTAAGCCACCCTCCTGCTCGGGGCAGCATAGGTGTTCCCACGAAACCTTAGCCCCAGTCTTTTTAAGGTCAGGGCCAAACCATAGGAAAGAACTAAGAATGGCTTCAACTTCCTTGATGACTTTTTTGGGTAGTATAAAAAGGGAAGACCAGTAGGTCTGCATTGAGAAAAGGACATTCTTAATCAACTGGATCCTACCAGCATAAGTTAAGTCCTTATTTGTCCAAATCTTAGTTCTAGCTGTGATTTTATCAATCATGATTTTGCAATCAATGTACTTGAGTTTGGTGGACAACAAAGGAACTCCCAAGTATCTCACAGGCAAGGTGCCTTCCTTGAAACCCAACAGTTGTAGGATCTCATTTCTGATGGAATATTGAACATTTTAAAAGAAAAACACTACTCTTCCGGGACTAGAGAGCGGTCAGGATAGGGATTCAAATTCACTAAGGGAGTCCTGAATATATTTGACTGATTTTACATCTCCTCTACAAAAGAGCATGAGGTCATCTACAAAACATAGATTAATAATTTTGGGTTGATTGCATCTCCAGTGGAATTTGAAGTTTGGTTCATTAGACTTCTCTTTTAATATGCAAGTGAGCACCTCCATTACAATTACAAACAAGTAGGAAGAAAGAGGATCACCCTGCCTGAGCCCTTTTTCACCTTTAATGTTTCCAGTTGGTTCACCATTAATATTCAGTGCATAGTTGGCAGTGGTGACACAAGCCTTTAACCATGTGATCATTTTAGGATGGAAATTCATGCATGTCAGTGTATCCCAAAGAAAATCCCATCTGACATTATCATATGCTTTCATAATGTCCACTTTCATGGCACACTTAGGAGAGGAAGTGGACCTATGATACCCATGCATGATCTCTTGAGTGAGGAAAATATTATCAGCTATTCTCCTACCCTTGACAAACCCAGACTGAACTGGATCAATGAGATCAGGGAGGGCACTCTGAAGTCTCCTAGCAAGAATCTTGGCGATGCATTTATATACAACATTGCAACAAGATATAGGTCTATAGTCACCAACCCTGTAAGGATTAGGAACTTTGGGCACAAGAGCCACAATGGTGGCATTAGCTCTATTTAAGAGTTTCCCAGATTTGAAGAAGTTTCTGATTGCTGCAGTAACCTCATGACCAACTATATGCCAAGTCTTTTGAAAAAAATTTGCATTATAGCCATTAGGGCCAGGGGCTTTATGTGGATTAAGTCCCATGAACACATCCTTAATATCAGTATTGGAGACTTCTTGAACCATAGACATACTTTGCTCATTAGTGAGTCTTTTAGTAATGAATTGGTTGATCCTATCATAGCCAGCATAAGAGGTACTGTGACAAATCATGGGTAATGTAGAAGTTGACAAAGGTGTCTTTGATTACATTCAAATCATGGGTAATAGTGGAATCACCCAAGACCAGATTAGTAATCTTACTCCTGTTTCTTTTATTGTTGATTGATTTGAAGTAGAAGGAAGTACATTGATCACCAAGCTTAAGCCATTGAATCCTAGACTTTTGCTTGGCTAAGCTCTCCTTGGCTCTAGAAAGAGTGAGAAATTGCTTATAGACCAATTTTTCTTCCATCTGATTAACAATGTTTGTAGGGTCAGCTCCCAATTTAGTTTGAAGAGTATCCAATTTTGGAACTTGAAGCGGAAGCTCTCTCTTTAAATAGCATGAATTCTTTTGTGGTTCGGGTTCCTTAAGGTCCACTTGTAACCTTTTGAGCTTCTCAGTAATAATGAACATAGGGTTCCCAATAATAATTTGCCTCCAAACCTTTTGAACTGTGGAGAGGAAGGAGGGATGATCAGCCAAGAAATCAAAGAACTTAAAGGGTCTTTTAGGAGGCTTAGGAGGTGGAGTAATGTGTATGACAACAGGTGAGTGGTCAGAGATCCCTGGTGTAGGGAATAAGGTTGATGAGGAAGTGTGGGTCCTAATCCAAGTATCATTGACCAAAACTCTGTCAAGTTTAGAAGAAATATGGTGAGGAGGGTCTTGCCTGTTAGACCAAGTAAATAGGCAACCAGAGAATCTCAAATCATCGACCTCACAAGGGAAGAGGCAATTGTTGAGATCATCCATATGGGGAGGCCAGTGAGTTAACCCACCAACTTTTTCCATGGGCTTCCTAATTGCATTAAAGTCACCTAGAACAACCCATGAGTCAATGGTCTTCAGTTTGGTCAGTTCCTTCCAAAGATTAAGTCTCTCAATATGATTATTAGCACCATAAACAAAGGTAGCAACAAAAATATACCCATCATGAATGGATTGCACCTCACAATGCATAAGTTGGTTAGTCATGTGAAGAACCTTCACATCAAGGATGTGAGGGTCCCAACAGACAAGAATTCTCCCAATGGGGGCATGGGTAGAGTTATGGGCATACTTCCAGTGAGGGCATATGACTCTCATGATCCTATGGATGTTAGGCTCCTTAATCTTATGTTCAATTAGACCAATCAGAGATAGTTCATTCTTTTTCAAAAAGAGTTTGGCAGCCTTTTGTTTGAGAGGATCATTTAAGCCTCTCGAGTTCCAAAAACCAAAATGCATCTGAGTTTGTGAACTAAGCATTGAGATATAGGTACTGGCAGAATGTAATTATTGAAATACGTAGCAAAGTAAACAAAATGGTAGAGGATAGAAAGTAGTAAAGCTGCCCAAAAAGGATACGATATTAGCATCAATGTCCCTTGAAGGAGCCAAATTTGCCCCCTTCTTTCTGTTTTTGTTCTTCTTAGTGTTGCTTCTTGCTGACTGGGGGCAAGAAGGTGGAGGAGAGCTAGCTGCGTTTGAGGGCAAGACAATAAGATTACTCAACTGATTGGTAGCACCAACAAGTTTCCCTTCAGAGGTCATCGCAGTGGTGCCTTTATAAGGAGGACAAGTATTAGCGACAATTTCTTCAATCTCCTCAGAGGAGCCAAATCTGCATTAGTTTTTCTTGTCCTTTCTTGTAGTGAATCATAGGGCAAAAGGATTTCCGCACTTGAAAAATAATGAGCAATTTCATCTAAACTCAAAAGTTGTTAGCAGGATCGTAAATAAATCGAGCCGTCGTGAATTGTCCGAGACTCGATTCAGTAAAAGATCGTTCGAGTTTGATTTGGATAGCAAACGAATTGAACTTAAGCCGCAATTTTATGCTTATTAATAAATGAGCTGAACTTGAACCTGATAGTATTCGTTCGGCTCAATTAAGCTCTCAAACTTAAAGCATATCTTTATATCTCATAAAAATTTCACATATAACCTTGAATGTGTTTACGTGTTCATAATAAAAAATTTATTATTTGTACATTTACAAAACGTTAAAAATACTGTAAACTTGAATTTTACTACAATTTTATATAATTTTATACATGTATAATCTTATTTATGTTCAAAATAAAAATTTTATTTGAAGTTTTAGAACTATATGAAAGCATAAATATCTACTACTATTTTTTACTCGTTAAAGCTCGTGGATAAATTCGAGTTCAACTCAAACCTAGACAAGTTCGGCTTGTCAAAATTTCATTGAGCTCGAGCTCGGCTCAAATTCATTAAAAACTTAATGAACGAACCAGAACATTGTACAATTCGGCTATTTGCAATTCGGCTGTTTGCAATCCTAATTACTAATTTGCAATCCTAATTACTAAAAAAATTAACAATTACTAGTGGTAAATATTTTGAAGTAAACCCACGGGCGGCTCTATTAGTATATATCCCAGAGAGTTGAAGGGATTTCGCTGGGTTCAAAAAAAGAACTGAAAAAATAATTTTTTTTTGATATAAATATATATTTTTTAGTACTGTAAGCGGTGGGTTACTTTGTGCAAAGTTAAAATAAATAAAAATCCAACTAAATTTATACAAAGTGTTATAGCCAACAAACTAAATAAGAGTAGCCCAATAAATTTATTGGTTCTTTGATAAGAGCCCAATATACTACTACTTTATTAGGACAGTGGAGAGGGCAACTGGCCTCAAGGCATAAAAACAAACAAAAGGGATTTAGAAAAACTTACTTTTTTTTTCTCTCTCCCCCTCTCTCAAAAGAAAAAATCAAAGAAAAAGGAATTCAAAGAATCACAGAGAATCAGAATAAGCCAATGAATGAATAAAAAATTGAATACTACCTAATGTCTAAGAATGTTGATAATGAAGATATAATTCAACACTTTCAAAATATGAAAACTCTTCCTAGGATGTTGTAATATATTAGAGTTTTTTTTTTTTTTTTGTCAAAAAGTGGAATGTATATGTATATTTCTCTTTTGTCAAGGTAGGTTTCTTTTTTTTGGCATTGAGCTTTCAATCATGGACACATTATATATATTTTTTGTCATTGCTAGATAAAAACTCTAGGGCCGCCCTTGAGTAAACCAATACTATTTTTGAAGTTTTCAAAAGCTCATCATCATGAATGTAGATGAAAACTAATGCAAATACCAGGTTGAAAGACTCATTCATGCATTCTTAGCCAACCACATTATTTGGTAGTTAGTTATCCAAATATTATATGGGTACACCTAAGTTGCACCCCATATGCACACCAAGATGATGTGACAGACAAGAAGAAGCCCAATGTATAGTCCACCTGAAATGATGAGCCTCTCCTTGTTTGCCACATCACATTGGTGTGGACAAATGTAGTTTACTCACTTGGTTATCGATATTTGTTCAATTTGGTTTTTTGCAACCTTGTTCTACGTGTCAAACTTTACATAGTAAACGGTTCAGATCACATTTTAGACTCGGGACAATGCCCTTGTTTTGGGCACAACCACCTTAGCGCCTTGTTTGGTGATCAGAGTAGGAGTCGGACTTGGGGCTCGCCAGGATTTGTAATCCTAGGCCCACCCCAAACCGCCGTTTGGGAAGGCTTTTTTGTACTCGGATATAAATCACTATTGGAATCCATCTCCCCTCCACCCTTGTTTAGGGATGGCAAAATGCCCCGCCCCTAACTCGCCTTGCCCTACCCCGATTAGGGCTGGTTTTTTGTCGAATTTTCGGGTACCGGGGGAAATTAGGAAAACCTGTCCGCGTTCGGGTCAGGTTTACATTACCCTGCCCCTTTACCCAACCTGAAATATATTTATATATAAAATTATACTTTTGTTTTAGTCCAATTATCATTATACTAAAGATATTATATTTTTTTCTTAATTTTATTACCATCATTCTACTAAAAACCTTTCATTCTTACCTTAATATTTTAAATATTTTAACCAGTACACTAAAATATCACTTTATTTATATGTATTTTCTTTTATTTTGCTTTTAGATTAACAATTTTTTAAAATTTCTTACGAAGCGGGGCGGGTAAACCCGTCCCCCGATCCAGGCGGGAACGAGGGTACCCAAAAAATACCCGATCGAGGTCGGGTTGATGTAATAATTTTCGGGGCGGGATCGGATATGACAAAAACCCACCCCGCCCTATTGCCATCCCTACCCTCGTTATCCACCGATGGCCTCCACCCATCGTTGCCAAATCTACCAAAATTTCGTCTTTTCTCTCCCTCTTTTACCCCTCCAAATCCAGGTGAAAAGGGTGGGGGCATGAATCACCATCTCTCACATCTCTCACTTGTTTTCTGGGCCGACGAAACAAAAGAGAGAGAAGAGGAAGGTTCGATCATTTTTTACTCCCTTGTTGATCGTTTTTGAAGCTTTTGTAACCCACGGTATGGTTCAAAAACTTGTAAATCATCTTCTATGTTTCATATGTTGGTTTCAAAATCAGATTCATGCCCAAAAATGGTGGTTTTTGTAATGGTTTTCAAGCCCTAACTTGTGGATTTGGTTTCATTTTGGGCCGACTTTCCTTTTGCCATGGTTGTGACAGATTGTGCCCTAGTTTGAGGTCTTTTTGGCATGTTTATGACATATTGTGCCCTAATTTGTCAGGGATTGTGCCCTAATCTAAATCTAGTTTCTCTTTGGNCGCTACTTGCGACAGATTTGTGAGAGATTGTGTCCTAATTTGCTAGGTGTTTGCCTTGTTTGTGATAGATTGTGCCCTAACTAGTGAATCTTATTTGGCCCTAATTTTGACAGATTGAGCCCTAAATTGTGAGGTGTTTATGCCCTAATTTGAGCAATGTTTGTGACATTTCATTGTGCCCTAATTTTTCCTTGATATCACAGCTTTCGTTTGCCTCAATTTGTTACATGAATGTGCCCTAATTTTGCCTAATTTCAGACAATTATTGTGGACCTTGTAGTTTATGATTTTGAGTGGGAAAACTTTTTTTTTTGGAGAGTCAGAGTTTGACCACAGTGTGTTGACCACATTATTTCAAACGAATTCTTCTGAGGTTGCCTAATTTGGAAGGAAATTTTGTTTTACAAACAGATGGCAAAACTAATGGTTCGTGAACGACGGAGGAAGTCAATGCGTAAGGCTGTGGTAGCAATCTGAATACTACTCTCATGCTTTACATGTTAATTAATGACTTGATGAGGGTTCGACAAAGGCCACGTATTCGTGCGAACCCTAATGTTTACCAAAACCAAGTTGACGCACTGAATAGGTTAATACGTGGTGATGACAAAAATTGCCATGACCAATTGAGAGTAAATAGGCATACATTTATGAGGTTGTGCCATTTACTACAAGAAAGTGGCTTTAAAACTCTAGGGACATAACATTTGTGGAAAAAAATGGCTATATTTTTGTGGATCCTCGGGCACCATAACAAACAAGAATAGGCCAACCAAGTTCCATTTTGTGAGGTCCGGGGAAACAGTTAGTAGGCATTTCAACGCAGTTTTGTTGGTGGTGTTGTGACTGTACAACCAATTGTGGTATCATCCCCAACCTGTTCCTGCCAACGAGCCAGACCGTAGGTGGAAGTGGTTTGAGGTAAAATCACATTCCCAATTGCATATAAATGTTTCCCCTTTACTTTTATCTCAATTATTTTCAACTTAGTACTAAAAATTGTGTCTAATAGAATTGCCTAAGGGCGCTAGATGGTACCTTTTGTACCGATCCTCCCCCCAATCGAAGACAGGGCACGCTATAGTGTGGACACCCCTCCAAGGAATTCGATTCGGAGTCGCCACCCAGGTTTTAGCAGATTATCCCCGAGGAACCGAAATCGAATGAATCGTGCCTTGTTCGGATTAAGGTTTAAAACCAGTCCGTCATCACCATAAATCTTAGGTTTGGGAGCTTGGTTACCAGAGGGGAATGGTTTTATGGCACACTTATCGCTCGACCCTGAGAGTCGGTCTCTACTTAGCATTTGTGGGATTTATAAAATGTTTATTGTTTAACTTGGAGCATGAAAAAGGGAAATGTGGAACGGGAAAACAAGTAAATGCAGTTACAAACGAAGATGCACATGAGATGGTGGAGGATACTCGTGCAATATATACTAAGTGATGATTGAATGCAGTAGAATGAATGAAATGAACTATATATGTACAACATATGCAAAAGCATTAGCTTGCATAAACTAAGAACAAATACAAACATGAATTATAACATGTGATATCCATTATGTCATGAAGTTATGTGATAATCTAACCACGAACAGACTAAAATGCAATATGATAAGCATAGACAAAAGTTAGATTGAACATAATGCAATGAATAAAGGCTGCTAGAACCAAGATAGAACTGCTTGCTGACCATGATCTGAGCACTCAAATGGGTTAACCTGAGTGCTCAAGTGGACTGACTTGAGTGCTCAGCTAACCATAATACACAAATTGATTTTCCTCTTTGATAACCTTGGTTTACTTTCACTTTCCTAAAATGAATTCATTATTTATGCCTAATCATGTTGTAGACATATAAACCCCTTCTCACAAGTTAAATGAGCTTCCAAAACACATTTTCATAGCATTTAATGCACAGAACAAGCCACAAGCAGATCCATATTGGGGTAAAATGATGATAAAAGCCTTAGGAAACTTTAAACACAGTAAACCTAATATAAACCAACAACAAAGATATATCAGTGAAAGATGTTGATGGTCCAGATGGACTTGAGTTGAACCCTTGAGTTTTCAAACCATAGCTCCTTTTTTACTTTCATTCATGGTACTTTTCTAAGAAACACACTTGTTTTGCCCTTTTCTTCATGTTTTCAAACTTTCCATCCCCATTTTTGAGAAGGAAGTTCTTCCAAAAGCATGTTTTTTGAACATTGGTGAGATATATTAAGTTAAGACAACCCCCATTTGAAAATAAACAACCATCAGAATGAATCAAACATGATAATATGTCAAAATAATCGTCAAAACATGAACTATAAAGAAAAAAGGTTTGATCATTCTGATGGATTTGAGTGCTCAGGTCAAGGATCCTGAGTGCTCTGGTTAAAGAATGTGAGTGCTTAGATGAAACATGTCCATTCGAACAAAAAACTTTAAGAAAACATTTGTATGAACTTTAAAACCTAAATAAGTTCAGAACAGGTATGAGGAACCTATCTAAACCATTTAGGTTCGCTCAGGAAACAAGAACAACATCTTAGTAAGGTATTTCTACTTTTTTTAGCTTAAAAACAAGACTTTTGGTTGATTTTTGATGAGAGAAGGTTGGGTATTGATCTTTGGAGTGATGTATGACTGGAATAGGGTAAGATGGTCAAGAACTCAACTGATATGTAAGCTTTGAACATGTTTGATGTGTATTTAGGTGGAAATCAAGAGTTTCTAGGGCTTTTTGTGGGGATTTTTGGTAAGATAAGACTCAAGGTTGGATTTTTGGACAGAGAGTAGATTGGTTTTGGACTCAATAAAGTGGAAATAGGCTGGATTGTGGGGTTTGATGGATTCTAAGGACAAACCGGATCTCAAGGAAAGGATTTTGGGGTGTGTTTTGATGATTTGAGCTTAGATATGGGATGTAAGAGAGAGAGTAATGCCAAAGAGAGCTTCTGATTGTGGATGGGTGAGTGTAGGATGAGAGTTTTGATGATGTTTGTAGAGTGTTTAGGACAAAAATGAACCTCATATTTTGAAGGTTAAGAAATATCAAATTTGCAGAGAATCGAATCACTTCTTCTAGAAATTGCTCTGCAAAAATCTACCACGTGTCCTACCTGAGCGCTCAGGTTCATGGACTTGAGCACTTAGGTTCATGGATTTAAGTGCTCATGTTCATGGATGATTTGAGTCCTTAAGTGGATGAATTTGAGTGCTTAGGTAGATGGACCTGAGTGCTCAGGTCCAATAACGCTTCTTCCTTTGTTTTGAGTTTTTGGGCCATTTTGGTGAGTGTTTGGAGGTTTTTGGAAGATTGGAGGCTTTTTTCAATCTGTAATTGTTGTTCTTGACTTATTCTTCATCATTGAGAATGCCAAGGATTTTCATGGGTTCAAATTGGGGTGTCTACATATAGGTCAAGGAAGGGTGACTATGCAACGAATGTCTTAGGAGTTTGTAGTCGAAACCTACCATTCATATATGAATTGTCTGGTTGGGAAGGGTTCGCCATAGACTCGAGAGTGCTTCAAAATGCGTTGGTGAGGCCTCATGGGTTGAGAATTCCATAGGGTATGTCACTGTAATAAATTTGGCCGCTTTGCAAATAGCTCTACACTTGTGTCAGCATAATCACATATAAATCAATGCGTTTTGTAGGTTGTTATTACCTCGTGGATGCCGATTACACTAATGGCCTGGGATTGTTAGCCCCTTATAGGGGTCAACGATACCACATTAACATTTGGGGGCAAGGACACCAACTGCAAAGCCGGGAAGAGTATTTTAACCTGAAACACTAAATTGCTCGAAATGTGGTTAAGAGATGCTTCGGGGTATTGAAGATGAGATTTGCAATTTTTAGATGTTGCTCTTACTATCCCATTAGAACTCAATGTTGTAAAGTCACTGCTTGTTGCCTTCTCCACAACATTATTAAGCGAAAAATGTCAGTGGATCCGGTTGAATAAGAGTACATTGCTTGGGAGCAAGCGAGCGTGCATGTAGTCCCACTAAATGACTATATTGACACCATCGAGCCAACAACACAATGGACAGAAATGAGAGATAATTTGGCAACTCAAATGTACAACGATTGGTTAGCTCATGCTCCAACCACGGCGTAGTTATTCATTTAAGCAATTTTTCCCTCCGTTGTAATATTTTTCTTCGACTTGTTGTCCCATTTCAAACAATTTATTCAATACTAGTATTTTCATGTAATTGACTAATTCAGTGAATTTGATGATGTTTATTGAAAGTGTTATTCAGTTATTCCATTATGAATGTTTTTTCTACACTTGTCTTATGTGAATGAATATTAATAAATGAATGAATATCAGCCGGTGGTTCTCTGAATGGATTCTCAACAAACTACTCAATCGAAGCCATCAAAGACCAATGGAAAGGGTAATGGCAAGGACAAGGCCAACGAAAAGGATAAACAACCCCGAAGGCTGTGGAATGCTAGGCAAGAGGAAGGCCTCCTAACATGCATGCTTGAAGAATTTAATAATGGGTCCAAATGGAGAGCTAAGAATGGCTTCAAGTCAGGTTTCTTTGGGACTGTGGAGATCCTTTTCCACAAGATGTTCCCTGGGACAACGATAAGAGCCAATCCAAACATTGAGTCCAAGGTAAAAAATTGGAAGGAGAAGTATGGTTTGCTTGCCGATATACAAAGGCTAAGCAGTTTTAGTTGGAACCATGACACTCATTCCATCATAGTGGATTCAGAGGATGTGTGGGAGGATTACGTGAAGGTAACATATTCCCCCATTTAAACTTTTAACTTAGGCGGGGATAATCGTCATTCTAATGTTAAATTTTGGCATTTCATCATGTGTAGTTCCATCCCAAAGCGAGTGGGATGAATTGGAAGGCATTTCCCATGTATCCAAGTTGGTAAATATTATTTGGGAAGGATAGAGCTACGGGTGAATTGGCAGAGGATCCGGTTGAAATTTGGGACAATGGTTCAGATCAAGAAATCGTTCAACCTATCCACGAGGAATCCTTCGTTGAAGAATTTCATGGGCTAGCGGCGGCCTTTTTGAAATGTGTAGGTGATTTGTCCTCTTGGCATTAAAAAAAGGGTTCATTTTTGTCCTATTTCCATGATTAACTCCTATACCATGTCTTTGTCGAAGAAAGACTCTATTTCTTAATTAGCCCTGTTTAGCATTTCATTCATTCTTTTTATTTTGGTATTGATAATCAAATTCGGACCTCTCTCTGTCTCTCAATTTTAGACCTGCTTTTTTCATACTCTAAATAATCTCATGTAGTAGTTTCATCGAGAATCCCAACATTCCATGTATGATGTCTTACACAATCATGTATAATAACACGATTGCTTCTTCTCTTTTTGCAATGAGTAGATTGACCAGTTTAATTATAGAATGCTACATGTTTTGTTTTCTATTTCTCCATCTAATTACATCCTTGTTCTCGTACCTATTGGTTTGGTACATACTTATGAAAACTCCTTGATTTTAGTTAAAGAAACTACTCCTTGTAATTTGTATGACCATAATACTTGATATTACGTGGAGTTCTGACAAGTATGACAATTTTATTTTCAACGAGGTTAATGCTGTTTTAGAGGGGCTGCTGGATTTGATACTAAAATGAATAGCTTTTTGGATCAAAGCAAGATTTGAGATACCTGAAATTTCAACGTATGATTTTCAGAGGAGCTTCGATGTCGTAAGAGAATTAAAGGTTAGGAGAGTAGTTTCTATTGAGAGGATTTTGATTAGTTCCATGACATGTCCTAATTGAGGACTTCTGCTGTTTTATATGTTTGGTGTTAGGATAGCCGTTGCTGCAGTTTCAAGGGTTTCTGTTGATCCTCTTCTTCTGTTGTTTTTGCTGTTGCTTCTGGACTTCTTCTTCTGCTGTTTACAAATGGAATTGCTGAGGCAATGGTCCTGTTTTCTGCTGGTGTCCTATTGAGTTTGGTGGTTTAGGATGTTGGGTTTTTTTGTGATGCCATATGAGATGCTGGTGTAATGCTTGGCTTTTTCAAGTGATCTCGCAAGCTTTGAGAAGGGTGCTAGGAGGTTAAAATGCTACAATTCTGTCTTTTCGATTTGCCCGAATGGTTGATGCATAATTGCTGGTATGCTGGGAGTTAAACTGGGGGAAGTGTAGGGTTCTACGGGTGATTTGCTATCCTACAGTGAATGCTTACCCCTTCCCTTCGCTGCTCTTATATTTTGTTTTACCTTGTATCTCTTTCTTGATTTTTCCAGGATATGGGTAGACTTATTTTGGATGGCTCCTTGCCAACGGTATTGCTTTGTTTGGGTCTTAGATGACATATGATTGTCGACAGGCTTGCGTGTCAACATAGAATTAAGGCAAAGCTTGCGTCTAATGCCTATGTTGTTGGGCGCGGATTGAATAGTAGTTTATGCTTGCTTCTTGTTGTGATACCGTCGTGCCCCTGATCCTTTTAATTTTTGTAATACTCTCTTCAAATATTTTCTTTGTTGTTAAAGAAAAACGTATTAGTCTTATTAATAAAGGATTAACATGTCTGTTGTTTTGATGAAGGTTGTGAGCTTATTAATAAAGAAACATTTTTGGGTAATTCTTCTTATACGCCTCTCAAACAAATACCAAATGGGGCGGGTTCCACTACAAATTTTAACAATCAAAATTGTTCATTTTGTATGTCCATCCATGCCAAAAATCAGGTTGATTGGACATTGGTAGCAATCTTAAAATTTTATATTTTCCTTGAGAAAAATGAATCCTTTAAAATTCTTCATGCTATTCAATTGATTTAAAATCAAGCGCTTATCATTATCCGATCCGATAAATTTGATTTTTTGCAAGAATGATTTAGACGTTTAGAGCTAAAAAATGAAGGACTTATATTATCAAAATATGTTGTGAGACCTTACATAGTTGTGTGATGTGTTTGAATGGTGTGTTCGAAATTCTGTGTACACAGCAAAGTTCTACTTAGTCTTTTGTATTGCAGGAAAGTATTTATTGGCAATTTTTCTCGAAAAGAAAATTACAATTTGTCTAGTGTCCTAATATTACCATCAGATGCGTGCCATGCACATGCTCAATGTAGTCACCGTGGCATACCTCTTTTGGCTATTATTGAATATTGATACTTTTATTTTTGTTATCAAAATCTGAAAAATATATATTACGGGAATTATAAAATTAAAAAAAAAATTTTAAATCAAAGAAAATAAAACTTTATAAAAAATAAGGTTATTTTTTTACGTCTTTCAAAAACTTTATGTAATATAATCTTAAATAAGAAAAAATAAAGTCAAATTTAGATTTAAAGACCACTATAATAAGAGTTATCCCGTTGTAAATTAACGGCGAGGGTGAGAATTTCAGAATATCATGAACCCTTCCGAACTCTGGTACATCTAGAGGTAGCGAAGTAGGGTTTAATGGCGTCGTCGACGGTGGTCTCAAGGTTATCTTCTCGCCTTCGACCAATCGCCCCACTCCTCAAACTCAACAAAAATTCACTGCTCAAATCCATCTCTCCCTCTCAGACCTCTTCCTCTGCTCGCCGCATTTCTCGCTCCGCAAGGTAATATATCATCATACCTCAATTTCCATCTCTCTCTCTCTCCAAATGTTTAGGTATATGAATTCCTCAGTTCCTAGTTGGCTGCTTCATTACGGATTTTAAGAAGAATCAGCTGCGAAATGAAATGATGATCGTTACTGGTGATATATAGCCACCATTTGTGTGTGTGTGGACAGATTTCTTAATGTATGCTGGGGTTTTAGGTTACCAGTGGAGCTGAGCTGCTTGGAATCGATGATGCCGTTGCACAGTGCAATAGCTTCAGCTCGATTGACATCGAGCTTGCCCTTAGAGTCTAGTTTCTGGGGATTAATTCCTCAAGGTGCGCTTTTTGACATTGTGTTTAAAACCCTTTCTGTTGATTATTACTCTTTTCTTGCCTTTGATGTTTGAAATGTTGGTTACGCAAACCATCTAAGTCTGTAATTGCAAACATCATTCGGTTATGTTTTAAGCATTGTTAAGTGTGTGAGTGTGAGCCAGTGGTTGTGATTAACCTCCTCCAATTAATTCCTTGAGGTTATTATTTTGAACCTGATAACAACCCCTTTGGATATGGAACGCTAAATGTGAGGCCTACACGCAATCTATCATCTCAGACGTGCATGAATGGGGACTAAACTGGGCATATTGTGTACTTTTTATTTGTATATGGTGTTGGTTGGATAAGGTTTGTACTTATTTTCACTTAGAGTATGATTTCCGAGAAAAAAAAAAAAAACTTCAAGACTAAGTTTCTCCCTATGTTCACCCTTGAGAAACAGAGGCGCACTTATTAGAAGTTGAACTTAGAAGATAGTTTTAATTTTGATTTTTTGTTTTACTTTTTTCACTTACCATTTCCAATCACCAAAAAGAAGCCTAAAAGTGAATTTCTGTAGGAATCTAGAAGTTGTGAGATGATCCAATACTAGAAAGAGGTTACCAAGAATTGTGTCGAAAGACTGCTGAAAAATAGGGGTCAGTATGGGGATACATCTAAATTCTAAAGTGTAAACAGACTCTTATGAAACTATTGATCTTAAGTGTTAGCCTCGAAGTATTATTCATTATCTTTGGCATCCTATTCTTGGTCACGTTTAAGATGAATCAGAACAACAAAATAGTAGTTTTTTATGTTTATTCTTGAATAGAAAGTTTATTCTTGAATACAATGAATAGAAAGTTGTTACTTAGAGACAGACACGTTTGCTGAGGCCTGAGAGTGAGAGCAGACGGAAGTTGCAAATGAGGTTTCTCTCGCATTGAGGCAAAGTGTGTTCTCTAGTGTGAGCAAAGTTCATGGTCTTTGCTCTTCACATTTCTGGGTAAGGTATCCTATTTGAATTTTCATTGGTTCATGAATGAAACTGTGTGTGGGTTTCCATGTGAGCATTCCAATTGATTGGAAAGGAAGTCCATACAGACTCCACATAGAGTGTGGTTTGGCAGCATATGGCTTACATGAGTGTGACAGAAATGTCAACATCAGAGAGTGAGAAGAATAAAGGGTTGACGAGAAAATCAGAAATGCATTGGTTTTAAGTAGTTCCTACTAATAGAGATTGGGCATGTTGTAATATGGCCAACGAAATCACCTATGAGGCTATGACCGGTGAGATTTTGTGTGAAGTTATGGTGCAAGCAAGTAATCACCAATGTTATGTTGAATATTCTTGTCACTCTGCGGCAATCTTTATCAATATTGTCCCGTAATTGATTGTTTTGTGAAATAGTAGAGAGGCGACCTTTCTAACTGACAAGATCATAAAACCTAAAAATATGTGAAATAGTAGTAGCGAATATCCAACTTGTGTTTTGTATAATAACAAAATGTTGCATATCAATTACCGAATAGTCTCTGCCTCGTCATTGGCCTTCTTTTTCTTCAAGCTGTCAAGGGCTTTTATTTTGGTGAAACCCGATTCTATCATTATACCATCTCAACGATGTAAATTTCTTTTGATCTTCAATGAGTATGGTTAATGGTGTCTGTATTTGAAGAAAGGATATACATCTTCAATGCCTTTGCAATCTTCGTAGTTGGTTTCTCATCTTATCTCACTCGATGCTACCTCTTGTATTCTATAATTTATTGTTTGTTAGCTTTACCATTTATTCTTGTTACTCCACTGTTGTAACACCCACCTGTGCTCATTTCTGAATATCTTTCTTAGGGTTATCCTCATTTTGTGAACATTTTTCTCAATTATGTTTCTTAACATCCTATACGACATGGCTTTATAAATAGAGATCATATCGTTTGTTGAGCGGTACAGCCATGGTTAATTTTGCATTTGCCTCATTTAACTGTCGGCCTTTGGCTTAGCTAATTTGCCTCTTCATCCTAAAAATTACTAGATGTTAAACCACTATTACTTCGTAATTACTGCCAATATTTTTTGTGAATAATCGAGACATAGTAGTTGAAGAAAATGAAAAAACGTGGCATATACTACTATGAGAACGGATCATGATATTTTTTGGCTTGAACATTTTTCCTTATTTCAGATTGAATGTAGTCTGCATTTGGTTTGCTAACACCCCCCCGCCCCTTAGTTTTTCGTTACGGGAAGAGGGATGCATGGGCTTGCTTTCTGTCGAAATTATATCAGCAATGTGTAATGTTCCATGCAAGATCGCTCGTCTTTCTAAATTTTTCCTCTCCATGTTGCAGGCATCTCAATGCCTTTATGACAGCCTATATCCAGAGAGAGTCATCACAGGGAAGATTTCTTTCAGATAGGAATGTAAGACTTCATTTGCATTTCTTTCTTTCTTTTTTTCATGTCGACAGATAATGAAATCAAACTGTTTCCGTATCTGTTATCAAAAGGAACAAATATGTGCGTTTGTAATAGATTAATTTCTCTAGGTTTTTATCGGATCTTTAATATATCTCTCTCTCTCTCTCTCTGAGTGACCCTTTACATGATTATTTGATATTCAAGAGTTCGATGTTCATCCCTTACGAGAGTTGGCACATAAATTCACTGATTCACGCTGCTCTTGCTTACGCGTGTTTATGAGGTGAGTCGAAGATCTCTCATGTGACTATCCTCCTGATACCAATTGGATACACCACGTTCCCATTTGACGATTGAAGTTGTTTAGTGTACATGTCTTGTTATAATGCCAAAAAAAAAAGAAAAGAAGAAAGGTTAATGTCGATCTAGGCTTGGACTGTCAAAATTCTGTCGTCAGTTAATTTCTGACAAGAATATACTTTATTTGAACAAATACTGATGTTCGCTCAACTTGATTTATCTCCTGACGAAAACACACGATAACACAGATAGGTACTTAAGAAATTAACTTCTCAAATTGTCATTTGCACCGGTCCCATTGTGCATCACATGAGAAGATCTTGATTCATTTTGAGATGCACACGACCATGAATTTGATCCTCCTGTCTTTTTCTGCAACGGTTCTCGCTGAAGGGAAGGCCGAAATGGTGTCTTTATCGTTAAAAATCTTGATTATCTTGGTTCGGCATCGTTGACGAATTTGAATTTATCCAATAAGCCAAGAAATTCTTGTATTTAAATTAAATGACGAAATTGAAATTTTTCTCAACTTTGAAGAGTTGAAATCTTTTCTTCATCACGACGGACTGATTTTTTTTCTTTCTATATGAACTTTCTTTCTGAGAAAATATATTGATAAGTTCAAATTTTAGAGTTGTGGAAGCAAATAGGTGGCAGAGGCATCTGAAAGTTTGAGAACAAAGTAGCAAAGCTTGAATAGTTTGGCTTTTAAAATGTTGAAATTCTTTATTTTTACATACCGTTACTTTTAAAAAAATAAATTTATTAAGAAAAATTGTGGATTAATAATTGCCAAAAAAATAAACATAGTATAATATCGATATTGCTAAAAAAATCATACACGGAGTATGATGAACAAAAATAAAGTGAAACTAAACTTTTTTGAAATTTTGTCTTTTTTCACAATTTTTTCACTTTTGGTCAATTATTTTTATTCTTTGGATACCATCTTAAAATAACTAAAAAAAACCGGAAACAAAAAGTGCCAAAAAAATGTTTGCTAAACTGCCTCGAAATATTGGAAAAGAACAATGCTAGCCGTACCGACCGAACGGTACAGACAGCGTACCGACGGCGCTTGGGACCCAGATTTGGAACGAAATGGGGTGATTTTGGATCGAGCACTTAGGAGTGTCCGATTGAGGTGATTTTCGCGTAGACCCCATCAGAATTCGATTCTGGAGTGAATGGACGACTCGGATTGACTGTTTGGGACCCACAAGGGGGTCTCCAGCGCCGTTAGTACCGTTTTGGTCGGTTCCACTCGTTTTATCGATTGGAAAAAGCTACCACGGAAATGTTCCATACTTTTTTATTTTATTTTAGATTGAACAAATTTTTGGTATATGTCGCAGAGGTACCTTGAAAGTCGAAAATGAGTGTTAATAATAGTTTTGGAGGATGATGTATATATTTTGATATGCATTATTTTAGTGAATGATACCTATTATTTCAATGATAAACCTTACATTTATGTATGGTGAGGTTACTGATAGACGTAATTTTTGTTTTAGTTACACATTTTCGACTGCCAATATTTTCATGGATGAACTTCAGTGACACTGCCTAAGGTTTGGCTTAATGATGAATACTCGCCTCATGTGTGAGAAATAATTGTAAATCTCTAATAGTTTTTATGTGGATTTTCCCGATACCCTAATTGACAATTATCTGGTCAAATATGTGATGAAATGAGCAAAAAGTGACTTATATCCATATTTCGACAATTTCTTTATAATAAATAGTCATAAAAAATTACCAGCTTTCACTTATTTGGAATCAAAATGACTTTCTTTTACCCATTGAGGAGCTGTTTTCATAATAAAAAAAAATGGCAGTAAATTTTATTGTTAATTATTTATTTTCTACTACTCGAAAGAACTATTTTTTGTTGAGAAATGACAAATGATTACTATATTTTTAGGTAAAAAAATTGAGAATATTATTGAAAACCGTGAATTTGTCAAAATATAAATGCCTTGTTCGTTTCTCCGTTTAGTTTTAGTTTTAGTTTTGATAATATTACCATTTCTCTCATTTCTCTCTCTGTCTCTTTCCACTCATTACACCTGCTGGCATCATCAAAACTAAACTAAACTTCTAAATAAACACAGCCAAGAAACTTTCAGCTAATTCTAGAACGTATGTGGTCGAATAGTTATTGGATGAGTGTCGTTGTAATCAACATTGAATCAAAGAGATTTTACTATTTTAGAGTTATTTGACTAATTTCTCGCACAATGAGGGCTATTTATAAGTACAGGTTTGCTACAGATAGTAACACTTTATACCAACTCTCTCACATGGGATATATTTACGTGGAACTTACATATGTGTGACAGGTCTCATATATGTCATGTGAGAGAGTTGATGTAATTATTGATGCAAATGTTAGCGTCTCTATCTTTTCTCTTTGTAAGTAATTAACGGTGAGTTTCTATTACATGTATTTTTTATATTATTGGACTAAATACCAATTCTCTCACATGGAATATGTGGAACCTAGATATGAGTGATAGGTCTCACAAATGTTATGTGAGAGAGTTGATGTAATTATTGGTGCAAATGTTAGTGTCTCTATCTTTTCTCCTAATAAATAATTAAAGGTGAGTTTCTATTGCATGTATTTTTTTATATTCTTGCAAATATTTTTGATATTCTTGGACTAAATACCAAAAATACTAGTAACTCAATAGAAACCCAAACCCAATTTAATTATGCCTTGTTGTCGAATGTATTTTATGAGATAAAATCTAGTTTTGTTTGAAGGCGTTATAAGATTACACTGTTTACCCAGTTAATTAAATTTAGAATTGATAAAAGTGTTTTATAAATGATTTTATAAGATAGTAAAATTTATTTCACAAATCCATTTCAATCAGGCGGTGTCACTGAAAATTTAGTTGTGCATTCCAGTTTGTATATTGCACCGGTTTGTATATTTACCAAAAAAGTATATTGCACCGGTTTCAACGCGATAGAGCGCTGTCCTGCACAACGGCCACGCATGGCCTTCTTCAGCTCAAACCCTTCACAGCACCAGACGCAACTCTACTCAATTACTCCCTGAAAGTGTCCATGGACTCTTAATAATTCCTTCAAATTCCACTTTTCCTCTTCTCCCCTCACTTTCTCGCCACCCAAACATCCTCTACGCCAAACAAGGTTTTCACCTCTTCTCATAGCTAGAACACCCGAGTTGTCCACCACAGACCTAGAAATCTCAAATGAAATTTCTGATCATAGCAATAATGTTCAAATTTCATCTGGGTTTTCTCAAACTGGTGCTAATGATAAAAGGGTAGGCAGAAAATACAAGAAAAAGAGTGCTAGTTCAGTAGAAGTGGAAAACCCTGAAATAACTAGTGCCGCAAGTGACGGGGATAGGGGGAAAAGATTAGATTCCATAGAAGAAATGGGAGTGTTTTTTGAGTTTTTTTCTACTTTGTTTTTGGAAAGTATAAGGAAATATCTAGAGAAAAATTTGACAGGCAATGTTGCTAGTGTAGAAAATAATAGGGGGACGGATGAAAAGATTGGGCAGGGTTTTGATAAGCAGTTGGGAGTGGATAAGAGGGAAAAAGGGGGCAAGAGAAGTAAGGTAAATCCGGAGGTTAGGTTGAAGCATGGGCTGGAGAGCTGCTCCAAAATTAGAGATTTTTTGGGTGCACTTATACTGTATGATTCGGCTCAGAGGGAAGGTGTAAAAATGGACGAGTCCCATTATACTATTCCACTGTATCTTTGTTCTTCTGCAGCCACTGCTGATGTTCGACCCGCAAAGAGTGGTGGTCGTAGTGTGAGTGTTTTGGACCCTATTGGTACGGTTTGTTCTTCAAATGCCAAAGTTGCGGGTAAATTCGTTAATTCCATTGAGCAGTGGATCCATTCAGGTGCCATGGAAATGGACTATATTTTGGTTCAACCCGAAGCAGGAACAAAGAATTTTGATAGCGTGTTCGATTTGAAGGACTTTGTAATGGAATACAATGGGAAGCCAAATCCTGAGGTTGAGGATGGGACAACTAATATAGGAATTGGTGATATCAAAGACGGTGATAACCCAAAAAGATTGGATATTGGGGTGATTAGTACTATGATCAAGAAGTATGCACTTTTGAGAGGATTCGAAATTTGTTATAGATTGTGCAGGAACGAGGTCCCGATGAATGAAGCAAACTTGACATCTGTTGCTAGAATGTGTATGGCATTGGGTGATGGTGACATGGCATTTTTTATGGTAAAGCATATGAAGCTGCGTGGAATAAACCCTAGATTGAGATCATATGGTCCGGCTCTGTCTGCTTTCTGTACCTGTGGAGATGTTGACAAAGCGTTTTCTGTTGAAAAACACATGTTGGAGAATGGTGTATGTCCGGAAGAGCCAGAACTGGAGGCTCTCTTAAAAGTAAGTGTAGAAGCAAGCAGAAGTGATAAAATTTACTATTTGTTACATAGATTTAGAAAAAGTATCAGGGAAGTTTCACCCTCTGTAGCGGTTTTGCTTGAGAAATGGTTCACAAGCAAGGTAGCTTCAAAAGTAGGGAAAAGAAAAGTGGATGAAAAGTTAATACAGGAAGCAATTGAAAATGGTGGTGGTGGGTGGCATGGACAAGGTTGGTTGGGTAAAGGGAAATGGAATGTTTTCCGCACGTCTGTTGGGACAAATGGCTTGTGCAAGTGTTGTGGTGAAAAGTTGGCATCAATTGACCTTGATCCAAAAGAAACTGAAAAATTTGCTGAGTCGGTCGCATCTCTAGCTGCACAGAGAGAGAAAAACTCAAGCTTCCAGCAGTTTCAAGTATGAGAAGTCTGCTACATTGTTACTATACTTACTTGGTGTGGGGTTATAAGTTGGTCTGGTAAAGTAATATGGAAACTTTGCGGGGTTTTGCAGAAATGGCTCGACCACTATGGACCTTTTGAAGCAGTTGTAGATGGAGCGAATGCTGGCGTTCTTGCTAAAAGGAAATTCAAATCATCGAAGCAGGAGCTGGTGGAAATGCTAACTAGGGTAGTCACTTGAACATTCTCAAATGAAGTATATGAAACAAAAAGAAATAATTACTCCTGTGTAGGTTTTTAGTTTCATATACCTTCAAATCCATTTCAAGCGTCCTAAGGGTTTTTTTTTTCTTCTTCCATTTGACATCATAACCCATTTCATTACTCCAAACACCACTTCAAATTCGACCAGTCCATAACATAATCATTTTTAGGCCCATCCCACAATACAATACTCCCTCCGTCCCAAATTTCTTGTCCACTTTACTATTCACGACACCTCAAAAAATTGTTTATATTTTCAAATGTATAATGTTATAGATGGATCTCGTTTGATAGTTCTCGATGAATTTTATTAGACAGTTTTCAAAATTGTAAAAAATGTTATAGATTGAAAGATATAAGCAATTGAAAAATGGCACGCATGCACATAAATGAACAAGGAATTCGGGACGGGGGGAGTAATTTTAAGGCTCTCTCTTTGGGTAACACAGAGAAGCAAGTGATATATAAACTGGATATAAATCTGTGGAGCTAACTATCACAAGTTCTCAACTATAACACTGAAAAGAAGCTTTTCAGCAGTAAAATATATAAGGTTAAACTGCATTACTAGGTAGGAAGATCAGTGGATGAATCATTGACAGCATCGATGATAAGGGTATCATTCTGTGGCAACAAATGAAAATTCATGACGGAAATTATTGTATTGTATGCATTTGCATGTTTTTTTTTCTTTTCGTAACTGTTTATATCAAATGTCAGAGTTTTTATTTATATTTTTCGGATAAATTTTTTAAATGACTACCCTATTTAAAATTCTGGAGCAGACACTACATGTTAGGTAAGTTTTATAAGTGCTTATAGAATTATCGTTTGGATTCCTCTCATTGAGTAATTGGTATGCTTTTCATGATGAACTTTAGGTAAATGCTGTTGTGAAAGGAGTTCTTCCGTTGCTTCCTTCAAAACAGTGGGCACTCATTGTGTTGCATAATAGACGTCTAACCAGTTATCGTTTGGATAAACCGGTATGTAAAGAACTGATTGTCAAATGGAAAACTGCTAATGCCTTTTATGCCACTCCCACAGGGTCAAATGATGATTGGTGAGATACGCCTTTTACATATATGTGAGATAGTCTTCTTGTTCTTTGTTATTTACCGATTTTGTTTCTGATTGTGCATCTTTGAACATAATTCTTGACGATTCATCTGCATTTAAATTTCCATGGTTAATAAACTTTACTTCAGGTACTGGTTGTATGCAGCTATAAAGTGTAAGTGCTTAATCGTGACCAATGATGAGATGAGAGATCATTTGTTTCACCTTCTGGGAAATGATTTCTTCCCCAGATGGAAAGATAGGCATCAAGTAAGTATTATCTACAAAAAAAAAAAATCTCATATGTAGGCAATTTAGACCAGGGCAATAGGACCATAATTTGGTTTCTAATTTGCTTTATCCAACTACTATGATTGCCTCTAAACTTTGGCAAAGTATGATCGAGTACGTCCAAGATGTTTATATGTTCATGATTTCGTACTCTCTGTCAAAAACATGGCCTGCTATTTTAATCTATGTTCACCCACTGCTATTTTTATTTTTTATTTTAATCTATACAGTTTTCTAATGAGGAATTGTTTCTTTCTTGCTGGAAGGTTCGCTTCAGCTTTTCTGATGTTGGTCTAGTGATCCACATGCCGCCTCCTTACTCTATTGTAATTCAGGTCCAGATCCTATATTCTGCTATTTTTTTAATTAGTTCTTGTTACCTGCGTAACCATGTTTTTTGCATTGGTGGATATGTATGCGTGTTCTGTGCTTGAGAGCTTGCCAAAAAGTACACATACATATAATTGTGCGTAATATGCTAGCTTAACAGGAGTCAGAGAAAGGTCACTGGCATATTCCAGTTGCATCAAAGCATGAAGGGAAAGGAACATGGTTATGTATTACCCGTGGTAAGTCACCTGGGTCAACACAACTAACTGCTACCATGCATGAAGATAATAACTTACCTGGGGCAATGCAAGTAACTACTACAATAGATGAAGATAATCACTCACCTTGGACAACGCAAGTAACTGCCACCATACGTGAAGGTAATCACTCGCCTGATGCAATGCAAGTGACTAAAGCAACTGCTACCATACACGAAGGTAATCAAGTTCAGTTACGAAAGATCCTAGTTCTTACTATTAGCATTGGAACTCAAAATCTTCTCTTCCGCCCAAATTCTTCATAATCATACTTTATGAAGTGTCTTATACTTTTTCTTTTCTTGTTTGGTCATTGTATTTGCTTCATATCTTGCCTATTCTATTTATCTAATATACGCCAAATTGAAAATTGGTGATTCTGTTTGGATAGGGACTGTTGCTAATGTTTAACTACTGTAGTTATGCACATTGGTTTCCTTCATAATTGGCTGCGATCCTGTCTCCCACAAAGGTCATATTTTTTATTTTTCCATGCATCCATCCTAAATGACTTACCATTTCCATAAAAACTGTTTCCTTCATCCTGCCTCAAGTGTGTTCCTTTTCCTTCAATCCTTCTTTACCTAGCCTGCTCATAGCGGAAAAAGGTTAGAGACGTTAGACCAACCTCAAACCCCACCTACCAGCTATTTGGGGGAGGGGGAGAACTTGGATAACCGCTATGTCAGGACATAATGCAGCTCTGAAAATTTGTTTTTACACTAGAGCACATTTGGTTTTTAGATTTTAATGTCTAAGGCCTAGTTTTCCAAAGGATTTTAGCACCCAGGTGCTAAAATCATGATATTTGAAATCAAAAAAATGAAGTGGTTCCATGTATTGTTTTTCGATTTTTTTTTGCACCAAATTAAAGTACATGCGGAGTACTTTAATTTGGTGCAAAAAATCGAAAAACAATACACGGAACCACTTCATTTTTTGATTTGAAATATCATGATTTTAGCACTTGGGTGCTAAAATCTTTTGAAAAACTGGGCATAAGATGCACGGACACTTGTAAGTAGAAGGCGTGTCATGTCAGTCATTGATATTCATCAGAGGTCTTGTTAGAAAATCATCCAAGCAAGTTAGTCATTTCGTTATTTGTTTAGAAGTGGACTCGTGGAAGACACACGTGTCCATTGTTGCTACCTAGTCACATTACTAGTTGCGGAAAAAATACTCGTGATATATTGATAAAAGTTGAAACATGTATCATCTCTCGTTCTTTGGACTTGCTAATTTTTGAAACCTTGTGTTGGATTATGCATGTCTATATAATATATATGGATTATTGGAAATATGTCCTCTTAAGTGATTTATTATTCGTTGTTCCAGTTTTAATGCATTTATGTTACTATTTGGCTGATGCATTGGCCTTCCAAGTTATGGAATACATGGTCTTTCTGGCACTACCTAGGGTTACTGTTACACGCAAGCATGCACAGATATGTATATATGTGTGTGTATATACCCATCTACTCATATAAATAGGTATGTTTGTGCGAGCGCGCCCGCGTGTTTATTTTTTTTCCCAACAGTATCCTGCAATTTCTTGAAATTGCAATATCAGCGTGTTTGTGTGGTGGCCATGTCCTTATGCCCGACTATTTCTATGCTTCCTAGGTTGTATCGTTGTGGAATGTGGAGTTTCTTTTCCTTCATTTTTCCTTGTACAGTTTACATATTAGGTAGGTTTCGTTACAAGTCACATGGAGTGATCAACGTGTTTGGTAGTCTGCTCAGGAAGCACGAACTAGTTACTCGGAAATGTTGCATCTATTCTCTATAACATATTTGTTAGGCTGTATCAGTTGTGTCACAGACTTAGCACTTGATGGATTGGGATAGGGCTTGCCAATTAGACTTTCATTTTGCATTTATGTGATTTTGAGTTGGTACATACTCCATCAAAGTATTGCGGAAGATATATCAGCTACCTTTCTTTCACTTGAGCTAATAAAGCGTTTTGCCAACCAAGGGTTGTTTTATAAGTAGTTTGAAAATGTCAATTGTTTCAATATGTGTGTATTCTCATAATATGCTTGGGAAGTAGCATTATTCATATAACTACAAAATCCTTAAACCTAAGCTAGTAGAAAGAACGCCCAAAGAAAAAAGAGCTCTAGTAGAAAGACCATTGATTTCTTTCTTTAATTATCTATTTTTTTCCAGAATTAACTAGAAAAACGAGTTGAACCCCCATATCACTTCTTTTACCGTTGTACAAGAGGCAATTAGGTCGCTTATAGCTAACAAATGTGAGTTATACTTAAACTAATGTATTGGACAGAGCTCTATTAGCTCTGTTTTGGTATCTTCTACCCATTGAGCTAGAAATAAAAGCTTAATGCTTATAAATGCTTGTTTTCTTAATGTAGGACATGGTTTTCCTTGGATTGAAGATTATAGGTTTTTCTCTTTGAAGAAAATATTGAAACCAACCTTCTGAGACTATAGATATAAAAATGGATGGTTTGTATCTGGGTTTGGCAATATGACATGCTTACAAAGCAATGCAATTCATCCTTGACATCCATATCATCACTATGAATGTGTGGCGGTGATTGGCTTGGCTCTAATTGGGTCGGTTCTGAATTGAGTCAGCCAAACAAGCAACAGTTAGGCTGGGAGTAGGGAGGGCAAAGTACAGAGATGGGCTCTAGAATCAGCGCCCCTCTTTAGGTTTTATCCCTTAGGCTTTTATAGAAAGAATGTACTTGCCCCCCAAGTAAGTCAGTGCTAGGTACAAGCCCCTTAGGCTTTTATCGGCACAACGTCATTCATGACAATCAGTGCCTACGTGGCCGAGTACGTGCTTGGAATGTGACACCAGAATTTCCAGAGAATCTGCTTTGGCTGTTAAGTCATTTTTGGGTCGGGCCTAGTCGTGCCTGGTTCAGCCTACGGTCTCAACAGATTGGACTTGTGTGCCATGGGCTTCAGAGAACGGATGGGCTGTCCACTATGCCCATGTGCGCATGGCCAAAGCAATTCTAGTGAAGTGGGCTGTTTGCCTGGCCCAATGTGCCAGTCAGTTGGTCCCACTACAATATTTGCTATTCCTATTGTGGAGAAGTGGTTTGCTTGCCAAAGTTATTCTCTCATCAAGGAGGTTGCATTTGCTTTCATTATATGACAACCAACTTATATACTAAAGGTCACATAGGTAGACTTCCAGTGTGGAACAAAAAGATTTAAATAGAGGCTGCTACGTAGTGTATCAACCACTACATATTGGTTTTTCATCCCTGAAATATCTTTACACTTCGGTGTATTGCTTCATATATAAATTTTTGCTCGCTTCACTAGCACTACGGTTGATACTTGACAGCTTTTACCGCTTTAAGTGCTCTGGTGCCAAAAATGATTTAGAATATTTATGACTTTTTACTGTTCCGGACCACTAACGTAATTACTGATCAATTTATCCTACTATTACTGTGTACAGGCGTACAGCTCTATGTGCATGCACATCTTATTAGGTCTGTATATGTTACATTGTTGACTATCAACTCACCTGAAAGTTGTTGGAAAGAATTAATTATTCGTATCATCAACTGTATGCCACTTTAAATTATTTTTGGACATTTATGTCCAAGTCTCATCTTTGTTTTTTTTTTTTTTTGCAGCATATCACACATATTAGGACATCAGACTTTTCTTGATCTTTCTTGTAGCTAGATTGAGTAAATTCATTGATATATTGGATCTAATGTCTAATACAGAATGGCAATCTACAGTCTACAATAAAGGAAGTGAAAGCTCAGACGCTCCAACCAAAAATGAGGCAATACTGATGCTATTGAAATCTGGCAAGCAAAAGAAAGGCGGCGGCTCTAAACAGCAGCGTGAAGAATTTGGTGAAAGTGTCCTAAATCTATTATCAAAACGCAAGCCCTCAATCTCCAAGTATCCAAGAATCCTTCCACAAATTAAGGCTGCTGAGAAGCTCGGTGGCTGTGTGATTGATTTTGAAATATAAACTGGACAATTAACATGTCAATAGATTGAACGACGCTGGATATTGTAGAGTTGTGCAGCTCATGAAGCAACCTCAAGGCCGAATGGGCAGTTGAAGCTTACGAGGATTTCAAGAGCTGATCAAGTTTTTCTCCCTCGGTGTTAGGGTTTGATTGTTAGGTCTAATTAGACAAAAGTGACTTTTGGCCATCTGAGTTTGAAGGTTGGAGGTTTTTTCTCCTCTCCTAACTTTCTTTTCAGTCTGTGTCAGTTAGCTAGGAAGAGGAAATGCTTCTAAAACATTTTGGAAACAACTTACTGAAAACGTAGCCGGATCAGCATAGACATGTCAAGAGACATTGAGAATGTATGAGAAAATGATTACAGGGTGTACTGCGTGATCTGAGCTGTTTGTCTATGTGATTCTACAAGTGAGATATTTATCTTACATGCAGGATAGTTTTAGCAAATCTAAACTGTTATATTGTTTTGGGTGCTTTCTTCCTCAACCCAACTAATAGGGAAATGATTGAAGAAGTTTGATCCATGGGGGAAGACACATATGGACTAGACTAGATTAATACTATGCAACTCTTCTTCTTCCTTTTTGGTATTTATTACTGGTATATTATTTTATTATTCTTTTTCCTTTTTATTTATTTATGTACAATTATTTTCTTTGTTTCTTTTTCCTTATGGGTATTTTTTTTGCCAAATCCTCGCGTTTGACCTTAAAAACACGTTTTAAACACATATAACGGTTCGGATCATCAAAATTTGGTCCGAAAGGTGGAGGTCCAGACGTTAACAAGTTGCAGGAGTTTGGACCGGAAGTTTATTGTGTATATATATATATATATATATATATATATATACATATACCTGGGATCCCTAAGTTCGGAACTCATAGTTTCGGACCAAATTTTCATGATCTGAACCGTCCAATGTGTTTAAAACGTGTTTTCAAGAGTGCCCGCGAGAAATCATCCAAAAAAATACCGAAAAGAGTTTGATCTAAGCAGTTTTTCATGAAACTGTATATGTACAGTTTTTGTGAAAAATTGTTCGAATTAAGCCCTTCCCGGTCATTTTTTAATGATTTCTCGTTGAGACCTTTGAAAACACGTTTTAAACATATTGGATAGTTTGAATTATGCAAAAACAATTTTTAAAACCTTCAAAACTCTCAAAAACCTTCAATCCGAGATCCTTGACTGGATCACCAGTGTGTATATATATAACATGGCTTGATTGGAGCACATGAGGTCCGTGCTGTACTTTTGATATGAAATTTTATCTTAGATTCAAAAAAATGATTCAAATCTTTTATATCTTGCGACTTATCCTTAAAAAAAAATCGGTACTTACATGATTTATAAAATTAATCCTCAAATTTATACAACTACTAAACTTTCGCAGGCTTAAATATCTGCGGGGTGAGAAATCCCAAAAGCGTGGGCTATCTACACACTAGGAAGGTGATATTAGTCGTCATTTTCATCGCTAAAACCATGATATAATTACTACAGTATAAAACATACTCCCTCCGTCACAATTTTATTGTGTCTGTTTCCTTTTTTGGAAGTCTAAAAAAATTGTCTATATCTTTTATTCTATAATATTTTTTATATTCAATATGGATCTTGTTTGATAGATCTTAATTAATTTTGTTATACAAAGATTTCAAAATCATAAAAACATTATAGATTATGAGATATAGACAATTTTTTGAGATGTTCCAAAAAGTAAATAAGCACAATAAAATTGAGACGGAGAGAGTAATACATTTATAGTATACAAACATCAATCAAATCTTACCAAACATCAATCAAATCTTACCAATATATAACTGAGTTGATCGTTTACAGAGACTATAAAACATACTGTATTTCATACAGACAAAACGGCTCCGATCAGTTGTTTTGGGTAAATTTGTTTTGGTATGTAGCATTTCCGTACACATTACTTATTTTAAAAAATAGTAATACGTGTGTGTTTTGGTATTTTTTGGGTAAATTTGTTTTGGTATGTAGCATTTCCGTACACATTACTTATTTTAAAAAATAGTAATACAACTTATTACTGTTGGTAGACCGACAAAATTAATTTAAGTATTAATAGGGGTAATATTTTACTAAGAAATTTCCGTTTATCTAGGCCGTTAGAATAAATGAAAGTCAACTTCGTCGCGCGCTTAGCGGCTTGGCCTCCATTTGTTTGACCATTTTTTTTATTTTAACATTCACTTGTTTTGACTTCAATAATCTGAAACAAAGAAACTATTGTACTTCCATATTCTTTTTTCAATTTTTTTAAATTGGAAGAAAATTTTCTGGCCTTGTTCGTTTCACACTTCTAGTTTATTTTTGTAATCGTTATCCTTATTTCTCTCTTCATCTCTCTCCGCTCATTACCCTTATCTCCAAAACTAAACTAAACTGTACTAAACGGACAAGGCCTCTATAACTCATCCTCTAAAACTGTCGTCAGAGATTAGTCTTTGATCCGAGCATTTCCAATTCAATACTCTATTTTCATTTAATAGCACTGCAATTTATCAGAAAATGAGTTTTGGAGGATTATCCTATTCAATCCAAGTCCAACCCAATACTATTTTTGCCTCTGTTTTTCATAAACTCCTATCAAACCTCAAAATTCCCCACTTTCCTCCAAAATCCAAATTAAGTACTCCCTCCGTCCCTTTTTAAATGTGTTACTTGGGATTCTGTGCCATTTTCAACGGCTTATAACTTTTAATGTGAACCTCAAAACATATGTATTATGGATCTTGTTTGATAGATCTTAATTATTTCTATTATACAAAATTTTCAAAATCATAAAAGTTATTATAAATTAAAAGTTATAAGTCGTTGAAAATGGCACAGAATCCCAAGTAGCACATTTAAAAAGGGACGGAGGGAGTATATAACTATTCAAATTTTTGCTAAAGATATACAATAAAAGCACACGTACTCATTTTATGGATAAAATGAGATTTTAAAAAGTAATTGATTTTCACACCTTGATTGATATCCCCAATTATTTTTTTTTGTCTTTTAGTGAAACTTTTACACATAAAAATTTCACTAAAAAATAAGAAAAAGGGTGAAATTATTGAATCACTTGCGGCAAGAGAGAGTTTGTTGTTCGCTCGAGAGCTAGGACTGCAGCGGATAATTCTTGAAGGTGATTGTTAGCGGGTTGCTAAACTCGTTCAAAGAAAAGAAGACTGGTATTCAAATATAGGTGTTTTGATTTCTGATATCAGTCGTCTTTGGCAATCTATTAGTGAGTTGGAAGTTAGTTTTGTTAGAAGGAGTGACAATTCTGTGGCGCACTGTGTGGCCAAGAATGTAATGGGAGGGAGTGGATCCCCCCCCGGCGCAGCTGTTATCTTCCATTCAAGGGGATGACAACACCCATTGATGTAATTATCTTACCTCATCTATGACATATTTTCTAATCCTTGGCCAAAAAAAAGAAAAGAAAAAGAAGATGGAGGTTCAATGGTTTAAAGTTAGTTTTTCCTCCAAATTATGGAAAAAATAGTGATTTAGAGGTTGTTTAAGCCATCTTTATCTGTTTTTTTTTTCTTGTGGATATTTTCCAAAATATTTGGATAAAAGTTCTAATTTTACCTAATTCTGATTGCTCTCATCGAGACAAACTTATAATCATCAAGAGCTTGATGCAAAACTAATAAACACAATTTTTTTTTAATAAAGACAAAATACAAAACGCTCCTTTTGTTTCCTAATTTAGTTTTAGTTTTGATGACATCATCATTTCTCTCTTTATCTCTCTCCACTCATTACACCTGATGATATCATCAAAACTAAACTATCTAATCAAATACAACCAAAATCCTTAAGTCAATTGCTCTGGAACAAGCTCTAAGAGTATGAGTTGGACATGCCCTAATAATACACTTATACAGTATAATTGTGGGGTCCACATGTATGAGAGGGAGAGGGGTGTGGTTTCAAGTTTGGTTGAAGTAAAATAAATACAGATTTCTAGACAAATTATTTTCTTTACATACAACAGCTAAAAGTTGGCAAGAGTGCAGACGACTTCTAACGAGAGAGTCTCAGCATTAATAGAGAGAGGAAAATTTGTCCTAGGATTTAGCAAAGCCTTCATGTGCTCGGAATTTTTTGCTTGAACTTCAATGATTTGTTTAGGATTTTCTTTTGTCCTTTTCTGTGTGGGTCAACTTTGCTTCTGGGAGAGGGAGCTAATTAATGAAAGCATTAATTTACTGCATCCAATGGTTGCACAGGGTTGAAAATTTGGCTTCGAACCACACAGCTGGTTCCTGTCCAGTCTTCTTCCATCCATGCTGTCCTGTTTTTTACTGTACTATTCATTTTTAGATCTTGTGGATTTCTAGCATTAAAAAGTACATAACGATCAATAATATAAAACACATTTATCTTGAAATAAATGGGTCCCATTAAGTATGCCCAATACATTTGTTTCAAGTTATTTATCTTTGTCCTTGTTCCCGGTCAAGTGTCTATGTTGTGCACTTAGTGCACAGTATGAGTGTTGTGTAACCAATTTGGGACCCATTTTGGATCCTGTCATTTGATTCGAATCGTTCATTTTGTTCGTCTCGTTGAGTATATGGTTCTTGTAATTCTAGCATTAAAAAGTACATAACGATCAATAACTTAATAAAACAAATTTATCTTGAAATAAATGGGTCCATTAAGTATGCCCAATACATTTGTTTCAAGTTATTTATCTGTGTCCTTGTTCCCGGTCAAGTGTCTATGTTGTGCACTTAGTGCGCAACACGAGTGTTGTGCAACCAATTTGGGACCCATCTCGGATTCTGTCATTTGATTCGAATCGTTCATTTTGTTCGTTTCGTTGAGTATGTGGTTCTTGTAAAAATTCATGATAATTGGAGATCTTTAACTACGTATGTCTTTAGACTGTAGTTTTCATGAAAACGAAACACGCAAAGAAATTTTTGTACGTGATTTTTTTCTACAAAATAATAAGCTAAATGATCATCGATATGTAAGTTACTGATTTTTCGATCAACATGAATTTTTACGTGGACCACATACTTGATGATTCGAACAAAATGAATGGTTTGAATTAAACAACAGGACCCGAGATGGTTGCTGTGTGCTATGCACTACAACACAAACCTTTAGCTTAAACTCAAAATTGATTTATTGTGCTTTATGAGACATGTCATTCTCTCATAATACTTTGACTAAGTCAATTTCTAAATTAGGCAAACAATTGGAACTTTCATGCTAAAAAATCCAACAAGCTCTACTAAATGAGCGGTTTCGGTCATTATTGTGAGTCTAAGATAGTGAGATGAACCCAAAAAATACAAAAGAAATGTAGACAGCACTGGATGGAAGAGACTGGACAGGAACCAGCTCGTCGAACCACAGCGCATCTTCTCTGTCTCAGACTTCGAATTGTTTAAAGAATATTCAAATTACCGAACAAAGGAAAATAGTGTGTTTTGTGCACAAGACTGGCAAGAGTATTTTTTTTTTTAATACTATTTAAAGAAATTTAGATTTCTTTAAAAAAAAAAAGATTTTCAACTGGAATTAGCACAATTAACCTCATTTTACACTTTTATTATAGGTGAGGCCTTAGTTTAGCTTCGTGTGATTATCAATGTATCTCCTAACAATTGTTTTCTCTCGTTCTAGAAATTCCAAACAGAGTCTTAAATTCTTCAATGCAATACAAAAATATAGATCACTTTTAGTCAATCACAAATAGTCATTTTATTTTATTTATTGTTTGTTTTGCCGATTTAAAGAAAATTTACAAATAGTCACTCTAAGGTGGTGGCATTGCATCTTTATTTTATTTATTTTTTTGAACAGGATAGCATCTAGATGTATACGAGATTGTTCCAATATTGGCAGATTTGTTTTGGTAAGATCTAAGGTTGCCATTATTAAATTTTGTCAAAAAATTAAAAACGAAACCTAAAGGGATGGCTTGGTGGTCAAGGTCTGGACTTAGGGTTTGGTTGTTCTTAAGGAATCATGTTCAAAAGGTTCTAAGGCCTTGTTTGTTATGTGAGATTTGGAGGGTGGGATAGAAGATAGAATGACGCGGGACCCAAAATCTTGTGTTTATTTTGTTTAATTTGGATGAGATTTCAAATTCCCACCCATTTTTTATCCCGATCTGTACGGGATATAAAATCCCATGGGGGGATGGGATTTTCCCATTTTAGAGCAAAAAATCGGATATCCAAAGCAATATCCCGTCGAACACAAACACCGGAAATGAATTTTTCCCATCCATTGATATCCTGAGCAATATCCCAAGGATTTCATATCTCACCCATATCCCATGGGATTTCATATCCCATCCATTTATCTCTGGCCAAACAAACGAGGCCTGTGTTATCTACTCTTTTGAAATCAGTTCATACGAAGCAAATAATTGGATTTCTCGCAAGTGGATGGTGAGATTGAGGCCACAGGAATGGATGAGGCGTCTAAATTTGGATTGTGCCAATTGCAAAATGACCCCAAGCTCATGCAACTATAGCATTGTTTTTTATTTAGAACTTTTAAATATTTTATTAACTTAAAAGTAATTTCAACAAAGTCATTTTTTTAATGAGGTTTAACAAAGTCATTTTGCAACGTGAACTTGCTATAGGGTTTGTTTGGAACATATAGAAAAGAAGAAGGGGAAAAAAAGGTTAAAAATATTTCTCTGCCATTGTTTGACTATGAAAAAAAGATGGGTAGAAATAACAAATTTTAGTGTCAGCGAATGAGCTATGCTATATACACTAAATAGTTTCAAAACATGACACCATATATACACGTGACACCACACCAATCCATTTTGGATTATATGCATAAACTCATACACAGATTCATTAAAAGACTGACACGAGCACATTTAGTACATTAGTTAGTATCTTATTTACTGTCGCTGAACTTTTCTATTAAATAGGTGAAATTTTCTTCTCAATTTCTTTTCTGTCATTTTTCTTAAGTTCCAAACACAGTGTTAATCTATAGAGAAACTACTCCTATGAGTAGGAAGATGGAGAGATAGAACCAGCAAAGACTCACGGGGGGTTTGACAGTGAGACATTTTGTCTTTGTTGTGAGTGTGCCACAAAAAGGAGAATCTCTCTGTAATTTTTTTTTGTTGGTTTTCATGTTTTAGTAGTACGTTATTATGAAATACTATTTCTCCTCTATTTGTATTCAGAGACTAAAAACAGAGAACAGAGTCACGGGACTCAATTCCTTTCCAAAAGCTTATCATCTGCTCAAGGATTCATGTGTTGAGTTCATGACTAATAAGTGTGTAGAGCTTACATAAATGTGTTTGAGTAAAGGGTTTTTTTTTTTTTTTTGGGACATTACTCTAAGAGCACTTGAATTTCATAATCACTTCTTTCGAAAAATTGTTAACTGTTCTTAGAACACGGCCAGGTGAAGGTACGACGGTGGAGTCCGGTGCAGCAAAACGTGTTAGGAGCATTGAATTCCTTTCCCACATCTGTAGCATACATATGATACTTAAATGTTCTTTTAAAACTCAGGTGTTTGGGTCAACTCACGCGAACCACGATTAATCCTACAACCAATTTCACCACTCAGTTACGAAGAATCCAATTTCATATGATAGTCATATGAATTTTTCTCTTGACAGCCGACTCGACTGTCGATAAGGTTATAGAATGACAAAACAAACACATACTCCTACTCCAATGCACTTTTTAGACTTTCTAATACTCCTTTTTGCACATTTTTTACATATTTCAATATATTTTTTAAACCTTAACTACAGTTGAATGTCTTGTTTTTACTCCCATTTCTCAAATTTTTTGTCCACTTTTACTGGTCATACCTCAAAAAATTACTTATATTTTCAAATATATAATGTTTAATATGGATCTTATTTGACAGTTCTCGATAAGTTCTATTAAAAGAAATTTTAAAAAATGTAAAAAACCTTATGGATTAAGAGATATAACCAATTAAAAAATGATACACATGTAAATGGACAAAATTTGGAATGAGGGATTAACATTTTCCTATTGAACCGTTTGACTTTGTTACTACTGCAGAAAATACTAAACCGACTGGCAGTCTTCCCAATAGAATTTATTATATACTCTAGTACATAACAGGAAAAAAGGACAGGTGTGTTTTTATTTTCTCTTCATTTCTGCTTCTACCTCCCCCCCAGAGAGAGAGAGAGAGAGAGAGAGAGAGAATATGGAGGACTCAAAACCATCAGAAAATAAAAACCCAGATGCCAAATTAGAAGATGATTCCACACGCTTTACCAAATCTCTCCTGGTTAGTGTAATGTGTTAGAAAAATTTGAACTTTTACCTTCCATTTGTTTACTCTGTTTTCTTTAATTTCCTCTGTTTCAGTTGTTCCATTGTACAAGCTTTCTTCATTTCTGGTTGTACACAGGAACTCAAGGATTTGTGTTCTCAGCTTCATCACGCTGCCGATTACTGCGAAACATCATTCCTCAATGCTGAACAAGTTCAGAAGAAAGCGTTAGTTCTTTCTATTCTTTTTGTTTTTTTTCTCCTTCCCATTTGTATTCTGAAAATCTTTCTCATAATCTCATTGCATTATTGGATAGCGATTCTCCCTTATTATTATTATTTTTTTACATAAATATCCTTTTCAATGTAGAGCACAAAAATTGATTTGGGTCTCTATGCCGGCCTCCTTGATGCCTTTAGACTTTAATTTGGGGACATGATTTTGCAGTAAAACGTCTTATAGCTCCTCGGTAATGCTCCTCAGTTATCGGAGATTTAGGGGGCATTGTTGATATTATTACAAAAGGTTAGGTCTGTCCACAATCCAATAATTGGGGACTAGATAGGTTTTGTTATTGTTGTACCCTTTTAAATGTAGACTTTTTGTCTATTGAATGATATTGTTAGCGCTGGGGGATTCGGTAGCGCGTTGTACCCTGCAGTGCATTAACCCAACCGTTCAAAAGTGTTTTCCATAGTCCAAATTCGCAAATGTTTTTTTACCGGTAATAAAGCTTCGGCAAATCCGGATCATGGATTTTCAAGACAACTGTGATATGTGCTGCATCGTTGCAACACAGAAGGTGTGCTATAGGGACCCTGGAGCATCTCTAAGGGAAGAAGCAAAGCATCTCTAAGGGAAGAAGCAAAATTTCATACCTAATATAGAATTCGCTTACCTATGGGTTAAATTGAAGAACTGTTAGAAAAATTCTGCTCCGATGGAATCTTCGAATTAATTTTATTATCTATTAACTTATAAGATTTGAATCTTCGAGCAAAAAATATTGATGACTTGTCAAGTTGAAGATGCAATCGGCTCTCTTCAAACTTGAAGAAAAAGACTCTTTAAAAAAAAAAACACAAACTTGAAGAGATAGAAAGCTACATAAAAAAAGTGTGTAGTAGTTTTGGTGAACATTTTGACAAAGTATGGTTTTGATTCTTCCATTCTAGTGACCTGGGGTTGTAGTGAGTTGCTCACTACAGACGTGTAGTAAGCAAACTGTACGTTCTATTTTGGACGGTCCATATTTTAAATAATAAAACTCTTTCGGGAAAGAGTGAATAAAACTCTTCTGGGGAAGAAAAGAATCTTCCCGAAAGAGTTTTATTTAAAATCCGGACCGCCCAAAAACTTTTGAACGGTTGAGATTACTCACTACAAGCCCCCCAAATTCCCATTCGAGATGCTCTAAGATATCAAAATACAAGTGTGAAAATAAATTATCTTTTACTTCTTAATCCTAAATTAGGAAATATATCAGGTGAGGATGTCTTGGACCAAGCCAAGACAGCGGACTACCGGTTATTGCATGTTGTGTATGCAACTTTTGACCCGCTTTGGAGTTTTAAGGCTATTTTACGAGAGAATGATTTTGTTCACCTTCACTAAAAGGAAGTGAAAGTTATTCTCACTCTGATTGGTTGGAAAAGTGTGAATTCCATCGCAAACAATATTGAAGAGACACATAATCTCATAAGACTTGTAGTCTCATGGAACCACTTAAATCATTGTTTTCTTTGTCTGATGTTCTTTTGTATCTTTAGATTGGATCACAACCTATGAGTGAATGTACCCAACCTATGAGGAAAAGATATGAAAAGAGAAGGAAGGAAAGAACATAAAAGATCACAAATCTAACATATGCCAGGAAAAAGAAAGTGCAAACAAACTTACACATGAAAAATCATAATATGGACCCCCAAGGTTTTTTCTGTCTCATTTTTCTTGCATTTTTCGGTACTCTTATCTTTTCCAATTAAAGCAAATAAGACTTTGAAACTTTTTTATGTGCAGTGTGATGGAAAACACAAAAGAGTACTTATGCAGGGCAGTGGTCACAGTTGTTGATCATCTCGGAAGTGTCTCAGCTAATCTCGATTACCGGCTTTCGAATGACAATATAGTTTCAGAAACAGAGATCAGAATCAATGGACTGACACAAGTTAGTATCAACACAGTGCTGTCATTACATTGATTTTAACCCTCCATCATTCAAATGCATTGATTTTCTGACAATATTCTTGCGAAATTACAAGATTATTAATTCCTTGAGAAAAAAAAAACTGATATTTAAAGGATAGTATTGTAATAAATCAATATAAGCAAAAGAAATAGCTTGCATTTGAATAAAAGGATTGTGCCAAAATTCATTTCCTTGCCATAGTTGAACAGGTTGATAAATTCAAGCATGGGTTGAGAACTTATGAGCATAAAGAATGTTTAAGCTTGGTTTGTATCATGACAGGTGCCCATCAGGCACCAGGTGCCGACCTTAAGTAGCTTGAATATTTTACTTATCATTTGTCAAACAAACCGAGTAGTAGTTTGCTAGAGCTTGTTATGAAAGCTTAACAAGCTTAAAAAAAATTCACGCCTCGTTTGTTTATTTAACAGACTTAGGTCAATTGAGACTTTTTATTATACTGAAGTGGGTTTTTTCTTTTGTATTTTTTTGGTGTGTAACAGAGACTTGTCACTTGTAACCAATACAGTCACCAACTTGCTTTAACCAAAGTAAGCTGGAATGCAAATTTTCCAAGATATAACCTCCGTTACATATTCCCGCGTAAGAACATTGCCTCATTTCTGTAATCTGGTTGAGATTTTCTTCAATTTTCATAACAAAACCAATCAATTTAGTGCACTCATTTACCTTTTATTGATAACCTACTTATCTCTCTTGATCAGCAATGGTGAATCGCGAGAGATCAATGGAACTTTTGAGGTAAATATTCTTTTCTTTTTTATCCACTCCATTTTGAGTTTCTTTTGCATTATTTGTTTGTTTGTTTTGTTATTTTTCAAAAAATAAAATTGAGAGGCTGAGGGATGTGGAGATTTTCGGGAGCAACAGCACTAGCAGAGTCTTGTTTCACTCTTCGAAGCACTCTCAATGCATATCTTTCCCAATTGTACTGGTTTTTATATATTTAATATTTATTTTCGTAATATATAAAATTTATTTTGCCCTTTTTTTTGGGGGGGGGGGGGGCGCGGCGGAAAGATATAAGAGGTTCAATGTTCTGATAAAATCATGCAGGGAAGGCGGGACTCCGGTCGCTGCTAAAACTATTAGAAAGCATGAATTTGAGGCAGAAGAGGATGTGCCTCTTTTCTTATACACGAGCAATCGAAAGCCATCTCTTATTAAGAATTCAAGTACAGAAACAGACGAGCCAAGTTCAACATCAGGTAACATGAAGTTTAGTTATACGAAAGAATGATTTAAACCTTAAGTTTTATCCCATCTAATATTGATGCCGACTCAATATATATGGTTTATATTCAGTATTGCCTGTTCGCGATGGCCTTTCCGTACTACCAAAGGCTTCGAATCCTTCTTTTCATTTCGAGGTAAAGCTTATTCTCCTCTTACTTCCCTTTAGCCTATGAATTTTTTGTATCTAGCCATATCAACATGCTGTTTTTGTTTTCGCTTCAGGGCACGCATAAGCTCAAACGCAACACTGTAAATTGGAAATCAGTGCAGAATAGCGACATTGTGTCACTCATTCGGAAAGCTAAACGAGCAATGTAGATCATTTTTGAAGGCTTTGAATGAATACTGCTTTTTTGTTTTTATGTTTTTTTTTCTTTCGAAATGGACGTTTTCAGGTCCTCTCTCCCTCCATCAAGGTTAAAGATGATCAAGCGTGCAGCTATGTAAGTACAATGAAGCATGCTTGTAGTACTGTAGATGAATTCAGTTTTTGTTCGGGACACATAGATGGAGTTAGATGTTATAAGTTGCCATTTTTTTTGGTTGCAAAGTTCTTATGCAAAAGAGGAAATGGTAATCTTTACATAGTTGAAGCTTTTTTTCTATTTGTGTTTTTCGTTTTTAATTAGTTTTCGAAAGTGCTTCTGTCATCTTTTAGTTATTTTAGACCAAAATCTTTTAGTTATCTCACCCTGGTGCTGCAGTCCTTTTGGATCTGCCATGAGTTTGGACTCGATCAAGCCCAAGGAGGTACCTACACCGGATGCCCCCGAGGTTGCATAGATGTTACTTGCTTTTTCTTGAACTTTCACGTTGCGGTATCGTGGTTAACCTGTTTCTTTAGGTAAATGGAAGAAAGGGCATGAAAGAACATGGAAAACTTGATTCAAAACTACATAAGAAATGTACTTCTAAAATGTATCTAACCCAATGGGTGATTCATTCCTCGTACTTCCCTATCCCTAACCGGATGGAAGAACAACAAAAGGAATTCCCACTCCCTAGCTACACTCCTCACCGGGTCCGACCTATCTATATCAACAAGTACAAAAGCTATAAGGGTCTTTTGAGTTTTTCCTCGTTCGACAAATCTTCTCTTTCACATTCGATTTGCATTCTTGTTTTGCTTCCACAGTTACTGCCATTATATCCGCATCGGACTTAAACCTGCCAAGGCCTCAATCTTATCAGTGTAGGAGAACTTCTTATCTGTTACAACTACTTTAGGAGGTTTGCTCATCTTCTCGTAATCGTCCTTCAAAGAATTGTCTAAATTTTCCGTCGGGCTATTCTTCTTCATCTCTGCATCACCTTTGTCCAAATTCCAACCCATGAAATCTGATAGTGTCATTGAAGTGGGCGTTCCTGCCGTGTTACCCCTGGCTGAATCTTCCGTGGGGTTAGGGGAACGACTCCCGGTGTCTGCATAAAGGACATCTTCAATGCGGGACACGACAGTGTTGGCTAGGCTTTCTAGTACCCTCGAATAACTCTCTAGGATAGCATGTCCAACATCCTGTCACAGGAAAATTCAGAAAAAATATGAACTAGTTTTGCTTGGACCATTGCGTGCAGATAAATCATGGAAGGGTTATCAAAATGTTAGACATACTCGGTTGTATTGGATTTTACTGATGTCAAGCGCGGATTGAGGAAGTCCAGGAAACCGTTGTTTGAGCATGAGCAAGATGGTCTCGGCTCTCTCTTCGAATAGCTCTCTCTTCTCCATGCTGATTCCTGAACCCCATGAAGATTTTCCATCCTTATGGTGCATCTTCCTCTTCCAAATCACAATGGAAGCCTCAATCCTGTTCTTAAGGTCAAGGACTTTGTGCTCTGTTGACAAGTCCATATTTGAAAGGAATTCCACTGGATCAAAATACTCAACTGTTATGCTCTTGTATACCAAATCACCGAGGCTCGATCTCCCATTCTACCAAGCGAAAAATTGAGGAAATCAGCCGAGTTTTTGTTACTATAACTAACTTGAATAAATGTGGATTTCTTATTTTGTTCTCATTTAGATTTCTTAGTCAAGAAACAATTCTGTGGAAAATCTATCACAGTTTGCTCTCTGTGTCCGTCTAAGATATAAAATAAAAAAAAATTTAAACATGTATTTAATAGGTGTGGACATTTTGTCGCATCGTCTCGTGTTCGGGTTAGAAATAGTCAACTCTAACCCGCTAACTTCTTGTCGGGTTCGTATCGGGTTATTGTGTTCTCTCATAAATTCCTGTGTCATGTTCGTGTCATGACATCTCGTGTTCATGACAGAATTCTCTCAATCCTAACCGACCTGTTTAGCTTTTTTTGTTATCATTTTAGCTTTTTGTGTTATCGTGTCGTGTACTCGTGTCATATTTGTGTTCAATGTTAGAAATAGCTGACCCTAACCACTAACTTTGTGTCGGGTTCTCGTGTCGTGTTGGAAATTGCACCCCTGGTGTTTAGGCATGTGTGATGCATGTCTGGAGAGTGCAGTGTTGTGTCTGGATACGTAAGGCCGGTTGAGTCGTCCATGTTTCTTAGTTACAACAAATCTGGATACGTTAGGCCGGTAAATGTGTTCATGCTTCTTAGTTCCTACCATCCAAACTAGCCAGCGTTATTCTGTTTCAATAGACTTACTGTTGGACTTATCAGTTGAATTCTTTTTCTTCTGTTACCTTAGGGAGGGACTCAATGTAGTTCTCAGGGATCTCCATTTCTGATAGAATTTGAGCATTTATGGCCATTGATGCTTTGAGGACTTGGTTTACAGAATCTTTCTGAAATTTCAGCCATTTTCGCGATACATCCGACAGTCCATCTTGGGGAACTTTAACCGTCGGTAGCCACCATTTGTCGTCCCTCTTGTTTCCTTTCTCGGATTCATCAGCATTGTTCGATACGTACCAGAACTCATTCTGGTCTCTGAAGTTATCTAGGCAGTCCTGTTCATTTTCATCTGATCAGATAACTGGAAACTTGTACCAAAAGAACACTAACTTGAAGACCCTGCGCGGTTACTGTTTTCAGAATCAGTTTTGTAAAAGCTATTCAAGAATCAAAACTGAATGTCAAAACATAATTTGAAGTTCGAAAACATGCTCCAAATGTTTTCTAACCGGGAAAATAACAAATGTTTTCTAACCAGGAGAATTGGTTATTTTCCCGGTTAGAGAACAGAATACCAAATAAATCCTGGAAATATTTTCTGAAAACAACCACCAAGCAGGGGTTAGCAGTACACTCCATTTCTTATTCTTACAAGGAGCATCGCGTCGAGTTTGCGCAAGGCTGGGATATTCATGAGCAGATCTCTTCGTTGTTGCGTCACCATTATCTGTCAACAACATGAACTAGATTAAGGAACAGGATAAGATACAATTTTCGGTACGCTGTTCAAAAGAATATATACAATTTTTGGTATTTAGATAAGGATGATATGGAGAGAGAGATTCCACCTCCATATTTGTGCCATCCTTTGATTTTTGTTGAGAAGGAACAAATTCAACAATGTAATCTGTTACTGACAAAAGCCAATCTATTTCTTTTCTCCACCTTGCTTTCCTCTCCGGAGACATAGGCTCTAACTTCCTTTGTTCTCCAAAAACAGAAGCTGCAACCCATCAGAAAACCAAAAGAAAATGGCATGAATTAGAATCTCACACGATTTTCGAAAACACCGAAAATTTGTATTCGAGGAAACATTTGAAGAAAAAAATTTGACAGAAACACTTTTTAGAGTTGAATTTGAAAGGAAAAAAGAGGAAAAATTTAAGGAAAAATTGACAGAAACACTTTTACAGGTGAATTAGGAAATAAACTTGATTACCGGCGAGATTAGTGATGGCATTTGACAAGGCCAAAGCTGATGAAACTCCCTTCCCACCACCTGACATGTCTTCTCCCAAGAGCAGCTTAGAAAATCTTTCCTTCATTAATTCCATATCTGAGCCAAACAAAAATTTCAACAAGATGTAATCCGAAACTGAGACATTTCCAATCTCATTCAACCATCAGAATAGGAATGTATGTCCATGCATTACGCAAAAACTATAGATTTCTCATTGAGGTATAAACGCGCGAATGGATCAAATGGGTTCGATAGAAATTCAATCAATGTATCTATCAAATGTGAATGTGTGTGAAAATTGAAACATTTTTTGAATGCCAAATGGTATACCTGAAGGCTGTTGGTCCTTGCTACGGGGACTTAAAACCCTCCCGCCCTCTTTGCTCAACCGTGAAATTGGACCCTTTTCACCAGATGGATTGAACACAGATCCTATTACTTCTATTGGTGCAACCCTTGCGCCGTGGCTCCTAAAGTGCTTATCATCAATGGCTTCTCCACCATTTTTGCCTTCAGATAATAAACTCTGAACCTGTCTTCCTGGAATCTCCAACATCTTTTTCAATTGAAAAGACCTCGATACCTGGATGCCGCTTTCTTCTCTAACCATTATACTACTTTTACGTATTAACAGTATAGGAAAGTATGAACATGAGCAATATATTAAATTAACTCAACAATGAGAAAATCTTAATTTAATGTTTCTGAAAGAGAAAAATGAAAATGGAGGAAACCCTTTTCAGGAATGAAAGGATGGAGATGAAATGGTAAAGGGTTTTTTTTCTCCTTGATTTCTTGTTGAGTTGAAGATGATCAAGAGGGATTTGGAAATAGGGACGTTTGCGTGAAGAAAAAGGATAAACAAAAGGAGATGGAGTTTTTGTTGGATTTATTTTTGGAAATTAATGGTTGGATTTGTCAATTCTTGCTGAAAAGTCTGGGAAAGACATGCAATGACAGCTATATATCTGTAAACTAACTGCTTTTTCTCTACGACAAGCAACTAACTTTTCCCATACCCCTAGCTTTCTCCTTTTCTAGACGGGAATAACTACAATACACACCGTTTAAAAGTGAATAGTATATTTATCTATTGTATGATCTTTATTATGTCACCTCAGGGAAATCATAACTTTTTTAGTGTCTCGTAATTTTTATATCAAAAACTCGTAACTTTTTTCCAAAATATGATTCATAACATTTGGCGCGCCTCGTAACTTTTGTACAAAATAATTGTAACTTTTATACAAAAAAATCTTAACTTTTTATTCACAAGAGTTAATCGATTCGTAACATTTTTAGGTGTGCGTATTTTACATACCTAAATAGAGGTGTGTATTATAGCCATTTCTTTCGTAAAAACTAAGAAACTTCTGACAAGTTTAATTTTTTCAAACCTCAAGTTAGTGGTTAAACAAAAGGGTAAAGGCACAATATTGTTGGTCATTCTCTTCTGTAAAGTCAAAATTTTCCAGGTATGCATGGCACTTTTTCTTTGCAAATCCAAAAGCAGTTTTGGGACGTTGATTGCAAGGCATTGGCTTGAGATAACTAGTAGTTTTGCAAAGTTCACCAACTTTGGCCCTTTTTGTTGTATGACACACCTAATTGCTTAATTTGTATTGTTGTGCCACATCAAAAGTTTGCATTTACTATATTTTATATAACTTAAGATATCGTGATTTTTGTTTGTTTCAGGTGGTCTACTAATCATCAAAAACCCTAAAATTGGCCGGAGAAAAAAATTACCCAACATCTTCTTGTTTAGGCTTCCTTCCAGTCCCCGATAAACAATCCAAGTCACACCGCAAGATTTTTTGAAGCAGAAGATGTTTTAGTGCCTTTTTCTTCCTTCCATGATCTATGCGCGATAGACCGTCCCGTGGTCTAACACTTAGTGACGTTTTCTGAGACCTCTGTAAAACCTAATAAAATTTGTTTCCTTCAATTTGCCTTCCGTTACAAATTCTTCCCATGGGAACACCTCAAACGAACTAGAATCGTCTCTCCGAAGGTTCATCTTCCATGTTTTCAATTCACCATCTGTTAAAAATATAACCACCAATTCGTCTCCTTGCAATAGTTGAAAGTACGGTAAATTGTTGACCATAGAGTCCAAGGGAATGAGCAGGCGAGGATGACCACTCATCCCCAAGTTCAATTCAAAGAGGAAATTATGTGGCTGGAATATTGTACCATTTTGTTCTTTGGAATTATTATCTGAACCCTCTGCTTCATGTTCAAGATTTTTGCATTCTTGGGCTCGAGGGTTTGTTATTTATTCCAAATTCGCTTTTGGTTTAGGGATAGGATGAAAACCATCGCCCGACATGGTTTCTCGATAGAATGTTAGAGAGAGAGAGAGAGAGAGAGAGAGAGATGGAACTTGTTTCTTGAGAGAATGGTTTCTTGGGATTGATACTAGAGCAAACTGAACTGAAACAGGGTAATGTGGTATATATATATAGAGTCCCGATCTAATCCGGGAATCCCAGATCCAGGACTCTACCTTCTTGATATTTTTTTGAAAATCCGAGTTGTCTAATGTGTTCAAAAAGTGTTTTCAAGGGTCCACTCGGAAAATCTTCAAAAAAAAAAAAAAACCAAAAAGGGCTTGATCCAAGTAGTTTTTCACAAAATTGTAAATATACAGTTTTTCCTGGATTGGAGGTTTTTTGGTGTTTTGATGCTTTTAAAAATTGTTTTTGGGAAATCCGAGCCGTCCAATGTGTTCAAAATGTGTTTTCAAGGGTCTACATGGAAAATCTTTTAAAAAAATACCGGGAAGGGCTTGATCCAAGCAGTTTTTTGCAAAAACTGCAAAAACTGTATATTTAGAATTTTGCGAAAAATTGTTCGGATCAAGCCATTCTTGGTATTTTTTTTGAAGATTTCCCGCGTTAACTCTTGAAAACACCTTTTGAACACATTGGATGGCTTGGATTTTCAAAAAAATATCAGGAAGGTAGAGTCTCGGATCCGGGATTCTCGGATTAGATTGAGACTCTATATGTATATATATCTATGTGTGTGTGTACAGTCCACTTCCAGTCAGGGCTCTCGGATTTTTAAAAAATTTGGACCTCCACTTTCCGGATTGAATTTTGACGATTTGAATCGTCTAATGTGTTTAAATGTGTATTAAATGGTCTCTGCGAGAAATTAGCAAAAAAAAAAAAATACCGGGAAGGGCTTGATCCGAGCAGTTTTATGTCCATTATTATTATTTTTTTCTGATTTCTCGTGGGAACCCTTGAAACACATTTTAAATACATTGGACGGTTCGGATCGTTGAAATTCAATCGGGATCTATGACTTGTGAATTTTTTTAAAATCTGGGATCTTGGACTGGAAGTAAATTGTTTATATGTATATATGTATACATGTTATACATGTGTACATATACAGGATGTACACATATACATTTCTACACGTGTGTACATGCATATGTATACATATGTATATGTGTGTATATATAGATATATATAGAGGAATTATCTAGTTTAGGATCCCTAAGTTCGGGACTCATAGTTTTGAATCAAATTTTCATGATCCGAATAGTCCAATGTGTTTAAAACGTGTTTTCAAGGGTCTCCGCGAGATATAATCCAAAAAAAAACTGGGAAGGGCTTGATCATATAATTGTATAGGTATAGTTTTTGTGAAAAACTGCTTTGGATTAAGCTCTTCCGGGTATTTTTTTTGACGATTTCTCTTAGGGACTCTTAAAAACACTTTTTAAATACATAGGACGGTTTGAATCATGCAAAAACATGTTTTAAAACCTTCAAAATTTCAATAAACCTCCAATCTGGGATCTTGGACTATATATATATATATATATTCCCTCATTAAATTTCCGTGAGAACCTCAAGGATTGGGGTCGAATCTCAACGATCCAAACCGCTCAATGTGTTTAAAACGTGTTTTTAAGGGTTATTGCGAGGAATCGCTAAAAAAAAATACCTAGAAGGGTTTCATTTGAGCATTTTTCGATAAACTTTATATGTACTGTTATTATGAAAAACTATTTGGATGAAGCCCTTTCGGATATTTTTTGGGTGATTCCTCGCGTTTGCCTTGGAAAAAAGTTTTTAAACATGTTGAGTGGTTCGGATCGTCGAAATTTGGCCTGAAAAATAAAAAAAATGGGCGGTCCTCACGAAGGAGATTTGTGAGGGAGTCCTTAGGAGATCATGATTGTGTAAGTGTGTGTGAGTGAGTGTGTGTATATATTTATATATATTTAGCCGGATTTTCTAGTCCACACCTCCTGTAAATGAGGAAAAAGTGATTTTTTTTTTGCGTTGCAAATTATTTTTGAAAAATCCGAGCCGTCCAATGTATTCAGAAGGTATGTTCAAGGATCCATGTGAGAAATCTTTAAAAAAAAATACTGGGAAAGTCTTGATCCAAGATACAGTTTTTGCGAAAAGTACTTGGATCAAGCCTTTCCCAGTATTTCTTTTTTTGAAGATTTCTTGCATAGACCCTTGAAACACCTTCTGAACACATTGGACGGATCGGATCGTCAAAAAAATATTTGGATCATCGAGGTCCGAAAGTCCGGATTAGAAGTGCCCTATATATATATATATATATATATATATATAGAGAGAGAGAGAGAGAGAGAGAGAGAGAGAGAGAGAGAGAGAGAGAGAGAGAGAGAGAGAGAGAGAGAGAGAGAGAGAGAGGAGGGGTGTTGTTATAGGTGGTAATTGACAACACCTTTGACTGACGACTTTTTTGAATTATTACAAACGGTAAAGCACAAGTTGACTTGGATCCTTTGTTGGGGGCTGGAAGGAGGCCCTAACAACTAGAAGAGGATTTGGAAGAAACAACAAACCCAACCCCCAAGAACGCAAAAATCTAAAACCTGAAGCAGAGGGTTCAGATAATAATCCCAATGAACCAAATGGTACAATATTCCACGCTCATAATTTCCTATTCGAATTGAACGTGGTTATGAGTGGCCATACCTACTTATCCCCTTTGACTCGATTGTCAACAATTTACCGTACGTTTCCACTGCTGGAAGGAGACGAAGTTGTTGGTATATTTTTAACAGATGGTGAACTGAAAACATGGAAGATGAACCTTCAGAGAGATGATTTTGGTTCGTTTGAGGTGTTCCCATGGGAAGAGTTTGTAACATAACGCAAATTGGAGGAAATAAAATTTTATTGGGTTTTACGGAGGTCTAAGAAAACATCACTAAGTGTTAGATCACGCAAACGGTTTGTCGCGCATAGACCATGGAAGGAAGAAAAAGGCATTAAAGCATCCTCTGTTTCGAAAAATCATGCGTTGTGACTTGGATCCTTTATCGGAGACTAGAAGGAGGCCTAAACAAGGAGGGCTAAAGCATCCTAGGTAATTCTTTTTCTTCGTCCAATTTTAGGGTTTTTGATGATTAGTAGACTACCCTTTTTTCTTTTTCTTTTTTCTAGAAGAGAGAAAATGCATTAATCAACCAATCCAAACAAATACAACCACCTAAAAAAGTTTATAAAAAAAAAAGAAATTAAAAACATTAAGGAAAAAGGAAAAAGAACCATCGGAGCCTGATGTTGCCGCTGTCACACTAGAGCTGCCACCGCCGTCGGTGTTGGAGCTCACATCTTGAAACTCCAAGTCTGGCTCCGCTTGTCCAAAAATCAAGATTTCGGCTGCCCATAGCTCTAGGAGAGAGATCCGGTCGTCCATGGGGAGTTGCCGGCAATCCAGAGGGGAAGTACAGAGGGGAGGGGAGGGAAGGAGAAGAGAAGGTGGGAGAAGGTGGAAGGGGATCGTGGGGGAGGGGGGCTGTGAGGTGGCAGGGAGAGGCTTCTCCCATACTCTTCTCTAACTCACTCTATCTCTCTCTAGACTCTTCTCATCCTTGATTAGTACACCACCTGAAACAAACAAAAATCAGGAAAAGTTTTGGACTGGATTACTGGAAAGAGGCCTAATTTGTATTTTTGTTTGTTTGGAGTACAAAATAGGCTATGTTTGATAAAACTGAAAACTGAAAGCTAAAAATTAAGTACCGAAACTTGAAAGCTGAATTTTTTAAACTAGAAAGTTGTTTGATAAAACATATTAAGCATAAATTTTTTTTTAAAAAATGGTTCTCATTGTCTTTTAATTTTACTAATGGTCATCATGTATTTGTGGTAGTGGTGGAGTGGTGATTGGGAGGTGGTGGCGAGGTGGCGGTGGAGTAATGGTGGTGGTGGAATGATGGTGAGTTATTGTGGCAGTAGAGTAATAGTGGTGGTGGTGTGATGGTTATGGCGTGGCGGTGGTGGTGGGCTGAGTGGAATGCTAGTGGTGGTGGTGGTGGTGGTGGTGGAGGAGGAGTGGTGGTGGTGAAGTGATGGCAGTGACGTGACAATAGTGGTGGTGGTATATGGGTAATTGCTGGATGTGGGCGGTGGGGCAATAGTGGTGGTTGTGGTGGTAGCGGTGGTGCAATGGTGGTGGTTGTGGTAGTGGTGGTGGTTGTGGAGTGGTGGTGATGGTGATGGCGGCGGTGTGATGGTTGATTGTAAGCACATAGGAATTCAACTAGAATTAAGTAGTTCAAAGTTATTTAATTTTTATCAATTTTTTAGCCTACATTTTAAGTGACACTTTATCTGTTAAGTAACATAAAATGCGGTTATCAAACCTACTTAATGACTTATTAATTAATTGATTCAATTTTAAGTGTTAAATCTGTGTTATCAAACAAGACCATAGCCCAGATAAGAAAAGTACTGGTACATAAATACATTATCCCTTAATGGATTGAGCCCAGAGTTCAGGGCCATAGCCCAAATATTCATGGGTATTGGTTTCCTCCTTCGGGCCTGTTTGGATTCCTCCTTTTTTACATTTTCATTTCACGAGCTCATTTGGTAGAGTAGCGTTGCAAGCTATATGGCACTTTCCTCTTATGTAACCGTTTTTTTTCATACGTTTACATGTGAATTTACAAGACTAACCATTCATTTATACTTTTCTCTTATTTCTTTTCTTTTTTTTTTTTTCACATTTGGAAAGGCAACATTAAAAATTTGCATTACAATAGAACAAAAAAGAAAAACAGGAAAAGAGGTGCAATCATAAAAAAGCAGAGTGATGAAAATCAATTATCCAAAATTACTTAAAGTCTGCTGCATTGTTTGGGATTTGGGTTGCTGCTGTGCACATCCGGACCGCTAGTTGCTCAGATGGACGGCCCAAATTTCATCTTGCACGCACGACAACGAACGGTTCGGATGCAAAGGTGTGAAGTAAAATCTAAGTCGTTCATCTAAGAAACGGATGGCTCGGATGTGGAGCACCTGCTTTACAGGGGCTGCGCAATCCTAGGTCCCATTATTTGCTTGAGTATGAGCTGTTCACAAGTACTTCAAAAAAAAAAAGTACTTCAAATTTCAGTATCCCTTCGTTTGGCTCATATTTCTTTCAAATTTTCACTTTTCTAGGCAAAGAACAGTGACTCCAACGGCACATTAATTTATCTTAGCAGCAAAAAAGTAAGCAAGGGGTTGTGAATCAGGTAAACCATAAATATAGGCACCAAAAGAGGAGAAGGAACCCAAGCAAAAACAGCAAGAGTCCTGTGACTTCACTTAATGGCATGTCTCTTAGGCTTTGCTTTTCAATTACTGTACTTTTTATAGTTCGACAGCTAGGGTGTCCGATTCAGCTTACGTGCATCTCGACTAATTTTTTCAGCCATCTATGCCGGGATTAAGAAATTCGTGAAAAATTAATTTCTTGCAGCCTGAACTCAAAATCAAACCTTGGTCAAGCAAATTCGCAAACCAACCGAACTAACTCTTGGGTATTCGAATTACTGGCATTGCATTGACCTAGCTAGGGTGGCAGATTAGAGTATCTTGTCCTTGAAACTAATGTTTATTTTCCACGTGGATTCTTGCTGTTTTTGCTTGAGTTAGGTCCTAATGTTTATTTTGCCACTTGGATTCCAAGTTAAATGCAGATTCTTGGACCACCATTTTATTTTAATGCAGTTGTAACTGGCTGATTGATAGCTTCTCTTACTAAAAAAAATTATGGTCATACCTTTTCTTCACTTCAAAGGCCGGAAGTGCAAAAGAGATAGTCCATGTACAAAATTATATTCATAATTGATTACAGTAGCCACATGATTGAATCACATTTACCTTTAAAATAGTGGACAAGAAGTTTGGAATCGAGGATAAACCATCAATTTCTTGTGAAAAATGTGAGCCAATGATGTGGTTATTGACTAATCAAATGTTTTTTTTTTCTCCGAAATGATGATCTACTCGGCCGGTTCTAAAATACTAGTTAAGAGCTCACATAATTGAAATGGGACTGGAAATAATATTTACGACTTAGTTGAGTGCATATATTGTTTTGATAACTTAAGTGTTCAGTCTAGTTTATGCGCTCGTCAATTAAACTTCGAGGACCAATTAACATGAGATCCAATTAAAGTCGTAACCAAGTCCCCGTATAAACTGGCTCCGAAAGAATTGATGGTCTCTGAGAGATTCTGAACCTGAGATGGTGAGACCTTAAAAAGCAAATGTAGATATGTACGGTACTTATTAAGTACCTATAAAATTGAAAGTGATATATCATAACCTGGTTTGATTTTTCATTGGAAATTTGAAAAATGGTCAGATGATATTAATTGATTTTAAACAGGGCAAGTGTTAGATGGTTTAGGTCTCAACCATACATGTAACTCATTTATGCAGGTATAATTAATAAGTTCTCCGTATAGAGACAGAATATGTACCAGCCCAATCTTGAGAAATAAATAAATCAGTGTAAGTAACGACTCACCTAACCAAATCTAATATTCCATGGAGATTTATATATTATCCTACAAGAAAACAGACAAACCTAAAAGAACCCTATGTTTTAAACTTCAGTAAACCAAATGGAAAATCTGGAATAAAGAAGCCCTAATATTTAAATCCCAACTAACCATTATTTGGATTCCAAATAGCTTGTCTTCAACCATCCAACATCGACCTTTGCGTTTCACCTAGAGATTGGGGATCTTGTAGTGCCTAGCCGTATTACAAGGTTATAGTGCGACATCTGAGCTGTTAATTACACAATTAATCCAGATTTCATTTTAGCACTTGCATGGTTTGAGTCATCCATTGCCGAGATGAAATTCAAGTCAGGATCAATGACTCGGATGCCGCAATACAGGATTGTACTACGACTCCGAACTAGGGTTATTTACCAGCCGGTCCACTTTTGGACCTCCATTTCCCACGCGCTCTAGCCTTTTGGAAAAAAAGCTCCGTTCGCTCCAGATGGGATGAGCAACTCTTCTGACAAAAGCGGCGGAAAGTCAAGCCTTGGGTAAAAAAGCGCCCACGTACTTTCTCTCTACCCACCCCACCTAAACCCCAAGGTACCTTATGAAAGTAACTCAATTTAAATTCTAGGATATCCTATGAAAGTGTCTAAAATCTTAGGATACCTATGAAAGTGTCTAAACCACTAAAAATCCTATAATAGGAAAGTGCACCATAAACCTAAATCCTAGGGTACCCTATGAAAGTGTGCCTTAACCTAAACTCTAGGATATCCTGTGAAAGTGCCTAAAGTCTTAGGGTACCTTATGAAAGTGTCTAAATTACTAAAACCTTATAATATGAAAGTGCACCCTAATTGTCTAAGCCTCAAAAAAGAGTGATTGACCTTAATGGAGTTAGTGATAATTAAAAAGAATGATTGAATTGTCGGTGGTAATAAAAATTTGTTTTTTTGTACTGGCCCGTAATAAAACCTCTGAACTACATGCTAGCCTAATGGTGGACTAGCAGGTCTAGGGTTCAACTCCCATGGATATGAAGTTGGCTTGATGTAGTAATCTAACAAATAATGACAAACTAACATCCTATCTTTTGGTAATTAAAAATAAATAAATCCAATATTATCCCATTCCCTATAAATCTTGTTAAACTCTTAAATCCAACTGTTCGATTATTAGCCATGGAAAGTTGGAAATCTTGTGAAGAAAGAGTAGATTCCACTCTATATAGCAGTTGGTTGAAGTTCAAAGCAATAGATCGTTGACTTGTAACTCCATTTTTGTGTGATCCTAGCAATCCTTCCTCTGCGGAGCCCATGAGATTAGTCAATTAGTCGAGGTGCATGCGAATTGGTCAAAACATCCGATTATCAAAAGACCAGGCCGAGTCAGTGGGGGGACCCTGTCGGGCTCCTTCTATCGTTATCTTTCGCCAACCGTTGGTCCAGTTTTCATTCATCCAATTAGGCAATTTTGGACTAGGGTGCATGAGCTCTTTTGGCATTGGGCAATTTTGGACAAACAATAAAGACAAAAAAAATGAAACGTAAGTAACCTAGAACGACAAGGCACTCTCTGAGGGCATGGAATGTCTTTTTTTGTCCGAATCTCCACAATAATGTCTCTATTGGATTCTCCAATCGAAATACAGGAAAACTCCATTCAATTCTCTATGAAAACAGAGTTCTACGAGTTCTCCCCATAACTGAAAGAGCATTTCGAGATTTTCAAACATATTCTAGGCCAGATCAAAAAAAAAAAAAAAAACATATTCTAGGGTTCGATGTGAGTATTGACAGCAAAGCTAAAGATTCACGTAAATATATTACTAAATGAGTGTGAAATATGAATTTCTTGAACCGTCTATTATTGTTTTCACTAATGGGATTTGTTCACATTATTAATGGCCAATCAAGCTACTATTTTGTACCGTCTATTATTAATGGCCAATCAAGCTACTATTTTGCACAAATTTTCAGATATTTGTCAAAGTATCAAAATGAACAGTTCATATCATTGTTTTAGCTTTAGAAACAACTCATATTAGTCCAAAATTGGAGAGGTCTAAATTAACAAAAACTAGAGCTGAGTCTATTCCCGTTTTGATAAGGAGGGGGAAGAGTTGAAAAAACTTGATTTTTTTTTTTTTGGGGTGCTTGGGATATGGGAGAGTTGAAATTGTGAATTTGTGATGAAAAGGAAAAACATGGGGAAAAAATAAGAATAAAAGCTATTAATTTTTTAGTTTTAAAGTGGATTAAGAAAATGTCAAGAAGTACTATACTGTGAACAAGATCATAGAATTTGTTTAGTTATCCATAAATAAATAATGGGTTTTGCTAACGTGTGCCCAATAGACACACCTTAAACACACAAACAAACAAAAATAACACATACTCCAATACACCTTTTACACTTTTCAATACACTTTTCATATATTTCAATACACTTTTTCAACCTTAATGTCTGCCTATTAGGCACACATTAGCATTTTCCATAAATAATATCTTCAAGATCATATTAGGGTTTTCACCACCCTTATATATGCTGCGGGAGGAGACGGTTTTACACTTGATGAATGTTTTCTTCCTCTGTAGTAATGGCTTTTCTTTCAATATCCTTCATTTTCACTCAGGGTTTTTTCCTCTTGACTGTCAAATTTGAGAAGTTCTTAGCATTTGCTTCTCTGTTCGTTAATCTCAGCTTCCCTTTCATCGTTGATGTGCTGGTTCAGATTCTAATTGTTGGTGGCGATGATTCTCTGACAAAGGAAGGCAGTGGTGGTGGCAGTCCATTGACGAATTAGATTGATCGATTGGCTTGCCGGCCACGTTGCTACGGGTGTTTGAATTTTTAATTAGTTTTAGTTTTTCTTTTGTTTGAAGGAGCGCGAAAGAGACTTATTCTTTAGCTTGGAGAGGTAGTAGTGGTCTCAGTGCATGTACTAGACACTTTTATAACTTTCTAGTCTATTTATTAAGGATGAATGCTCCTTGTAACTTGTAAGTGATTATCGTGTGTACATGTATTTCCTATCAATTACTCTTAACTACGTTATTATCATTTTGACAAAAAAAAAAAAAGTTTGAAAAAGTACCTACTTAATTCAAAATCTAAACATAACTTGAAAATTCGAAATACAATTATTCATATTTCCTCCGCAGTCCCAAACAGCCATGATGAAAGTACAAGTAAATTATAAAAATAACTAGACTCCGTTCAATTCTCTAGAATGTTGTATAGGAAAGTTAGGGTTAGGAAAAATAAATTGTAGTGAAGTAAATGAAAGAGAAATCTATTTTCCTGTAAGTGTGCATTTGACAAATGGATTGTTTATGAAAACTGAAATTTAATTGTTATTTTGCCTAGAAAAATAAACTTACGGGAAACTTCTTTTATCATGATTCATTGTTTATTTCAAATAAAGTTAGCATGCATGTTGTCCAATCTGGGCCATCCGTGTTTGGCGATGGACTCGGATCACATCTTGTCCAAACACATCCGAACCGTCTGCTACCAAACAAATCCGAGTTGTCCATTGCCGAGCACAGACGGCCCAGATTGGAGACAACATGGATATTGTTCCTTTAGAGACAACACCATCCCACAATTCTACGATTTGCTACCTTTGAATCATCTTGCAGCTATAAAATATCTAGCCCTTTTGTCTTTTTTTTTAAAAAAATTTGAGTTTCGATCATAATTTTTTTTACTCGTTTGATTCCTCTTGTTAAGACAAACCAATAATTTACAATAATTTGACACGAAAAATGAAAAAAATTGAAGGAAAAGAAAAAGAGCCAATTGTCTTATTAAACCAAACCAGATTGAAGTATTGTTAGCAATCACCGTCTATGAAAGCTTAAAACATAGTAAATAGATAATATTGTTATCAATTTTCGACAAAACAAAAATAAGAGAAATAAAGGAGAGGGAGAGAGCGTTGGTGAAAAAAATTTGAGAATAGAGGGAGGAGAGAACTTTTATGCGACCCTAAATTCCATATCTTTTTTAGGATCTGTTTTTGGGTAAAGTAAGTCTTGCTCGAAAAATCAATTTCCCAAGTAATATTATTGTAACTGAACACTCAAAAATATATTTGAAAGTTAACTCTCTCATCATTTCGTGATATCTTAACGGGTTAACTTTTGAAAACACTCCAAAAGAAGGAGTAGTTACTTTCTTTGTTAGCAAATATTTACCGCATTTATTATTGTTCTATTTTTTTGAAGTTCATATTTATTTTTTTCTAATTTTATCCCCTTTGTTTTCAAAAATGTTTCTAAGTTTATCTTCTTCAATCTTCAAGGGCATTTTCATGGTAGTCTCCCTATCACAACGGTACACACACAGTATTCACTTCCTAAAATGTGAACCCCACCTTCCCTCGCCTATCTTTTCGAATGAATTTGGCACTCTGCAACACAAATAATCAATTGCACCCATTAATTATACACCTCCAAATTACCCATTATTCAACTCATCTTCATTTGTCCCCCCCATCAAACAATATATATTTTTTATTGTGATTAAACAAACAAGATCAAACCTGTTCTTTCTTGGTTTTTAGAAAACAATTGATGTTCGACACAGAAGTGGGTCAGAAGATAATACAGTCAAGATTCGCCTGTTATTTTGCTCTTTCCTCCTGGATCTCAGGCCTCTACAGCTCACATGCTTGTCTACTCTCCAACTGGTAACTTTGTGGTCAATTTAGGTCTTCAATTGTTTTGGGCTCATTTTCTCGTCTGGGTCTGTCAATTTTCTCTAGTTTCTTTTGTTGTTCTTTGATATGGGTTTTGGTCAATTGTATGTTATGAATTGTTCTGCATTCCATTGGCATTAACTCATCTGGGTTTCTCGGTTAAATTTCTGGGCCTTCCTTTGGTTTTGGTTTCGCTCAATTCTTGGTTCTGAATTGTTCTGGGTTAATTTTCTCATCTGGGTTATTCAATTTCTCTTGGTTTTTGGCTGTTCTTTGATTTGAGTTTTGGTCAATTCTAGATAACGAATTGTCCTGCATTCCTTTACTCATCTGGGTCGCTCAGTTTCTGTTGTTTTTCCGGCATTTCTTTGAGTTGGTTTTTGTGTCAGTTCTTGTTTATGAATTGTTCTGGGTTCATTTTCTACCTTTCTTTGATTTGGCGTATCTTTGATTTTGGATTATGAACAGACGCTAGAGGGGATAGACTGATCAGTGTTGGGAGAGACTGTTTGTTTGCAGAGAAACTACTCAAGAATTCAAACCTATTCAGGTATCATACTTGGAATTTAATGCAAGAATGCAAAGTTATTTCTTCATTTTGTGGCCCTATATTTATGGTAACCTATATGCAGTTAAATTTTACATTTGATGCATCTCTCTCTCTCTCTCTCTCTCTCTCTCTCCATTTTGTTGTTTTCTAGAAAATGTTACAGAAATTACTGTAAAATACACTTGAAACACTGTTTTGAATTTTGAAATGGAGAATGGTCATTTTCAGGTTTCAGCAATATTTAAAAAACACATACTAATTCCTAGGTTTGGTTGGGCTTTCAGGGACGCCAAAGATGGAGAAAGGGTTCTATTTGTTTGTTTGCAGTCTGTCTTTTGAAATTTATTGATTAGAACATGATTATTTTATCAAATATTTAGTTAGATCTTTGGATTTAGCTTGTGTATCATTAGCAGCATCTGATTTATTCAATGGAATTTTTCTCTCATAGAATATGCCTCAAGACCGTCTGAGATCAGCTGTCTATAGATCATTTGTCAAGTGTGATGATCCAAAAGGAGTGGCTGAATGTGAGACAATCAGAAAATCCAAAAGCAATCCTAAAAGGTTAGAGGAAAAGGCCAAAATTCAAAAAATGCCTAAGAATTCGAATTCTTCTTCTTCCTCTACATGTGAGGAAGTAGGAAAGGAAATGGTCTCTGTAAAGGACCCAGAAGACTGTCATAACCCATCTTCCTTTCAGCTCCTAGAGGTGTCTAAAGGGGCCCAGAAGTTGAACCAAGTAATAGACTCGTGGTCGAAAGGGATGAGTTTTGATGGCAACTCTAAAGAAATCGCAAAAGATTTGTTGAAAGGGGCTCTTGATTTGCAAGAGTCTTTGATCATGCTTGGGAAGCTACAGGAAGCATCTCAATATATGGCTATGTTGAAGAAAAAGCAGAAAGAGAAATCCAAGGGGGAGAGAACTGATCAAGTGGGGATCGAGAGAACGAAATCCCTTCGCTTCACAGCGCGTAATTTTGATATGGAATTTCAGAAGCCGAGATTTTCTGATTATGGGTGTTCAAGGGATTTTCTTGAGCAGAAAGAGAAATCCATGGGGGAAAGGGTTTATGACGTGGGGCATGAAAGAACGAGTTCCCATCGATTCCTAGCTCATAATCGGAGACATTCTGATTATGAAGCTGGATTTCATAATCGGAGACTTTCTGATTATGGGTATTCAAATGAGTGTTTTGAACAGAGAGAGAAATCCACTGCAGAAAGAATTCATGAAATGGGGTTCGAAAGAACGTATTCCCATCATTTCATTGATCCTAGCTACCAAACAGGATTTCAAAAGCCAAAGCTTACTGCTGACGAGCTATTTGCTAGGGAGAGAATTCATGAAATGGGGATCGAAAAAACAAATTCCCATTACTTCATGGATCATAATTTTCAGAAGGGCTTTCAGAAGCCGAGACTTTCTGCAAATGAGAAATCCAGGGGAGAAATATTTCATGACGCGGGGTTTAGAAGAACGAAGTCCCATGACATGGGAGATAACAATGACCAAATGGGATTACAAAAGCTGAAACTTTCTGCCGAGTATTCAAGGGATTGTTTCGATGAACTTAGGACAGCAATCAGAGAGAGCCTTGCTAGGCAAAATCTTCTTCCCCCCACTTGCATTGAAAAAGGGGATTTCTGCCAAAAAAGAACACCGGACTCAGCTCCCGGTATTGCCTCAACTAGCTCAAGCCAATCCTCAATGGTTAACTCCCATGATTTTGCCTCGTCTAATAGTTCTCTCTCATCAAAGGCTCCAAACAAGCCAAAAGGCTCAAATTTGATTGCCAAGCTCATGGGTCTTGAAGAAATTCCCAGTAAACAGTTAGGAAATGAGAATATTTCCAGTCCGAGAAGAGCTGTGTTTGATATTGGCATGCCAAAGGCACGGAAGCCAGAGTCTGCTGCTTATAAGGTGGATGCAGAACAGGTGAAACTGAAAGAAATAGCTGAAACAATGCATTTCAAAGGGCTTCTGAAAAGCAATGCAGCTGAAGGGTTTCGGCTTCAATACCATGAGTCTAACGTCTCTGACTCCAAAAGGAGGTTTAGTGAAGATGCCCCACCTATTGTGATTATGAGACCTTGGCGTATTTCCAGTGCAGAGGAAAGACAGCCTCGCGTGCAAAAACTCATTCGGGAGATTGAAGCTCTTGAAATGAACGAGAATGGAGGCTGTTTAAATTCCGTTGAGATGTATACAACAGTTGCAAAGAGAAATGAAAGTCCGCCCAAAAGGATTAGCCAAGAAGGGGAGAAGAGCTCTAAAGTGGTAAAAGCAAAACCGGAAGAAATAGCAGTCGAGACTAAAGGCAAGTCGGACAGTTCTGTAGCAGTAGTCCAGCAACAGAGGAAGAAGGTAATTGAGAAGAGAGTTGATAAGGTACAAAAGGTGGCCCTATGCAGGAAGAAGCCTGCAGCAGTAGAGAATGTGAAATCTAAAGGTGTTATCAAGTCCCAGGATGAAGCCAAAGTGAACTCTCCTGTAAGAAGACCTGAGGTTGGATCAATCATTTCAAAGAGTCGTACGTCCCAACAGAAATCCACATCTACAAGCATCATTTCTAAACACGCAAAACCAGCCATATCCCAGAACATTGGTGATCGAAAAAGGAATTGGAATAATGAAAGGCCAGTCGAGGCACCCTTGGCTGCTGATTTTGTTGTGAGTCCTGATATTCCCTCTTTAATATCTTTACCTTCTGTTTAAACTCTTATTAATATGCGGATGAAATTTTTTAAATTTGCTTCATATCAAATAGACCTATACAGCAGGCAATTCCATGTTGAAAAAGGAACAGCCTTTAGAATCATCTCGAAATGAAGGACATTTTGGAGAGAAGATTGATGCGATATATGTTAATGCAGGAGGAAAATGAAAACCTAGAATGCAAATATGGTGACAAGTTGGTTGATCTTAGTTGTGAAAATGAAGCTGCTACGACAATAATCAACCCCGCAGCTGCAGATCGACCTCTCACTGACGAAGGGACAGATGCCACTGAAATTCAGATTGAAGGTACGGCACATTCTTATTAAAGTATTGATGTAATTTAGCTATTATTTTCATTAGTGTTGCCAACGCCTTCAGAGAAAAAGATACACTTTATGTTGTACTTGGATCACGAATTTGTGGAGCAATTTGCTAAGGAAAAGGAAAACAACGGTGAAACAAAACAAAAAATTCGGGTTCTTCACTTCACTATCTTCTTCTGTTTCCAAACACAGTTGTAGGTCTTTGTGATTCAAAGGATGGAAACCATAAAACATTCAACATTTACAAGAAGTGGAATGACTCATCAACTATGTTTAGTATCTGTATAGTCCTATTTGGAGATCGAGAATATTTTAGGTACTTGCATCTGCGACTGGGTTCAACTGGATGTATTTTTAATGGACTGGTTTTCTGTTTAATTGCAGAACAATGCACTCGCAGCCAGAATTCTCCCGACAATGTTCTATTGCAGACTACCATGCACGAAAGCTTCATCAAATCAGATGAAGAAACCAAGCACTGCGTAAGTCAGAACATAGCTGAGACGAAATGCTTTGGAACAGAAACCACTGCAAAAGAGTTGTTCTTGAGCAGTCCAAAATTCCACAGTGATGCAGAGGAGCTATTTGATATCAACTCCAACAATTCAATACATTTGGAGGCAACTAGCTTACACAGCGACGAAACCAATGACAGGAGACTCTTGTTGGACTGTGCAAATGAACTCATGCAAAATAGAATCCTAAGGTATAAACAAACGTTACATCCATTGTTACTCGCTTCCAGGAGCCTTTCAAAACCATTCACTTCCCTATCTCAATTGGCGGAGGAAGTGAGCGAGGGAATAGGGACTCTGAGAAGCTACAGTAAGAATTTTGGCGAGAAATTCCATAAGGACAATCTTTTATCAGTGTTGGAGAGAGACCTGAAGTGCTGGGGTGTGGTGAGTGGGGGATGGGACTTGGGTTGGAAGCATTCATTTATGGCGGATGATGTAGAGCAAGCCGTCGGCGACGTAGAGAAGCTAGTTTTCAGTGAGTTGATAGAGGATATGTTTCCAGATTTTATCCTTTAGCATTTCATGTGTTTCCAAGCTTCTTATTTATGAGCTTTTAGAGGCTGGTTAATGCTGTTTTCTGTACAAAATGGATACCTTAGTGAGTAGGGGAATTTCTTATTGATTGTATTTGGATTGTGACACCTTGAAGCATTCTTTAATTCAATTTCTCCTTTCCTGATAAAGAACAAAAATAGTTGATCAGGTAGGGAGATGGGAATTAATTTGGCTTGGAACTATAGGGTTTTATCTTGCATTTGTAATGTGAAGTTATGGAATGATTGGATTATTGTCCAATATCTGGGAATTAAACTTAACGGGCATGTTTTTCAAACTCAAAATTGACTTATTACGTTTTACAAAACATGTCATTCTCTTAGAGTAGATTGACTTAAAAACTAAATCAAGCAAATTTCTGACTTAATTTCCGGATTGTAGGGGATTTGGTCATTGACTCCTTGGGGAATATGTAGTCCCGGCTTGTTCCGAAACTTGCGTGAGGTATAAAGACGAGACTAAATTAAATTGAGACTATTTGTCCATTTTATGAGGTATTGTTTAATACTACCACCTACTGGTGATATTATTTTGTCCGGCCTTTCATTCAATGATCGAAAATGATTATTCACTCTTGGAGAATTCTACGGTACACATTACATTGAAATTACTTCATATGAGATTTTGTGGCTCTAAATATGAGATTTTGTGGCTCTGCATATGAGATTTTGTGACTAGAGGTATGAAAAGGCATACGGAATGCATCCTCATACGGATAGTCACAAAATCTCATATAAGTCAAAAAAATCTCATATTTGGAGCCACACAATCTCATATTTGAACCATGTGGAGTTCGTGCAGACCTCATAAGGATAGTCACAAAATCTCATATTGGAACATCAAATCTCATATCTAGTCCCACAAACTCTCATACGAGTAATCACAACAATTAATATTGGAACCGTCACAAAATCTCATATTAGAACACAAAATATCTTAATTAGTCCACAAGTTCTCATATTGGTAATCACAACAATATATATTAGAGTCCACAAATTCTCATATCGATATACATAGGAGTATCTTATATAGTCAATGGTCAAAGGTGGCACAAAATTCCACACATCATATGTGGCACAATCTCGGTCATCCATCCTTATGGGGTGCTGTTCGGTTCTTTTACTTCTTTGCAATGAAAAATAATTAAGTGCGAGCGTGCTAGAGAGAGTTTCAATCTCATCCCTCAGATTAACTTTGGAAAAACCAAATCTAATCACACGATTGTGTTTTTAATGGTTTAATTACCTCAATTAAGAGGATTTTTCTTTATAAGTGAAGAAATGTAACCAATATACTTAGGATATTAAAGAACAATAAAGAAACAAGATACTTCGATTGATAAATTAAAGGTAAACTTACTTCGAAATTGCCTTCAATTTCAAAATACAACGTGATGAGAATTTCGAACAGATGATTGTTACAAGAACAATCGAAATTAATCCTAAACTACTTCCTAATCTACTACCTAATCTACTTCGAACTGAGTTCGAAATCCTAAACTACTTGCCAATGAACAAATCAATCATCATTTTGTTTGATTGCTGTTTGTTGAAGATTTGTCCGGGCTTTTTCACTTTTCAATTTCTTCTATTTATAGACGTTGCTGGTTAGTTGAATTTCCCACTCAATGAATTTGAACTTGACTTGCTTCGAACTCAATCTTTCATAGTTTGAATTGACAATTTGTTCCCTCCTCCACGTTTGAATTTGAATTCTTGTTAGTCTTCTTCCAAAAGCTTCTTATTAAATCTGCACCATTGCTTGAATTAACCCAAATGATTATATTTTAAGAAGATAACTACTTTTCAAGATGTAATCCACGTGTTCTAACTGCTAATAGTTTTGTATCACAAATTTACACATGGACTTCATACATTTAGCAGTTAAAGTCATAGCTTCGAATTTGATTTTCTGTATTGACACTACTTCGTAACTGCCAATAACTGTTCTTTAAATTGAGAAATAATACGACATCGTATTTACTCAATTTCAAATCAATAATCCAATGTATTTTCATTGACAAATATTTGTCAATATTTGACATCCATGATTACGTGCCAATTAATTATTGAATTTGTTAATTTATATGTAAACAGGTGCATACCATACGCATTTCGTACCTCTAGCCACAAAATTTCATATTTGGTGCCACAAAATCTCATATTTGGAACAACAAAATCTCATATGGATTAATTTTTAGGGGGTGTGTACTGTAGCAACACTCCTCACTCTTTATTTCATTCTTCCTATGGTCCAAATAAAATCTAATAGAAATAGTTCTATTCTATATTCATCACATATATTGTACGATGTATGATATAGAATCACATATATACTATTTCAGAGAGGTGTGTCGATTTCTTCTATCTACATCTTTAATTTTGCATTTTTCAATCCTTTTTTTTCTTTTTAAATAATTTGGTAACTAAATGTGGCCCAGGTGTGGTTCGGAAATTTATACGACGGACTCTTGTTCACTGTAACCACCTTTGTTGGATGATAAGGATAGCAAGGGGTTGGTTGGACACATGTTTTTGTCAAACCCGAACCGAATGTGAAATGTGCAACCACAACATGCCGATTTTTTCAAATTACAAATCAAAAATGAACCTGCGATTAAAAATTGGATAAAACCCCAACCCGATTGGTGCATATCGGTTCGGGTATTCATCAATTCGGATGAAATTCCCATCCCTAAATGGGCGGCAGTGAAATTCCCATCCCTAGATGATCATTTTCATGGTTGTGTAGCTAATAAAAGTAATTTACATATGTAGTTCAAAAAATACTCCATTACTTTCCTCTTTTGATGGACTTCTGAATCTCCATTCAAAGTTTAAAACTTTTCAGATCATTGAACACTGAAATATTAAAAATATTATTCTGCTGGGTTTGTCATCATACCTCCAAATGTCATGCCTAGATTCAATTGAAATTAGGCCCAAAGCCTGCTATTTAAGCATTTGTTTTTTTTACTCAAAATTGCAACAAAATGTGCAGTAGCTTAGCAGCTACTCAACAAATTAAAATACATTCATCTTTGAACGTACATTGTGGTTCACTTCTGGCGAAGGTCAAACTCTGTTTCATTATTTGGAGACAGTCCACAGATGAAAAAAATAAAATAAATTTGAATATAGGAAATTGTTTTATTTTTTTAAGCCCTATGCCCCTATAATTTGGGAAGGAAAAACTTTTGGGTACCGAATGAGTACCACGTGGTCAAGCCTATGTGTTACCCAAACGCTACATCCGGGTTGTCTAAAAGTGTATTGGACGGCCAAAATTGAAACCCTCTCTCTTCTCTTCTCTCTCTCCGCTTTCTCTCTCCAATACACGTGCAGATGTGCACGCGGGATACCATGTGGTATCCACTCGGCATTGAAAACTTGTTCTTTGGGAAGGCTGCCAAAAAAGAAAAAAGAAAAAAAGAAAAGGTTCATATACATACATATATATGTGTGTGTGTGTGTGTGTAAACACCCATGATCCAGTCAATGATCCCAAATTGAAAGAAAAATGGTATTTTTGTGGTTTTAAAAATTGTTTTTGCATAATCTGAACCATTCAATGTGTTTAGAATGTGTTTTTAATGTTCCTTGCAAGAAATCATAAAAAATGACCGGAAAGGATTTCATCTGAGCAGTTTTTCACAAAATCTGTATATATACAATTTTATGAAAAAACTGCTCGGATCAAGCCCTTCCCAGTATTTATTTTTGATGATTTCGTGGGGGGCTATTAAAAATACGTTTTAAACACATTGGACAGTTTAGATCATGAAAATTTGATCCGGAACTATGAGTTTAGGAATTAGGGATCCCGGACTAGATAAAGACTATATATTTATGTTTGGGTAAATTTGTGTTTGTGTATGGGGCGGCACACCAACCGAGTTGCTCGAGGCTTGACTAATTCAGCAATAAATTGAGCTTAAGTATTAGACTCATATAGTAAGTGAGCCGAAATCAACACTCTAAAGGTCGGCTCGTGTATTAACAGCTCGTTTGTGGTATGTATTTTATTCTACGCATTGGTGGCCTTCGGCCCAGGTTAAAGAGGAGAAAAAAGCCCATCTTATTAATTGTTTAGGCCCAATAAGAAGATAGACTTTCTCCGGTCGAAGTCCCAAGTCAATCGTTTTCCCCATTTTAAGGTCCGTCTCATAATAGGTATTGCTTGTTTTACCATTAAATTTTTTTTGATCCAATTGTTTTACCATTAATTTGGTAGCAATAACATTTGAGTCTTGACTCTTGAGCATGAGTTCCCATTATCGTTTAAACAATATTTTTGATAATTTTTTTACTAGTTGCTTATGGCGTGAAGATAAATTATTATCTTCACATACATTACAAAAATATTATTTTACTGATTGAAACTGCATTCACTTTTGACTATATATAGTGGGAAGACAGTATTTTTAGTGGAAAGTCATCCTGGTTCGGAAGAATTTGAGTGTCTAATTCAGATAAATCCTAGGAAAAATTACCAAAACATGGTGACTAACGTATTACCACTTTAATGACATGTTCCTAAATAATCACCAATGCATGGTAACCATCCATAAATTTGACACTTTTGCCCTTAAAATTAAAACCTCCATTTTCAACTTCTTCTTCTTCTCTCTCTCTCTCTCTCTCTCTCTCTCTCACACACACACACACACACACACACACACACACACACAAAATATATCAAGAGGGTGTTTGGGAGCCCACTTTTTCACTTTTTATTTTTAACTTTTTGGTTTTTTGGGTTATGGTCAGAATGAGTTTTGGATATGAGAGAAGTGTTTGGGAGAAATATGCAGAATGCATTTTGCAAAAGTAGTAGTGTTTGGGAGAAAATGATGAAAATGAGTTATGAATTGACTTTTTACCATTTTGCCCTTGTTTACGTCATATACCATTTTTCCCTTTTTATGTATTACACAGGCATATAACTATATGAAGAGTGGTTATGACAATTGTCTTATGTAAAATAATTTTATGATAATTGTTACTTGTGATTTTATTTTAAAGCTAAGAGATAAAATGAGGTTATCTCCATACTCTAACAAGATAAAAAAATCAACAACAGTAGTGGATCTTTAGAAGATCTCCACCGTCCACTTGTGTTGTACCAAACCAAAAACCCTCTCACATGTCTCCTCTCTCTCACCGTCCAAACATATATGCACATATACATTTTTTCTCTGACAAGAACATATATATACACACATATACACACATATACACACAAAACATATATATGCACTATGATCTAGTCCTCGCAATACACGCCGACTCACCCACCATCACCATTGCCGCCTAGCTTCAAAGCGCCATGGTGGCATCGATTTTCACGCTGGCATCGAAGATGAACAAGGGCTTCGGATCAAGATTGATCCCATTTTTGTGATTTCATTGAAGAACTTGTAAGTTTTAGTGCTTAAATTTCTGGAAAATTTACTAATTCCAATTTGTTTCTTGATTAAAATTGACTAATTTTTGATGAAGAATGGGAGTAACAAAAACAGTTTCAAAACATAGGCATCTCACTTCTCTCTGGCTCGTGTGTTGTGTGGAAGGGGTAGATAAGAGAGATAAGGGAGAAATAAATGATAGGAAAATCAAAAACGAGAATGAGAAATGGAAAAGGAGCTCTGCCCCAGTTTTTTAGTTTCTCGCACTAACGTGAAAATGGCAAACGTGTTCTGGGAGAACGGGTTCTGCAACTCAGCGCCCAAACGGCAAAAACGGGAAAACAAGAATGGGAAAATGGGAAAAGAGGGCGCCCAAACAGGGGCCCACCCACCCAAAAAGCCTATTTCAATTTCCATATGCTCTTCTATGTTGTGATCTTTGTATTGGAACTGGTCTTGACCCATGTTGTAGTGCTCCATAATAGTTTTGACTTGGTCCCAATCCAATTCAAGTTCTCTATGTTCCGACTATTTCCCATCAATACTCGACAATCAAGCCTTGAAATTGAACTATAAACAAAGCAAAACCCTAAATTGTGATATGGGTCTAATGGTCGTTCAAGTTGGATTGCTTCGGGTTTGAGATATAAAGATCAAGGTCTTCTTGATGTGTTTGTGTGTGTGTGTGTGTGTGTGTGTGAGAGAGAGAGAGAGAGAGGGAGAGAGGGCGGAGGGTAAAAGTGTAATCTTGAATAGCATCACCATGTTTTGATGGATAAATTTTGGAGGCCATGTGTTACAATATTTGGCACCATCAAAGCGATGATATGTCTAGTACAGACCTTGTATTGGTAATTTTCCTTATAAATCCTATTGCTTACTATTGACTAAGTAACGTTTTTTTTGGTAAAAATGTTCCAATTAGTATTGCGGAGCACACTTTCAAAAATATCATTCAGTACACTTTTATCTCTAATATCCTATCCTTTTAATATAAATTGAGAACACTATTTCTTTATCTGAGCCATTTCAAATCTTTATATTTTCCGAATGATTGAGAATACTTGAAGAGAATTATCCAAAACTAGGCATGGAAATATGAAAAATTGTCAACGAATGCAGCTTGGGCATGTTTGTCCCGTAAAAGTGGCCTTTTAATCTTTTTATCAATTACGCGGGGAGGCTGCTGTGCAGCCTATGCACATCCTGTGCTATATATGCAGAATCACAACCTTCCACAAGTGTTTTCAACGGTTCGGATTGAAAACAAAAATTCTCGTCAATAGTTTGTTTGAAATTTGGGCCGTCCATCCAAGTAACGGATGGCCCAGATCCTGCACAGCAGGTTGTCCGCGTCCGCCTTATGCCTACACTTGTGGGTTTGTTGTAATTGAAAGGGGTAACTTCGCGCAAGTAGAGTGGAGTGTAGTTGGTGCCTCCCTTATACTCCTATGCACATGGACCCGTAAGCACCCCTCCCCCTCCCAAGTCCCCTAGGATAGAATAGATTAATGAATGGCAAAAAAAAAAAAAAAAAAAAAACTTCTTGTTAATGCTAGAATGATTGAGGAAAAGATAGCTAGGAACATTAAAACTAGAGAAGAATTTGGGTACGTGTAGAGTACTATGTGGCATCTAATTAATGTGGTACCAGTAACGCCTTATCACAGTTGTCTATCTCAGTAATCAATAGAGATTTTATATAAACTCTTCAAGAGATTCCCATGAAGAGTTTGTTGTACAGTCTAGATGCGCATTGAATAGCACCACGTGGTACCCCTACACGCATCCAAATTCTTCTCGTTAAACTACTAGCCAACCAATATTAATGCATTACACTCCTAAACAATCTAATGATGAACCACAGAAAAAAGAAAAAGAAAAAAAGTGAACAACTCTATATGGATCACTGCCCTCAAAATCCCTCTTTTATTAAGTCCCGTTTCATTAAGTGAATTATTGGTTTTTTTTTATTCTTTTCACACTTTACGAGACAGGATATATATTTTCTTTATATACATCAACTAAAAAGCCTGAGAAAAAAAAGTTAATAGAACTAAGCCTCACATCTATACAATATTCAAGAAGAGGGACCCTTGAAGATAAGAAAATTAAGGGTCTCAAGCCCAAAGTAGATGAAAGTCCCTTTTGAATGAGTGAAGAAACAACCAAAATTTGTACCCACCACACATTGCCATCCGCACCCATATCTTTTGTCAAATTCCTGCGTATGCGTACATAATTCAAACAGATGAAGCTAGAAACATAATTAGTGAAAATAAGGAACTATTTTTTAAGAAAATATTTTAGGAAAGTACATATATATAATAGCCAAACCAGGTTACGATGAGCATCACAAACCAAGATTTATACCTGTTTTAAAAAAAAAAAAAAAGCAACAACAATCATACTGAACCTGAATTTCCACTATGGTTTTTTGAAAATATTTTCGGTATTTTTCCACAAGTCATTCTCCGCTTAATTAACATCACAAAAATATCATTTATTGGAAACTACATTGCTTTGGCCAACAGTGGAAAGACATTATTTTTTATGCAAACTCCCCTGATTAATTTTGGATCTCTAAAATAAGGAGATGATCGATTGAGATTTTTACATTGGAAATTTTGATGGAAATAAAAGAATGAGAAGAGTAAATGTCTTCAAAATATAAACAAATTGAGATTCGTGTTTCAAGACCATGAATAGGAGTAATTTATAAGATATTCGCTTAAATGGAACTTCTTTTCTAGCTGTTTATCTTATTTCTAGTGAAAAACTCTTAAGGTCAACTAAAGTGACCCGTACCCCTTGATTTCTAAGAGGAAGGTCGGGAGTTCGAGCTCATGAATCAGCATCGTAATCTAACTTACTAATATACTGTCACTTATTGGTACAGATTGATTATCAAGTGGAAAATGGAAATAGTACCTTTTTGATGTGGGCTGAAATAGAGATGCAGTCAGAGACATCATAGAGATCAAGAGCTGAAGAAGCACAAGCCATGGCTTCAACCTGCATTTTCACTACCATATCTGTTTCCTTCACCAATCCTTTCCCTTCCAACATTCTCTCTCTCTCTCTCTCTCTCTCTCTCTCTCTCTCTCCAAAACATACACTTGCAATTTGGGATTCTTTTCTTGGTATCCCAGATACGTACCGGTTATACTTGGAATTTAGGACTAGAAGTTTCTCCTAACTATTCAAAGTTGTAGTCACTTTTTTTTTTCTTTCTATGTTTTACATTTCTAGTCATATGTGGAAGAGTAATTTGTACGGGCTTAGACTGTTTGACACGTACTTGGGCTGCATACGTTCGACACGAAATTTGTCTTCCCTCATTGGAGATGCTCTAAATTCTAATCTAACCATAAAAATGCATGACTCAGTCAACCCTAAAATTGGTAACTCACCATAAATATGTAGATACATAATTTTACCTTCCATAAGAACACTAGAATAATACGTTGCGTACGTAGACTAAAAAACTACTATGGTGTACACTGTATGTAGTAGACGGGTAATAAGGTGTGTGTAAAGTTAATAGCTCAAACGCCATGTAATCCCTTGCACAAGAGCTAGGTTCGAATCTCACTTAACTACAACTAACAATAACACTTCTTGCCCTTATAAATAATAATAATAATAATAATAATAATAATAATAATAATAAATCTTGCTAATTTATATTGGGATGAAGAGATTTTGTGGACTCTTATGCAGAGTGAAAACATTGCTGTTTGTTTTCTAAAGACTTTGACCTACGTGAAGACAAGATGGCCAAAGTTTCAATTCAATCATCCCACGTCGCCCAATCTGAGTAGCAATTATTTTATGGCATCGCCACGTGGTGCTCCAATACCCTTATTAGCTATTTTTTTTTGCGGATCCAATATAATGTGTGGTGGATAAGAGTGTTGAGACACCACATTGTGGTATCCAAGACCATGAAATGTAGGGATGGACACAGAATTCGAGTGTGGATTTGACGAAATAATTTATTGGACGGGTGAACCTATATTGTTGTAAGATTTTTACAAAATTATTGCTGCATTTGTAAAAAAAAATTAAAAGGGAGACTTAAAGCATAAATGCAAAACATTTGACATTTTTAAAGGAAATAACAAGAAACTTTTGCAATTGATCATAAAAACAAAAATAATAGCGACCACCACCCCACATCTGGCCAACCATTTCTGGTGACCAAAAAATTACTGAAATGTCACTAATTTTTAAAAGTAATAGTAATAAAAAATAATAATAATAAATAAATAAATAAATAAATAATTTTTTTAGAATACATTTAATGTTTTCACATTTATTTTAGTAGATTGTACAAAGAATCCCAAGGTTCTACAAATGAGACCACCTAGGGGTTTTCAGAGGGATTTATTCAAGAAGACCAAAATCCTTCCTAGAGATACTCCTTGCTGAATCAGATTTCCTTTTACCCCAAGCTATAAACCAATACAAAAACAAATATTTAGGATGTCCAAAACGAAGTTAGAATTGGCTAAAACGCGGATCGACCATTCAGGCAAACTTAACCACCATCTAGACGGGATTTACAGACAACTTTGGAGTACAAAACCGTATGTTTAACCGTCTGAACGGCCGTGACCTCCATCCGTATGGGATTCACAAATAACTAATCTCGAGCCGATCAAATACCACAAGCCGACCCAACTTGACCTAATCCAATCCATCAACAAAGGTCTCTACATGGGAATTCAATCTACACTCTCATTTCACCCAAGGGAAGCAGTACCCTTTAAGAAAAATTGCGCCACATCGTCTTCTACGTTCTCCAGTTCACGTCCTAATCAGACATGGCTTGGTTAGATTGCCTAACCAGATATTCTTAAAGAGATTAAATTCTAGACAACTGCGGCATAAATGTGCATGTACAATTAGCAATGGACACAACTAATAATTAAGAGAATTAAAGAATTTATCTTCTAACATCTATTTTACTAGGAAAATTCTAAACTCAGCTCATTTGGGCTAATTAATTTTGGCTTATTGGATTAATTTTGGTTTTATTAAAAAATATTTAGTTTGCCCATAAATTTATACTTGTTAGATTTATCTCGTCGAGAGGAATCCAGAAACCAAAAAATCTTGATGCAAAACTAACAAATACAAAAAAAAGAATTGAATAAGGACAAAATGAAAAAACCAATAATCCATTTTTTATTTTTTTTTCCCCAAAGGAGCCGTAAGGCTTAAAAAGTATATTGAAATATGTGAAAAATGTATAGGAATGTGCGAAAGTGTATAGAAAAGTGAAATAAATCCATTTGAGTTTGTGTTTTTTTGTTTTCTTGTTGACTATTGTCAGCTCAGTGGGTTGACAATAAAAGAACATTTTAAACTAAATTTTCTCTCTTTTGATATTGCTAATTCTATGTATTGATTTTTGGCAAAATGTGAAACAGGTGAGATGCTTGGGTTGGTAGGTGTTGTGTGAAAAAACTACGCCGTTTTGCTTGATTTTTTGACACACTTTTGAAGCTTCCAAGGCCCTTGTTTGGAGGAAGAAAAAACTATTACAAAGAGCCTAAAACCAAATTGCCTAAACCCGAAGTGTCTAAACTTATTATACCCTATCTTAACTCTCCAAACGGGGCCGTTGGAAGCCTTAGAGGTGTACCAAGAAAATTATCAAACGACGTAGCTTTGCAGCACAATACCTACCCTGAATTCAGTTTGTAATGAATTCCGTTATGTAAATGTCGCTTGGCTCATGTCAATATAATCTTACTAGTTGAAAAAAGACGGAAAAAAGGTCACAGTTGACCATGTTTAGGTTCATTCATTTTTGGTTACGACGATTAGTGTTTGGTTTGAGAATATAAATAAAATGTAGAAATACTATCGCAGAAGTTAACCAACACCGCCACGTTTCTCTTCTCCAATTTCGCACTCATCTGGCAATCGTGTTTTCTTTCAAAAGTCCAAACATACAAATTAAGATTCATTTAATCCCAAATATGTACCAAAACAAAACAAAAACAAAAACGTTGCTTTATGATCAGGGACAATATCAGAATTTCATGTATTACGTGGTCATAATTGATAGCATCAAAAAGATTTAATGTACTTACATAACAATTTATGGGAGGCACGGACATGGTAAGTATGAGAATATGTACGAAGTTGTACTAGAGAATTTTAGATTTTTCTGAATAAGGGTGGCCTTGGCCCTCATAGCCAGCCTTTCGATCCTTGTTTATAATTGCTTTCGATCCTTGTTTATAATTGTCGTTTTTGGTGAAGACAAAGTTCTTCGGAAGGGGATGATGGAGCTCGTTACTCGTGGTGGAGATGGAGTTCGCTAGTGGTGGCGGCGAGCTTGGTGGTGATGGTAATGGAGTTTACATGAGGAGGTTGTGCAAGGAGGGGAGGGTTGTGGAGTGGGGATTATTGTGAAAGAAATTGAGTTTTTATTAAAAAGGGTGAGTTGGGAAAGTTTAAGTCTTCTAGGAGCTATATTTAGCAAATTGGGTTTTTTATTTTTCTAATTTTTGGTGGCCAATATTAATGGATTGTATTTAGTCAAAAATGGTTTCCAATAGAATTGTCCCTATTATTTTGCATGACCCACTTTATTATTCAAAAAGTATTCCTAGTTTTTTATTTTTTAATTCGTAGTCATAATTCTCTACAAAAGAAAATTTTCATATTGAAATCTTGTTTAAACAATTATCGTGATGTAAAGGAGAGAAAAAAACACATAAGTTTGAAAATTTGACAGCCACAATTATCTCTAAAATGTTTCCTTTCATAATTCTGACCCCCCCTACATAAACATAAAATCGTAAGTTAAATTATTTTCTCTCTTATTGAACAATTTAGTGGCATAGCGATGATGAGTTTTCCAGTACCGCGTAGTGGATCCCTTTGTGTATTGGTTATTATAATATAAATCGTTTATCTTGTAGCATATTAACACAAAAAATAATCTTGATTGGACATCGATGAATGTATCAAAACTTGAATTTTGGTTTATAAAATTAATGATATGATTCTATTAATAATTCTCAAGCCTGTCTATGATCATCTATTTTATAAATTCAAATTCCAATTTTTATATATCCATCGATTAGCGATAAAACTAATTTTTTTACAAGATATTACACTATGGACTCTAAAAGATAAAACAGTTCGGATCAATAATAAACGCACGGTGATGATGGGGATAAAAAAACCCCATAGTTTCCACTTTCGGCCTAAGAAATTTCTTGGTTTGGCTAAATTCAAAAAATTGGTTTTTTGGTTTTTTTTTATTTTGTCCTTATTCAAAATTTTTTTTTTGCATTTGTTAGTTGTCGTTCGATTTTTTGTGGTTTCTTAGCTTGTCTCGACGAGAGAAATCCAAAAAGTATAAAATTATTAGTTAAACTTACAATTTTGTGAATAAAGAGGAAAAATTTAACCAAAAAATTGGTTTTTTGGATTATTTTTCGTCTTTATTTAAAAAAATTTAAGTTTGACTAATAATTTTATACTTTTTAGATTCCTCTCGTCGGAATAAGCCAAGAAACTACAAAAAAAACAAATGAAAACTAACGATTGCAAAAAAAAAAATCTGAATAAAAACAAAAAAAAAAAAAAAAAGTTTTTTGGAATTAGCCAAACCAAAATCTGGGAATATATGTAGACAGATGCACTAGTATTAAAAATTTGAAGCATAGGGAGGGAGAGAGAGAGAGTAGAGAGAGAAATAGAATCTGTATGTTTGGGACATTGGTGGTCATCGCAAGTTACAGGTGAAGATTCCTGATTGGGGAGGGAGAAAAGTGAAAAGACTTTTGAATTAGAATTGAATTGAGGGGCGTTTTTGTTTGTATGTGATGGACGATGAAAAATCGTCCATGTTAGTAATGGCCAATAGAGATCGAGAGCTCCTCCTTCCCGTCGCCGACGTCCCCTCCGTTGACCATGACATCGCTGCATCTTCCTCCGCCGCCGCTTCCTCTTCTCACCACCCCGGCCGCGAGGTTTTCCTCCTGCGCCCTTTCTCTATATTATTGAAATGCATATATGCTTTACACGCAGATATATACATGGACTATGTTGTCTTTGTTATGGTTATTGTGATGGTTTAGGGTTTTGGAGGAGGTTCCGTTAGGTTAGTTTGATTTGGTTTTGTTAGCGTCTTATTAGAATTTTCATTTATTGAGTTGGTTTGATTTACGTACTGAAAATTTAGATAATTTCCATAGCTTTCACTTAAGACAAGGAGTCTAGTGGTTGAGGTGCTCCCATACCTGGATTATGCTTAATTGAATTGCACATTCCTTTTTTTTTTCTCTAAAAAAAAAAGGAAGATCAGAGCTTTTTTGCTAAATCTGGAGATATATTTGACCTGGTTAGTTGATGCAAGTGACCATTTTCACTTTTGGTTTGGGAAATATCTTTTTCTGAATCCTGGTTTTGCGATTCACTTGAACTCTAGTTGGGTCTTGGGAAGAATGAAGTAAAAAGAGAAAAATTTGCTCGAAAAAGGTGTTAGACTAGGAGCTATTTATCTGCACTTTTAATCATTATTGTTACCCGTTTCTTAGAATCAAAGATACCCTGCATTTTACCTAGAGCTTTCCTAATTAAAATTGGCAGAATATACGATGCTTCTTCATTTTTTCTGCTTTTACACTATGAATTTCGGATCTCAGAAGTTACTTATTTGATCAAGTAATTGATTGATCTGTTTACTTCGTTGCTGATGAGTTTAAGCTGGGGCTACACATTCCAAGTCCTGAACAAGAAAGTGGTTTGAAAATGCTTTATAGTAATCCCATCAAGTAGTTATGTGAAATGGGTTGCATGGGAGTCTAATTGTACTTTCGATGACGATTCTATCTTTTACAAAGAATTAAGTTCTCACAAGTAAATACTTAATCCTGAATTAGGCTTACAAAGTTTACCATATTATGATCAAGAGTGACTCAAGGCAACTCTTGGATGTCGAATCATAGATGTTGTAGTCTTGTAGATACTTCTACCCTTGGAGTTGATAAATCCTCCAATTCTTCAGTTTCTCTGGACCAAGTTTTGTGTTCTGTAGAAGTTTGGCAGTGGTTGGGTTAAGGCGGGTGAGTTAGGTTCAACTTGTGGTATAGGAGGATAAGGGTGTCATTGATCTTCGTTTAAACATGTTTTGTTTCCCATATTGGTAATGTCAGATGATTAGGTACATAATCTCTTTTCTTGTTGATTGGTTTAGTTGATGTGGAATTTAATAAATCAAGGGGGTTTTCGTAGATCTTTCTTCCTGATGTTTCACAATTTTGGGAAGTTCATAGAAATTTTGGAAATAAGTTGCTTGTACTTAACACAGAACGTAAAGCTTCAAAGACATGAGACCACCGTTCTGCAACGAATGTGCTAGAAATCCTTCAGAGAGGGGAAAAACAAGGATACCAATAACTTTGGGACTGGGACGTTTGAAAAAGGACTATACTCCCTCCACCATCACCCATACTTGTTATTCTTGCACAATCAGTTTCACTTTGCTGCCTTTGCATACAAACTGAACGATTTGGACTGTTGCATTGCTATGCTATTGCTTTCACTTTAACATGTTCATGTGGTGAGAGATTAACCAGTCATGTATGTGTAGGCTTGACCGTGTCCAGATGTACAATCACACCAAGACACTCTCATGTGTACAGGAAAATTATTATTGTTCCATCATAATGCCACTAGATAGCCCACAATTTCTGATTTACATTGTGGCATGATTTGTTTATGCTCAAATCATAGGTCAAAAGAATCCCATGGGACACATTATAGCTTAAGTTTTTTTTTTTTTTGTGTCTCTATATTTATCTTTTACTGTCTGACAAATCTCTTATTTTGCACACCTTACAGACTTTCTACAAGGTTGTAAGGAGCTGGGCTTCGAAAAAGTTTATGACAGGATGGTGAGAACGCTTTTGTTATTGCTGAATCTACCCAGTTATCATCTTGTCTCTTTATGTAGGAGGATTATGGTATGCATGATCTCATTCATTCTTTTGCTAGAGAGAAGAATTTTGATGTCATCATCATTTCTTATGTCATTAATTGATTTAATTCTATATGGCACCATATTTGAGAATTTCTGAAAAAATAAACATTTAAAGGGGCAAATTGAATACTTCTTGAAATAAAGCAAAAAGATGCATACTGCTTCAACTTAGAGGCAAAGATGGTGAAATTTTCTATTAAGGCATAGTTAACTGTAATTGGTAGATTCATCATTTGGTGACATCAACTTGCGGATTATTCTTATCCATACTCTACCTTTCCACAACGAATGCTACCCCAACCTGGGACAGTTTCTCTTCCCTACTTTATCTGCTCAAAAAGTATGTTCCTCCTGCCAGTTTCTGTCCTCTCAGCCCCACCTGTAAATTATTTCTGATGCCAACAATGAGATAGATATCATTTTGAGCCTTGCAAAGCCAAACCTTAACGGTGTTAGTATTCCTAGCTGTCTTCACCAGTGTCCTCATATCTAGGTTTTGCATGTGCCAACAATTAGATTGAAGGGAGGTGCAATATTATGGTACAGCATTGGACTTCAACTTTGTCTTGATCTGCAATATGGAAGTGAGAGGGTGATGTGTGTTTTGCTGACTTGTAAGGAATTTAATAAGATGAGGTGTTTTAGGTTTGATGTAGATCAAGGTTGGGTGGGTCTCTTTTGTTCCTAGTCCAACTCCAAATCCAGTTGGAGCTTAGTTTTCTCCTCCTGAACCTGCGGCTTTCCTCAATAATCCCCTATCTAATCCATTCCACTTGCACATGCAGTTTGGAAAATTTGGTACATCGATGTTGGATTTTGCCTAGAGTCACTGCAGTTCCTTAAAGTAGTTTAACATCTGCCATGTTAAATGAAATGTTGGTAAAAAAGGCTAAAATAAGCTTGTACTCGTCGTGTAATAGCATCACTTTATGGGTTTCCATCATGGCACAAAATTAAAATCTCAACCCTCAGAAAATATGCCTCTTTGATTCTTGACTAAACTTGTAGTTGTTGAAATATGATGCTTTCTTCGACTGGCCTCATTGTGGAATGACAATTTTTTTTCCACCTTTGCCATAAATGAAATGCAAGTGTACTTTGCAATTCTGTGGATATGATTCCTTTCAAGAATCTGTACAGTTTGGTGTCAAAGGATATTAAAATAGTGCTGTCGATGAATTGATCTGCATTTTTACTTATAAAAATGCTCTCTGCTGATGTATTTGTTGCTAACTCTTTGACCCTTTTGCAGTGTCATCCTACTACCAATTGCCATCACGTTTTATATAACATGGTGGTTTATTCATTTTGTGGATGGCTTTTTCTCTCCTATTTATGCTCAGTTGGGCATCGATGTATTTGGTAAGAACTCCTGATCCTCCTGTCTTGGTCCCCTCTTCATTTATACCTTCTTTTCATATTTCCATGCAATATGTAGTCTGGATGTGGTGTTAGCAGCACAGATTTTTAAAAAGTGGCTTCATTTAGTTTTCTTGTCTTGTCTTGTCTTGTCTTGTCTAGATCACCTTAGCCCATTCCCAGAGTTTGTAGTTATAATATGCCTACGCTCTCATGGGTGGCAGATTGAGTTTTTGATAACTGCGCATTGTAGTTTCTTGAAATTTTAGGGCTCCTTGTATGTTACAAAGAATGATGTGATACTTTTTGTTGGTGCGGGTAGGAAGGGCTGGAGTTTCACATCTGTGACTTGTCTAATAATACAAGTTAGGAGTTTGATGAATATTTTTATTTCTTCTGTTTGTTAAGTTCATGCTTACTGGTTTTTACTTGTCTTCGATTCTGGGTTTTCACCCTTCAAGGCTTCAACAATATCCCTGAAAAGTGTTATTTTACTTAGATGCATGTTGGGTTTTACGTTGAGTGATTCAGTTAATGAATACTGTCCAATGGGCATCGTAGTGAACTCTGAATGAGTACCTGTCTCATTGACTTTGAATATTCCTTCTATTCTTACTTAGGTCTTGGATTTGTAACTTCCATCACCTTCATCTTCTTGGTCGGGGTGTTCATGTCATCGTGGTTGGGGACATCTGTTTTGAGTCTTGGGGAGTGGTTCATCAAACGGATGCCATTTGTCCGTCATATTTATAGTGCCTCCAAGCAAATTAGTGCTGCCATCTCTCCAGGTACATTTTCTTTCAAACGTTTCCCCCCTGTTTTTCTTTTTCCTTTTGCAGGGGATCGATAGTTAATCATCTTGTTCGAATTGTTGTTTCAGATCAGAACTCACAGGCATTCAAAGAGGTGGCAATCATAAGGCATCCACGCATTGGTGAGTATGCAATTGGGTTCATCACTTCATCTCTTGTCCTTCAGGTACGCAATTAATATTGTCTCCTCTGGTGTTGTCACTTGATTTAGAAAAATAATGGTTTTCTTGCTAATAGCAATGCACTTGCATATAACTTCTTTGAGAATGAGTTTGCCTTTTATACTTTCACTCTTATGAGATTTGAAAGAATCTCTCCAATCAAAATCCAGCAAATCTCATCGAGCCAAATTGTTGATATGTTTTTATTGAAATAGTGTTTTTAATATTTAATCTAGCTTTTCCGTGTCCTCATCCATGTATGATATGTATATGACAACTCCTCGTTTGATTTTTGGATTATTTTTAGGAGAGATTGGATAAGGCGGGATTAAGGATAGGGATAGAGGGGACAAGTGGGGTCCACGGGATAATAGATGAGATTACATGAATACTGGGATTAGTTGTAGTGTGTTTGGTTATAAAAAGAGAACATGTGCGTCCCCATGTTCCCCCTAATTCTGATTCCCACTTCACTAGAATCAACGGCCAGCAAATTTTACAATTGGTGTTTTCGTCTTGTCGGAGTGCTGAATTTCCTACATCCAAATCACTTATTTCAATTCTTGGTTTCCAGAATTATTCAGGTGAGGAGGAGCTATGTTGTGTTTATGTTCCCTCCAACCATCTTTATATTGGTGACATATTCCTCGTCAACTCTAGGGACGTTATTCGACCAAACTTATCTGTTCGAGAAGGAATTGGTAAGACTTCTTTGCTGCTGCTTTTCAAATAAAAATTTAGTAAACTGAAGGAAAACATTTCATTGCCGTATTTTGTTCTTTACTTGCAGAAATTGTTGTGTCTGGGGGAATGTCAATGCCACAGATATTATCGACCCTAGATCCAAGAACTGTTCCTGTGGATAGAAGTAGACCTGATAGAAGCTGAGAATGAAAAACGATAGACGTAGTCAAGTTTGTTTATTTATCATCACCTCATTCTTTTTTTGCTGGTTCTGTCATTGGATTTACCAACAATGCCTATGCATTCACAAAGTAGCGATTTCCAATGTACGAATGTATTGATTGTATGACAGTACCGTTGGTTTCATTACAGATCGATATGTTGGTTTGATTTGGCGCCACTAGATCGAGCATACTTACACCAGAATTGGATGTAATTCATATCAACTGTTCTTTCTTCAGTTTTAAGTTGCAGACCCCTATTTGCCTTTGAGATGGAAGGGAGGCTATTGCTTATTCTCTATTGAATGAACTTCTAATACTTACTTTGCCGTAGTATACTCACTTTCTTGGACATTGATTGGTTCCACTGTTACCCGTCTTGAGTAGAACTCAACCCCAAAAGCTGGTCCGTTCACTGTTCAAATCCATTCTTCCTAAAACCCCCAAATGCTTTCTCAAAGAAACCTGTTTTCTTCTCCATCTTTTCTATACTCGTTTCAACTCTAACCATTGTTATCCAACTCATCCTCCTCCTTCCTTCGACCTCAAATAAAAAACAAAACAAATCCTTTGGTAAGAGAAATGTACACTGTTGATTGGGATTTATGGTGGTCGATGGGTTTTTTTTTTTTGTGGTGCTATGGTGATTGGAGAACCGGGCGAGGTTTAGATCCGACGAGGGTGGTTACTATGTAACTTGTCTTCGCTCAACATACCTGGAGACTGGATGACGACGACTCGGTAATTGTTTTAGGAAAATGCTAACCTCTATCCTACAGTATATCGGTATCCAGTATCCGTGAAGTGTATTAAGCAAGACCCATTGTTTTATGTATAGGGTGGCTTCGATTCTTTTAGCTTTTATTTTCTAGTTAGTATTTTCTTTTTTGTTTTATTTTTTAGACTGTTCTCAGTTGATGTGGTTGGTGGTTTGATGAGATTTGCTTCCCGGGTTTGCTTGTACTTTTAGTTGTTTCTTTCAATTTAATCGCGTTTGACGGAAATAATTGTTGGAAGTGTTACCTTCAATGAATGAATTTACACAGTTAGTAGTGGCGTGTTTGTAGCTGGAGAGATAGGGGTGTTATCCCTACTTTGGTCATGCAATTATAGATAACTTATTCTTGTGTCTTGCCAATTATAGAGCTCTCCACTGGTGTTATATATGAGCATCAATATCAGGATACTCAAACTAATTTTTAAGATAAAATGGAAAGCAAAATTTTCAATACTACCCATTATCAGCCTCACTAAATGAACTCATCAAAAGTTTGAATAAAGATTCTAATTCTATGAATTTTTGATAAAGCGACTTGCTAAAGTTTGAGTAGAAAGTCTAGTTTTGTGAATTTTTTGAAAAGTGACTTGCTAAATTATAAAATGTGTTTTTTTTTGTCTGATAAGAATGCCCTAAGTTGTGCATTGCAAAAAAGAAGAGCATACATTTGTATACACAGTGCACTAGCTAATAGAGAGGTTCTAATTTGTGGGATAGAGACAAGCAAATTTCAGATCGCCAAGGTGCTTCTCGGATGTGTTCTAAGGTTCGTGGTCCTGCCTTTTATCCTGGGAGACAGACGCCGATTTCAACTTACAACAACCTCGGTAGGTGGCAAATCTGTTTTAAGGAGATCGTGGTTACACAGGTTTCAGTTCTCGAATACTCCAATTCTTTTGTATTTCTCACTGATTGATTCTACCATTACATTTGGATTTTTTTTTTTTTTTTTTGGTTTAGCGATCACTTTCCCCTTCCAATGGGGCGTTTCCCCTATGTACACTCTCCATTCAGTTGTGTTTCAACTTTTGGAATGAAATTCCGTTTTCCCGGGGAAAAAAAAAGGGAACTGAGGCCTGAGGGTGCCCTCATGTATATATATATATATATACTTCATAGACGTGGGAGTTTACTTCATAACCTTTCTCGTGCTTACTTGGTAACACATGCTGCTTGCAGACCGGAAACACGCACCCTTTCTATTCTGGCAACTAGATCTGATACCATGTTAACATGGTCTTGTGTATACCCAAGCATGTGTCCTGATGCGTATACACATCATATTATGTTGGTAAAAAATGCGGTGAGACTTCACTTCACACCATGACGTGTTCAAAACTTTTTCAATCTCGTCATTTTTGGAGTCAAATTATGGAGGAGTTCCATGCATATATGACACCCACTAGTCTTTATCATGATTTGATGAAATTGTCGGGTGAAGTCGAAGCAAATTCCTTTCTTTCTAGTTTGGAACATCTAATAAAACTATCCATATGTAATTGGACCCAAAATTAAGTTCATCGGATTTCAGTGATCATATGCTATGTCAATTTATTTTACAATTCATTTTCTACATTATGCCGATTCATTTTTCACATTATGCTAAAAATATAGTATTAATATTTTTGGACTGGAGTTCTAAGTGGGGTCAGTGGAGGCACATGCTCCCGCGTGACCTCCTTTGGATCCGTCCCTAGCAATAGTAATAGGTGTTGAAAACACCCATTAATCCTCTAATTTAGATTTTAATAGTCTAATCATAGAGTTACTTGATGAATTATAACGACTGAATCATGTTTATAGGCTTTGGAGAGTGCTAAACTATTAAAAGTGCTAATTGGAGTTCATATGAGGCATGGAACGCAATGTAGACATATAGAGCTTCGCAATGGTTCCAAAAATTGCGTCATTTTCTGTTGGGATTGTGTATTTTTCAAAAGAAATTCTTCAAAAGAACACTTGTCGCACATTGGCTAACTAGAGAACATTTGTGTTCTTTATAAGTGTGGAAGCTTTATGGACCATTGATGAGCTAGGCCCAAGAAAGGCCTCACGCGCTCACGGGTTGGGCCAAGGTCCAAGCCAATTTGTGAAAATCGATCCGTTAACGGTTTAGCAGGGATAGGCCATGAACCTCATGGGCATGTGTGTGGGGGTGCAAATCCCGAATTTGGAGCTTCCACGTTTTTGCCAAATTTATTTACAGAAAGATTTTTTCTTTTTGACCAATCAAACCAATTTTGGAAATGATTTCCCCTGCCATTATTTTCCTACCGTTACAGCAATAAAAAAACGTGTGCACTGTATCGTTACAATTAAAAAACGTGTGTTAAAAATAGTTTTGGTAAATTGATTCAATCAAATTTCTGTGATTGATTTTCCTTCCGAAAAAAAATTGTTTTTTCACGCCTATAAATAGTTCTGTTCTCCAGCCATTTTCTTCACACCGAAAAACATTCTCGCTACAGAAATTCATAGAGCAAGAAAGGTCGATTGTGTCTTGTATTTTCTGGTCTTTTCCCGTGCAGAAAAAGATCGAGACAGAGGCTGTATTCTGGGCTGTTTTATCCTGGGGAGGGTGTGACTACAACTACTTGCACAGAGAGGGCGGAGCCGCGAAACGTCTTAAAGAGACTGACCTAGTCCGCGACTCAACCCAAAATAGCAGCCAACCTTTTGTGGTATTTCTGTTCACTAGTTACAAATTCTGAGGTAAACGGTTCCATTAATTTATTTTTTAAAAGTATTTCCAACATTTTCGAGTTCAGATGAAGCCAGGGCGAGTCCGTGAAGTTGAGGCTGCAATCTGGAATTTCTGCCCGGGGGGAATTAAAGCCACCAGGGTGGTTTTAGCCGAGTCAAACACAGATTAGGGCTTTGACCACGTTTTTTTTAGGTTTTGTTATTAATAGGCGACTACTCTGAACGGATTAAGAGTTGGTGTTGTGTGGGGTGCTTAACATGCGTGCTGTGCACCATCCGAGCCGTCCGTTTGGCAATCCAATGGTCCAAATTTCATCTTGATCGTGCGACATCTGAACTGTTCATTGCAAGATGAAATTTGGACTAGTGGATCATCGAATGGACGGCTCAGATGGTGCACAACACTAACCCTTAACCCACTCTAAACGTTTTGGGAGTCTAAAAGTATTTTGAAACAAGTTTAGAGGGAGAAGAAGAAGTCAATTCATGGGTTTTTCAAGTTCTTCGTCAAATCAAACGTTCATCTACATCTCCATGGCCGACTAAACACCTTGGAGGGGGAAGATGAAGCTCCATTCCAAGTAACTTTGTACATGCGTAGGCATTAGGTTTATTAACTTGAATCTATTGTTTAATTTAGAGTATGCTTTCATTATGATCAGATGGAGTCATTTTAATTCTTTCTATTGGTTAACTATTTGTGTGTGCACCCTCAAATACCTAGTTAAACAATGATTTTCTACACGTGTGCTTGGGTAATTGAGATGAATTATGCTCGTAAGAAAAATTGTGCCACTAGACAATCAGTAAAAGAGACAGGTTGTGCCAACTAGACAGTCTGTGCTATGGGATAGTCCATGACTGTTAACAACATAATTATTCTCTTGACAAATTGTGATTCGAATAATAAACCTAGCTTACACATAACTTAGTTATGTGGTTGGGGTGGATTCGAAACCCTAGATTTCTCCTCCATTTGTTCTTTATCAATTTCATTATTTGTTTCTTAAATTAATTTAGTTTCCAAAAACCAATCACTCAAATCTCTTTTTTCGAATTAAATTATAAATTAATCAAAAGTAACGCAACTTAGCCAAATTGTCTCAACGAATCAACACTCGGACTTAGCCATTATTGTTCTGAGTAGTAGTTAATTCTAAGTTTTAATAAATTTAATTTTGACACTGTATGACATGGTCAGATAGCGCAAAATGAGGATTGAGAATGGAGATCAAGAGAAGTTTCCCTGGAAAAAAAAAGTCACTTGGCTAAAATGACTTTTTTGGTTGTCTTTATTCAAACTTTTCTCATATTTGTTAGTTTTACGACAAAATTTAATGGATTATTGATTCGTTTTGACGAGAGGAATAGGAAAAATAAACAATTACAAAAGCTAATTTTTTGGAAATATCCAATTGTGACTGAAACCCAATTGTTTTCTCCCCTTTTTGGCTAAAAGTGCTATTTCTTCGATTCTTTTTAAAAAAATTACCAATTTTTTTTGGAAGTATCCAATTATGACCTAAACCCAATTTTTATTTTTTGCTAAATTAGATTTATTTTTTTATTGCTCTCTGATGAATGAATCATCCACAAAAGTTTGATAGTAAATTAAAAAATGCAAACAAATGCCTCTTTTAGGTACTTTACCTAGCCAAATGACAGTAAGAGTCCTCCAAGAGACTCAAAAGACAAAGGTAGATTATCTTTGCAAATAGTACTTGCATTTCAACCTTTCTTTTATTGAGTTACTATTCACCATCCAAATTTTTTTATAATTATATTTTCTATTTCCCCTCTCTCCCCTGAAATGGGGAAGAGAGGAGAATTAAAAAGAAATTAAAAATAATTTTGGTAGAAGTTAGGTAAAATAGGTAGTATTACTAGAGTGTTAAAAGAGATATTGGTAGGTAAAATGTAAAATATGTATTATTAATACTACTTTTTGCTTGAAATTTACCTAAATCTTGTTCGGTTTGAGTCTTAAGACTTATCCTATATAACTATTAACTACTAATATTTTTTTTTCTATGTCTCTCTCAAAACTCAAACCAAACAAAGCCTTAATCTATTTAGGGTTCGGGAAATTAGTCCTAAAGTAGCGAGGGTCATAATCGCATGCAAAATTTGAGGGGAGAACAACACTTGTACTAGGAATAGGAAAACGGTAAAGGACAATATTGTAATCTCAGTCAACACCAATGACCAATCCAGCGCAAATAAAACCCTAGCCCCCCAAAAAACCCTACGCTCCCTCCCGCCCCTCTATAAGTACAACCGATTGGATATCAGACTTCCAGAGCTTTCGGCGGCCCTCTACGATGAGGTTACTCTCTCTCTCTCTCTCTCTCTCTCTCTCTCTCTCTCTCTGCCTCTCGGTTGCTGTAAATTTGGGATTTATCATCTGATTTTCTATGAATATCCATAGATATGCGATTCATGTGAATGGTTATGGATATATGTGTATCTGAGGGGGACTGTGATGATTATTGTGATTGGTCTCGTTCGTCGTAATGGCAGAAATGCCTTGCCGACCATCCTGACATATCACCACCCATAAACTGAGTCCCCTCTCAAATCTAAACAGAACACAATTTCTTCAATTTTTTTGAATGGGTCTTGCTAACCGCAGCCGAGGGCGGTGGTTGATAATTTGCGTAAACTGCCAGAAAAGTTGGAATTTCAATTTATTTCTGATGGATATCAATAAACGTTTGCTTATATCAATACGCTTTTCTCGGATTTTGACACGCTTTTTTACACCTTGTCGAGTGCCTCAAAAGGACTGCGGTTAGCATTTTTCTTTGCAAAGATATTCTATGACTTTATGTATCCGTTTTGTCTTATGTGTTTTTTTCTATAATTGTTTTGATCTTTATAATTGTAATTTGGCCGATGATTAAATTTGACAAGCATATGTCTGAATCATATTCTGTTGACAAACCTAATCTTCTCTATGAGGCCAATTATTAATATTATTTTTTTAATTTTGGATTTATCCCCTCAATTGTGTTTGGTTTGGGTCCACTTTAGTTTTGATGAACCAATTACGCTCTATTCAAATTTGAGAGCCATAAATATCCTTTTAAAATTTGAGCAGTGGTTTTGAGTAATTTTTTTGGTAAAAAGTCACCTTTTGGTATGAGTTTGATTTGATGAGTGGAGTGTGTTTTGATGAATTTTTTTACTCAAATTTTGAGTTCGAGCTTAAGAAGGATACGGACCGGAGATGGTCTTGTGTTTTATAAGTACTTTTCAATGCCAATGATGAAGCAATTGTATTGTTCATGTATGACTGACTAATCATGATTACAACCATACTACTGCCTTCCTTCTGAGGCGTTTTCTTTCTTCACTTTTTTTTCTTTCTTGGCGGTTTTTTTCGTGGACTGATTTATATAAAACGTGTACTTTGATTTTTGTGATTTGGTTTTGCCATCTTTCTTCATTTTAAAATTAGCAAAACAGTGTCACATGATGAATTTTTGCATAGTTCAAATGATCTTATATATGATTCAAAATTCAAAGAAGTAAAAAAGTTGTATTTTCATGATATTCTTTTACCTTGTATATTTGTTATGCCCGTACGTTATGAGTTTGTTTTCCTTGTGAAAAATTACAACTATTTATTGTTGTTAATTGGCTGATGATTAAATTTGACAAGCATATGTCTGAATCCTATTGTGTTGACACAACTAATCTTCTCTATGAGGCCAATTTGTAAATGTTTTTTTTTACACCTTAAATGCGTTGTGCTTGGATCTACTCCAGTTTTGGTAAACCAATTTACTCTAAATTCGACTAATTTGGTTCATGATAATAAGATTGATGTAGAAATTGTTTTCTTCAATGTATGACTAATTATGATTACAACCATTCTACTGCCTTCCTTCTGAGGCCTTTTTTGTTTTGTTTGCGGAGTGTCTTTCTTCATCTCAAATTTCTTTGTCAAAATGAACCAAAACAGGGTCACATGATGATTTTAAAGCATAGTTCAAATGATCAATGCATGATTAAATATACCTTTCGCCTTTTTCTGATGACTCTGTTTTTATGTGCCGGTCTGATTCACTATGAGATATTCTGTTTTGTGAGGCTATATACTATATAGCAATCATGTTTGTTTAAACTCTTTTCAATTTCTACTAAAGATTCTTGGATTTCTTTTTACTTGTGATATGTTTCTGTTGAGATTGTCCGAGGTTGGTTTGTTGGAATGGGAAAACCCCGTCTTTGTGACTTTCCTAAAATAGTCCCTTTTTTCTGACTTTCCTTAACCCTGTCTTGGTTGCTGAAATTTACCTGGTAGTGATATACTACATCCACAAGAATGGCTTCGGATTTATGTGTTATTGTCGATTTTAAAAATATATGTGGGACTGTGATGACTAACTTGTGATTGGTCTCGTTCGTCGTAATGGCAGAAATGCCTTGCCGACCATCCTGATATATCCCCACCCATAAACTGAGTCCACTGATTTGTCTAAAAAAACAAAGTTATATTTTTTAAGTTACAGTGTTTGAATTTGTCTGCGCCGTCTTAATTTGCAAGTATTTTTTTTTATAAAAATTTGAATTTTATGATTTTACATTGGCCAATGTTTAACTATGGCAGTCATGTGTCTAAAATCTATTTGTTGCCTGTTTTAATAAACTAATTTACTCTCAATTGGACCAAATTGGTTCATAAAACTTGAATGGGAAATTGCCATTGATGAAGAAATTGTAATGTTTAATTTATGACCTAGTTATGATTGCAACCATGCTATTGCCTGCCTTCTGAGGATCTCTAGTTATTTTTGCCTACATTTTTCCGTTGCGATTTTGGCTTTTCTAGTCGAACTGTGTCTGAATTGGATTCGTTTGTTTTCTTTTTCTTGCCATATTTCTTTGTGCCTGGTCCTCCTGCAAGCCCTGTTGTGATACACGGTCGAGTTTTTCAAAAGATTTTAGCAAATGAGTTCAACAGGGTGTTGTTAACCCTGTTGTGATCATGGTCAATTTGAACAAGATTTATACTGTGATAGCTGTGTGGAAATGCAGTAGTGATGCTTTCAGAGCAATCATGGTTCCTGATTCGAATAAATCTGTACAAAGATTTGTAGCTATGTATGTATCAAACCTATTCTGAAATTTGAGCTTGGATGCTGGATTTATGGATTCCCCAGCAGTAGCGGTGGTGACGTTTGAAAGCTATGTTTGCGGTGGGATGAAGAGATCTGGACACTAACGTTTGAAAGCTATCTTTCTCCAGCCACATCCGGGTGAATTGGTGATTCCGTCGTTTCTGTTGTACAATTTTGTGGCTTTTGTATTTTCTTTGTTTTCTTGTATTTTCGGACCGAAAGTGTCCTTTTTAAGCTAATATAATATAAAGCTTTCTCGGTTCAAAACAAATTCACGCTATTGGAGATTCTTATCGGTTAAATTAAAGTTTGGTATCGGTATCCTCTTTTCATTGTGAATTTAGGTAGATTTTTTACTATTATTTTTTTTTCCCCTTGAATGAGAGAAAATCCTGCATGTTTCTTTTGGTTTTGGGCATGTTTCTTTTTGTTTTGGAGTGCCTACGATTATTTCGAGTTAAAAAAGAAAGAAAGTGACCACTGTTAATTTGTGATGGATTGGATGGCCGGTGATGAAAAAGACAGGATCACATCTACTCCACTATGCTAGTTTCAGACTGTGATTCGTATTTTTTAAGGGGGGATCTAAGCCACATCGTTTGTGAAGATGGATTATCTTGGGGGTAACGGATTCACTATTTGCATGGAGAACGACAAACACTAAAAAGTTTCACCGGTTGGGTAGTTAAGATTACGCATTAGCGTGGGTCTGTTGACACTATAAATTAATCACAAGCTCCCATAATAGTCAGGCTTTAACAACGATACGTGTCCATAAATTGATAGTTGTGAAGTGAGAAATTAATGTGAGTTTAAAGCTTGAATGTTATTTTATTATTCACCCACCAAAAAGTAGGTGAATATTATTCCAATGTTTGTGTAAATGAAAAATTATTTAAATAATGACAATTGTTTGGTTCTCAACATAATGCGTGGGCGAGTGCAGGTACGAAAGTGAGATTGTGAAAGAGTCTTCCAAAAATCTCATGGACAACTAAAATTTGTGAGTGTGAGGATTGAGAGCGCAAGCGTAGATCAAGAATTGAGAGCGGGAGCGAATGCCATTTTGAAGGATTACGTGACTAGGGGTTCAAGTAAGAAGTAAAACTAACAAAATAAGAAACTCCAGGGGGTAACTCTAAGAGTATCTCCACTCCTACACCAAATTTTTAATCAAATTTGAGTAAAAATTTGGTTAAAAACTTAATTTGATATTACCCTTCCAATGGGAAACCACTTTTTTACCAAATTCTAGTTTTTTTTTTTTTTTTTTTTCAAAAGCGGTTCATTTTTTTTTTTTTCATTTTGCCTCCAAATTTCTTTTCAACTTGACAATCAAAAGGTGTAGAAAGGTAAAATGAAAGAAGAAAAGTGAAGGATTTGGTAGCAATAGAAGCTTTTCTGATGTTGCAATGAACAAATAGAGTCATTGCTTATTTGATGTTGGATTTGGTGTTGAGCAAATTTGTTGAAGAATTTGAGTAAATTTGGTGTTGAGCAAATTTGATGAAGGATTTGGTGAAGGAGTGGAGTGAATTTTTTTGGGGATTTTTACTAAAATTTGAATTTGGTGAAATATTTAGTGTAGAAGTGGAGATGCTCTATGTGACAATATGAATGAACCATAAACCTTGATATTTTCAAAACTTGGTAACCTACTCTTGAAAATTTAGCCACAAGAGCTTAACCTCTTTTGAAATTAAGCTCTTTCGTGAATCCTCTAGTCCCGCGATTGATAACTTGTTTTGACTGCACTGGGAGAAAAATAATCGGCGCCAATGCGTGTAAGTTGGTCCAAATACCTCTTATTGTTGGAGGAAAAAAAAAAACTAACAAAATAAGAAAGGACATTGTGGGCATGTGCCCACATTGCCCCTAAGGTGGCTCTGTCACTGAGCCTCACCCATTGAGTCTCCTTTAGTTGCCTCGCTAGTCGCTACTGATTCTCCCTTTCCACATTACAACAAACAGAACCAGAAGGTCCTGGAGTTATGGGTTAAGTGGACTGGGGACTGAAGAGAAAACCGCCCTGGTTGGTACACCATTGTTCATTTGCATAGACGCATTTCTGACGACTGTAAGTGGCTCGAACGGCTGAAGAGATCGAAAGGCCATCGCAACAATGGAAACCAATAGAAACGAAAGTCGACGATTGCAACAACTAGTTGCATAATTCGACTATACAACAGCAGAGGTGTTTGTGCAAGAGCGTGTGATCTTTTGTGACGTGTGAAGTAAAAAAGAGTTCAATAACGACGAACAAAAATTACATTGATGATTTAAACAACGTTAATTTGGTTGAAACTCCACCAATTGTTTGAAAGTTCACTTATTTGATAATGGGTACAAAAGAATAAAAAATGATATGGATTGTGCGGGTCCCACCCCACATGTGAGAGGAGTTGTGGCGGAGAGTTTGTGTATGTATTATTGTTCCCAAAATATTCACGATGCAATTATTTATAACAATGTAAGCAGAAATCTGAAAACAAAAACGGAAAATGAAGAAGAAGAAGAAGAAGAAGAAGAAGAATTTGGTGAAGTTAACGAAAGTTTTTAACGAAAACCCAGGCCTTAATCATACCTACAAGAATTCTGCTTGAAGACAATGGCTTCGGTGATCCGAGAATCGACGACCAAAGAACAAGATATATGAATCCGATACTTGGTTCTGACTAACTTTCCCATCACATCTGCTCGCGATCGGATATCAAACTCCAGCCTCAAAGGAACACTGTAATGTCTGCTATCGGATACTGCTAAGCTTATCCCTGCACCGTATAAGGGGACACTCTTGCCTTCAACTTTCACATCCACAATCTCTTTGCTCTTTCTTCGTTGGTAATGTTCCTTCAACTGCCAAGCAATTTCATTAATCAAACAAGACATGACAGTTAGTTTCCCGCGATTTCAACATGCTTCAATTTCTTTTAAAGCTTTTTTAAGTATTCATCTTTGTTCGACGTATAAGTTTTCATTAGAAGCGAAGCGAGAAAAGCATAAGATGGGGTGTGGAAATCATTTCTCTGCGTAGGCCAATATGGCAGAACTCCAACAGGCCAAAACTGGACCGGTCCATTCTTGATTAAAACTGGAGAGCAGCGGCAGAGCCAGGCACCCTGCAGCACAGCATCCAACAGAAAGCATGGAAAAGAAAGAAAAAGGGAGGTGGAGAAGGTCCGGAAAGCCCTCACTTTATTGATGGTGGACGATTCCCTTGTTTCCAAAAGTGTTTTCAATGGTCTTATTGGTCAACGTGCTAAGAAAGTTTCAGCGAATTCAGACCATTAATTTTCAAGATGAACGATTATAGTATGCGTTGCACCATCCTAGCTTCCAGAGGAGGCACCTTTAATTCGTATAAGTTTTAGGCCATTCTTGATTATATTCAAGTGTACCAATCTGTGCATGGGATTATAGTGGAGTAATAGGCAGCCAAGTAAATAACATCTCATCTTTACCTGACCAGTAGCAACTGAAATCTCTGAATAGAAAAGTTGAACAGAAGAGGAGCTGATATGAATCCCAAAAAATGTAGCAGGGTTGTACATGGTCATCTCCACTGAAGTGTTTACCGTCAGGAATTTGGTAGGGACCCCTGTGTAGTCTGTTCCTTGTCCAAGTTCGAACGTGTTTACTGTCAAACTCTGCAAGAAAAAAGGATCAGTCGAGGTACACATAAGTTGACCCGGACATTCAAGTTATATATATATATATATATATATATATATATATATATATATATATATATATATATATATATAGGATGAATAGATCTGGAGCCGTGAACCAAATGCGTGTCCATGTTTTCCTAGTAACGATTTTTTATCATGTAGAGATGTTCGGGCAAATTTACACGCAGTGGGTGTTCCACCGTTTATTTATTTATTTATTTGTTAACATGAGATATGGTTCCGTGAACCAATTAATTCTGGATCCACCACTGTTTACGAGGACGTTTTATGGAAACGTAAGGACGTTAAGAATACAAACCTTCACAGAAACCCGAGGTGTGTAAGGCCTGCTGGCTCCCCAAACGACCAAACAGAACATAGTGAGGGACAAAACCAAAGCCAAAATCCAAAACAAACACCTCCCAAACCCTTCATTTCTGCTCACATCATCCTCATAATCTCTCTCTTCTCCCTCCTCTTTTATCGGAGTAAACTCCGGCCAGTATGGCTTGTCCACGTTGCGATACCGGTGCTGCTGCTGTTTCCACGGCCTAAACGGGCCCGAACAACTCCCCACAGAAGGCGAGACGGACGAATGGAGAGGCGAGTCCATGGGGCTTGTGTAGGCCGGAGTGGTGATGGACGATGGCATTGATCCATCGCTGCCGTTGGAGTCTCGAGACGGGCTCGGGCTTGTCACGTAAGGTTCCTTCGAATTGGAACCGGCCTGGATCATTTTTTAGGAAAAATTAACGGCGTACGTTTATGCCTGTACAAACAGCGACGGACTCAGGATTTATGATCGAGTAGCCATGAACAAAAAATATTTCTCACGTCGAAATGCAAACACAACAAAAAGTGATCTACAATTTCATGCACAAGTTTAGCAGGCCCACTTTCATCCTACGAGTCAAAATGTACCTGATTCACAAGCAATTTCCGTCGAAACGTATAAATAGCGTTTGCTAAAAAATGTGTCCAAAATAGTTATTAGATTTTGCTTCCCTCCAAATAAATTCTATGCATTTGTAATCACGAAAATCAATATTTAAGAAATCAATCAATTTTTTTTAGGGATTGTTACCTGAAATAGAATAAGATCCAAGGTATATATGTCCTCTGCTTTTTTTTTTTCCCCTCTAAATAAGCTTCAAGTACTCTTGTCTTTCTCCTCTGAAATCCTGCTTTTTCTCTGTTAAGGCTAAGCAGCAATTCCTCCACCTATGTCAAAATCAAACAAATTTATAAACTCCCTTATACTTTTTCTACCCTCTGTCTCTCTCTAACACACACAAAGTCTGTACGGAACTTTGCTTCGGCTTTAATTGGACTTTTCACAGTGAGATTGAATTCCCGGAATTATTCGAGACGTGTGTAAACTGTTCCAAACACCTGAGTTATAAAAAAGCACACGCAAAAGTTGAAGCGTCAGTTGTTCATCGGACAAATATTCCTTTGTGAAAACAAAAACATTCGTGTCTTCGAATACGACAACCATGCACTTTACCACGCTTTCTCTCAACAAAATCTGAGATGAAACGGTCGAATTGATTGCGGATGTAACAGAAGCTTAAAAGACCAATTCTTTAGCAAGAGAGAAAATCATCCTATGCTCCTCTTTGTCAGGTTCCAACTCCAGTTCTCGAGCCATATTAATCTTCTCATGTGATGATCACTCATAACGTCCTTATAACGTAAATTGGGATCGATTGTGGGCCCATTTGATGGATCAAAAAATTTATTTTGTAATTGTCGATGTAATTAACACGAGGAATCATCACACGGAAAGGTCTTGTAATGGATCCCGCAATATTGGTATGCCTATGTAAGGGTGTCGTGTACATGCCATCGGATCACTGACTACAATTTCCCTAAATAGATATGATGAAGTCAGAGAACACGTGCCATGCCAGGATTGGCGAGCTTCCAAAACGAGTATTGAAAATCTAGGCAAATTCATTGCCAAATATGGAGAGATAAATATCTGTCTCTAATGCGAAAATTATTAATTGCTCCTGCACTACATGGGGATCCAAAATCCAAAAATTTACTACTGTGTGATACTGTATTTATTTCATGGGATTATGTCCTTTTTTTTTTTTTTTTATAACTATTCAGCCTATTTTACATGCACCTAAGAATGGCAATGGGGCGGGCCGGGGTAGGTTTTTGGCATATCCGACCCGGCCCGAAAATTATTACATAAACTGACCCGAACCAAACCTGACCGGGGATTTTTTGGATAACCCTGTTCCTGCCCCGATCGGGGGATGGGTTTACCTGCCCCACCTTATTTCATAAGAAATTTTTTAAAATTGTAAATCTAAAAGCAAAATAAAAGTAAATACATGTAAATAAAGTTATATTTTAGTGTAATTGTTAAAAAATTAAGGTAAGAATGAAAGTTTTTTAGTAGAATGATAATAAAATTATGAAAAAAATATAATATCTTTAGTATAATGATAATTAGATTAAAATAAAAGTATAATTTTAAATATAAATATATTTTCGGGCGGGTAACGGGACAGAGTAATATCAACTCGACCCCGACCCAAACTTGGCCAGTTTTTCTAATTTTCCCTGTTACCCGCCCCGGTACTTGAAAATTTGATTAAAAAAACCCTCGCTAATCGGGCGGGGCGGGGCAGGGCGGGACAGGGCATTTTGCCATCTTATGATGCACCTCGAATAATTCTAAGTGACTTAATCTCAACTCCCCACCAACAGAGAGTCCAATTAAAAACAAAGTTCAGTACGAAGAGGAATGGGATTTGATCTCGCATCAATGCGGATGCGAAGGGAAACAAAGATTGCTACCAGCCACCTTGCATCTACTTTTAGGTGGCTGATATCCTTTTCTATTTTCTTTTTCTTTTCTAACACCACAACAAAAATATCGACCCACCTTCATTTAGACAGCTTTTGGGAATATATATATCAATAACCAATGTTCACTAATGTACTTAGGGCATCCCTAGTGCACTATCTAAAGTGTTCTAATTTGTTATCTAACAAAAACTCAAAAAATAGTCTATAGTGCACAAAAATTAACTCCCTAAAATCTTAATTGACACCCTTCACTACCTAAAGTGCCCTAAGGGATTACCTAAATTTGGGGATTGACTTAAGGAGAAAGAAAGAGGAGAGAGATAGAGAGAGAGAGAAGGGAAGGAGGAGAGAGAAAGAGGAGAGGAGAGGAGAGGGAGAGAGAGAAAGGTAAGACTTAAGGTTGTGTTTGGATGACCAAAATCTTGAGTAGGAATAGAAATGTGATTATCGGGTATCAAATTCCTGGAAATTTGATACCTAGTAAATACATTCCTAGGAATTTGATACCTGGAGTAATTTCATTACGGTGTTTGGATTAATTGAATAATCTTACGTAAGAAACAATTATTTTGGAAATTTATTGAAATCAACATTTCCTTTTCTTATTGAATGAACCAAGAATCTGAGATTCCCATGGGGCAATGGAGGAATTAGATTCCCACTCAATTTGGAAATGTGATTCCTGGTTGAATGTGTCATCAGGAATCACTTTCCTGTTCCTGACTAATCCAAACACCGGAATCAAAAAAGCATGGAATCACATTCTTATTCCTATTTGTTCCAAACATTGGAATCATGAAAAGAAGACATCACATTCCCATTCCCCCTCAAGATTGCTGTCATCCAAACTGAGCCTAAAAGTTAATGAACATTTTTAGGGAACCCCATTAAAGTGCATTTCTCCTTAACTAGCTAACTAAGTTTTTAGCACACAAAATAGGGTGTCGTGCCATCATTTTTTCAACAATCGGAGACGTTCAACGTGTAGACTTCGCCAAGTACTACAAGTGTGCCGAAAATAAACTTAATCGGATATCTTTAAGTGCCTCATCGAAACACAAATAACATGAAAAAATGGTTTTGATTATGTGTTTGTGTCCATTTGTGTTTCATTTCTTTTAAAAGCATTTATGTTCCGATGTCATACTTAAAGATATCCGATCAAGTTAACTTTTGGTATACGTGTAGTACTTGACGAGATCTACGCGGCGAACATCTCTGATCATCGGAAAGGTGCCGATGCAGCCCCGCCATGGCTACACAACACGGTGCTATGCATGGAGATGCACAACACCCCTTTCAGTCCCACAAGATAGAGTCCCACATGCTTAGGCGTATACTTTAACAAACATTTTTTAGATAGTGCACTAGAGATGCTCTTATATGCATAATATTAATAATCTCAATATCTGCGTATGCACGGATTTTCTTTGTGCCTACTACCCAAGAGTACATTTTATTATGATTCTGTATAGACAGTTTTTTCCCTCCCCGCATGGATAGAAGTAAACAGGAATTAATGCGTTGTTCCAGCTACCGACTTAAGTGAAGAATTGGTTTAAGTTGGTTATTTATTTATTTATTTATTAGAGTTGAGTTTTTTAGTTGATATATTATAATAGAATGACTTGTCTCATAAAACGCAATAAGTCAGTTTCTAAAATTACCCTTTATTCTAACTCCTGCCTAATGAAAAGAGTAAAAGGTCACGAGAAGAAAATGATCGTATTTGACTGCTATACATTGCTAACATCAAGAAATTAAATAAGAGCAATGGTAGAGGCACTAATTAGTGTACCAACTATTACACTAAATAAACATATGACATTACCACATCAATGCACTATTCTAAACATGGATAGATTCATCCACTAAAAGATTGTTACATGGACAGTTAGTGTAATAATTGGTACATTAGTTAGTGTCTGTAGCATTTCTCATTAAATAATTGTGAATCTCGACACTTATGTAGTGGTTAGCCTTCCTATAAGCATGCGTCTGCCAGAATGCCTATTTGGTACCGGACAAAGGCAAGCAGGTACATATGATATATGGGCGAAGGAAAGACACCCATTTCATAACGCCCGGGGAATACAAATTTGATCGAGGATCGGAGAGGAGAGGTGGAAGAAAAGGTTAATTTGCAAAATAGGAAGAAAAAAAAAAAAACTGCAAGTGCCACTGCCACCACTTTCATGCCTAAAAACAAATTCCAAAACCAAATTTTTTCTTCCTCTTCCCCCCTCTACCACCTTCGCGGCCACTCCACTTGCACAAAATGCCTTCATTTGCACTAGCGCAACCCCCACCGCCACCAAAATCTATCTCCCGTCTCCTCACATGCTCGATAAGAAAATGGCGTTGTGATTCCAAAGGCTCATTTCCATCCACTTTGAAAAACCTAACCACATCCCCCACATCCACCTTGTACTCATTAACAAACCCCTCCAACCCTTCAATTACATAGTTTCCAAACGAGAAGTAAATTTTCCAACACCACTCCTTGTTTTGTGAGTCCGTAAAATAAAGCCTCTCCAACTTATGAGTCTCCGCGGGAACCCTAACCGCGGGGAAATGCTCTTTCACTATGTTCTTGGCCAGCGTCACTGGCCTCCCGTTGGATCTCACCTCATAAAGGTCCAATTTCCTCTCGAACAAAAAATTCTCCCGCTTAAATTCTGGATCACTAGTGATCTCGTTATCACCACTAACGTGCTCGATCAAGAAATTGTTGTTTTCTGCACGCGGGAAAGGCTTGTAGAATCGAAGCGCATCCATGGCTTTTAGATTGTGATGGCGAGCGAATTTCTGCCACTTGATGCTGTTAATCTTGAAAACGCATTCCTCGGGATCATAGGTGACGATCATGAGCCAATCGCGGTGGTTTTGGGCATTTTTGTCTGGGGTTGTCATTCGGATTCTTTCCCAATACGCGATTTGGAATCCCGGTATAAGAGGGGGGAAATGGTCTATTGCCATTTCCACTGGAATGAAGAGCCTCCCCAGTTCGATATCGCTTGGAGTTAACCGTGTCTCGAAGAGAAAAACTCTCATCTTGAATTCACAAAATTTGGCTGGTGGGATACTTGATGAGTCTCTGCAAAGTACAGGGGAAGAACTAGTCAATAAAATAGAAATAAGTCAATTTGTTCATGATATTAGGCGCTGTTTCGCTAACGAGATTTTTGGACTTTTTTGGCCCAAAAGAAAAAAAAAAGAAAAGCCAAAAAGCCAAAGGTTAGTGGAACGGTCCCTTAATGAAAGTTGAAGTTCAATCTGTCATGGAAATTTCTACTTCTGGGCTCGCTCTTAGTTGGACTCAGCTTCATTGCATTTCGGACGGCAGCGTTCGGTTTGGGTGTGAACAGACATAGATCCCCACGAGCCATTTGTATTATGGGGCTCGAATAGTTTTAACGTATTGCAAAAATTCAAGTTGATCGAAGAGAATGTATTGGGGAAATTCAAGTTGAACAAATATATGCAATCGCTTCATTGCAACACTTTTGTTTAAACAAAATAGGATAGCAAACTAAAATGTTCATGAATAAGCAAATTTTTTTTTTTTACGCTTTGACTAATTTTGGGAACCATAAACTCATCTCATGAACTAGTCCCAAAAGAATTGATAGCACATGAGAGGTTCGAACTTGGGAACTAGCAGCTAAGAGGTTTCACATGAATAAACACATTGATGATCCATAAATAAAGAAAGGTTCACTTTCTTTGTTGATCATTTTTCAAGCTTCCAGAAGTTGACAGTCATTGTAATTCGAACTGTATGTATAAATTCCTAAGTTGAACTCTGTTTCTTTTTCTTTTCTTTTTGCCCCCACTAAATGGGTGGGCTGGATTGAACCAACGTAATGACCCCTCGATCCAAATTAGAATGTTCGGAGTAAAGCCATGTGTGCCCAGCCTGGGAGAAAATATTGATCTATCACCACATCGCAGGCTCTGTCAGCAGCCCCATAATGCAAGTTAAATTAGAGCCCCCTCTCCCAACCATTTGATCCCAAGTATCAAACTCAGGATCGGTGGGAGAGGCGCAACCTTGTGTCAACTGCTCCAACTATTAAACTACCACCTCGGTGATAGTTGAACTTTGTTTCTTTATGTGTAGCCGAAACAAGTTAATGTGGTCGGCTACACATAAAGAACTATGCTGATATGATCTGTATCTCACTCTCAAATGTAGAAAAATGTAAATATCTGACACCCTTTTTTAAAGATCTCTAATGCATGACTAAAAGAGATGTCCAAACCCTTTGGGTTTTGGTTAATTGATTTGGTCCCTCAAGAGATGTTGTGGAGCAGAAACAAGTTCCCTAGAAAAGTGGATTTTTGGAGTTTGTTGGGGGGTTTTCTCCCTCCAGGGATAAGATTCCTAATAAAGTGGGGTTTGTTGCCAAATAGTAGTATATAGTTGTGAGGTTTCCTGGATTGGGAAATAATATATGAATTCATTGTCTTGTGTTTTTGGCATTTCGAGTGGGGACCAGATTGGGTAATTGTATGTGCAAAGGTAGCTGAGATAATATCTCATGAGGGAATACTTTTTTTTTTTATAGCCAGATGGTTGGGACAGCTTGCACGTATCTTGACTAATAGCGAAGCCCTAGAAGTAAGACGAGCTGGGATTTGGCGGCTTGTGGTTTATTTCAATTGAGAATAAAGAGGAAGTTGAGTGGGTCATGGGGAGGAGAAATTATGGGTATATTAGTGCAAGACGTGCGGAGGAGGATCCAATATTCTCTCCAACGGCTTGTGGGGAAACTTTGCTCTATAAATATACGAGTTATAGTCCATTTTTGCGAGGGTCCAGCACCAACAAACTCAAGAAGTTCATATATTCTCACACTCTTTCATTTCCAAGCTTCCAATTGCTTTTGTTTTTAGTTTTATTATCATCCCTACTTATTTATTTGGAAGAATTAATCCATGTAATTAGAAGCTTTTAACCATTTCCATCCATTCAATTCAATCCTTCTCCTTTTTTCACAAAAGTCTTTTGCACTTAACTTGTGTGTAGTACTTTCTCGAGCTTCTCGAGAAAGGGAGCAAAGTGATGAGAAGTGCGCAAGTCTTAAGCATTGTCTTTTGTCAAGATGCCCAAGAAAGGGCTAAACTAACAAAGTGCAAAAACTTTTGTGCAAAAATGGAGAAGGATTGCCTTGGATGGATTGGAAATGGTTACAACTGCTAATGACACGAAATAATTCTTCTATCTAAATAAGTAGGGATTATACTAAAACTAACAACAAAAGCTAATGGAAACTTGGCAATGAATGAGCATGGAAATACATAAATTGTTTCAGTTTGTTGGTACTAGACCCTCGTAAAAATCGACACTAACTCGTATTCATAGTAAAAAGTTTCTCCACTAGTCGTTGGAGAGAATATTAGAACCACCTCTCCATTTCTTGCATAGATATAGCTCAAAATTTCTTCTCAACCCCATGAGTTCATGACCTAGTCAACTTCCTCTCTAATCTCAACTGAAAGAATAGTATAGTCCAAGAAAACTCCTTCCGAAAACGTTTAGAAAAGAGAAAATGGACGACACATTTATATTTTATGAATCTAAGCCGTCCATTTATTTTTTCTGAAGATTTTCGGAGAGAGTTTTCATGGATCCGAACATTTCTACAGCTGAAATAAACCATGGGCCACCAAGTGTGTACTCTTTCAACCTTTTTGGACATAAAATTATTTTGGGCCCCACTTTAAACAGCCTAAAACACAAGCCAATAAATTCATATACTATTTTCCATCCTTGATATAGTAGTGGGAAACAAACCCCACTTTCTTAGGGAACATTAATACATTATCCCCGGAGGGAGAATACCCCAACAAATTCCAAAAACCTACTTTTCCTAGGGAACTTGTTTCTCGACCAAATTAATAAACTAAAACCCAAAGGGCACATGGGCCCAAAGTTGGGTGAGCCCAAATCCGGTACTAACGGTTGGCAATCTTTTACAATTTTGCAAAATAGTCTTATCTCTATCTGTCTTTCGAATAAGACTCTTAAATGGACTTTAGATTTGGCTTCTAGGAATAAAACCCTGAGACAATATCAAACATCGAAGAAAACTGATGAAAATGTTCATTACTTCAACTAGAAGTTATGCCGATTAGGGCTGCAAACGAACCGAGTTACTCGCAAGTGGTTCGTGGTTCGGCTCATTTAATCGAGCCGAGCTCAAACTCAATTTTCAAACTCGTTTAGTTAACGAGCTCACTAAAACTTGGGTCGATTGTATAGGCTCAGCTCGTTTAAGGAGGCTCGTTAAGTAAATTACCTTGATTCGGCTCGTTTATAACAGAGCCAAACTCGAGCTCGAGCTCAATTGACGAGCCGAACTTGAACACTACATAGCTTGACTCGGCTTGACTCGTTTGCACCCCTAGTGCCAATTGATCTAACAAAGAGGCAGACACACGTGGTACGTGGATTCGAAACTAACATTTACTTGAGGTAAATAATATTATTAACTTAACTAGCAAGTATGATATCTCTCATTAATATTAATTGAATATATCTTCCTTTTAATATTTTGTCAAATCTTTTTTAGTGATTCGAAATCTTTTAGGATTCGAACTTGTTTTATTAATTTCAATTTTAGTATCATGTTTTTGTTACTACAGTAAAATTTGAAATCATTAACTTTTACAAATTGCCCCCCACTAATAAGAATTCTTGGCTACGTTCCTATCTAGATATAGTAGCAATTAAGGCTACTGAATCACGACTCGAAATTTCCTCATCTTCATATTCTCACACGATCCAATGGCCATAAAGTGAATTAGAATAAAGGTACGTGGATGGTGATTTCGGTACGAAAGGATTCTTGGATGGCATATATATACACATGCATATATAGAAAGTAGAAACACACAAGAGATTCATTCAAGAAGATCATAAAAGAAATCAATCAAACCCTAAAAAAGAGCAGTAGTAATTACTCTGTTTCATCATCAGACTCGGTTGGATATGAAGACGACGGATAATTTCCTTCAATGGAGAAGATATCCATATCCAAATTCTCCTCTTCCTTGTCTTCTGCTCCTTCTCGTATACCAACCAACTCCATTCTTTTACCCTTCTGATCATCTCCGCATGGCGAAATCTGAATAATCTTTTTCGCTTCTTTCTCATTTGGATTACTTCTTGTGTCAATTTCTCCGTTTCCAGACATTTTTTTGGAGAGAGAGAGAGAGAGAGAGAGAGAGAGAGAGAGAGAGAGAGAATGGTGGTAGTGAGAGTCCAGGAAGGAGGCAGAGTAGCTAACAACGGATTTCTCTGCAGTTAGTTGGCCGGTTTGATTTTGTTTCCCAAAGAATCGGAAATCTGTTACTTACATACATGGGGTCGGTTCCCTTACATTTAAGAGTGCACGTACACTATGCTGGGCCGGGTTTGGATCTTATACTAGATAATAGCAATAAAATTTTAATTTCTCAAACCTATCGAAGAAGCCCATTTATTTTCCTAAAACATAGTATCGCAAACATAAATTAATCAATCATAAATATCACAATTACAATTCACAACTGTAATAATATACTCAAAGTTCTAAATTCTTACAAAAATATTAAAAATAGATCTATAAATTAAAATACTTAAAAAAATAGAACTCTCCAACATCAATCAATCTCTATATATAGTATTAAAATAAAATATTATTTAAATCGGGCCGGCTGGGCTGGGCTTCCAAACCCAGCCCATTTATTAAATAGTCTTAAAATCTCAACCCAAGGTTTGAATATTTATCTCAATCCCTAAAAAAACTGGACTGGGTTGGGTGGGCTACCAGGCCTGTGTGCATCCCATACTTGCGTCTCCTCAATCCGCCATACTCCTCCATACTCACCTTTTTGTGGGCCCATCCAATATTGATAATCGAAACCGTTGATCTTGAATGTTCCGCGTTGAACAACTTTAATGTAAAAAATCAGCTCGATTGAAAATCCTATAGAATTGTGAATAACTTGTATAAAATGAACAGTTTAAGTTAAGAATTTTATTTTGTTGTCCAATTCGTACGAGTTATTCACATCCAATGAAGGTGATTTTTCAATGAGAAATTTATCGAAATGGTCCCTCTAGTTTAACCTTAGTCTCGATTTCGTCCTCCACCATTCAATTTCACTCTAATGACCCCTATAGTTTCAATTTTAGTCGAATTGAGTCCAAAAGTTAACTTCCTTTAGTAAAGTTAACGGAAATCCCAATTTGGGGGGTTTTATGAGGGGTAGAATAGATATTTTGTCCTCTCTCTTGCCCAATAACAAACACTAACTCCTTCTATCCCTTTTTAGCCTCTGCAAATCTCAAAAAAAAAAAAAAATTCACCAAAATGTGTGTTGTATGCATACCATCATCAATAGACTAAGCATTTGCTCATTCCCGACCTACCTAAGAAGAGATATAGACACTGCAACCCTAGAATGAGTTGTTAGGGTGAATTTTGGTGAATTTTTTTGCCTCTTGTAGACACCCCGATTTTGAACCCGGGATGCGCTAAAGCATTCCCGATGATGAAATAGACCAATCATGCATACCTTGAGGCTCAGAACAAGGCTTGAACTCACCAATCCACCCTAAACCATTCTAAACCCTCCTAGAACAAACTTAACCAACCAAAATGACCAAAATACCTTTCCAACCACCCATAAACCTCTTCAAACCAAACCTAATCCTACACCATCTTCTAGTGCATTCAAAACCCTCTTTATTGATATATAAAATGTCCCAATCCATTTTGAAATGAGGGAGATATGCCAATTTTACCAAGTGAATTCATTCTTTCGACCATCTGAGGGTAAAATGGTCACATATTTTGATGTACAAATCATCTTGGGTTCAAACCACTTGGGTTAGAAAGTAGACCTTTCAAGCTTTCCAACGCTTTAAACCACGCACGAAACGGAGTTCGGTAGCACCCAGGGCGGCCCCGCAAAATTTTACCTTTTTGAAGCCCTCAGCGAAAGCGCAGAGGCCCCAACCTTGGAAGCTCAAACCCAAAATCCCACCTTGCCAAGCCAAGCCCATGGCTTTGGCGCCAACTCGGAGCCCAGTCGGTTTTTCGCAGAGCATCTAATCATGATATTCTACTGCAAGAGGAGCGTCTACCTATGTTTTCTACTGCCTAAATACACTTCCTAGACCCTTGAACATCTCCTCAATCACCCCCCAAGCCCAATTCAAAAATTAAACCCATTTACCTCCCATTTCTCCTCTATATAAACCTCTCACTCACCCTCTTAGCTGCACTACTGCCATTTTCTCCCCCCATTAGATCAAACCCACTCTCTCTCCTCCATAGCCACCATCCTCCATCATCTTCAACCTCCAAAACACCCAAAAACCTTCTAAAAAAAGGCCTACAACACATGGGTCTTTGAAAAACCAACTACAACAGCCCCTTCTCTCACTCTAATAAGCCATTTACAGCCCATACACTCCATCAATTTCGTCCAAACCTAGCTCTTCCATCAAAACCCACCCCATCCAAGCCAAAATCACCATTTTTATCTCAAATACTCCATCATCCACTCAATCAATCATCCAATCAGCCCTACACTCACACTCCTCTGTCCAAAATACTTCATCTATAGCCCATAAACACAGCCACTACCCATCCATTCATCAAACCACAAGTTCAAGCCTTGATCAAGCTAAAAGGTAAGTTAAAACCATGTGAAAATCATTGTTTTGGTCTTGCTGAGGGAGACCAGTAGGCTTATTCAAGTTCCTCATACTTGAAAAAGTCATAAAAGGGCAGAATTTGGCAATCTGGGAAGGGCTTGAGCGCTCAAGGCCTTAACCTTGAGCGCTCAAACCCCAACAGAAAGTCAGTCACATTGTTTCAGCCATAACTTTTTACTCCGAACTCCGTTTTGGGCGTATTATATATCAAAACGTAGATAATTTGAAGGGCTACAACTTTTTAGTTTTATGTTTTTCTCAATTCTATATCAAAACCCTCCAAAACATGCAAATAGTGTCGGAAAGTCAAATAATTTTGTTCAATATGGTGTTCTAAGTCCTATTTCTCTCTTTCATTGTCATTTTCTTTATTTATATCATTCAACCATCGCATTGTACATTGCACAAGCATCCACCATCACTTGGTTCGTATTTGAGCACTTGTTTATGTGTTTTCCCATCCCGATTCCCTATTTTTGTGAATAAATCAAGTTTCAAATATTTCCAAAATCCCACAAAACATTGAGTAGAGGCCGGTTCGCGGACCGGGCGAGAGGGGTGCCGTAAAACCCTTCCCCTCTCGTAACCAAACCCCCGAATCCGAGAAATCTTTGGTTCCGCCATGATCAGTGAAATCTTTTTCAAATGGGCAAACGAGTCATTTTTGATCGGTTTCTCGGGTTCGGACCTCAAATCCGGGTGACGACTCTAACAATCACAATCTTTTTCATGCGCGATACCGCATGATCTCCGTGGGCCGTCCACACCTCTCAATTTTATAATTTTAGTGATTTTTTTTCCAAAGGGTAAAAATTGGGTAAGGGGAGATCCAGTTTGTTATTGGGCAAGAGGGAGGGCAAAATGTCTATTCTACCCCTAAAAAAACCCAAATTAGGATTTCCGTTAACTTTACTAACGGAAGTTAACTTTTGGACTCAATTCGAACAAAATTGAAACTACTGGGTTCGTTAGAGTGAAATTGAAAGGTAGAGGACGAAATCGAGACTAGGGTTAAACTAGAGGGACCATTTCGATAAATTTCCCTTTTTTAATTGAATGTTCTCTCCCACGGAATGTTTGAGATCAACGATTTAAATTATCAATGTGAGTTCGGGATGGATCCACAAACGAGGAGTATGGTGGATTGAAGTATGGAGGGGAGCTGATCTGATGTACATACACATATGTGTATGTATATGCATACATGTACCTGTCATTATGGTATGAAAAATGGTATACAAAACAAAACAAAAATAATTGTGACACAAACTTTGTGCCTGGGGTGTGGGTCCCACATGGGCCCCACACCCTATCCGAGTGAGGTTGTGGTTGATTGTGCGCAAAGTTTGTGTATGTATCATTATTCAATAAAAATCATACACCATGATGAATGGTAGTAGTACCTTTGAACTTTCATTTAATCCGGACCATTGATTATCGAACCAACGACCGTGATTGCTTACTACACGGGTGTAATAAGCTTACTTGTTATAGGCCTCCTGAATCCCCATATCTTTATTCAAAACAAATCGTAATAGAGGTCCAAATTTTTTTTAATGATAAAAGCTGATTTAATTGTTGCAGTGACTAGTGAGTTTTTATTGGGGATATAAATCGCGGAACCTCGCAAAATAAACAGCTTCTATTCGATAGGAGAGCCCAAGACACCTTACCGTGCCAAAATTAGGGTTTGTTAAAAAATGAATCTTCATGAATTGCCAAAACTGCCATCCTATAGATAAAAAGTCATCCAAAAAAAGATATGCTAATGAAGAAATTTTACAAAATTGTAGAACACCTAGTCCCTGAGCAACAAGAAGAAAGCACCCTAAAAAATAAAGGCGAAATTATTAGATGGTCTTGGACCTGCACATGTTTTAGGACTCTTATCCATTACAGATAGAGCTTGGCATCATGACGTATCGTGTCATGTCAATTTGGGTTCTTGTTAGATAACCCTTAATTCCAACCCGACCTGTTAAGCTACACGTGTTAAGAATTTCAACCCTAACACGATTTGCTAGTAATTGCCTAACCATGTTGATCTGAACACGATAAGGATTGGCACGATTACACAAAATCTTTGCTTTCCAACACATGTTAACTGGAGTATTAAATTAGACTACTATAATTTTTTTTGAAACTAACACAGGTTAAATCGTGTCCAGTTTGGATTAACGTGTTGACAATGATAGATAAACAAGTTAACCATGTCATTTTCGGGCTATGCGGGTTGAACCCGAACCCGACCGGTTTAGCAGTCGTGTTCTGGGGTCATGTCATATACATGTTTTATGTCAAAAATAGTCAACCCTAATCCGCTGACATCGTGTCAAGTTCGAGTCGCGTTATAGATTCCCACTCCAAATTATGGATACGTGCCTTAAAAAATATGTGGTAGTTAAGGGTTATATAGCGGCAGCTACGGCACATCCCTATCGGGCAGGAGCCAAATAAAGGCCTGGCCAAAGAGAGCAGCACAGACTAAATTATACTCCACCTCCTACAAAAGGGGAAAAATGAACATGCAGGCAGTTAGTTATATACACATGATCAGATGAAAAAAAACAGTTATATACACATAATTGATAAATGTTTGTGTCAGCTCAAACTCTCCTATTACAGAGAGTTCAGAACTTATTACCCTAGCCAGCGGTACAAATGTGGCTAAATTAGGAAATGAAAGCAAAATCTGTGGACCAAGTGAAAAGGACAAAACATTGACAATAATGCTTTGGATTTTGAATTTGGGGGGGAAAAAAAAGTCAACGAATTAAACATCGATGATGTTCGATTGAACTTATTTTTGACATGGTATGTTTTGTTCTTAATAAAAACAAACATCTCGTGACCATTTGCGCGAGATCTGAGATGGCCCCCCACGAATGAGGTCAATACATCATCAATAACCAAGCATTTTTGCAATAGCAGTTGAAATGGTTTCTGGAAAATAATCTTTTAGAGTATCTCCAGCTAAGAATGCGGAATCTGACATGACATGTTTAGCGGATGAATTGATAATTGAGACAGCTCTAATTAAGATGTCAATTGGAGAACATACTCATTTTCCTAAAGAAAACCACTACCATTTCTTCAATACAAGACCGACGTCTGAATCTATCTGCAGAATCATTGGCCACTGCATAGACATGTTAGCAAGGAGATCTACAATTGCTTCACAATGACACTAGCAAAATCAGATCATATCCAGAAAGAATGAAGGCGTATACCGTGCATGTACAACCAAAAGTAGCAGTAGACCTCAATCAGACGTTCACGATAGCAGATAGCTTGAATTAAAATGACAAAACATTCTTATAGAAAATACATCAATGAAAGCTAAAATACTGCAGACCTGTGCCTTCCATCACTTTCAGAGCACCAATGCAGATATGGCAAACAAATTCCCAATGGCACGTTACGCTGCCATTGGTATACCATCAGCCGTTTGGCTCCAGCCCCACACTGTCCGATGCAAAACCCGTTTTAGTCCCAAAACCTCTCTGATGAGAACCTCGAACAATTCAGCACCATCACACCATCCGGGTTACTGGTCGACTAGAAGATGACCCATTTTTGTCCCTAATATGTGCACTTAGATTTTCTACTGGAACATCGTTCCTACTTGTATTTGAAGTGATACTTTGACCTTCTTGCATGCCGTCAGTCACTTTCAGAGCACCACTTTACAAGAGTGCAGATATGACGCATATATTCCCAATGGCACGTTACGCTGCCATTGGTATACCATCAAACGTTTGGCTGCAGCCCAACACCTGTCTGACACAAAACCCGTTTTAGGACCACTAATCAACCTTTCAGATGAGAGCCTAGAACAATTGAGCGCCGTCCGGGTAACTGATCTACTATAAGAGGACCCATTTTTGTTCGTTATATGTGTGCCAAGATTTTCGGCTGGAATTTCATGCTGATATGTACTTGAAGTGATTTTTTGACCTTGTTCAACGCCATGCAAAACTCTGTTGGCTTCACTTGCCAATCCGATAGAACGCCACGCGTCTGCAACAAGCCTTATGGTATTCTCCCCAGGGCGAACACCTTTCTCTTCCATAATTTGGAGAAATTCTTCCACTTTCCATGGCTGTTTTGCTTCTCCATACCCCCACATTAAGGTTTCAAACGTTATCAAATTGGGGGAAATTCCGGTTTCGCACATCTTCTCATAAACCTTTACAGCACGCTGCATTTGTCCATCATTGCACCATCCACTGATGATTGTAGTAAAAATCACAACGTTTGGGTATACCCCGTATTCTTCCATGATTGCAAGCACTGCTTCGGCCTTCTTGGGGTCCCTAGCGCGAACGTAGCCTTTTGCGAGAATGCCGACAGCATGGATGTCTGGAACGATGCCCGCCTTCACCATGTCATCAAAAATCGCTCGGCATTTGTCCATGAGCCCTGCTGAACTCCATGCATTCATTATGGTGCTAAAAGTTATTACATCTGGTTTAACCCCAAATTCCTCCATTAGAGTTAGTGCCTGCAGAATGTTGCTCATAGTGATTGATGTTTCTAAGAAAGTGAAGTCAAGGAGAGAGGAAGAAAAGAAACCAGGACATCAAGTAAAATAGGAGAAATAAGATACATACCGATAAAAGTACTATATGTACATGTAGTATGGAATAAAGGGCATTCGTTTCTCAACAAGCAATTAAAAATCCAAATCTAATTTTTGTTAGCGAGGTGTTGAGGGCATTTAACTAATGAGGACACAGAAACAAAAACTATCAGGACAAAGCAGCTGTCATTTCGTTTTTCTGCAAGATGCACCAACTAGGTCCTAAAGAGGATTTGAGCCTGGACAACCCCTTTTTGTGGCTTAGGCAGTCATCACTCAAGCTAGCCGCTAATGGATAATCACTTTCATAATCAAATTGATGTGAATAATTTTCTTTTTGTAAGTATGAATCACTACAAACAGTTAAACACAAAATTGAAAAAGACTACAAGAAGATCATCCTATTCCTTTGAACAACAACCACAACTAGTCCCCAATCATTGGGGGTATGGGCGGGGATGATTGGAGACAGACCTAACCTTTGGCAATATGCACAAAGCAGCTGCTCTCAGAATACCACTGAAACAGTGGCCCCCTTAAACCTCCAAGAACCGAGGAGCACCAAGGACGTCATGCTGCAAAACCATGCCCCCCCAAATCAAAGCCAAAAGGCATCAGGGAGGGTAGAGCTAGAGACCCAAATCAAATTTTGTGCTCATTACCATGCTTCCTTTATTCATGGTCTAGAGCATCTCACTAATGAGCAGATTGATGAATCACTATAAACGCAAAATTGAAAAAACTACAAGAAGATCATCCTATTCCTACGAATCACTATAAACACAAAATTGGAAAGACTACAAGAAGATCATCCTATTCCCAAAGCTGTCAATTACTATATTTAGGTGCAACCTGTATAGTTTTTGAATCTGCCAACTACAGAGAAATGCCAGTGAAGAACAAAGTTGATCATATCCTTCTATCCTAAACAAAGTTGATCATATCCTTTATTCCTACATGCATTGGTGCTTTTTCCGTTGTGCATCTTAGGGTGAAAAGGAGAGAATTTTGGAGAGAATGGGATTCAAAGCTATTTTTCCTTTCCCATTCTCGGAAGTATAGTTGACTGATACGTTAAACTGGAGAAAAATATTCAATTAGCAATACTGTACAGGAGATTAACTTTCCCCACTGGGATTGCATGGCCAATTGAAAGGGGTAGAAAACAAAAGGCAAGACCTGCAACTACACTAATTCCATTCCTATCGCTGAAAAAAGAGATAAAAACCTGGTGTGGCACATCATCAAGAGATGAACACCCAAGTGTGCCAAGGCATCTAATTTGGAAGGTACTACTTAGGAAATTATTTCTGTTAGTCGCTTTAACTTTTACAGTATGAGATAGCTTTAGGACAATTAGCTAGAGTGCTCTGTTGCGTTTGTTGGAGTGCCATTCAACTATGTTATCTTCAGCATTCACAGGGAACCCAAGGCAACTCCTTTAGTTTCATACTGCCAGGGTTTCTTTACAGGAACTTAACCAGCTGAATTCAACAAAAATGTAGACACTAAGACACCCTTTTTTTTTAATATAAATTTTTAGGTGATTTGTATCACTCCCAATGATGAAAATGCTTCAATTGTCGATGAACTGACAAATGCCAATAAGCCCCTAGTTTGCGACCACTTGTTCATTGGAAAGCATACCTTAACCCGTTACTGTCCATGGAATTGGGTGAAAATACCAAAATGCCCTTAGTTGTCAATTGATTAAGGATTTGTCAAAATAAAAGGCCTTATCCAAAGAACGTGATCAAAGGCCTTTGGTGACATGTGGTAATCAACTAATTGTTTAGCCACTAAAGGGGGAGTCAACACCCTGCAGGGTTTGGAGAGACTTGTTTTCGAGACGCATTGCCACCTGGTGGAGTGTCCATAACATCAGACTTAATTTCTAGAATTAGCTCACATATTCCAATTTGGATGATACTGAAGCCATCAAGAAATACCCTTTAGCAAAGCTCTAAGGCACCTAGATTAGTTGAATGAAAGATCTTTTGAAGAACATAATTAATCTTTTATCAAGGAAAATATTATGCATAAACTTGTGCTTACCGTATCTGTCTAGACTCTAGCTTCTATCCAAGATGAAAAAGTTATGTAAAAGACAATAAAGCGGAGACATCAACTACCGAGACTGTCAACAAGTTCATGAAATGTCTACTCAAAGCAACAAATATTTACATTATATACATACATATAAGAGTTGTGTGTATGTATATATGCATATATATAAATTTTTTTTAAATATATGTAAAACTCAGAAAATGTGGCGTAACTTTCCACAAGACACTAATGACTTTATTGTCCCCAGCAGATGGGTGAGCAAATGAAGCATGAGAATGGCACTGCTCATCACACAATAAAACTGATTTGATTGAACAATAGCTAGACTATGACCAAATCTCAAAATTATCTCCGAAAGGTAAGGGCGCACCTCATCAACTCCGTCAGTGTCTGTAGAATCAAGATATCCTTTTATGAGGGAATTGAAAATAATAAGATTTGGAGCCACACCAAGTGATTTCATACGATACACGAATCTCAAAGCTTTCTCCATATTACCTTCCTTACAGTAACCATTAACGATAATTCCACAAGTCCGCTGATTTGGTGACACCTTCGTGTTCAGCATATCCATTATCATTCCCTCAGCTCTACTCGTCTCTCCATAGTGAGTATAACCCTTAGCTAATGTGTTGTAAGTGACAGCATCAGGTCTCAAACCGTATCTCTCCATCCTATACACCACATTCCATGCCTCTTCAATGTTATCATTGTTACACCAGGCTTGAGCAAGTATGTTATATGTCCTATCATTCGGTTTCAGGTTTTCCTCGCGCGACATTAGCTCTAACAGTTTCAAAGATTCCTCCGGCTTTCCAATCATCCCATACCCTTTAATCAATGTATTAAATGTTCTTATTGTAGGCTTACATCCACTCTCCTTCATTTTCTTGAAGATTTTCATGGCTTCCTTGATATCACCTGATTCAGAGAAAGCATTAATCATGGCATTGAAGAAAATCGTGTCGGGCTTCAGACCTTCCTCTTCCAACTTTGAGAGAACCACAGGAATAGACTTGAAATTCCTTTGGAGGGTCAAGGCAGCTAAAAGAGTTGTGTATGTTACAAGAGATGGCCTGTGTCCATCTTCAGTCAAACCTTTGAAAATGGCGTGGACTTCTTGAGGCTTTCGTTTCTCAATCAAAATATTCATTATTTTTGTTCTTGAACGAACTGTTGGGCAACTGCTATTCTCTGAACAAACTAGGCAGCGGTATTGGAGTAGAGAACCTATGGAAGTTGAAATCGGGCGTACTGGGTCCTGTTCTTGGAGATTTGGTTCCTGCTGGATTCATTTATAAAAGTAAGACCAATAAGGAAAAAAAGAGTATCAAACTAGATGAATGAGTAAATTGTGCATGCACATTCACCCAAACTAGGACTGCCTGCGACCACATATGTTGCATGGACTCAGGTACGGGTGTCCGCATCTGTAGTTCTTGGTCTTTGACAATTTTGTTTAAGATAGTGAGCAAGTGAATGTATCGTTTGACACTTGATACACGGATGAGGATATGAGATTGTAGCCTTGTCCGACACATTTAGTGGTCATTCCACGAGCAACCATATCTCGTACTTTGAATTAACTACGTATGAACTAGGCACAATGCTCCCATCTTATCCAAAAAATGCTTTAAGAGATAAGACAGCTGTTAAACAACAATTATGCAAGAAAAATGAAGGAAGATTATTAACTATAATAACAACTATGAATAGTTTCGCTCATCTTCTAGTCCTTGAGATAGGAATTATATGAATCCAACGCACGTACCTGAGTCCATATAAAATAGGTCATGATCAGGTGAATTGGACTATTACTATGACATTAGTATGCTGGCTAAATTCATTGCAGTTAAAAGATCGAGGAAGAAAAATGAAATAAACAGTGTACTGGAACAGAACTAGGTGAAGGTTCCAACAGTACCTCATAAAAAGTAAAACAGCGAAGATATTGAAACAAATAAAAAAAACTGATATATTTGCAGTTATAGTACCACGGTGGGTGATGCACGGACCCACTTCTTGCTCGCATTTGGTCGATTTTGGTGCTTGCCCCTGATGACAGATTCAACCACATCTTTATCAAACTCTCCCATTTCTTCTCGACCTTACTTGATAATTCAGCGGACTAATTTATTTGAGTGGTAATGAACACCACCAATAAGGCTAGAAACCCGGGCTACAAAACTTGCTTTTGAACCATATCCTCCTGTGAGAGAAGAGACCCTACAAACCAATGAACTGGAACATCCACATACAAAGGGTGTATGGATGGTAGAGATTAATCAATTTAAAAGATTTTATCAGACCTTGGCTGCTATTATTTGTATTGACTTAATAGGAAAACAAAGTAGTAAGAATCAAAGTGAGAGAGGGTGAGATAAGAAAGTGGAGCCATTTCTCACCTTTTCTGGTGAGATTTGGTGAGAGAGAAGGAACCAATCATAATATTTCATTTTTGTACTTTTTTCTCCATTTCTCATCAAAATACTCCATTGAAACAAGTGATTTAGCAAAAAACTCCACCCCTTTCTTTTCTTTTCTCTTGAAAATTCAAATCATTCAATCCAAAGGGGCTTTCCAAATTTGATTTTTTTTTTGTTTTTAACTTTTTTGGTAACGGGTGTCCAAGCCATTCTACACGAGCTTGATTGGTTGCTAATATCGAACAGGCAAATCTCCAGGGGCGCCAAGGCTTCAAGGCAGTCGAACCTTGGCTATTTGAATTTCGAATTTCAAAGCTGGGTAAATTAGGAACACTACCATTTTGCCGAATTATACGAGTTTACATAGAAACTCTGCAGAAGACTCAATTCCAAAGAAATAATACAAGTTACTAACTTCTCTAGGAAATTAGTTACAATGATTTTTGGTCACAGAAACTAGGTTAGGCAATTTAAGAAGCAGAAGAAGCAGATAGTAACAGAAACAGATAAAACATTCACATGGGATTTGTTTCATTCTTGAAACATAGTAGAAGTGCCAATTTACTTGGAAATGATACGAATTGGGGATTGCATGCACACAGAATTAGGAAACAAAAACCATACCCAAATTGGGTATTTCAATTTCTGTCCTATTGGGCAAGACTTTTACTCTTGCACGTAAGAGTGTTCACGTTTTGAATACTCTTCCATGAAAGAGTTAACTCTTGTGCAAAAGTTCCCATTTTTAAAACCTTAACGACATCCAGCAAAGTGAACTGATTGTATAATTTCCCTTTCAAATTACTACAGAAAATTCAAAGCTAACACCCAATTCTACAATTAGAAACATGTGAAGCCAAACCCAAAGAAGCTCAAGGTGGGTTCAAGTTAAAAGCCACAAAAATATGTAAGACATGCAAAGATAGTCGAAGCATGAACTAATTGGTAATTAAGAGATGAGTTACGGACATTACCTCCTTGAGTTCAGTAGCAGGAATAGAGAGGGACAGAGAGAGTTGTACAGCTGAAGCTGAGTCTAAAGACAATAGTGGGGTATCGTAGAAATGCACATCTTCAAATCTTATCCACAAATAATGTACGTGAGAAATCAGAAATGGGGGTGAGAATTTTCAATTGGCTGAGGTTCAAATCTGAAGGGATTAGTAAAGTTCATTTCTTGGAGATGACATTCAGCCACGTCATATTCTGAATTTCAACCCATTTTTTAAAATCCCTTAGGGATTCCGATAAAATTTCCAAGATTCAAGAATTTATTGGTGGTGGTCATTGCCACTCAAAAAAAATCCCTTTCTTTTGGGTACACCAGAAAGGATCAAGAATGTCAGTTAGAATTGCCTCGATTTACCGTACATATAAATTTCTACATTTACCTTACATTTTCACTATTGTACTAAAAAAATCGTAGATATTTACCCTTACATGTTCACCAACCTACAGAATTAACACCATTTATATAATTATGTTCCCTCTGTTCCAAAATAATATTCCACTACATAAAGTTGTGTGTCATTTTTCAAATAAAAAAATGAACTACTTTCGTAAATCATTTTTCAAATTTTTTCGCACTGAATTAAAGTACTTGACGAGTCCTTTAATTCGGTATGAAAAAATTCAAAAAATGATACTCGAAAGTACTTCATTTTTTTATTTGAAAAATGACAAGAGAGAGAAAGTGATGCACTTATTTTGGAATAGAGGGAGTATTAATCTTCCATTTTGTATTTAGTTTGCATAAATTTCTCTCAATATTTTACGGGGCAAGGCTGGTGAACCCATCTGAGAACGGGAGCACCAATGCAATACACGGTAGAGATTTAGGGGGTGGGATCAATGCCGTGTGGTACTTTTTGGGTGGGGGGTAAAAGTACAATAAAATCCGCCTCACTCCGTTGTATCCCTACAAGCTCCACATGATGGCAACTCAGTGATAATGCAACAAACAAGCGAGTTTCAATGAGGATGTTTCAAATAGAATTAGAGCAAGTGCACCAATGGATAGCAAAAAATGCTACTCAACAGTGTTAAAATACATTTTACCTTGTCAATTTTGTCTCTCAAACTCCACCAATACCCTTTACTCTCCTCTCTATTTCTATTAAATATTATTTTTTCATTACAAAAATACTAAAATTTTGACACCATCGGCCATAGAGAGATGAGAGAGAATACAAGAGATGTGACAAAAACTAATAAAATAATCCATGGCTGGTGAACAGTTCCTAGCAATCTTTGGAGAGTTTTTCTTCACAAATGTAAAATACCTAGCCTTTTACCTAGTTTGGTGGAGGTGGTTTTTTGGGTTTTCCCTCTCTTTAAATAACTAACTAGAAGCTGGGTACACGCGATGCGCGTGCAAGTCGAATGTGATAAAATATAAACATTTTCTTTAGACTTATTGTTGTGCATATTTCATTAAAATTCGACTTGCACACTTGACTCTAGTGTAGATTTATTCATGGCCTTTGATGATTAGAGTAAAAAGTAGAAGTGGAGCACTTGCGATGCATGTACAAACTATCCCAAAATAATACGTCAAAATTTTCATCCTTGTGGATTGATTTTTTTTAGCATGTACATGAATGGAAGAACAAAACGAAATTAATTTTGGTCAGGAAAATAAATGTAAGGCATAAAAGGTTTATTTTGATCAGGAAAACAAATGTAAGGCATAAAAAGCAAGAGCAGATAATTAGTAAAGTTTTAATAGATGAAAGTTTAGTAGCTTTACCAGTGAATAACAAATCAAAATTGAGAATTGACGTTCCTAATTCACGTTATGCTTCCAGCGGGTGTAGAGAATGAGAGAGTGGCTTCCAATTAGGATTTGATTTCGTAAAGAAGAAAAAGCATATTGGATTTGATTGTATGATGTTTCAAACGGACATATGTTGGATGAGGAAGCGGTTACCATGCCATGTAGTATGCAACTGCCGTATGAATGTACAGTTTTACCCCTATAATTTAAACTACTAATCCAATAGAACTTGTTGCGGTGAGGATATTTTAGGAATTCAAAAATGTGAGCCAGCTTCGAAAGTAGTCCACACCAAAATGATGCTCTCCCTTTATAAATTAGAATAGATTGTTTCTTTTACCTAGCCTTGTGCACATGCTCTTACAACAGTTGAAATAGCTCGCTTTTAAAGCACTCTATTTGTACCGAAAATAAAGGTTTCGTCATTTTTCTTCTTCTTTTTTCAGCGGAAAACGATTTTTGGAAAATATTTTCTTTGGAAGTGTTTTCATGAAAATGACTTGTTTTTCTTTGTTTGGCTAGGACATCAAAATGTTTTTCAACAAAATGTTTCGATTGTGACATAAAATTTTACTACTACGATAAAATGACCAAATTTTTGAGCCCTGAATATTCCCTGTGAAAGAGCTTGGGTAATTATTAGTATAAGTTTTAGACCTTTGTTCGTTTTGAATTTTAAGACCGGTTTTCTCCATTATTACCCAATCACTACTCATGTTTCTTTCCAATTATTATCCTTATTTTAAATTATTATTATTTTCTTTTTCTCTATCTCTCTTCATTCATTATCCAAAAAACCAAAATCTTTTCTTACTTCAAAATGATTAGTCAAATATAATTATCCTTCATCACACACATATAGGATCCGAATCCTCTTTTCATGTCAAGACCAATATGCTCACTTTATCCCAAAATGTTAGGGCCTCTTTGGAATTTCATTTTTTTTTTCCGAAACATACTAAGGGTCTGTTCCTCCAACTTGGTTTTTTTTGGTTTTTTGATTTTTGGATGTTTTAGTTTTGCAAAAAAAAAAAAAAAAACCTTGTTCCACTGACTAGTTTTTTGATTTTTAGTTTTACAAAAAACTAGTTAGAAACTAACTTGTTCCACTAACTAGTTTTTTTTTGTTTTTAATTTTGCAAAAAAACTAGAGTATTTCTTCCACGAGGACATGTTATATGAGTCAATCATGAAAATAGGATACAAATTAATTCTTTAATGCCAATATGACAAATCACCTTCAAATTCCAAAAATGCCCTTGAAAGTGCCTAAACCCCCAAACCTAATAAAAGTGCTTAAACCCCCAACCTAATGAAAGTGTTTAACCCTAAACCCTAGGGTACCATATGAAAGTTCCTAAAACTTTAGGGTACCCTATTGAAATGCCTAAACCACTAAAACCCTATAATTGGAAGGTGCCTAAACATGAAATGCCTAAATCCACTAACCCAAAGAGTTTAAACCTCCTAAAATTGAACCTTAAAATTGAACACAATCCCAAAATCAAAGAGACAAAATTAACTTTTTGTAAATTCTATTTAGAACCTATTATCCACGCATCAGATCGATTTTACCAATGAGTAACTTTTTTCATTTGAAATTGGTTAACATCATTGTCCGTATGAGAGAGGAAAAAGAAGTGAAATTGCTGATTGGGTGGTGGTGTCCGTACACCACATCTGCGGAGGTGGAGCCGGCCGGCTTCCTTTGTGTATTTTTTTTATTTATTTATCATTAAGCGTATTTTTGTTTAGTTTTGTCCTTGAATTCTTACAAATTTCACATTAATGTATTGAAGACATTAAATAAATTAGGTTGGACTAAACGCCTTTTAAAACCTCAAACTTATCCTTTAGGCTAATTTTCTAAAAAAACTAAGGGGTTTTTTGTTAGTGAAATGAGAAAGTTTTTGTATTAAAACAATTTTTTTTTAGCGAAACGGGGCCTAATTATTACACTTTTTTTTTTCTCTTTCCAATTTAGTTCACAATCATTTCAATTTTTCATTACAATAATTCTTGTCATATCAAAAAAAAAAGTCGGAGTAGAATTGAAAAGTTATTAAATAAAAGTACATTAATTTAAATAAAGGAACTAGTAACATTTTGGGATTGTCCAAAATGAAATGCTTTACCAATTGGACACAGCTAGGTGTACAGAAAAAAGAACCGAAAATGTACTGATCGCGTTAGAGGATCCACTTTTGGGTCTCACATGAGTGATCCGAACCGTTCATTGTTCTTAAAACATTTTTGCGAGAGGTCCCGCAAAATTTCAACTCAATCGGCTGTTTGAAAGTGCTCGAACCAAAGTCTCACCATTTGAATTTTGAACGGTGAGACTTTGGTTCGAGCACTTTCAACCGTCCGATTGAGCTGAAATTTTGCGTTACCCCTCGCAAAAATGTTTTAAGAACAATGAACAGTTCGAATCACTCGTGTGAGACTCAAAAGTGGGTCCCCTAATGCGATCGGTACATTTTCGGTTCTTTTTTTTTTTCTGTACCCGTATCTTTTATTGTTACCAATTACCCAACCATATTCAGGGACGAGACCTCTGAAACCCGAGAGAGAGAGAGAGAGAGAGAGAGAGAGAGACATCCTCATAGTCTGACCATGGAAACCCAGATGATATCCTCAAGATTTATTAGGCAGCCGAAAAACATACCAGAAGAAATCATCCTCGATATCTTGTCGCGTCTACCGGTCAAGTCTCTGCTTTGGTTCCGTTGCGTTTGCAAGGTATGGAAGGGTGTTAGCAAAAGCAAAAAGACTGTTAAGGACAACAAAATCCGCATAAACTACAAAAAAACCTTCAGTGAACAAATGCCATCAGAGGGTAAAATTGTCCAAATTGGCAAATGACCATGCCAAAATTGAAAAAACCCTCTCATATACGTGCTCCTTCGGTATGGATACATGTAAAGCAAGATCCGACTTATTATTTGATTATTATCTCTTTGATAGTTGACTTCAGTTAGGCTCTGTCACCTGCCATCAATGAAATCATTCAGTAATTTGGGAGCACTGTTACTAGTGTTCTGGACTAATTAATCCACATTTACATACTTTTATAGGGTTTGCGAATAAGTGTATGAACACTCAAACATGTGGTTCTAATCTAGAGTAATTCGGAGTACAACGTGGCCGTACTCCCGGACTTCTGAATAATTATTCTATTACTTGGTGGGGTCGCTTTCGCCTTTCAAATTTCCATCTTATTCTATTACTCATCGGGTCGCTTTCGCCTTTCAAATTATCATCATCATCGGGTCGCTTTCGCCTTTCAAATTTCCATCTCTCAAGTTTGACGTACTAATTTATACTCTTACACGCCTAATAGAAAAAAGGGGATCTCACAGCCCCCGCTGGGTTCCCTCACCCTATAAAATCCTGAGAAACACGCCTATCGAACCAAAATCCCCATCCATCCATCGGTCATCAGTGTTGTGGAATGGCAACCATTCTCCAATTGCAAAGGCCCTGTTCGGTTTGTAGTTTTATTTTAGTTTTGGTTTTGATAACATCATCATTTTACTCATTTCTCTCTATCTCTCTCCACTCATTACACATGCTTACATCACCAAAAATAAACTAAAACTCTAAACCAAACACAGTCAAAATAACTTGGCGCAACCACCTCCTCCTCCTCCTCCGGTTGAGCCCGAAAACCAGCCCCTTGATTTTGTACTACCAATTGAACCGCCATTACCTCCACCAAATCTTCAGTTGGAACAAAACAACCCCGATTTTCCCACACTTGTCGTGGCCTTCTGCTTGGCCGCCGCAAATGCAATCGCCATCCAATCACTCCAAAACCTCACCGTTTACCCCATAACCTTCCACTTGCTCTGCCTAATGATTATGTTTGCATTTGCTTCCATCTTCGTTGCTAAATACATCGCCCCTACCAAACCCAACGCCGCCTGCGTGCTCGAGATTGTTGGAGTATTTTTTGGGGTCACAGCATTCTTCATCGCTGTCACCACATCTTTTCCCCTTCCCCTTTGGATCATCTCATGGATCATTTACGCCGTTTCGCTCGTAGCTATTCTCATCTGCAATTTTCCTCAACCTCTCGTCCCCCTCTAGTACGGAACAGCTGCAGAGTTTAGGGAGTTTTTTAGAAAGAAAATAGTAGATACTCATAAACTATTCTCCGTTCAAAAAAGTGGATGCCATTAATAATTGGACTAAATGGATTGCAATAAAATAGTTTAGGAACAAAATAGGGGTTTTTTTGGTCTAGAGACCACATTGAAATATGTGAATAGTTTAGGGATAAAGTAAAAAAAAAAAAATTCTTGTTTGGGAGTTTCCTTTTTTCATTTAGCATTTTGAATGTTTTCTGTGTCAATATTACTCCATCCATCCCTAAATAAATATTTGAACTGTAAAGTTAAGCCTTTAAAAACATGCAATTTTTCATTCAAAATTTTTTTGGAAAAAATGACAAATAAATAGCTTGACAATCAAGCTATTTATTTGTGATATGTTTATAGCCAAAAGTGCAAGTTTTGAAGGCCTAGGTTTGTAGTCCGGACATTTATTTAGAGGAGGGAGCTTTTTTATGCATGTTATATTGTAAATTGTAGATTTTTCATTCAAAACTTAAGATCTTGAATTCTGAATGAAAAACTTGAAGTTTGCGTGATAATGGTAGTTCTGGTTTTGGCCTTTTGATAGAGGATTTTGTCTCTTCCAAGCTTCATGGAACGGAAACATCATCTGTTGATTTCAGGAGAAATGGTTTTGATGGCAGTAGGAGCAGGCGTTTGACTTTGGTTACCGATGGTGCTTGGCTGGCCGATTCGTTATTAGGTGCTTTTGCGTGGGTGGCTTTCGACCGGAATAGTTTCTGCGTTCACTCACCGGCTATGCAGACACGAGCTTGAACGGCAGCTATGGTAGAGGTTCTGGCGGGAGTTAAAGCTTGGATTTTGTTCGGTGTGTTAGATGTCTGGAGTTTGCTCATCCTGTGCTTCAACCCATTCTGTTTCCTTATGTACTAATTTCAACTAGTTCGTGTTATTAAAGTTTGTAGAGATGTTGTAAAGAAGGTTCACTCCCTAGCCAAGGGAGCCCTTCACTCTAATTAGTAATGATATTATCTCGGTTGATTTTCTCGTAAAAAATAAATAAAAAATAAAAAAATAAAAAAACAAACTAAGCTTAATTAATTCCGGTGCGTGGTTCTTTGTTCTGGTCTAAGGTGGTAAACTTAAAAAATCAAACTAAATTTAATTAATTCCGGTGGGTGGTTCTTAGTTCTTGCCTGATCGAGGTGGCTTATAGAGGAGTATCTCTTTGACAGTTAACTTCAATTAGCCTACGTGACATGTCACACACTCTCCCTCTCTCAAATAGGATAAGCAGGATTATTATTATTTTTTTTTTTTGTCTTTATACTATTTTTTGGGCACTAAAATATTGGTTTTTTCCATTTAGACCACGTTATGTATTTATCCCGATCATTTTGAACGGTTATATTTTTATTCTGACATTTGTTAAAATCCGATATTGCCCTTATTTTACACTACTGTAATTGTGATATATAGAATTTCGGAATGTAAAACTAAAGCTGGAGCTCCTAAACGTGATTTTGAGATTCAATTATCAGGAAAGCAAATCCTTGTTGTGCCCTTACCAAATTAGGGTCGCAATTGATGTGAGTGTCAGTGATCTCTCTCTCCCCATGAACTCCACTCAGGGTAGAGGTGTCAAACGTGCGTGCCGTGTCGTGCCGTGCCATTCAACTTCCGTGCCAACCGTGTTTCGTGCCGTGCCTATTTACTTCATCGTGCCATGGTGTGCCGTGCCAACCGTGCTACGTGCCGTGCCCATTTACTTTATCGTGTCGTGCCGTGCCGTGCTTTTATGAAGTCGTGCCGTGTCGTTCTGTGCCCGATTAGTTAATCGTGCTGTGCTGCGTCGTGCCGTTAACTTACTCGTGTTGTGCCATGCAGTTCCTTTTTTTATCATGTCGCGCCGTGCCTTTTTGCTGTGGCGTGCTGTGCCGTGTCGTGCCATGCATTTTTTTAGTCGTGTCATGCCGTGCCGTGCGTTTTTTTAGTCGTGTCGTGCCGACGTCGTGCCTTCTTATAATGTTATAGTTTGGATGACTCACCACTTGCAAGTTTGGATTTTTTTTAAAAATAGTTGAAGTACTTTTTTTATTTATTAAATAGTTAAAGTACCTTTTTTATTTTATTTTATTGTGGGAATAAATGGCTTTGCCATTTCTAATCCCAAATTTTACTAAGTAATGGCAAAACTATTTTTTGGGTTGAGAAATTACATACCACCGGCCTCTGGCTCAATGGAGTCAGGAGTGTACTTAGGCATTAGGAGTTCAATTCCTCTTTTCAGGTACTATTCTAACTATTCTAATAATATTGACTTTTGCTAAAAAAATAAAATTAAAAAATACCGACCAGTGATGGTTATTTTTTAGGTCTCATGTCATATAATGAGCTTGAAAGATGGCTTACTATTAGATATGCTTAGTTAATATTGCAAAAGACTAGTAAGCTCCCCCGTGCACCACGGGGTCTCGTGCCCGTCAATTACTTAATGGTTTTTGTTGTTTTTCTTAGCCCAGATTATACACACCACCGCACACGCATGCAAGTAATAAACACGAGAAAGACACTGTTGGAACTTGTGGCTCATATGGTGTGTATGAGAGGTACCGAGAAGTTCCCGTCGTTGATAAGCAAGGTGGGAAGCGTTTTGAGGGTGATGGTATCGTCACTGAGGAGTTTCCCGACGATACCGGGCAACTAAGGAGTGAAGCGGAGATATGCGGGTATCGTCTGAGGGTTTTCCTGTGACGATACCGAGAAACTTAAGTCAGTCGTGAACGGTGTTAACAAGGGTATTATAGGTATTAAGGCTATAATGCGAGTTAGGGTTGGAATAGGAGTAATAGCCGCATATAAATACTCTCTATTGTAAAACCCTAGTGTGCTATTCAATAAACGACTATTCTGTGTGCTCCCGTGGACGTACCCAATTTTGGGGAACCACGTATATTGCTGTGTTGATTTCCTTTACTGTTTTTGTATTGATCATTGTGTGCGTGTGGTGATAATCACTAACAAGTGGTATCAGAGCGCGGGTTTATTCACGCAGTTGAATCACACGAAGAACAATGGTGGGGAATACATCTGTGTCGAAGTTCGATGTTGTAAAGTTCAACGGACCGTAATTTCGCATCGTGGTAACAGAGAGTAAAGGATCTGGCTGGTACGGCCCAGGTTTGTCGGCGCTGAGCGGGGCGCCCAAGAAACGTGAAGCGTATGTCCAACGATGATTGGGAAGATTTGCGGGCAAAGGCCGTGGAGTACGATTCCGCCCGCGGCCTTTGCGGACGGTTATGTATCACGTGATCGGCGATGATTCGCTGGCTGGGGTTTGGGCGAATCTGGAGAGCAGGTATATGTCGAAGTCCTTGACTAATAAACTGTTTCTGAAGCAAAAATTATTCGGGCTGAAGATGGTCGAGGGTTCTGACCTAATTCAGCATATCAACACATTCAATCAGATTGTTAGTGATTTGTTGCGGATTGAAGTAACATTCGAAGAGGAAGATCAGGCTTTGATGTTGCTATCCTCTCTACCGGGTTCTCTGGATAATCTCGTTACCACTCTACTCGGGAAAAGAAACCCTAGAATCGAGGAAGTTATGACCCTTACGTCCTATAATCGGCAGCAGTTACGATCGAAAGCCTGCGAGGGGTGAAGTATTGATGGTTAAGGGGTACGAGGAACGTGGCAGAAAGTTGGAGAGGGGGAAATCTATTGAGCGTGGAAGATCAAAATCGAAGGCAGGTTTTGAGTTGAAGTGTTATAGGTGTCATGAACCGGGTCACTTTAAGAAAAATTGTCCGCAGAAGGGAAAAGGAGGGAACTGGAAGAAGAAACAAGGAAAGGCAGGGGATAGGAAGGATGGACCATCAGATTACGCAAAGCGTGGTGGAGCGGGGATGATTACGAAGATGGTGATATGCTTTTCGGTCTCCGCCAATCCGGATCACTTGGCAGACTCATGGATTCTGGATTCAGCATGCTCTTATCACATGTCTCCTAACAAGGAGTGGTTTGACACCTACATGTCAGTGGATTGTGGCAATGTTCTTATGGGTAATGATGCATCATGTAAAGTCATAGGAATAGGCACAATTTAGATCAGAATGTTTGATGGTGTTGTGAGAACCTTGGGTGATGTAAGATATGTTCCAGAGTTGAGGAAAAATCTAGTTTCGTTGGGAACTTTAGACTCCAATGGCTGTGGGTGTAAAATAGAAGGTGGAGTGATGAAGGTGACGAAGGGTGCCATGGTGATAATGAAAGGTTCCAAAGTTCCTGGCAATATTTACAAGCTGACAGGGAGTACAGTTGTAGGTGGAGTTGCTGCCACCACAATGGTTGATACTGATGATACCATTCTTTGGCATATGCGGTTGGGGCATATGGGGGAACGTGGGATGTTGGAGTTACATAAGAGGAATTTGCTAAAAGGGGTGAAATCGTGCAAAGTGGGGTTCTGTAAATTCTGTGTTCTGGGCAAGCAGTGTAAGGTGCAGTTTAGGAATGCTACTCACAGAACGAAGGGCATTCTTGACTATATTCATTCTGATGTTTGGGGGCCAGTGAGGGTAGCCCCGAAAGGGGGATCTCTGTATTTCGTGACCTTTATCGATGATTATTCGAGAAAAGTCTGGGTTTACTTCTTGCGACACAAGTCTGAGGTTTATGCAACATTCAAAATGAGGAAAGCTGAGGTGGAAAATCAGACTGGGAAGCGAATTAAGTGCCTCCGGACAGATAATGGGACAGAGTACAAGGATGGGGATTTTCTGAGGTTTTGTGAGGAGCATGGGATTCAGCGACTTTTGGGCCGATTCGAAAAGACACCGCAGCACAGAATGGGGTGGCGAAAGGATGAATGTAAGAACCATAGCATAAAGCGGCGGTGTATCGGACTTAATGCGGGGCTTCCAAAAATGTTCTCGGGCGGCGGTGAGCATGGCGGTGTTTGTGATAAAGCGAATTCAGCCTAGTATTGCTTTGAACGGAAAGGTAGTAGAAGAGGTGTGGACAGACAGAGAGGTTGACTACTCAGTCTTGAGGATCTTTGGGTGTCCAGCCTATGTTCATGTTCCCGGTAATGAGAGGTCGAAGCTTGATGCGAAGTCCAAACAATGTATCTTTATTGGGTATGAAAAAGGGTACAAGCTTTGGGATCCGGAAGCAAGGAAGCTGGTAATCAGTAGAGATGTGGTATTTGATGAGGATTCAATGGTCAAGGCACATCGGCGGGGGTGTAAATCCAGTCGGGGAAAATGGCAAACAACTGGATATCTGATTGAATTTTGGGTGATTTCGACTACGGTGGCGTTACGGATATAGGTGGAGACACAGGTGGTACTCAACCAAAGGAACAACTTGGTCAACAGCAGAAGGAGCAGGAGGAGAGCATAGCCACAGGGAGACCCAAACGTGTTATCAAGCCACCAGAGAGGTATGGGTTTGAGGATATGGTTGCTTATGCATTGTCCACTACCAGTGGGGATCCATCTACTTTTCAGGGGACCATTACTACTCCTGAAAAGGACAGATGGATGGAAGCCATGGTGGAGGAGATGGAGTCATTGCATAAGAACAAGACTTGGGAGCTGAAAGAACTCCCTCAAGGGAAGAAAACAGTGGGTTGCAAGTGGGTTTATAAGAAAAAGGAAGCTGCGTCTGAAAAGGAAAATGAAAAGTTCAAGGCTCGATTGGTAGCAAATGGGTACTCGCAGAGGAAGGGAATTGATTATGATGAGGTCTTTTCTCCAGTGGTGAGGCACACTTCCATCTGGATTCTCTTGGCATTGATGGCTAGCTATGATATGGAGTTAGAGCAGCTGGATGTGAAAACGGCATTCCTCCATGGTGATTTCGAGGAGGTTATTTACATGGAGCAGCCTGAGGGATTCATGCAGCCAGGGATTGAGCACCTTGTTTGTAGGTTGAAGAAGTTGCTTTATGGGCTGAAACAGTCTCCAAGACAATGGTATAAGAGGTTTGACTCCTACATGATTCGGATTGGGTTCACACACTGTGAGTATGATTGCTGTGTTTATGTTAAGAGTCTTGATGATGGTTCATGTATTTTCCTACTACTTTATATGGATGATATGCTTATTGCTGCAAAGAGTATGGTTGAGGTGAACAGGTTGAAATCTTTGTTGGGCAAAGAGTTTGACATGAAGGATTTGGGTGCTGCTAGGAAAATACTTGGTATGGAGATTCGCAGGGATAGGCCAGTAGGGAAGCTGTGGTTATCTCAAAAGGATTATGTAATGAAAGTGTTGGAAAGGTTCAACATGGATAGTGCTAAGCCTGTTAGCACACCTTTGGCGAGTCATTTCAGGTTGTCTACAACACAGTGTCCGAAGTTTGATGAAGAGATTCAGGATATGTCAAAGGCGCCTTATGCCAGCGCAGTTGGTTGCTTGATGTATGCAATGGTATGTACTAGACCTGATTTAGCACACGCGGTTAGCACAGTCAGCAAGTACATGGCCAATCCAGGCAGAGAGCATTGGAAGGCAGTCAAGTGGATGTTCAGATACTTGAGGGGTACTGCAGGCCGTGGGATTATGTTTGTAAAGCAGAATCAGGTTTCAGTTGTAGGGTTTGTGGATGCGGATTATGCTGGGGGTATAGATGACAAGAGGTCTACTACGGGTTATGTGTTTACACTTGCGGGTGGGCCTATTTGTTGGAGATCCATGGTTCAACCTCTAGTTGCTCTATCTACTACTGAGTCTGAATACATGGCGGTGACTGAGGCAGCTAAGGAAGCGTTGTGGTTAAAGGGTTTGGTTAAAGGGTTTGGTGAAAGAACTGGGCATAGATCAAGGTGGAGTGCAGTTGTACTGTGACAGTCAGAGTGCTATTTATTTGGTGAAGCACCAAGTATATCATGCGAGGACCAATCATATTGATGTTAGATTTCACAAGGTGAGAGAGTTGATTGCTTCGAGTGATTTGATATTGGAAAAGGTGCACACTTCTGAGAATGCAGCTGACATGTTAACAAAGATTGTGATTGTGGACAAGTTCGAGCATTGCTTGGACTTGGTTAATGTCTCCAGATGCTAGAAAGGAGGCGTTGCTTGACCCCCGGCAACGTATAGCCAAAAATGTTTGATCCCCGGCAACGGCGCCAAAAATGCTTGCGACCTTGGATTGTGTCGTAGAAAGTGTTGCCCCAACCGTAGGGCTAGGTCGGAGGTAGCATAATAATCGGTAAGACCGGGTCGAATCCACAGGGACCGAACGCATCCGGCGTGAGAGTTTAACTTGCGATGAGAGTTTTGGCGTTAAGACGGCCAACTTAGGAGGTGGTTTTGTTTGGTGGTTCTCTTCCTACTTCTAGAATGACTCGGAAGATTAAAAACGACAAATTAAACTAAGGCAAAGTCTAGGGGATTTTAACAACCATAACTTAGGCTAATTCGTTCCTCTCTTGTTGAGATTAAGATTCTTATAACCATTTGGCAAACATCTAGGTTGACATTGCTCCAAGCATCACACGTGAAAAGGAGAATCAACCCTTAACTACGAGAGATCAAAAAGATTAACAAACCTAGATTTTGGTACATAAAATCGATCCTAACTCTTTGAACTAGAAATGGCGTTCGATAAAGGGTAGGATTCTTGTGCCGTTTATACAAACATTTGAGTCGCCCTATCCCTAAGCATCGCACGTACCAAGTGGTCATACCCCGGGCGACGTGCGATCAAAGGGGTTTACAGACCCGAATTTTGATACATAAAGATGAACCCGTGACTTTATTAAACAAGAAGTGTTTGCAATTTGGCGAGAAGAATGAATTAAACCTAGGTCATGGAGTTCTAATCACCCCATGACTGAGCCCATTTAACTACTCACTAATCATGCTTAAACTAATCCTAATTAGAAATTTGAAGGAAATAAAATTCATGATTAAACTTGATATTGATATTGAACCTAAGCTTCCCTATACTTTTAAGCCTTGAGAAGTTAACAAACAACAAATTTAAACTAGTGTTTCTTAAGGAAGAAGATGGAAAAACAAGAACAAGATTTAACCGGTAGAAATGCAAATAAACTAGATTTATATGTAGAGCCAACAATTACAAGAATTATTAATGAAGAAGTAAATACAATACCATAAAAACTTACCAAGGTTCTTGAAGAAAATTACACTAAAAGCTTGAAGACAACAATGGAGGGAAATGACTTAAAGTGAAACTAAACTAGTGAGGGCTGTGGTGAGGTTGTAGAGGGCTGAGGTGAGGTAGAGGTTGGAGAGAAGAGAGGGGAGAGTGATACTTATACACAAAATCCTCTTTCTCTCTCAAAATATCCAAAACATACTATTAATGGAAAAATTTCCATAAAAGGAAAGTCAAAAAGTTGCTCAAAATGTTGTCCCGAAGGTGTTTGGATCGATCCATCAACACCTTGGATCGATCCAAGGTCTAATTTTTGGCCATTTTTCTTCATTGGATCGATCCATCACTCACCTTGGATCGATCCAAGGGCTTCTGTTGGGAAATTTTGAAGCTTGGATCGATCCATGGAAAGTGATGGATCGATCCATCAGCGTCTGTTCAGACAGATTTTTGCCCCAACTTCGCGGGCACGCCCGGAACCCGTCGAACTTCGGAATGAGGCGATTCTTGAACCGTTGGAAATCTCTATGAGTCTACTTTCAAACCCAATTGACCTCATCTTCATGGCCTTTGTAGGATGAGAGATATGAGCCTTTTTCTATCGGTTGGTCGGATTTCTTTGAGCCTCATAACTCTACACTTCTTGTTCCTTTATTCCGGGCCTTCCTTGAACCTTCCAAAGCTCTTTGAATCGACTTTCAAGCTTCGGCGATTGTCCTCCACGGCATTGCGAGGTCTTGGATACCTCTGGGTACAAACGGGGATTATTTTGGAGCTTTGGACACGCCTTTTAGCTCCGATTTTCTAAAACTTATCAAAAACACAACTCGCGCAAAATCAATCGCATAAAGGCACAAAATGCACGTGTGTGTGATCACAAAGAGCGAGATAAGCCCGGATATATACAACATATGGGGCTTATCAGGCGTCCTCCCAAAACTTGTTGGATCGATGGTTATCTCCTGAATGGGCGAGGATATTCGCCAAGGTGGAGATTGTTGAAACTTGTGGCTCATATGGTGTGTATGAGAGGTACCGAGAAGTTCCCGTCGTTGATAAGCAAGGTGGGAAGCGTTTTGAGGGTGATGGTATCGATACAGGAGTTTCCCTGTATCGATACCGGGGCAACAAGGAGTGAACAGAATGTACGGGTATCGATACAGGGTTGGAATAGGAGTAGTAGCCGCATATAAATACTCTCTATTGTAAAACCCTAGTGTGCTCTTCAATAAACGACTATTCTGTGTGCTCCCGTGGACGTACCCGGTTTTGGGGAACCACGTATATTGCTGTGTTGATTTCCTTTACTGTTTTCGTATTGATCATTGTGTGCATGTGGTGATAATCTCTAACAGAGACGCACATATTTCCAAGAGAAAATTTCACTATTATAGACAATAGCTACAAAAAACTCTCACCCTCTTTGTGTCTCACCCTTTTTCTTGCTCTCTCCCTCATTCATACAATGTGCGCACACACCAATACAAATGAACCCTAGAACAATTAATAAGGAGAAACACAAACTGGGCCATCCCGGCCAAAAGGGCAAACCGGGCCCATTAAGGGGTGGACCCAAAAAACCCAACAGTTTTAAGTATGATTATACATTGAGTAGTGTGCATTTGTAGATCTGGAACTCAAGTAGCATGCCTTTGTAGCTAAAATCAAACGAAAAGTTATCTATTTTAAGTTAGGAACACTTGCTTCATCGGCTTGTTTGGTTTGGACCAGACAAATGACCACAAAAGGTGTACCAAAATGAAATAGGACTTGCCCCTTAACTGCTTTACAGTTGAATGTAGAACTAAAACTTTATTGGAGAGACAATTTGATGGAGTCAACCATAGGATATGTATTCATATTATCTAAATGTTGTTTTTCCAAAATAGACAAACTGAAACTCAAAACATTCGTAACTCAAATTTCTATAGGCTAATGAACTAACATTTTGAAAATGTTTCCAATTCAAGCCTCTATGAAAAACCTCCATGAAAACCCTTCCTCCTCTTCTTCTTCTTCTTCTTCTTCTTCTTCTAAGACACCTGGGAATAAACACAACAATAGATGGCTTAGTCATTGCATTGAGAACAGCATAAAGAAAAGGATGAGTAATATTTGCACAATAACACGGAAAGCTCGAAACTACTATTGCACTTCCGCGAAATGACTCGGAAACGTGCAACATGGTAAAATTAAAATAGCAGTTTCTATTGGTATTTGATACAAGGGAAAAAAAAAACCCACAACAAAAGATTAGCAGTTTCTGTTGGTATTTGACACACAAAAATTGGAAGGTGTTTTAACATGTATGGTCAGAAAGAATACTTAGCTGGATGAATATCAAGAATTGAAACTCGACGAAGCTGGTCACTAACCGAAAGTGAATTACAATTGCTATGAATCCATGGATATATCGTCCACTGCTCTGCAGTCTCAGCGCTAATGATGCAACAACAATTCTCTACGTAAGAATCATCATTTAGGCTCTCATAGATTCCTCACCCAAGAACCATTCATCCCATGTATCCCCCCCCCCACACACACACACAGAGATAGAGAGATTGCCCAGAAGCAACAACTTGAGTAAAACAGCCCAAACGTGTGTGTCATACCTAATTCAGTCAAGGTAACTGAGTTACCAAGACCTCAGATTAGTCCATAATAGGCATATCATGGTACGAAAGCAACCTAAATTTGGGACGGCATAGCACAACATAGATTGCCCAGAATCACGACACAACAAAGATTGATCAAAATGGGCTCAGACTTCAATCATCACTGCCCAGATAGCCCAGTGCCCATTAAGCATAAATGCAACCAAATGAACTAACTGAATAGCCATTAAATTGCCCAGAATTCTATTTTTACGAGTATAACAACCTAAAATGGGCTCAGACTTGAATCATCACTACTCAATGCCCATTAAGCATAAATGCAACCAATTGAACTAACTGAATAACCATTAGATAGCCTAGAAGCAACAACAAATGAGTATAATAGCCCAAAATGGGCTCAGACTTGAATCATCATTGCCCAGTGCCATTCAAGCATAAATGCAACCAATTGAACTAACTGAATAACCAGCAGATTGCCCAGAAGCAACATCAAATGAGTATAACAGCCCAAAATGGGCTCAAACTTGCATCATCACTGTCCATTGCCCATTAAGCATAAATGCAACTAAGTGAACTAACTGAATAAGCATCAGAGTGCCCAAAAACAACAACAAATGAGTAAAAGAACCCAAAATTGGCTTAGACTTGTATCATCACTTCCTAGTGCCCATTAAGCACGTATATGACAGCAAATACAATGTGTAACTTGATACAAGTGACATAAATGACAACATAAAAAGCTGTCCAAATTCAAAGTGCATACCAGTGTGTAACCAAATACAGTGTACAGCCTATTAGAATTTTCATCAACATGGAATGCCTCCTTCCATGGAGGCTCATATCAAACAAACAAATTGCAACACTGTAAATCCTCACTATTGCAACACAAATGAGTAAGAAATAACTTCAAGTGACATATCATATAAGTAGACACACCACTATAGCTCAGAATTCAAATACTTCTATCATCATCATTGCCCAAATTCAAATACTATAGCAGTCAACCCAAGTAGCAACAAAACTGAGCTATAAACCATGAAATAACTGAGCAACCTAGGGCCCAGGTAGCAACAGAATTGAGCAACAACACTGGCATAATACATATACACACAGTGCTTAACAATCAACACTAGCAACATAACTGAGTAGTGAGTGTCTCCATGCACTGATCAATTGGATGCAAATACTGGTATGCAGCAATAGTAAGATCAATAGGATAAGTACAACCTCCTTTCAACCCATAAACAATGCAATTTGCACAAACAATGAGATAATGGGCATGTACCACTAACAGAATACTTAATAGGACACATCTTAGACAGCATTCAATAACATAAAACAACAGGATAATAATCTGGCATATAGCAGTAGTAGATAGCAGTAACAAGACACAAACTATCAACTAATCAACAAGATGATGCCAGCTCTACCCAGTCATGGCAGTCCACAATAGATAAAAATAGTATGCTACTTCTACAAGCATTATGTCAAAAGTGAGAATAGAATTGCAAAGGAGAAAAAGAGGAGACTCACAACACTAGACTTGAGAATAGATATTTGGGGTCCTTTGGAAGTTCATCCATAAACACATGGGAAAAGTTCTATCAATCTGCTTATTAGCAATGTTCTGAACACCAGAAACTTCTCTCCTATCATTCACACACAAAAAAATCTCATTTTAACTCAGAAAAATTATTATACCAATTTCAGATTTCAGATTATTCCAGATTCAAACTCACCTGCATCGAACAATAACCTGAACATTGACACCTTTATATCTATCAAGCTTCTTGCTTGAACTCCCATCGCCCGATCGCGGATCTCTCACAACCATCCCATGTTATTCCACACACACACACACACACACACATAGCATGCAATCCCTAATTTAGTGAAGGCAGCTGAGTTACCAAGGCCTCGGTAGTCCATCATAGGCATAGCTACATAAATGACTCAGTTCAACATCATTGCCAAATGCCAATTCAGTCACTATAACACATAAATGACTCAAAATTCAACTAGTACAACTCAGAAATGGCTCAGTTCAACATCATTGCTAAATGTCAATTTAGTCAATAACACATAAATGGCTCAGAATTCACAAACAAAACTTAACAACAACCAGCCTACCACTTGTATCATCATCATTGCCCAAATTCAAATACTATAGAACATAAATTGAGGGCTCAGAATTCACAAACATAAGTGCATGTCATTTTTGGCTTAGGTATGTTTTATCATAGCCAAAAACTGAAATGGATGCAACATTAAGTTGCCATTTAAGACCATCATAAGTTGCAAATCACAATTTAACATCGTGATAAGGGGTTCTGTTTGTGGCTTATTCATTTTAGACTAAAACAAGACACACACACACACACACCCCCCACAAGAACAACAAGTGAAGCGGGGGCAACATCATGCTGCCATAAGTTGTCACACCCCTCTCTCTCTCTCTCTCTCTCTCTCTCTCTCTCTCTCACACACACACACACACACACACACACACACACACAACTAAAGTGGGGGCAACATCATGTCGCCATAAGTTGCCAACCCACTTCAGTCCACATACTGAAATGAATTAGCCACAGACACATACCCCAGCATAATAAATGAATAATAGGTACAAAACAAATGCCATCAATCACTATCTATATCAGAGTTTGCAAAATAACCTCTGAATTCATCTTTACCTGAGCCTTTTTCAATTCTAAGGCGTGCATCCTCCCAATCTTTCAAGCACATGAGACAATCCAAAATGTTTGGAGCTAGTCTACTCCTTTTCTCATCCAACACTCTTTTACCTGCACTAAAAGCATATTCCGATGCCACTTAAGACACATAAGCTATTAGTAGATCACGTGTCATGATTGAAAGAATGGGAAAAGTCGTTTCATTTTTTTTCCCACCATGCTAAGATATCAAAATTAATCAAGTCATTCACACTAACTGATTCTAGGTCCAAATATTTAAGAAGTTCATTGCGTGAAGTTACAGTGCTATTCCTAATCCTAAACTTGAACTAAGCAAAGACCAAGATGCATCATTACATGTAGAAGAAGATGTCAAAGAGGCAATAGTAAGTGAAGTAATTGCACCAAACTTAGATTCATATCAAGCATACATGGCATTCAATAAATCATTCACAACATTAGAAGAAGGTAAAGTAGTAATACATAAATTCGTATCAATCTCTCTTAAGAGCACTGAAACACCCGCTACCTTAATCCTAGGGTCCATTACCTCAACTAACATATATAGTGGTGGTATTTCCTCGAAATGTTTTCTAAATTTTTCTTCCATATCCATACAAGCATTTACAAAATTTGGGTGTGACCTTTGAATACGAAAATTGAGACAAATATTGTAGAGATGATTAAGCACAACACAAGAAGTAGGATAACGAACAGCCGAACAAGCTAACGTAGCAATATAAAACACTTTCAAAAATTTCATGAACTCAAAACCAATTTTCCAATCCGATGGAGTTAAAGGATCAGCACGATACCCTGTGGTTAACAAAAGCAGATATCACATCACTATATTTCCTACAAGACTTTAACATAAGGTAGGTCGAATTCCAACGAGTCACAATATCAGACTTCATACTTTTTGCTTTCACATTGTAATGTGTAACACACAATTTATCAAATTCTTGTTGCCTAGATGAGGAAGTAGCAATAAAAAGAACAACTCTTCTAATTTTTGTAATCTGTGGTGCTATATGTTTCAAACCATCTTGCACAACTAAGTTATCACATAACACACACATTGAACATGCAATAATTAACCAAAATAAGCAGGAGTCAAATTTCTTTTAAACAATGGAATTGAAGCAATATTAGCACTTGCATTGTCGAAAGTAATGCTAAAAACTTTATCAATAGTTTCATAATCCCTAAAAACACCCATAATACTTTCAAAAATCTGATTGGCATAATGAGGAAACTCCACTAAACGGAAAGCAATAGTTTTTTTCTCAAAGTCCAAATAGAGTCAACATAATGAGCAGTCACACACATATAACCACGATTATTTATTCCAAACCACATATCATAAGTAAAAGCTATTGCACCAAGTTCAGCAAGTTCACAAATCAAACCTTTTCTAACGTTATTACATGCTTTCATTGTATCACTACGGTTTGTATTTCTAGAAACTTTACCAAATTTAGGATTCACACAATTTTACATAAAATATTCAAATTTAATATCATCACCAAAAGTAAATGGTTGTTCAGCTGCAGCTATGTAACGGGCCAGTCCATCTCTCATTTTTTCTTTCATATAAACAAAATCCGCCAAAGTACCCACAGATTCACCAATCACCATTTTATCTGGATGTTTATTTTTAGTATGTCTACCATGATGCCCTGTTCCAGTATCACTTATGCAAGTATAAACCATGCCACAATAATTACATACAGCCCTAGCTCCTATGTCAATACCATTTTCATCTTTAAAGTGTTCATCTAAAGAGAAATGTTTCCATACCCATGACGTGCATTTCCTTTTTGAACCACTACGGGTTGAATTAGTAGGAGTGGAATCTGTTGGAGTAGAACCAGAAGGCCCTATTGTAGTGTGAACAATGTTTGAAACAGCTTCACTTACACTAACAGACTCTAAACCATGTCCCTGTGGTGCAACAGGGTTTGCACCATGTTCACAGTCAGACCAGGTAAAGTGGGGGTTACCATCCCCCACTCCAAAATCAAAATTAGCACCTTCTATTTACACAAAAAATAGCATAATCAATGGTGAATCTCAATAATGAAACCCAAAATATAATAATGAAAGTATGACACACAATATTCATCTTACCAATAGTGAGATTTAGGGATTTTGGGTGAGTCGTGACTGGTGATCAAACCCTAGCCCAAACCGATGATTAAAGGCACCCAAAACCCTAGCCAGAAGGCCCAAAAGCACAAAACAGAGAGAGAGAGAGAGAGAGAGTCTTACCCTTCGGATGAAAGAAATCGGTGGTGGTAGTGGTGAATTAGTGGTGGTGGTGGTGGTGGTGAATCAGTGGTGGTGGTGGTGAATCGGGTGGTGGTGGTGAATCGGGGTGGTGGTGGTGGTTAATCATTGGTGGTGGTGAATCCGTTGAGAGAGAAAGAGAGATCCGTTGAGCATTTTGAGAGAGAGAGAGAGAGAGAGAGAGAGAGAAAGATAGATAGTTTGACTATTTGAGCTCAGAAACAGTACAGAAGAGAGAGAGAGAGAGAGAGAGAGAGAGAGAGAGTGAGAGAGAGAGAGAGAGGGAGAATTAGGGTTAGCATGAATGGTGGTGGGCTGCAATGTTTATAATGGGGTATTTATACCCCTCCCAATGCCTAGGGCTACCGGCAACAAATTTGTGCACATAAAATGGCTTTTGGACCCCACTTTGTTGTCCCTCATGAATAATCTAAACCTTTAAATGATTTCAAAATAACATTTTCTACGACCTTGAAAAAAATCACGTCAATTGGATATGCGTAAATGATAGATCCAAAATTGCAAGTTTTGAAATCAATTGGATGTGCGTAACTTGGATCAACGAGTTACGAATATCCAATTGACCTAATTTTTTGCAAGGCCATACAAAACATTATTTTGAAATCATCTAATGGTTTGGATTACTCACGGGGGACCAACAAGTGAGACCCAAAAGCCATTGTACAAAATGAACAATGAATATTGTCATAATTGTGTTGCGACGAAGGGCCTTTCAAAATCCGATAGACGAAAAAATTGATGAGTCATTAAAACACCAACACAAACAAATTGACAAGAGTCATAATTGTGTTGCGATTGTGTGGCTATCATACATTATACTATAACATAATAACTTGGTACATAACCAACTAAGTTCGATGTATGCAATTGAAAGGTAGATGCAGACTCGTTTTTTCGAATGTTCGATCTAAATCATTATAATTTAATATCTTATCGATTCTATCATTCTCCCCAAAATCGATGATCATCCGATATCGGTAACCACACGATCAGAACACGTTTCGTGCCTCTCATGGAATTTCTGTAATATAATGCACCACTTCAATGTCACCAAACCAAAATTTTCCAAATCAGAACCGTTAGATGTATTGAAAACTTTGTTTTAAGGTTCTATGCAAGGATTTGGGGAAAAAAAAAACCACGTGAAAGGGCTTGATTAGACAAGGTTTTTCGTAAAGTAGTTTTACAGCATACTCCAATCAACTATTCTGGGTAGTAGTTTTTGCAAAATCCCTGCATAGGATGCTGAAAAACATGTTTTAAACAAATCTAACGGTTCCGATCGTTGAAATTTGGTCTGGAAAATGGAGGCCCATTATTGTATTGTGTGTTTGTGATTTGAATTTGAATTTCCTATAATTCTTATAATTTGAATTTAAGTCCTATAATTTGAATTTCTATCATTTTTTTATAAAAATAATTTGTAATTTTTTTGTCCATCTCTCTCTCTCTCTCTCTCTCTCTCTAAAAAAATATTATTTTAAATATTTTTTATTTTTTTATCCATGAGAATCATGACTTAGTGACTTGCTTAACACTTACAACTACAAGTTGCAAAACACTAATTTTTTAATTTTTTTCACAAAAAAAAAATTTTGGTATTTTTTTTTCAAAATCTTTATTAGACAAAAGGCAATGTATCAATTATTAAACATCACAAAAAATATTTTAAAAGCTTATTTTATTTTTTTGGTCCAAACTCTCTCTCTCTCTCTCTGTAAAAATATAAATATAAATATAAAATAAAATCAATAAAAATTTTGTAATTTCTTTTTCCCTCTTGTTTATTTTTTTGTCCATGGCTTAATATTTTTTTAAACTTGATATAAATATATAATTCACTAACACAAGTTACACAACCAAAAAATAATTACTCCCTCCGTCTCATAAAGTTGGATAACTACAAAACTACGTGTAATTTTCAAGCTAAAAAATAATGTACTTACAAAAATAATTTTTGAGTCAATATGGATCCTGTTTGATAGATCTCATCGATAACTTTTATACGATGCAAAAAAAAATTAAAATATTATTTTGGTAAATACATTATTTTTTAGTTTGAAAATTGCACGTAATTTCGTAGTGATCCAACTTTATGGGACGGAGGGAGTATTTTTTATTGTTGTGATTATCAAAAAATACGTACAAATAAATTATTTAACATTTTTTTTGCCTTGTGCCGTGCCCGTGCCGAGCCACCGTGTCAGGCCAACTTACGTGCTTGTGCTGTGTTGTGCCCGTGTCGTGACGTGTTGTGACGTGTCGTGCCAACATCTGTGCTCGTGCCCCGTGCCGTGGCTTGTTGTGCCATGCTAGAATAAATTCGTGCCGTGCCGTGCCGTGCCGTGCCTCGTTAAAGACCGTGTTGTGCCGTGCCACCTTTGCCCGTGCAGAGCTAGGTTTTTACCATGCCTCTGGTGTGCTTTGCCGCCTCCGAACTTGTCGTGCCCGTGCCGGCCGGACCTGTTTGACACCTCTAACTCATGGGTACTTTGGGTAAAAAAAAAAAAACTAGTCTGTTTTTTTTTTGTCCTTATTCAATTTTTTTTAATTTTTTAGTTATACGTCGATTTTTTGTGGTTTCTTGATTAATCTTGATGAGAGTAATCTAAAAAGTACAAAATCATAATAATTTTTTGAAAAAAGTTCACTAAATACAAAAATAATCCAATTTTTTTTGGTTTTTTGGATGATTTTTGTCTTTATTCACAAATCTTTAAGTTTGGTTAATAATTTTATATTTTTTAGATTATTCTTGTTGAGACGAACCAAGAAACCACAAAAATACTCAAAACTAGCAAATTAAAAAAAAAAAAATTAACTGGTTTTTTTTTTACCGAAAGTTCCCCTGAGTTTGACTATTAAATCAGAGTTTGACTATTGAATCAAACTAAAATACATTAATCAAAACTAACTTAAAAAAACACAAATTCGAAAATGGACTACTGACATATTGGCCAATCATCCACCTATTTTGGGTTTATTCAAAAAAAAAAAAAGAGTTTTGACCATAATTTTATACTTGTTAGATTTGTCTCGTCGAGAGGAATCCAGAAACCACAAAATCTTGATGCAAAACTAATGAACGCAAAAAAAATTTGAATAAGGACAAACAGATTTTTTTAAAAACTTTTCGATTTTTAGCCAGAGCACCCCAAAGTTAAGGCCAGGGTTAACATTGCCTTGCCGAAAATGGACAGTGTCGTTCAGTGTCGTTCAATGAGATTTGTTGGTCCCCCCACCCCTATGGCCCTATATTAAGTGAGCTAAAGAGACCGCGACAGATGCGCCCAGATCCTCTACCAATATTCCTATCAATCTCTGTCTTAGAATGGCAACTAGAGGTGTCAAACGGGCGGAGTCAGCACGGGCACAACATGTTCGACGATGGCACGGCACGCCAAAGGCACGGAAAAAACTTGGCACGGCATGGAACGACACTGTATAAGTTGGTACATGGCACGACACAGGCACGGATTTGAGCGGCGGGCACGGCACGGTATAAGGCGGCACGTGGCACGACACATCACAGGCTTCTACGGGCGCGACATGGGCACGAAGTCAATGGGGCACGAGGCATGGCATAGAACGGATTTATTCTAGCACGGCACGGGCACTAGCCCGAGCACGAGCACGGAAATTGGCATGGCACGGCACGACACAACACGGGCACGTTGTAGCACGGACACACAGTTCTAGAAAGGCACATTGGCATGGCACGACAGGAGGCAAAAAAAAATGTTAAATACTTTATTTCTATCATTGTATGTATTTTTTGATAATCCAAAAAAAGGAAGAATTAATTTTTTGTTATTTTAGTGAATTATATATTTAGATCAAGTTAATAAAAATTGAAGTCAAGATATGAACAAAAAAATTAACAAAAAAAAAAAAGAAGGGAAAAATAAGTTACAATTTACATTTTATATTATATTATTTTATTTTTAGAGAGAGAGAGAGAGAGAGAGTTTGGACAACAAAAAATTAATAAGTTTTTAAATCATTTTACATGATTAATAAATTGTAAATCAAAATTCAAACCTGAAAACAAATGTTTACCGGCATCGGCATTATACTGCACGTTCTCAAATATTACATATTCACATATACTGATATTATACATTTATACTCATATACATTGCCAGATTGCCTTTTATGAGTTTATCTAATAAAGATTTTGAAGAAAAAAATATTAATTTGTTTTTATGAAAATTTTAAAAAATAAATAAATAATCTATGTTTGTGTAAGTCATGAGTCATGAGTCATGAGTCATGAGTCATGAGTCATGACTCGTGAACAAAAAAATGAAAAAATGAAAAAGAATTTTTTTTAGAGAGATAGTTAAACAAAAAAAGTTACAAATTGTTTTTATAAATAAAATGATCGAAATTCAAATTATTGGAATTAAATTCTTTTATTAAATTATAAAAAGACTCACAATAATAGACCTCCACTTTTCGGACCAAATTTCAACGATCGGAACTGTTAGATGTGTTTAAAACATATTTTTAATGTCCTACGCAAAAATTTGGTAAAAAATAGGGCTCGGAAGGACTTGATTGGAGTAGGTTTTGTAAAAACTACTTTACGAAAACCTTGTCCAATCAAGCCCTTCCTGGCTATTTTTTTTCCCATATTCTTGCATAGGACCTTAAAAACACGTTCTAAACACATCTAACGGTTCTAATTTTGAAAAAATTGATTAGGTTGTGTTAAAGTGGTGTGTTATAGTACTGAAATTCCACAAAATGCAATAAATGTGTTCTGATCGTGTGGTTCCCGATATCGGATGATCATCGATTTGGGCGAGAATGACAAAATCAATAAGATATTAAATCGTAACAGTTTAGATCGAACATTCAGAAAAATGAGTGTGCACCTACCTTTCAATTCTATACATCAAACTTACTTCTATATGAATCAAGTTACTATGTTATAGTATAATGTACGGTAGCCACACAATAGCAACACAACTATGACGATCCACACCATTCACTTTGTTTGCCTTGATGTTTTAATGACTCGCCATTTTTTGCATTTATCGGATTTTGAAAGGTCCTTCATCGGAACACAATTACAACGATCTTCACCGTTTATTACAAAAAAAATGGATTTTGGGTCCCACTTTTTGGTCCCGTGTGACTAATCCGAATCGTTAAATAATTTCAACATAATGTTTTCTACGGCTTTGCAAAAAACCAGGTCGATTGGATATGCGCAACTCGTTGATCCAAGAATGCACATCCAATTGATTTAAAAATTTGCAGTTTTGGATGTATTAGTTACGCATATCCAATTGTTATGATTTTTTGCAAGGGCGTACAAAACATTATTTTAAAATTATTTAACGGTTCAGATTATTCACGCGAGATCAAAAAGTGGAACCCAATTAAAGTGCCATTTTTCTGTGCACTAATCTGTTACCATAGCCCTAGATTTTACGGGGTATAAATACCCCATTATAGATTACTGTAGCACAGCAGTAACCTTAATCTCTCTCTCTCTCTCTCACGGTCTCATTCCATTGTTCCAGTCCACCAGCATTCGACCACCATCCAACACCACACCACCAATCCACCACCAATCGACCACCATCCACCAGCACAACACTAGTACACCATCGATCGACCACCATCCACCACCACAACACCAGTCCACCACTGTTTGTGGCTAGGGTTTGTGTGTGTGTGTGTGTGTAAGACTCTGAGTCTTCACCACTGTGGTCAACTGAAGGGTAAGAATGTGTGTGTGTGTGTGTGTGTGTGTGTGTGTTGGGTTTGTTGATTTGTTACATGATTGATTTGATTTGATCTGTTTTTGGATTTCCGTAGATTAGTAGATGGATGTGAGTAATTTTGATTTTGGAGTGGGGGATCCTAACCCCCACTCTGAGTCTTTTGATGATGAACATGGTGGAAACCATGTCCCTGTTCATGTTGCGACACAGGGACAAGGTTTGGAGTCTGTTAGTGAAGCTGCCTCCACTAGAAGAGGACCTTCGGGTTCTACTCCGACTGCAGCTTCGACTCCTACAAATTCAACAGTTAGTGGTTCAAAAAGGAAACGCATATCTTGGATTTGACAACATTTCTCTATAAATAAAAACTACAAAGATGAAAATGGTATTGATTTAGGGCCTAAGGCAATATGCAATAGAACAACCATTTACGTTTGATGATGATATTAGATTTGAAAATTTTATTAAAACTTGCTTTCATCCTCCATTTTCTAAAGTTTCTCGAAATACAACTCGTAGTGATATGAAGAAAGCGTATTTTGAAGTTAGAAAATATTTGATTTTTTAACTTGCTGGAATTGGTGCAATCTCTTTTACTTCTGATATGTGGTCTAGAATAAATAATCGTGGTTACATGTGTGTGACTGCAATCTCTACATGGATTTTGCGAAAAAAATTATTGCTTTCCATTTAGTGGAGTTTCCTCATGATGCTGACCAGATTTTTGAAAGTGTTATTACTGTTTTTAAAGATTATGAAGTTGTTGATAAAGTTTTTAGCCTTACTTTAGACAATGCCTCTGCTAATACTGCTACATTGTCATTGGTTAGAAGAAATTTGAGTACTGCATATTTTGGTGACTTATTGCATGTTCAATGTGTGTACCATGTCATTAACTTAGTTGTGTAAGATGGTTTGAAACATATAGCACCGCATATTTCAAAAATTCAAGCTGCTGTTCTTTTTATTGGTACTTCATGATCTAGGCAACAAGAATTTGATAAATTGTGTGCTACATGTTATAATTGGAAGTCCAAACAAATGAATTTTGATGTTCCTACTCATTGGAATTCGACCTATCTTATGTTAAAGTCTTGTAGGAAATATAGTGATGCAATATTTACTTTTGTTAACCAGAGGTATCATGGTGCTACTTTAACTCCAGCTGATTGGAATATTGCTTTCAAGTTCATGAATTTTTTTGAAAGTGTTTTATGTTGCTACCTTAGCTTGTTTGGGTGTTTGTTAGCCTACCTCTTCTATTGTGCTTAATCATCTTTACAATATTAGTCTAAACTTGCATAATCCTAGGGCACAACCAAATTTTGTAAATGCTAGTATAGATATGGAAGTAAAATTGAGAAAATATTATGAGGACATGCCATCATTATTTATGTTAGCTGTAGTAATGGACCCTAGGATTAAGGTAGCTAGTGTTTCTTTGCTTTTAAGAGATATTGGTACCAATTTAGGGATTAATACTTTACCTTCTTCTAATGTTGTGACTCATTTATTGAATGCGTTGTATGCTAGATATGAAGCTAAGTTTGGTGCAATTGCTACATGTACTTCTTCTTCTTTGACTTCTCCTACAAGTAATGATGCATCTTGGTCTTTGCTTAGTTCAAGTTTAGGATTAGGAAGTAGCTCTGTAACTTCACGCACTGAACTTCTTAAATATTTGGACCTGGAATATGTTAGCGCAAATGACATGATTAATTTTGATATCTTAGTATTGTGGAAATCTCATCAAACGACTTATCCCATTCTTCAATCATGGCATGTGATCTACTAACAGCTCCTGTGTCTTCAGTGGCCTCTGAATCTGCTTTTAGTGCATGTAAAAGAGTGTTGGATGAGAAGAAGAGCAGACTAGCTTCGAACATTTTGGATTGTCTCACGTGCTTGAAAGATTGGGAGGATGCACACCTTGGAATTGAAAAATGCTCAGGTAAAGAAGAATTTAGAGGTTATTTTGCAGACTCTGATATAGTCATATAGATAGTGATTAGCCTAATATTCATATTATGCGGGGCTTGTGTCTTTGGCTTATTCATTTCAGTAAGTGGGTGGGCAACTTATGGTAACATGATGTTGCCCCTACTTCAGTTATGACATGTGTGTATGTGTGTGTCTGTGTGAAGTAACAAGTGCAGCAAACATTGTGTGACTCTGTGTGGGTTTGGCAACTTATGGCAACATGATATTGCCCCCACTTCAGTTGTGTGATTGTGTGTGGGTTTGGCAACTTATGGCAACATGATGTTTGCCCCCACTTCAGTTGTGTGTGTGTGTGTGTGTGTGTGTGTCTCTCTCTCTCTCTCTCTCTCTCTCTCTCTCTCTCTCTCTCTCCTTTTAGTGTCAAATGAATAAGCCACAGACATAACCCCCTATCTCCATGTTCAAACTTAAAATAACACATGAATTGTGATTTGTAACTTATGATGGTCTTAAATGGCAACATATTGTTGCATCATTTTCAATTTGTGAATTCTGAATTTGGTCAATGATGATTGTTGAGCCCAATGTGGGCAATGATGATTGTTGAGCCTGAATTAATGTGTTATAGTGATTGGATTTGGGCAATGATGATTGTTGAGCCCTAAATTTATGTGTTATAATGATTGGATTTGGGCAATGATGATTGTTGAGCCCTGAATTTATGTGTTATAGACTAGTGATTCAATTTGTGCAATGATAATTGTTGAGCCCTGAATTTATGTGTTATAGTGATTGAATTTGGGCAATGACGATTGTTGAGCTCTGAATTAATGTGATATAGTGACGGAATTTCATTTATATAGGCAATGATGATTGTTGGCAAGGATCCTTATCGAATAAGGATACAGAATCATGCAGGCTACGCTGCCCAATAAGGGAGAATCTTAATCTTGGAAGGATTCCATATAGAAGAGAATTCCACAGGGAATGTAAATGCAAACTAATCGCCTATATAAGAAAACGACTCCAAAGTACTAGAGGTATGCAAAATCCCATTCTCATACTTAAACACTGGTTACATTTATCCTTCAGTTCGCCAACACTAACTCAGCCATCGGAGGGCCCTTGCCGCCTAGAGGCAAAGATGCTTTGACGGTTTGCTTGTGCTGCAGGATTGAGGTTGCTCCATTCGAAGATGATTTGATCTCATAAGAGCAAGGAAATTGTGCGGGGTATTTTCCATAGGTTACAAAAGACGAACAGAATAGCTCGTCCAGAGCTACCACGTGACATGCACGAGGAAAGAAATACGGAATAGTACACTAACGACCACATGGCCCATAATTTAGGAAATACTTAAGTTTACCTGCTCGTCGGATAACGCAGAAGGGACAGCCCGATACTTGAGAAACCCTAGTAGCAGCCTTACCTTGTGAAGATAAGGAAAGGAGGAGATATTCGAAGATATTCCCAGAGTCAGTTGAGCTTGCGAAGATAAGCACAATCTTACTCGGAGATGGAAAGCCAGTCAACTTACTAAACAAGGAGCAAACTCCCATGTAGGGTAAAACTCCGAACAAGCAATATGTGGCCATCTTGGCAAGGATCCTTATCGAATAAGGATATAGAATCATGTAGGCTATGCTGCCCAATAAGGGAGAATCCTAAGCTTGGAAGGATTCCATACAGAAGAAAATTCCGCAAGGAATGTAAATGCAAACTAATCGCCTATATAAGAAAACGACTCTGAAGTACTAGAGGTATGCAAAAACCCATTCTCATACTTACACATTGGTTACAGTTATCCTTCAGTTTGTCAACACTATCTTAGCCATCGGAGGGCCCTTGCCGCCTAGAGGCAGGGGTGCTTTGACGATTTGCTTGTGCTGCAGGATCGAGGTTGCTCCATTCGAAGAGGATTTGATCTCATAAGAGCGAGGAAATAACTTCGTGAGTTTTCCCCCTCTTACATTGATGATGTAAGCAGGTATAATGAGTTGAGAGAGATAGAGAGATAAATAAGAAAAATGATGATGTCAAAAAACTAAAACAAAACTAAACCCCTTAACTGAACAAGGCCATTATCATTTGCATCCATCTTCGTTGTTAGATATGTCACCCCGATTAAACCCGATGCAGCATGCGTGCTCGAGAATGTTGGAGTATTTTTTGGGGTCACAACATTCTTCATCGTTGTCACCATATCTTTTCCCCTTTGGCGTAGGATCATCTCGTGAATCATCTGTCCTTTCGCTCCTAGCTATTATTATCATCTGCAATTGGAACAGAACAATTATGACTCTGGAGGATGTTTTCTTTCAACTCTGAACAACTGTTGTTGCAGATTGTTTGGGTGCTTCCTTTTTACATTTTGCATTTTCAGTGGTTTTTTTTTATGTCAATTGCAGATGAGAATTCCTGTTTATTTTACATTTTGCATCTTTTGGTTTTTTAATTTTATTTTATTTTTGGTTATGAATTGTGGATTTTTGGATTACATTCATAATGTTGCCAGGTACACAACATATGGTGAGCAATTCGTATGAATAACCATAAAGTCTCATATAAATCCACAAAATCTCATATTCATTAATTTAAAGACTCATATCAATAATTACAATAATAAATATTGAAACACAATGCAGTAAAGAGGACCACAAAATCTTTGGAATAAAAAAAAAAGGCTACCGGCTAGCCGCGAGGCTCACAACAATGTAAAAACAAAAAAAGTGCTACTCGTAGGTTCTCTGAATTTTACTCTCCCTTCCCCAATCCCATTCCGGTTTGGTTTTCCATTTGCTAAAATGAATATTTGCTAAAATCACCCACTTAATTTTTACAAATATCTATTTTAGCAAATGGAAAACTAAGTCTCAGTTGAGAGAGAGAGAGAGAGCTCCGCCTACTGCGACAACTCCAACGGCCACCGCCACTACGGGCATGACTGTCAACACTGCCGACCTCCGCCATTGCCGACACCTCCGTCGATCGCCACTGCTAATGTGGACTAGACCCTACCAGTTGAACCACATCGACGAGCTAAAAGAACTCTGGTCGACGAGCTTCGAACTTACACCAAGGTCTCTCTCTCTCTCTCTCTCAACATGTTCCAACAAGTTTTAATTTGGGGATTCCTACCAAAAAAAGAAAAAAGAAAATTAGGGTTCCAAATTCGGGAACCCTAAGTTGAATTTATGGGTTGCAAAAACATAAACCCATAATTGAAAACCGTCAATTTGAGAAACCCTGAATTGAATCAATGGGTTACAAAAAAAACCCTGTTTCGAAAATAACACCCAGCTGATGGGTCACAAATTGTTTCAAAAATAAGTCCCAGTTGATGGGTTACGAAAAAACTATACCTCGGCATGATAACCATATTGTTTGGGTATCGCAGGTTGAAGTAGAGTTGTTGATGAGTTTACTTGACAAATGGATGACGGATGAACTAAACAATTTCATGAAGTAAGTTTTTTTTCTAAGGATTTTCTCTTTATCAGAAATCCTCTGAAAAAGTAATTAATTTTCTCTCTATCCAAATTATTTCTCTGGTAAAGTCAGTCATATTGGAATTCCTCCTATTTTGCGCAGCCATAATTTTTTGCTGTTCTGCCCCTCACGTGGTACATCCATGACATTTTGGAAATAAGCATCGTTTCAGATTGGTAGGTTTCAAGATCGACTAGGTAAGGTTATTGACTCTTTTCTAGTTGTGTGCGATATAGATTATCTTGTTTTGGTTGAGTAGAACTTGATAAAAAGAAACAGTAACAAAAGATACGCCTTGTCTGTCAGAGTTATGCAATATATTGTTGTGTTATTTGTAGTGAAGTGTATCAGAATACCCTTAATTCTTCCTCCATAATCTCAGAATGAAAATTAGTTGCTTTGCTATCTCAACCAACATATGTTATTAATTTCACGAGATGAGGCACTTCCCTCGCATGCAGGTGGGCGAAAAACTGGGAGATTTGGAGCTTGTTCATGCCTGGTTGTTATTTCAATGGAGTTGTCTCTCAGTCTTATTGTATATAGACACTAATATATTCTTTGCAAGTGTGATTTAATGTTATTTTGCTCTATTGAAAGTGCTCCTTCAAAACTTATCTAAGCTTTCACATGAGATACCAACTGAGGGATCATTTAATCACGCACAATATATGAGCATGAATGGTTATTTGGATGTCCCACGTCAGGATTTGACTTCACCATTTGAGACTAAATCTTTCAAAATCAAAATGAGATTTATATTTACTTGGTGATGCTCATTTCATGACATAGCAAACGGGGATTTTTTAATTTTCACTACTCATGGATTTGTCATGGTTAGAACTTTGATAGAAATGAAGGCGTCGTAGTATCTGTTAATGCTTGTTAAAAAAATGCAACCACATATGAATATGAGTTATGATATTAATTTGTGTTTGTAAGTTATGAATTTTGTTTTTCTCTCTTCATATTCAATGTACAGCTGTTGGAGAAATCAGTTTGGTTCAAAATGGTGGCGTCAGTTATAAAGCAGGAAAGGAAGCTAGCTGTCACTGTTTTGCAAATATTGTTATGGCGCGTCCCTGACAATGGGAGGGATGAAAGACTGTTGGTACTTCAGTTGATTTGGGGTACTTTCGTTGGGTGGAGGATTTGGTTGAAATTGTTAAAAATGAATTCTCTCTTTATTTTGCTTCTGCTTACCGTATCTGCACCAATCTTAGGGACTTGATAAGATATGCCATGTGATTCAACAATGGAATTTAAATAACCTAAACATATAGAAAATAGATTCAGATTTTTTAATATATTTGTGAAGCCCCTCATTTTTGAGGTTTTGTTCTGTGTAGCTTGTGAGGTTTTACCTTAATTATGTAGTAGTGTAGCACTACTACATAATTTTTGTGCAGAACTGGTAACTGCAGTTTTTATTTCTTGAGAATAGCATGAATGTTTCTTTAGCTGGTCTTGAATGTTGTGACCCCTAAAGTATTTACCTTTCCTTTCAAGTTGTTCTGCCATCCCCCCACATTTTCCTACTTGATCATGTAATATAGTTGATCTGAAGGGTTGACTTTTGTCCACCATATGCATATGATGGTTCAGGAAAATTAAGTGCAATGGTTATATTGGATGCTCCTCTCTGAGTCCCCCCCCCCCCACGGGCCCCACCCACCCTAAGTGCATTTGTATACTTGCGAGGTTTTCTGTCCTTTCACTTGCATTGTTTTCGTTGGATTCCTCTAGTTATGTGGTCTTGTCAACCTCTTCTAGATGCGAATGGGATCAATTGAAAATGAGAATCATGCCATGAATTTATGTCTATAACTTTGTTATATGTTCAATAAGTGTTGGTCTATATCACCATAATTTTATTATTGGAGCAACAGGGGAGACTTGGTTCATTGTTGTGAGGAGGAACATGTGGTCTCTATATATATCTATAGTCTTATTTTCTTGCTGCTATTAGTTTCAATTTTTTTTTTACCTTTTGAATCCAAGCAGTTATGTGAGTTGTATATCCTATTGCTGAAACTTTGTTCAATTTGCATACGGTCAAGAATCTATCACTGCGGGGAACTTTTGTCTTTTAATTTTCTTGGATGCACCACTTTGTCTTTTTCTGATAATTATTTAGATGTTTGGAAAGAGAAGTCTAATCTCTTCATGCGTTGGACCCTAAGTAAAAACCTAGGGACATTTTATGTGGTTTCGACAAAAGGGTTTCTGGCTAAGATTGTATGCATTGTTTTACTAGTAATATATCTTGGACCTATTTGTTTTACCTCTACCATATTTCTTTTATTTCTTTTCAACAGGTCAAATGTCATCTACAACTTCCCGTTAATGTTCAAGAGCTATGCTACCTTGCAAGACAACTGGGCAAAAAATATCGTTTACACTCGGTATTGATCGTTTCTGAGCATCGGTTTGCCACAGAAGATATTGTGAATGAAATACCGCAAGATTAACAGTCCTGTGGATTTGTCTACCGGGATTGATGCCACTGTTTCAGTTCTGTCATCATAGTAGAGGAATCTAGTAACTAAGTTCCACCTGGCATGTGCTTGTTTGGGTCTATTTAACTTGGCTTCTTTCTGACAGGACCTTTTTCCTAATACCCAGGGAAACTGTAAGTACCTTGCTGCTTACTTCCTTTTTATTTGTAGCTGATGAGTAGATGCTTATTCTAATCATGCACTATAATTCATGGTTGTGTAAATGTGTTTGGGGTAATCTTGATCCCCTCTTTGAACAATTTAGGAGAATTTTGATATCCATGACCAAAGAGTCGTATTGGATATTTAGAAACAGATTCTAGGGGATGGCAAATGATTTGGGCTCTGAATTGGGTTTAGCATTATTTCTAGTTAGATTCTTAGGGACGTTAGATTAATCAATTTTGCTGCTGCTGCTGCTGCTGCTCTCTCTCTCTCTCTCTCTCTCTCTCTCTCTCTCTCAAATCCATTTGGTGTGGACTTCTATTTAAAAATAGCTACCTTCTAGCTTAGCTGTTTGAGTTGTTTTTGTCATGTTTTTTTTCTTTGTGGATTAATGGGAAAGCATGTGAAAACAAAAAAATGCTGGCTACATGTATTTGGGCTGGACATATTGCTACTGGGAAATTATATAGCTAAGTAGCTAACCTAGGTAGTTTATCTTTGCTTAGCCAAAATGTGAAATTGATGAAGCATTGGAGTCGAATTTGAATTTGAATTTGTATTTTTTTGGGGTAAACAGGAGCATGGGAGGGCAAAGGCGTGGGAAACAGTGGTGGAGATACAAGACAGACACAACACGGACAAGGAGATAGTGAAGAGCCTTTTGGAGCTCCACTAGGTGTCCCTCGACATGGCGGTGATAGTGGAGGCACAGGGAGAGCAAATGGACGATATCAAGTACCATTTGATAAATGCCGCCCATTACTTGACCTCCGGTGGATGTGTATCATGATCATCATCCTCATTCTTGTTCTCGTTGTGGTCGTCCCCGTTGCTACCAGCTTCAGAAAATCTTGAAATCTTTTGTTGTTTTTTCATGTAGAATTCGAAAAAATAAATAAAAAAGATTTGCTCTTCATTAGTTGTATTCATTTTTAGCTACCTTGGAGGATAATATTATGGGAATATAAATGCTCTGGTTGATTTGCTCATGAAACACAATGCTTTCCTTTCATTCCGGATTGCTTCTAACTTAGAGAGAGAGACCATCGGCATAGTCTGACCATGCAAACTCAGTTGATATCCTCTAGATTTCTTTGGCAGACTGAGAACATACCACAAGAAATCATCATCTGCGATGTCTTGTTGCACCTACCAGTCAAGTCTCTGCTGCGATTCCGATGCGTTTGCAAGGTATGGAAATCTTTGATCACCGATCCTAAATTTAGTCTTTTGTCCCCAAAGCACCAAATAGCCATTAAATTTCGCAACTTGTACTCCATCGACACCGGACGTGGTTTATCGAGAGATCCTCTTCTCAAACAGATGCTCTTCTTCGACAACAAAAACGCGTCAAAGTGATTAAAGATGTTGCGTTCATGTAATGGCTTGTTTCTCGTAAGCGATTAAGCGGATTTCTACTTGTGGAACCCTTCCACGAGGGAATCCACCAAAGTGCTCTCGCATAGGACGGAAGGGTGGGTGGCCTAAGAACTTCTCCTTCAGTGCCAATCCGTCCGGACTTTGTTATGACTCGTTCATTGATGATTACAAGGTAGTAATGGCGAAGGACTTTGGAAAGGTCAATGTTGTTACTTTTAAAAGAAAATACCTGACCACCGCATTCCACGCCGGTGACAATTACAATATACATGAACCTCCGGACCCGTCAGTGCACTGGGCGATCACTAGTTTTAGATATGACCGTGTCAGATCTACCCGGAGTCGGATTGTTTCTTTCAATCCTCTTACGGACAAATTGGAAGGATTTCCAATGCCACTTCTAACTAACAATGGGGAAGGGGAACACATTATAAAGGGTCTAAGAGTTTTGGATGGATGTCTTTGTATGACACACTGTGTTAATAATGTAAGTGGTGGTGATGAAGTTGGACCCGGGTTTTTCGAGTTGTTAGTGATGAAGGAATTGAATACGGCATTGGAGGCTCATGGACTAGGATTTTGAAAGTGTCGGAAGGATTTCATGGTTTTGTCACGTGGGAACTTGGTGTCATTGTGCTTTACAAGCAAGGGCAAAGTTGTTATTTCATTGACTCATTTAAACAAATTATGTGCATACAATCTCGAGGACATGTCACAAATAGATAATATGATCCCAAGCAAAGGTCGTATAACATATCAAACTTCCTACTCAGAGAGTTTGGTTTCACCCACCGCTTATGGCCATGAGGAGGATTGGACTGTGGAAATGCTAGATGAGTTTGGTTTCACCCGCCACCTATGGCTATGAGAAAGATTTGCATAAACTTGTGATTCATTTTTCAGTAAAGAAGGCTATTCTAGTTTGCCAATCCTTTCTCCTTACAACCGGATGGATATAATTTAGAGGAACATTAGCAAAATAAACAGATGCATTTTTTCCCGTATTTGTAGTATATCAAGAGTTGGTGAGTTGTGAAGGATGTCGATACTGTTCCATCGTCTCAAACGAGACCATTAGGGGTCTTTTGCTGCATTACATGGAATCCAGATTGAGGCATTCTGTCGTACTTTGAGAAACCGATATATGTTTTCCTTTGTAGTATTTGGTTTCGGTTCAGAGTCTTTAGACCTTTAGTTTTGGTTTCTGGCAAGATCTTTGTGTTTCTTTTTTGGGGTTTTGCTTTACAATGAATTGTTTAAGTTTAGTTCGAAATTTTAGTAATTTCAAAAAATATGTTTAAACTTGGATTGTTTATCGATTGAGTTCATCTCTCTTTCTTACAAGTCAGGAAGATACACCGGAGGCTAGAGCCATCTCAACATGATTAAAAAGCTTCCACAATTTCCGAACCATAACTACTAGGGCCAAATTAAGTCACATAATGCGTGAGTGCCAATATCGAAAAAATTTACAAGAGTGTTTTAGAGCGTGTTACAAATACGAAAAATAAAAAGTTATAGTAGATGAATTTGTATACTTTTGGCTCATTATCAGCTTAATTTTCATCGATGTAACCTAATACATGAAGAGAATTCTGTAAAAGCATTTCGATACGAGTTCAAAAGAGTATAAATTACTATCCCTTACAAAGGAAACATTGAGGAGCAACCAGTAATGGAAACAAGTTGCCAACTTGTGCCTTGGGCTATTGGGTTTCAGTGTATTCACTGCCGGCCCCGAGGTTTGGGTTGCCCAAGCCCGACCTCATGCTTGGTTGCCCACTTACTTTTATAAGTCATAAAAAAAAATATAACAGTAAAATTTGGGTCCATTTTTTGGAAGGACATAGTAAATGGGTATTTATTTCAAGAAGTATATCAATTTTTTCTTTAATGCCAAAAGAACAAATCACCTACTCATTCTAAAAATGTTCTCACTAGTCAATGAAAGTGCCTAAAACCCTAGGGTATCTTATGAAAGTGCCTAAAATCCTAAGGTAGCCTATGAAAGTACCTAAAACCTAGGGTACCCTATGAAAGTGCCTAGACTACTAAAACCCTATAATTGAAAAGTGATCTAAAAACCTAAATCCTAGGGTACCCTATGAAAGTGCCTAAAATACTAGAGTACCTTTTAAAAGTGCCTAAAATACTAGAGTACCCTATGAAAGTGCCGAAACAGCTAAACCCTATAATTGAAAAGTGCACCCTAAGTGCCTAAACCCACTATACCTAGCCCAAAGAGCCTAAACTCCCTTAAATTGAACCCCACCCCAAAATTGAAGAGAAAGAAAAGAGATTATCTTTTTTATGGAGGTTCCATAAAAAGGGGGTTTGCGCCGAGCAAATCCCCGCCGTCCATCCCGAGATCTAATGGCTCGGAGCTCGTACATAATTTTTTTTTTTTTTACATCTGTAGTGCATTTAAGGAGGAGAGAGAGAGTGCACAGCTCCGAGCCATTGGATCTTGGGATGGATGTCGGGGATTTGCTCGGTACAAACCCCCCTTTTACGGAACCTCCGTAAAAAAGATAATCTCGAAAGAAAATTAATTTTGTTTCACCTAAGACCCACGCATGTGTGTGTGTGTGTGTGAGAGAGAGAGAGAGAGAGAGAGAGAGATACGTACCCAAAAGTGACGTGAGTTGTCGCTTTCAATGGTAAGTGGAGTTATCACTTTCAAAAGTGACGTCTTCCTCCAAAAGTGATGGGTTGCTTGGCTACACAACTTTACTGCTCATGTTTCATTAAGGGTATTTTTGTCTTATATTGTCCTTGAACCCTTAAAAATTTCTCACAAATTTATTGGAATCATTAAAATAAGTTAAACTAGACTAAACACCATTTAAAATCTTAAACTTGGCCTTTAGACCAATTTTCTATTAAATCAATGTTGCATATTGTTTTTAGCTTGAATTACATCAAAAGAATCGAATTCAAAATAAAACTCCACTTATAGTGCTTCTGATTTAAAGAAAATAACTTTTTCTTACATTTTTAAAGCAAATTCTTCTTGGTTTGGTGCAAAATACAAGTGTAGTATAAGCTGTAATGGGGTTGCTACGATATATAAATAGGAAGGCTACCATGAAAATGTTAAGTGTTTTTTGTTGTATATTGTACATAATTTTGGTGTTTGTTACGCTTATTTTATGTTATCTATGAAGAGATGTACGTTGAAAGTGTATGGTACAAATAGTTTTGGAGGATGATACACATATTTTTTTGTGCTTTTTATTTATCTTTATTTTTTGGCAATAAAGATTTTTAGGGTATTAATTATCAAAAAATACGTTGAAGTTATGGATAGGAGTGTACCAAAAGAAATCTTTTTCGTACACAAAGATGAAATGAGAGTTACCTAGGCGTTTGTGTGTGAGGGGCAATATGATCTAATTAGTTAAAGTGAGATGGAGGACATTGTCATTTAAAACATGTGAAGTGAAGTTTCTTGTTATAGTTAGAAAACTTAGGGGAGGTCATTGTAATTTACCCAAAACAAAGATATAAAAAATGCAAATGGGGTTGGAAGGACTCGAACCTACCCCATTTGGGAATAATAGCATTGTGATGACCAACTGCTTTGTAGCACATCCGCATATGATATGCCCCTCATTAAAATTAAATACTATAACGTACTAGTGAACATTTTTTTTTTTTGGTTGCCCTAGCTCGGGGATTGCCCAAGCCCACAGGCTTGCAGGGCTTACCCTGGGGCTGACCCTGAGTGTATTGCATCTCTTGCACTTATACTTCCATGTAAAAAAACGTCACATGCAAAGTTTGGATGCTGCAGGAACAGATGATATCAACCAGAAGCAATTCGCTGGCTGCAATATCGACTCACGAATCACGCGTTCATTTGGTAATAATCTGCAACTCCACGAATCTAGCACGCGTCTGTTACCCATGTCTACGGCTTTGAGTGATTAAGAGGCCAACCAACTTCATAATGGTGAGCTGAGATTGGTTACTTGGTTGGTTACCTTGAGCTGGTACCATGCAAGCAAAATGAGACTAGATAAATGAAGTATAGCCTCCTCCAAGAGGTACTCTTGGCTTGAAACCACCATGACACTGTCAAGCAGGGGCAATGCTTGAATCCAACGCTCTGGAAGGAAGAGAGACAGAGATAAACTCATTAGGTTTCAAAAGACAACTGAAATAATTCACGGAAATTTATGATAAGGGTTGGAAATAGATTTATGGGAATTGGGATTGCAGTGGAAGGAATTTCCTTTACGTGTACTGGTGCTCTTATTCAAAACCTCAAAAGTTTCTCCCTGCAACTTGGCTATTCCCCTTGGGCTCTGGAATATGTTCTCGGGCTTTTCCGAGAGTTGCTCGTGCTTCAAATTCAATGCTAAAACCCAATCCTTGATTGCAAACAATGGTCTGCATGTTTTTCAGAATTTGCTCTTAGGATCTGAATGGAATCCTCCAACCGCTTGAGATCATGTGAACAAGTTCCTTCAGCCATGGTAAACAAGATAGGTGATGGGTGTCCGTACTGTGCATGTTCTGCAACCATCCCATTCCATAGATACTTAGCACGACCAAATTTATCCAAAAGCAGCCACAACTTGATTCATCAAATGTGGTTCAATAGTTTTATCAAACGCCTCGAATGCATTATCCAAAAGCCCCAAATCATCATACATGTAAATCAAACCGCTTTCACAACAACCATGTATGGGGTTTCCAAAACATGAAGAAAAAACAGAAATCTAGAAACCATAAACTGAAGGAAACAGTCCAATAGGAGTTCCAATTTTCATAAATATTCCAGACATGAAATCGTATGGCAGACTCCAATTTTGATGGTAGTAAGAAATTGAAAAATCTGAGAATAAGCTAGAAGAAATACTGGAGCCAACAAGGAAGGGCTTTACGCCAAGAACTACTCCACCTGAATTTGTCAATGACGCCTTGTAGCCAGACAGAACGTATGAAAATGACTGAATCACCTAGATCCCAAATCTTGATTGTTCCCTCCTCCTAAGTTCAAAAATTGCAGATGACCTTACTGCAGAAATGAGGCTTCCTTTCACACACGTGATATTGATGGTTCGTGTTTTCCAACGTGGTACCCATGTCTTCTTGTTGTCAAACTTTTGATCGGGGTAGTTACACACCAATAGAGAATGATGGATGTATGAGACAGAGTAGTTCTTGAATACCAACGCCTTCTCCGAGTACTCTTTGTTAGATTCTACCTCCGTAGCTTGTCCACATTCTGACTGCAAATCATTTGCAACATCATTTACTATCTCTACTTCTACAGAACCCATTTCTTTGATTGGAAATTCAAAGGAATCAAAATTTCCCTTGAATTCTCGATTGATTTCAATCATATCTAAGATAAAAAGCATTGTTCATTTCAATAGCTTTTGAAATCAATACGTTAGAGCTTTCAAAAATCAGTGCGCCTGGACTCTATGATCTCATCTATCGAAACCATGACCGAGGAAAGGATGTTACTCTGATACCATATGATAAACGCAACAAATACAGAGCTTTATTAATGGTGGTTTGGCTACAGTGTACAATATACAAAGAAGAATCTGCAACTCACTCACTGCCCTCGCAGCCAAAGCTAAACTCCCCTATATCGTACGAACATAACTTCGCCCCTACCTTTCATTACAGCTGAACCCCTTCAATTTAAACTAAATGTCACGTTCAACCCCAACTCCTATCCTATATATACTCCCATGAACCTCTGAAAACCCTAAAGAGATGGAGAGAGAGAGAGAGAGAGAGAGAGAGAGAGAGACCATCGGCATAGTCTGAACATGCAAACTCAGTTGATATCCTCCAGATTTCTTGGGCAGACAGAAAACATACCAGAAGAAATCATCCTCGAAATCTTGTTGCGTTTACCAGTCCAGTCTCTGCTGTGGTTTCATTGCATTTGCAAGGTATGGAAATCTTTTATCTGTTGGAAATTATCAAAATAAATGGGTTTTTATTTGGGGTTTTATCAAAATGTTCCTTGTGCCTTTTAGAAAGCTTTTATTGTTGTTTATTGGTTTTGTCCCACATTGGCTAGTGAGGAAATGTTTGAGTTGTATATATATGGAAGCATTGCTATAATGTTCACATAATGTTAAATAGCAAGGCACCTATGTGTTGCACGCATTACCGGTGTAGCCGGTGATGAATCACACCCATACGCACCCGCGCGTGCGTGAGCGTGGCAGTGGGCTATGTGGCGCTTTGATGGCGCACGTCGGTGCGAGGCGCCTTGTAGGTGCCCTTTCTTATTGCCACTTGGTGGTAAGGTGTTGCTGATGTGGCGTTCAGGATGGACCTGTATCAATACCGGTTGGCTTAGCGGTATCGATACGCTTGTTTCACAGTATCGATACTGGTTGGCTTAAAAGCGGCTGTTTCACGAACAGAATGATGGGTATCGATATAGCATAAGCCTGTATCGATACAACATAAGCTTGTATCGATACCGGTGACACTAGTTCGCGTACGGATGCAACTCTGAACAGCGGGTTATGACCCAAACTCAAGTCTTTTCACTAAAGGGCGTGTCCTAAAGTAGAAGGGTACTTCTGGGCCTATATATAACACCCAGAATTACATTAAGATGATATGATACAACATAATTCTAGCCTTGTTACTCTGCCAAAATTACTACAGATCGCTTTCTTGTATTGCTGTACCGTTACTCTGCAGAAACGGTGCTAACAATTCCTTGGTTCTTTCGATTCTTTTTCGACTCAGTATTCTGTTTGTCCTTCGTTTGTGCGGACGCAAGCAGAAGATCATTGAATTGATTGGCTTCGTTGTATCCTCAGACAGATTTGCTATCAACCCGATGCACACCAAACGGTGGGGGCGAATACTGTTTTCGGAAAGCGACATAGTAACGTGCCTCAAAGCAAGTTCCGTAATCAATAGGTTCAGTTTCCCGACGACTCCCGGATTTTTGCACCAACAATCGAAAATAGTATTCCGGAATGGCGTCAACATCAAGGTCTCTACGACAATTGACACAGGATATCGTGAAGTTGGACAAGTTTGATGGAGGGAACTTCAGGCGTTGGCAAAAGAACATGCACTTCATGCTCACAACATTGAATGTCGTGTATGTTCTCACTAAACCGTATCCGGAGGAGAAAGAAGATGAGACTTTGGAGGAGACACGGGTGAGGATGAAATTCGAGAATGATGACTACATCTGCAAGGGGCATATTCTGAATGCACTCTCGGACGCAATGTTCGATGTGTATTCGAATACGGAGACGGCAAAGGAAATGTGGGATTAATTGGAGGGCCGCTATTTGACTGAGGATGCAACAAGCAAAAAGTTTCTGGTCAGTCAGTTTATGAGTTATAAAATGGTAGACAACAAGTCAGTAATTGATCAGTTGCATGATATTCAGCATATTTTGAACCCATTTAAGATTAAGAATATGAACATGGATGAATCGATCGTGGTGTCTTCCGTGATCGATAAACTTCCTCCTTCCTGGAAAGACTAAAAGAAAAGTCTTAAGCACCAAACCGAGGAACTTTATTTGGAGCAATTGGTCATTCATCTCACTTTGTGGAGGAAATGGACAAAGGCGTCAAGAGAAGGAAGAACTTGGGGCTAGTGCCTCTAAAGTTCATGTGGTGGAAGAAGGAAAAGGTTCCAACAAGGGTAAACATAAGAAATAGAAGGTCCGGCGCGACTACGACCGGGGCGATGACCCGAAAGGGAAAAAGCCAAAGGTTGAGTGTTGGCGTTGCGGTCAACCAAGACATTTCAAAAAGGATTGCAAGTCTAAGAAGAAGAAGGATCCACAAGCATCGGGTCCAAAGGGTAAATTTCTGGTTGTTGTGTCCGAAATTAACATGGTTTGGGATGCCGGAAAATGGTGGATGGACTCTGGGGCTACAAAGCATGTTTGCATTGATAAGAGGTTCTTCACCGACTATGAAGTGGTTGATAATGGTTCTTTTCTCTACATGGGAAATTCATCTACTGCTCCTATCAAAGGCAAGGGCAAAGTGGATTTGGAGTTCACTTCTGGAAATGTTTTGACTTTGACTGATGTTTACCATGTACCAGAAGTTAGGAAAAACCTTGTATCTGGTAGCCTGCTTGATAAGCATGGCTTTAGGCTAGTGTTTGAGGTGAACAAGTTTGTTCTGTCTAAGAATGGCACATTTGTTGGAAAAGGTATGTTTGTGAGGGCATGTACAAACTTAATGTTAATAACACATTCACAGTTTCTGCTTACTTGCTTGATTCTCTTTCTTTATGGCATAATCGTTTAGGACATGTTAATACTAGGAAGATGGATATGATGGTTAAATTAGATTTAATTCCTAAGTATGATGTTGACATGGTTGATAGATGCAATGTATGTTCACTTACTAAAATCACTAGAGTTCCATTTCCTAAAATTGTTAAAACTACACCTTTGTTAGAACTTGTTCATAGTCATGTTTATTTGTTGCACTCAAAAGATGAGGTTCTAGAAAAATTTATCACTTTCAAAACTGAAGTTGAAAATCAATGTGGAAAAACTATAAAACGTTTAAGGTCGGATAGGGGTGGAGAATATTATTTTCCTGATTACTGTGAGTCAGTAGGCATAATTCATGAAAAAACAGCACCATATACTCCACAACAAAATGGAGTGGCTGAACGAAAAAATCGAACTTTAATAGAGATGGTTAATGCTATGCTTAGCAATTCAGGATTAGGCACTGGTTTGTGGGGCGAAGCCATACTTACCGCTACTTACATTCTGAATAGGGTACCTCTCAAGAAGTCACAAATAACTCCATATGAGTTATGGAAAAAGAAGAAACCTAACCTAAGTTATTTTAAAACTTGGGGTTGTAGAGCAATTGTGAGATTGCCAAATCCCAAAAGGAAGAAATTGGGTGAAAAAGGAATTGAATGCATATTCCTTGGTTATGCTTTACATAGTAAGGCATATAGGTTTCTTGTTTTTGAACCAAATGATTCGTATGGGGTTAATACCATAATTGAATCAAGGGATGCTGTGTTTTATGAAAATAGGTTTGTTCCTATTCCAAAAGAGGTTAATGAAGAGAATGAACCAATCTCTTATGGGCCTGAAACAGAGGCAAAACCTACGGAATAGGTCGAACTTAGGAGAAGTAAAAGGGCTCGGGTTGCAAAGTCCTTTGGTCCTGACTTTATAGTGTATCTAGTTGAAGGAACTAGAGACACGGCTTGTAATCATACTATGGTTTCATATCATGTGGAATCGGATCCCTTGACCTTTGGGGAGGCTATGAAATCGCAAGATTGTGCTTTCTGGAAAGAAGCAATCCAAGATGAAATGGATTCTATCATGGGTAATGATACGTGGATTCTTGCTGATTTGCCACTAGGTTCCAAGGCCATTGGTTGTAAATGGATTTTCAAGAAGAAAATGAAAGTTGATGGCACGATAGACAAATTTAAGGCACGGTTGGTTGCCAAGGGCTTTACACAAAAGGAAGGTATTGATTACTTCGATACCTATGCACCGGTAGCGAGAATCTCTACTATTAGAGTTCTTCTTGCCATTGCTTCTATAGATAAACTTCATATTCACCAAATGGATGTTAAGACTGCATTCTTGAATGGTGAATTGGATGAAGAAATTTATATGAAGCAACTGGAAGGGTTTGTTGTGCAAGGACAAGAACACAAGGTATGTAAACTTGTTAAGTCTCTGTACGGACTTAAATAAGCACCTAAACAGTGGCATGAAAAGTTTGATAAGGTAATTGTATCAAACGGGTTTAGGATACACCAATTAGATAAATGTGTTTATAGCAAATTTACTGAAAATCGAGGTGTAATCGTGTGTTTGTATGTGGATGATATGCTTATCTTTGGGACTGACTTAGATAGCATACAAAGTACAAAGGATATGCTTTCATCTAGTTTTAGCATGAAAGATATGGGTGTAGCTGATGTAATTCTAGGAATTAGGATTACAAGGCAAGGAGGGAATATAGTTCTTTCTCAATCTCATTATATTGAGAAGATACTAAAAAAGTTTAATCACTTTGATTGTACTCCAATTTCTACACCATATGATCCACATTTAAAGTTGTATCCTAATACAAGTAGAGCAGTGTCACAACTAGATTATTCTAGAGTGATAGGAAGCTTGATGTATGCCATGACATCTACTCGGCCAGACATTGCTTATGCGGTCGGTAAACTGAGTAGGTATACGCATAACCCAAGTGATATTCATTGGAATGCGGTTAATCAGGTTTTGAGGTATTTAAAGAAAACTATAGACTATGTGATAGTCTATAGTGGGTATCCATCGGTTCTAGAAGGATACATGGATGCTAGCTGGATAGGCGAGAATGAAGATCACTTGTCAACAAGTGGATGAGTCTTCACTCTGGGTGGTGGTGCGGTTTCTTGGGGATCGAAGAAACAAAGCTTAATTACAGACTCGACTATGTCAGCTGAGTTTGTGGCACTAGCATTGGGTAGCAAAGAGGCTGAGTGGCTAAGGAGTATGTTATGGGAGATTCCCATGTGGCCAAAACCTATGCCATCAATATCTTTGCATTGTGATAGTCAGTCAGCACTGTCATGGGCTTACAACCAGGTATATAATGGGAAGTCCAGGCATATAGGACTTCGACATAGCTATGTGAGGAATTTGATAACCGATGGGGTGATAACCATTGGTTATGTCAAGTCAAGTCAAAACCTGGCGGATCCTTTAACAAAAGGTCTTGCAAGAGATTCGGTGTGGAAAACATCACAGAGGATGGGACTTAAGCCCACTACGATATAATCACTCTTGGTGGAAACTCGACCCAACGCTTGTTTAGCTTCAAGTCCTTGGGTTCAATGAGCAAACTACACCATAAGTCGTGATGACAAGCATTTTCCGGTTATACCCATCCTATGGTAAAGTGTTTGGTACCTGTAATTTAAAGGAGGAGGTGAGCTACTTAGCTCTTAATAGACTTCTAACGGTTTAGTTAGGCGGATGCTGTCGTTACAGGGGCATTGTTTAAAGTCTACCTATATGAGTGTGAGGGTGGTGCCGCCTTCTATAGGTTCACGGGCTAGAACTTTAGAGCACTCACGAAATAGGATATAGACACACGGCCAACCCACGTGTCAGCAATTTTGAATACATGAGTCAGGTAAGATGCGAGCGTGAAACATGTCCGGTTGGTCATTATAGGATCGCTGGTTAAAAGACAAGTCTACCATGCGTTCTAGCTAACTTTGATGTGTTTCACTAGGTGATGGTTAAAATCGTGAGATACCTTCATTGATGCACAAGTCTTTTTAAAGGAACCAAGGCTTCATCTTTATTTTGAAAATGGTGGGGGATTGTTGGAAATTATCAAAATAAATGGGTTTTTATTTGGGGTTTTATCAAAATGTTCCTTGTGCCTTTTAGAAAGCTTTTATTGTTGTTTTTTGGTTTTGTCCCACATTGGCTAGTGAGGAAATGTTTGAGTTGTATATATATGGAAGCATTGCTATAATGTTCACATAATGTTAAGTAGCAAGGCACCTATGTGTTGTACGCATTATCGGCGTAGCCGGTGATGAATCACACCCATACGCACCCGCACCCGCGCGTGCGTGAGCATGGCAGTGGGCTGTGTGGCGCTTTGATGGCACATGTTGGCGCGAGGCGCCTTGTAAGCGCCCATTCTTATTTCCACTTGGTGGTAAGGTGTTGCTGACGTGGCGTTCAGGATGGACCTGTATCGATACTAGGGAAACGCTGTATCGATACCGGTTGGCTTAGCGGTATCGATACGCTTGTTTCACAGTATCGATACTGGTTGGCTTAAAAGCGGCTGTTTCACGAACAAAATGATGGGTATAGATACAGCATAAGCCTGTATCGATACCGGTGACACTAGTTCGCGTACGGATGCAACTCTGAACGGCGGGTTATGACCCAAACTCAAGTCTTTTCACTAAAGGGTGTGTCCTAAAGTGGAAGGGTACTTCTGGGCCTATATATAACACCCAGAATTACATTCAGATGATATGATACAACATAATTCTAGCCTTGTTACTCTGCCAAAATTACTACAGATCGCTTTCTTGTATTGCTGTACCGTTACTCTGCAGAAACGGTGCTAACAATTCCTTGGTTCTTTCGATTCTTTTTTGACTTAGTATTCTATCTGTCCTTCGTTTGTGCGGACGCAGGCAGAAGATCATTGAATTGATTGGCTTCGTTGTATCCTCGGACAGATTTGCTATCAACCCGGTGCACACCAAACGGTGGGGGCGAATACTGTTTTCGGAAAGCGACATAGTAACGTGCCTCAAAGCAAGTTCCGTAATCAATAGGTTCAGTTTCCCGACGACTCCCGGATTTTTGCCCCAACGTGATCTCCGATCCTAAATTTTCTCTTTCGTCCCCAAATCACCAGATAGCCATTAAATCTGACAACTTAAACTCCATTGACACCGAACATGATTTATCAAGGACAATATCTCTACTGAGAGATCCTCTTCTCAAACAGATGCTTTTTTTCGATGAGGAAAATGCAACAAAGAGGTTAAACATCGTGGGTTCATGTAATGGCTTGTTTCTCGTAGGCCATAACGTGGATCTCTACTTGTGGAACCCTTCCATGAGGGAATCCACCAAAGTGCTCTTGTTTAGGACAAAAAGGTTGCCTAAGAACTTTTCTATCAATTTCAATCCGTCCGGACTCTATTATGACTTGTCCGCTGATGATCACAAGGCACTAATGGCGATGGACTTTGGAAAGGCGACTGTTGTTAGTGTTGGGATTTGTATTTCTAAAACAAGAAAAAAAAACATGTGCTTAATGTGACTTTGTTTTGAAATCAAAACTGAATATTCTCTTCATGGAAAGGTTTTGACTTTTGACAAGAAAAAAACATGTGTGAATTATAACATTATTCTCCTAATGGAAAGATTTTGAATTTTGACTAAAGAAAAAACATGTGCTTAATTAGTCCACATATTTTTTTGGGATGATTGATTCAATCACAATTTTTTGATTGATTTTGATTCCAAAAATTGAACCTTTTCTTCACCTATAAAAGGAGCTCTACTCTAGCCTTTTCAAACACACTGAAAACATTTACATTTTCACTACAGAAATTCAGAGAGCAAGAAAGGTCGATTGTGTTTTGCATTTCCAGTCTTTTCCCGTGCAGAAAAGATTGAGACAGAGGCTGTATTCTGGGCTGTTTTATCCTAGAGGTGGCGTGGCTACAACTGCTTGCACAGAGAGGGCAGAGCTGCAAAACGTCTCAAAGAGAGCAACCTAGTCTGCGACTCAACCCAAAACAACAGTCAACTTTTTATGGTATTTCTATTCACTTATTACAGATTCTGAGGTAAACAGTTTCATTAATTTTTTGAAGTATTTCCAACAATTTTAAGACATTTTTATCCGCAATGGAATTTGAGAAAAAGTATGCTTCTGCTCCCACCGATATTAGCAAGCCTTTTTTATTTGATGGCTTGCACTACAAACGGTGGAAACAGAAGTTGTTCTTTTACCTCACTACCCAAAAATTGGCTTCCTACTGTTCTTCCATTAAACCTGCTATTGCTAATCCGTCCACTGACCAAAACCATCAAGAAATTAAAGATTGGACCAATGATGATTTTTTGTGCAAAAACTATATTCTAAATGCCCTGTATAATGACCTATATGATTACTACTCTACGTTTGAAACCGCCAAAGATGTTTGGGATGCACTATAGAAAAAATATGATACTGAGGAGGCTGGGTCAAAAAAATTATGCTGTGAGTCGATATTTGAAATTTCAGATGGTCGATGAAAAATTTGTGGTGGCCCAATCCCATGAGTTACAAAAAATTACTCATAAAATTTTGTCTGAAGGTATGACCGTTGATGAACAGTTTCAGGTTGCAGTTCTTCTTGACAAGCTTCCTACAGGATGGAAAGATTTCAAGAGAGATCTTCGCCCCAAAACAAAGGAGTTTTCGATGGAGAGCTTGATTGCCCGTCTTCAAGTTGAGGAGGAGGCACGGAAACAAGATCATAAAGATGAGATTCTCTTTGTTGAGGAATCAGAGTTTGGCTGTGCTTAAGCCGAAAGGAAAGATCATGAAACCAAACCAAAACTGCAAGACTCAGAATGTGAAGCCATATCAGAACAGTAACCAACCCCCTTCAGGTGGCCAGGCTCGAAACACGGACTCTATCCAATTTGTGTGTTACAATTGGAACAAGCCTGGTCACATGGCAAGAAATTGCAAGAACACCAAGCGTCGCACTGGCCCCCTGGCGAACATGGTGAATGATGAACCACTCGTGGCAATGATATCAAAAATCAATCTGATAAATGGTTCAAGAGGGTGGTGGATAGACACTGGCGCTTCCTGCCAAGTCTGTTATGATCATTCCTTGTTTAAAAATTATTCTGAAATTGATGATAATAAAGTGTTGTTGGGTGATTCCCACACCACGAAGGTTCTTGGTGTTGGTGACATTGATATTACGTTCACTTCTAGAAGGATTGTTACTCTGAAAGAAATCCTACACACTCCAGAAATCAGGAAGAATATTGTGTCCGGTTACCTCCTCAACAAGGCTAGCTTTACTCACACACTTGGAGCGGATCTGGATACGCTCACCAAAAATGGAGGTTTTGTCGGTTAAAGTTATGCTACTGATGGAGTGTTTAAGCTTAATGTTGAAATGAATAAAATTGTTGCTTCCTCTTATATGGTTTGTTCTGTGAATGCTTGGCATGCTATACTTTGTCACATGAACAAGAAATTGATTAAGAACATGAGTAACTTAGGTTTTATTCCTAACATTTCCTTAAATAAATTTGAAAAATGTGAATCATGTAGTCAGGCCAAAATCACTAAAAAACTGCATAAATCAATTTCTAAGGAATTAGAATTGCTTGATTTGCACCCTCGGTCTACGTGCATGCCCTCTCAACAACTCCGGTTGATGCCAAAACACCTCAAATTCCTGCATTTCAAACACAAACACAAAATCCAACCACGTGCACGCATTAAATGGAAAATGAGGATTAACCGCGCGTCTAACACGCTAATTCTACCCTACTTAGGCGCTTATATCTATGATATTGCGCGCCTATCACACCCCCCAACTTGAAGGTTGCTAGTCCCGAGCAACGAAAAGAATAAAAATAAATGAAAGGATAGATCTTTTAAACCCCCGGTCGGCCACGGTAGGACGAGTGAAGTCTCGTGAGGGTTTTCAGCAGTGATCACCCACAAAACACAAAGGACTTGGACACTTCAAATGCAACTCAACCCAATCAATAACCTTTAAAAGCATTACAATAACTGTCAAGCATGTCAAAGGCAAGATATTTCATCCATGGATAAAGTTAAACAAATGAACTCCGTACCAAACTTAGCACAAGAATTAATCCTCTCACCTACGATCGGATAGTGAATTTTCAAATGACATTCGTGAATGAAAAGCCACATAAAGAAATTTACCAATCTCGAGAACAGTTCACACATCGTTGATAGCCCATTGTTTCTTTTAAGCACACTCCTTCCTTTTCTTTCTTTGCTTTTTTCTCATGGTCGTGCAACGCCAGATCTCTCGGGCTTTCTAGTTGAATCTTTAGCGAGCTTTGGGTCGGCTATCCCCAAGCCAAACAGCCTTAGAGTGCCAGGTTTTAAGAGACCCCTACGGACTTAATTGCTCAAGTCAAAAAGGCTTTATTGGGATCCAAGCTAACCACATTTAGCGATACTTTCACAAGGTCTATCCATCTTTTGACGCGAACAACACGGTGGGAGCATACCCCGATTGCCCGGTTACTACTCAATGGACGCCCGGATAAGCATTAACAATATAACACACATAACTCTTTCTTTCTTTCTTTCTTTTTCTTGTTTTTTTCTTTTTTTTTTAGAAGGAGTTCCACAAAAATCCCATCAAACAAGTTAACACATACAAGATTACCAACGACACATGAACCAAACTCGAGACTGGCAAATCATCAAGTGGGACAATGTGTGTGTGAGCATGCTTCAAGTGACCAAATGCTATCCAACTATAGATGATACAGGATAACCAAGTACTTCTTCAACATCATGTTCACGAGCTTAAGTCTATCCATTAAATCATATCGAGACCCCGACTCGCACAACAACCACTATAGTGTTAATTAACAGTCATCAACCAAGAATAGTTACACCTAAGCATCCAAATCCCTTTTTTTTTTTTTTTTGAAAAATGAAAAACAAAACATGTACGAAAGTGAAAAACAAAACATGTATGAAGTACACCCTCCCCCAGACTTAGAACATGCTATGCCCTCAGAGCATGAAGACAAACATAGAAATTGAAAAACAAGGGAAAGAGATGGACCGTCGAATGGCAGCCAACCATCATGACCCCGGCCGATGTATGGGGAATTTGCTGTCACCATTGCGTTTCGTCATCAGAACTGCTTCCAGGATCTGCTCCTTTGGACCTAAAAAGGTCCACAGCTAGTCACACAGAGCCACGCCAAAGCTTTATAGGACTTACAACCACCACATTTCGGGACACTCCTGCTTGAGGCTCCTGAATGCCGCACTCACTCCGGTGGAGAGGCCCAAACTACCAAGGCTGGTGTGGTAGCATGCTCGTTTTGCAAAAGACTTAAGAACCAACTACCTACTAGGCAACAAATGACATCAGTATCGCCAGCTCGTGAAAGCCGGGCAACAACAAGAAATAACATAAAATAAAAGAACACCACCAAACATTCACGCAGTCTCACGTGTCTTACTTTTCTCCCCATCCCTTAACTTGAGTTGGAGAGTAGGTGGCTATACAAGACCATCAGGATGAATTTTTTTTCTCTTTTTTTTGTTTTTTTTTTGAATTGACTGAAAAGAAAAACAAACATGAATATTCTTACATTGCCCTTACTAATCGGAGCTGAGCACACGATCCTTATTTAAATAGCGGCGTGTAAAGCTATAAAATCCAAGTCAATTATGGGTAACCCTATCGCTAGGGGCCGGGTCCACACTCAATGAAAAGCATGGTATGCATGAACTACCCGTCAGAGGCTTTACTTCTGGTTTAGGTGGCTGAACCAAAGACGGAAGAACCTTGGGCAGAGGGTTGCCTAGAGGCTCGAACATTGGGTCATAAAAGACCCCAAAAACTTCCTCTAATGAATCCTCGATATTTAACATCTCTAGCAGACTTCCTACCTCTGGAGAATTTAGAGATGACGCCTTCTTAGCGGTAAGAGCAATCTCCAGAGGATCTTTATACAAGACTGGATTGATGTGCTCCTGAACGAGTGTGTCGATCAAACTCACCTCTTCTACCTCCTTATCATCCTCACTCGAAATACTAACACTATAGACATCCACCTCCATTTTCTCCTCCCCAATAGATAACTGGACCTTGCCAGTTTTGCAATTCATAACAACATTGGAGGTAGCTAAGAAAGGATGACCTAGGATGATAGGATTCTTCTATAAAACCTCAGGATTTAAGCAGGTGTCTAGGACAATAAAATCCGCAGGGAATTGGAACTCACCTACCTGAATCATCACATTTTCTACCACACCCTTAGGCACCCTAACACTCTGGTCTGCCAACTGCAGTGTGACAGGAGTAGCTCTCAGATTGGCTAGGCCTAGCCTCAAGTATGCAAAATAAGGGAGCAAATTAACACTCGCCCCCAAGTCCAACAACGCTTTATTGAACGTTTGACCTGCGATAGCTATGGGGATGGTGGGACACCTTGGATCCTTGCACTTGGCAGGAGTCTCAGTTTGAAGAATGGAGCTCACTTGCTCTGTCAGAACCACATTGTTCTGATTCTTGCGCTTTGTCGTGCAAAGGTCCTTTAGAACCTTCTCACATTGAGGAAAAGACTCAATCGCCTCCATCAAAGTAATGGGGAATTGCACCCTCTTAAAAATTTCTAACATCTTATGATTCATACTTTGCTTAAGCTTCACCGCCAATCTTTGGGGAAATGGAGCTACTAGCACTGTTGGCGGTGTTGGAGTCGTGGGGGCTGCAGCTGCAGGCACCACCACCTCAGGTGACTCCTCATTATCCTGTACCTCCTTCCTAGGGACATTGACAATATCAGGAGTTGCTCTCGGTGCATCCACTTACTCTGGGGGTGGAACCTGTTTTTGCTTTGTCTGAATGGTCTTACAATCGATTTCCCATTCCGGAGAATGGTGATTGACTTAGCCTCCTCCTGATTCTGACAGTGAGTATTAGGACCTGTAGGATTTCCTAAGTAATGATCACCTGCCGAACTACCCTGAGCTGGAAATCTACCCCTCTTTTGCTACAGTTGACCGACTACGGTGATGAGTTGAGACATTTGGGCCGTAAAGGCCCCAATTTGCTGCCTAGTTTCAGTCTGAAATGCCATCTGTGACTGCATCAGGTAATTGACATTATCCTCTAACTTATGATTATGCGCGATCATCTACGAATAACCTGGGGGAGGACCACTAGTGGATGGACCTACCCCCCTTCCAGGCTGTTGCTAGTAGTTATATGGGATGACTTGGCCTTGAGGGGGCTTGGACGATAGGGACTGTGAAAATTGCTGCGGCGGAAGTAGCGCAAGGGGTTGAGCTTGACCTCCACCTATGGGCCTATGGGTTTGGGATCCGACCACCCAAAATTCGGGTGATCCCTCCATCCCAGGTTATAAGAATTAGAGTATGGATCCCATGTCCGGACAACATTGACCTCTTCCTGATTAAACTGACTTGCCCTCTTGGCAGCTAGAAACCCGGGGCATGTGGTCACAGTTTGCCCTTTACATTCACACCACACACAGACTTCCTCGATACCTACTTCATTAACTGGACGAGTTTGTCTCACCTCTAATTCCTTTAATCGTTGAGCCATTTTCTCAACCTGAGCCTGAAATCGCTGGTCACGAATGGTGACAAGGAAAATGTTAGACCCAGAAGGTTCGGATCAATCAAAATCGGATGGTTTTAATGCCCTTTGCCTATCCACTTGGTCATCAAGAAAGTTCCAACCCTCATCCGTTGTTTTGGACAAGAAGTCGTCTCCTTTGCAAGAATACTCTATATGCTGGATTGTCTCAATATTGAGACCCAGATGAAAGAATTCGACCAGCTGTATCTTTTCAAAACCAGGGTGCGGCATCCTTAGGAGCAAATCTTTGAAACGCTCCCATGCCTTGACAAACGATTCACTTCTCTCCTGCCTAAAGCCTTGGATTTGACGCCTTCAACTATTGGTCTTAGCCTTTGAAAAATACTTCCTATAAAATGCATCACGCACATGTGCCCATGTGGTGAAGGATTGAGGCTTCTGCATTCTAAACCACCTAAGTGCGCTATCTTTCAAAGTTGCCTCAAACAGCTTGAGGCAGGCATTTTCATATTGGGTAGTAGATGCCAAGTTGCATACTAACCCCTCAAATGTCCGCACATGCTCGTACGGATCATCAGACTCCCTCCCATAGAAACTGGGGAGGCTATTTAGGACACTAGGTTTAACAGTAAAGGCATTGCTTGCCTCTTGTGTCTCTCGAGGGAACACAAGGGGTCTAGGAGGAGTGGTCCTCTCTGGATTCAAGTGCTGCCTCAGAGACGGCTGATTAACTACCTGTTGATCTCCCATCTCACTTGATTCTGATTCTGAAACTGACTTTGACTGGTAAAGTGGATTACTGACACTAGCGGACTCGAAAGGTAATTCTATGTAAAGACTGCTAATGGAAATGGACTCTGACTGACTCTCTATTGACTCTGACGATGAACTAGACGACTCCGACTGATAAGACCTGTGCTCTATCCTAACCAGACGATTAGTATAATCACGATAATGAAGAGGGTCAGGTTTATGCGGGACTTGACTATTTTTACCTATGGTGACTCGACTAAAAGCTAAAAGACACTAAAACTAACACCGTTGTACACACATCACCGTCTCAGGCAATGGCGCCAAAAATGCTTGACTGACCAGGTGTTTATAAATTAGACTAAAAATGCATCCCAAATGTAGGACTTTCGACCGATGTAGCACAATAGATCCGGAAGTACCGAAGTCGAACCACAGAGACAGTCTGACGGTGTTTGACTCAAAAGTGTTGGCTTTCGTTTAAACTGGCTCTCAGGTAGCCACCCCCTTGTTGAATTGGTTAATTAACTGACTAAAATTAATGAAATTGACTACGACGAATTAAAGAAGAAGGAGCAACCGTGGGAACTCAGCACTCGCAGCTAATCTAACCAATGTTTACTCGGACGGCAATGATTCGATCTATTGATTTTAGAATAAGAAAATGTTCCCTAACAAATGCGCACCACCTGTCACCAGTTCTCATGCGCATTCGAAATCTGGCGATGCCTGGGTTTTGTTCGTTAGAAAAGTTTCGTTTCCTAAAACTGCTTAAAATTGAATTAATTCGGTCCTGAGGTGAAACATCGATTAGACTAACCACGGAATGCCATCGTCCTGCGACTGCACCCTATGCGACTACTCGCCCATCATGCTTAAGAACGCAATGATAAGATTAAGAACCCTAGATCAAAACATGATTAAAATAAAGGAAATAAAAGCAAAAATCGATACCACAAATTGTGAGAAAGGAATAAACTTGATTAATAACACCATAACATCAATCCAAAGCCGAAAATCTGAAAATCTGAATAAACTTCGATGTAGACTGCTGAAATTGAGTGCTAAAGAACGTAGCCAAAAAAACACTTAGAACAAAAATCTATAATTAGGTTTGGGACCCTAATTCAAGTTAAAACCGAGGTATTTATACTAATCCCTGTAATCCTAATAAAAAACGACAAAACCCTGACGCGAAACCCAAAACGCTGCCGTTTGATGACCAATGAAAGGGCCTCGATAGCGCTACCCCAAAACCTAGGTAGCGCTACCGCTTTGTTATCTCCGCTGCTCTGTACAACTTTGACCGTATGTCCATTGACCATTGACCATCCGGTAGCGCTACACCACTTTAGGTGTAGCGCTCCAAAACCTTCTGTTCATTTCTTGATCCTTCTTGTGCCAATTTTGAGCGCTCCAGAGAAATAGTGTAGCGCTCCCGATGGGTTGCGATCACTTCTACGCAAAATCCACTTCAACCCTTAGCCCCCTCAACCTTTCTCACCCTCGGTCTACGTGCATGCCCTCTCAACAATTTTGATTGGTGCCAAAACACCTCAAATTCCTGCATTTCAAACACAAACACAAAATCCAACTACATGCACGCATTAAATGGAAAATGAGATTAACCGCACGTCTAACGCGCTAATTCTACCCTACTTAGGCACTTATATCTGTGATATTGCGCGCCTATCACTTGATTTGGTGCACACTGATATCTGTGAACTAGACGGAGTTCTCACTAGAAATGCACAACGATATTTTATCACGTTCATTGATGATCATTCAAACTACACTTATGTTTATTTAACGATGTATAAAAGTGAGGCTTTGGACATGTTTAAGATCTTTCTAATTGAAGTTAAGAATCATTTCAATAGAAAGATTTAGAGACTCCATAGTGATAAAGGAACCGAATATGACTCAAATGAATTTATTGCATTCTATTATTCTACTAGCATTATTCATGAAAAAACTGCTCCATACTCACCCGAAATGAATGGACAGGTAGAATGTAAGAATATAACTTTGTGTGAACTTGTAGTTGCCATTATGCTTAGTTCAGGTGCAGCTTCACACTGGTGGGGTGAAATTTTATTAACTGTATGTTATGTGTTGAATAGAATTCCTAATTCTAAGTCTTTGATTTCACCTTATGAATTGTGGAAAAACAAGAAGCTAAATGTTTCTTACTTCAAAGTTTGAGGCTATTTAGCTTATGTTCGCATTTCTAACTGTAAAAGGTCAAAACTAGCTAGTAGTGCTTATGAATGTGTTTTCATTGGTTACACTATAAACAGTAAAGCTTATAAATTCTTTGATATCAACAATAAGGTGATTATAAAATCTATTGACATTGACTTTTATGAAGATAAGTTTCCTTTTAAATCTAGAAATAGTGGGGGCACTGAATCTAGTAGTAGTACACCTAGATTAGAAGAACCTAGAAACGTGAACTCTAAGGGACATTGATATTGAACCAAGGAGGACCAAGAGGGCTCGCGTCTCGAAGGACTTTGGTCCTGATTTTGCATTCTCCTTAGGAGAGGACCCCACTGCACTTCAGGAAGCCTTGTCTTCTCTAGATGCTGATTTTTGGCAAGAAGCCATTAATGATGACCCCACTACAGGAAGCCTTGTCTTCTCTAGATGCTGATTTTTGGCAAGAAGCCATTAATGATGAGATGGACTCACTAGAAACCAATAGAACATGGAAACTAGTAGACTTACCACCATGTACTACACAGAATTACGTCTGTCATCCTACTACTGCGCTTATATTTAACTTCAAAAATTTGACACCCCTACCAAAAAAATTATGGTTTCACTACTGCGAGTGAAAAATATATTCCCAAGCCCCAAACCAATCGCTAATTTATTTATGAACACCCTGCTGCCGAGAAGAAAAATCACAAAAACCTAGCAACCTTTCGTGGAAAGAAGTTAGTCATTGCCGAAAAGGAATTTAAACATGTGCCATGATAAATATTGACCAAAACACATTTAGGGTGTTTTGCTAAGGGTGTTTTTTGAATAAATTGGTTTTTCACGATTTTTTATATGATGTATTCTGAGAGAATGACTTATCTTAATTTTTTAAAAGAAAAAAAAAACTATTTTTTGTTAGTGGAACACCCCCTTATTAAATCTTGGTGAGCACATATCGGGGTATTTTAGTATTTTCAAGAAGAAAATCATCCTTGGATTGTCCAAGTTGGACATGTGCTTGCAGAGTTGGGTGGGGTTACCACAGTAGATAAGAGTTGGTTGAATCTACTATCATCGCTTTTGTAGCCTACCCCAACTGACCCAACAAAAGACACTAAAGAAGGGCAACGAAAAGGAGAGGGACCCAGCCCCAAGGGTTACCCGTGGGTTTGCTTTACACATAATTGATCAGAGTTTGGTTCTTGGGGTTGGACCGTAAAAAAGTAATTTGTGTGAATCCCCTAGTTTCCAGCATGAATAATATTCTTTTGACCGAACCGATGAAGAAATTAGTCAAAGTGCGTTTAAGCTGGCACGAACACTCCTTACTATGAAACAAAAAAAGAGAGGGACCCATGTCATCAGCAACGTAGTTGCCACCTCAGACTGAGACTGCAAGCACATATGGGGTAGTGATTGTCCGGGCATGTTGGAACACCTGGTCTTTTTTAGACTACTAACATCACACATTCACATAGGATTTACACACTTAACAACGGTCTACACAAAAATATTGGTTGATTTTTGAAACACCAACGCGTGATGCTCTGAAAGCAATTAATGAGCAATTGTCGTATACGGGGGATCTCTTGTTTAGAATCTCAACATCACATTCACATAGGATTTACGCACTTAGTTACGGCCTACACAAAAATATTGGTTGTTTCTTAAAACACCGATGCGTGGTGCTCCAAAAGCAATTAATGAGTAAATTGTCGTATACAGTGGACTGTTTCAATGATTCATTCCATTTGACAACAAAAGAGCATGCCTCTCTGGTTGAACTCTCATTTTTTCCTTTGTTTTTTGGTAGTCAACTTTGACATCCATTGCTAAGGTCTTATTCTCTTTTCTCATGCCTGTATGTGAACTGGCAACAACCACAATAGGCATCATTTTCACATTTGAATATGTAGAAATGTCTTTTGGCAGTTATAACACCTAGGGATAGCAATCACGACCGAACCGATTTGTACCCAAACCGTAACCGGTTTTTTTCCCTAAACCATAACCGAAATATTACCCGTGGGTATGGGTATGGTTTCTGATTTGAGATAACCGAACGGGTTCGGTTCGGTTTTGGGTTGAGGTGATACCCGAACCGTTACCTGAACCGAACCGAACCGAAATTTTAATTACACATTTACCCCATGTATTATATGCTAATTACAATTAACCCCCATATATATTGTGTTATACACTAGTTTTCACATTTAGGGTTTCAATCTCCTAGACAGACTTCAGAGAGGCGAATAGGCGATAGGTGATTGTCTCTCACACTCACCTCAGTCCTCACCTTCTTAGTAATGTCTCTCTCTCTTCCTCTCCCCGAAGCTAAAATGTCTAGCCTCACATTGTCACATCTTGAATCTGTGTTTTTAGGGTTTCAAATACACAGAGATACTCAAAGATCGGTGATCGGCGATCGGTGATGGTACGTCTAACGTCTCTCTCTCTCTCTCTCACACACACACACACACAAAAAGTGCATGTAACCCACTTGCTTTGTTGTTCTATTACTGGAAAAACTCACCATTACTTGTTTGAGCGATTGCTTTTCCATCGAATATGGCTGCTTCCTTTATGTGACCGGACTGCGAGACAATGGAATCGTCAGTAAAAACCTTGAACTGGTGTTCCATCGTATTTCAGGTGGAATTTTTTTGTTTTCTTTGTTATTTCAGTTTCGTATCATTTCGTGTGCCGACTATCATGGACATCAACATAAATTCTTGTTTGATTGACTATCTGTTAAACTTGTTTCTTTTAAATAGAAAAAACAATCTATTAATAGAGTGCAGCATGGAGCAAGTACATGGAACACCAGAAAGTCAATCCATCGAGTAGATACTTTTGTTGCAATACACTGACTTACTTTCAATTGTATTGCTCAGACTAGTGGATTGCAATTGTATTGTCGAACATTTGTTGTTTTCTTTGAAGCACTAATAACTGGCCATAGTTTAGTTGCTTCTCATTAAGTGTTAATTTTTTTGATTTCTATTAATTTGTTCTTTGCATTTTGTTAGGGTTATCATGTCTGAATCACCTATCGGTTTGACTGCTCATTCAACAAATCCAGGTGATAGTTCTGGACCATCACAACCACAAAATAACAGCCCCTTACCATCATCATCACATGACCATCCAAGTGAAAATGTGGATATTGCTGATGAATTTTGATCAGATCAAGTAGCAGAAGACAATTTGCTTGAAGCCAAATTAAGGAGTAAGTATTGGGCTCATTGTAAAAGGGTTAAAATTAATGGGGAGTGGAAGGCTTGTTGCAAGTATTGTCTAGCCAAAATTTCTGGAAAAACAGAAAATGGTACTTCACACTTGCAACAACACTATAATCGAAAACACCTAAAGAAGGAAAGCATGAGGCAACAAGTTCTAACAAACAATTTCATGAATAGAGACCGTCCTATGGAAATAACTTCATATAGTTTTGATCAAGGTACGGCATGGAAAGAACTTGCAAATGCCATTATCATGCATGAGTATCCTCTTTCAATTGTCGATCATGTTGGATTTAGGAGGTATTCAAAATCCCTTCAACCTTTATTTAAGGTGCCATGTAGGAACACAATAAAAAGTGAAATATTTAAGATTTATGAATACCAAAGGGGGAAGACAATGAGTTTTGTGGTGCAAAATTCAAGTAGATTGGCTATCACAGCGGATATGTGGACTTCGAGTAATCAAAGGAAAGGCTTCATGGCTGTCACAACACACTTCATTGATGATTCTTGGACTTTACAAAGTTGCATTTTGAGGTATTTCTAATTTATATAATTGTCATTTTTATTCTTTTATTCAATGTGAATCTTAATTTGTCCATTTATAATTAAACATCAATATTGCATGTTAGGTTCATATATGTGCCATACCCGCATACAAAAGAAGTGTTGTGTGACCAATTGTTGGATTGTTTGATGGATTGGAACATCGATAGGAAGATTTTTGCCATAACAGTTGATAATTGCACCACCAATGATGCCATGATTGGACTTTTGGTAGACAAACTTGATATGACATCACTTATGTTGGGTGGGGATTTGTTTCATATTCGTTGTTGTGCGCACATTCTTAACCTTATTGTTAAAGATGGGTTGGATGTCATAAAGGTGGGTATTGAGAAAATCTGGGATAGCGTAGCTTATTGGACAACATCACCTAAAAGAGAGGAAAAATTTGAAGAAACAGTTCGCCAAATGAAAGTGACTTGTACTAAGAAACTAGGACTTGATTGTGCAACTAGGTGGAATTCAACCTTCTTGATGCTTCAAACCGCCCTCCTTTATAAGGATGTGTTTAATCGCTTGCACAAATGAGATTCTCAATATCAATCAATACCAAGTGAAGAGGATTGGGTGTTTTCTAAAGATGTTTGTGAGAAACTAAATTTTTTTTTAAGGTGACAGAGTTGTTTTCTGGATCTAAATACCTCACTACTAATCAATACTTTCCCAATATATGTGAGATTAGACTTGCTTTGAGAAATTGGCTCTATGATGAGAATGCAGTGGTTAGGGAAATGGCTAAAAGAATGGTGGACAAATTTGATAAGTATTGGGCTGTGATTCATGGTGTTGTAGGAGTTTCATCCGTGTTAGATCCTAGGTATAAGCTCAATGTGTTAGAATTCTAATTCTCAAAGTTGTTTCCCGAGTGTTTTATTGAAGAAGTTGAAAAAGTTCGTGCACTTTGTTATAAGTTGCTTAAAGAGTACCAAAATCCTAGTTCAATGGTGGAGGGTATCGGTGAGTCTTCTTCCCAATCAACTCACATTGATATAGAGTCAATGACACAATATGATGTCTATATGCTTCAGTCGAAGAGAGGAAAGACCATCGATACTGCAAAATTAGAGTTGGATCATTATTTGGCGGAGGAACCCTTGCCAAAAACCCCAGGATTTGATGTCTTGAATTGGTGGAAATCAAATGAAGGCAAGTATCCAATTTTGCAAGTCATGGCTAGAGATATGTTGGCTATTCTGGTATCGTCAATTGCTTCTGAGTCCGCATTTAGTGCGAGTGGTAGGTTGGTGAGTCCACATCGTAGTAGACTTCATCCCGACACGATGGAAGCCTTGATGTGTGCTCAAAGTTGGTTATGGGCTTTAGAAATGAAAGGTAATTATTTTGTTTCTTGCATTTTTCTACTTTAGTAACATAAAACCGATACTTAAGAATTTGTTATTTTCATTTTGTTAGGTGAGGCATCATCCGGGTACGCCACTATATATGATGATTCGGAATTGGGGTAATCGTGCATGACTCGTGAGGTAATGTATTTATGATTTCTTGGTCAAGGCTTGTATAATATGTTTATGATTTATGTTTTAGTATTATTTTCATTCTGAGCTTGCTGGTTACTGGTTTAGGTCATTGATTTTTCTTCTTATGCTTGAGCTTGATGGTTATTGGTTTAGATCATCTAGACCTGCTCTAATTTAGTTCATTTGGACCTGTTTTAGTGAATATCAAATCTGTTTTAGTGAATTCTGTGGTGAACTCTGCTGTGAAAATCAAATCTGGACATTAATTATGTTGTGAATATCAAATATGGACATGAGCTTAGTGTTCTTTTACTAGAAATCTGTTTTACAAATCTGTTCCATCCGTGTTTTAACAAATCTGGACATTCTTAATCTGTTGTTTTACTAGCAATCTGTTTGAGCTTGGTGTTCTTTTAATAGCTTGTTCATCCATATGTCTTAGCAATCCATATGCCCTACTCCTCCGTTAGAAACGTAGACAAGCCCAGTGTTGATACTTCAATTGGCATTCCTATTGTGAATCTGTTTGGTCTGGTACTCTAATTATTGATTTCAATAACATCATGATTTTTTATTATTGATTTAAACAGACGTAAATTCTGCATTGGAGACTTGGAGTTAGCATGTGAACATTGTGAAGGCTTGAAGCTGCCAAATTCGGAATGGAGTGAAGGCTTGAAGGAGTGACCTTATTATTATTATTTTTTTCGTTATGTTGTTTATTTCCCGTACTCTATTAATTTGTCATTTGAACTAAGTCTAGTGTGGTGTTTTGAAACTTGGAAGCCTCGTTGCTTATCCATTTGTACTCTATTAGTTGTCATTTGAACTTGAAGAATGCTTGTTGTGCTTGTAATGATTTCATGGATGCTTGTTGTGCTAACTGAATGCTGTTGGATTAATATCTCAGATTCTCAGATTGCATGTTTTGTATCTTAGTTTCTAATTATAAAGATCAACTGGTGCTGCTAAGGTTGCTTGAAAACCATTACTCATTTGAAAATTTTAAATATCAGTTCGGGTACCCGAACGGTTCGGGGATTACCTGAACCCTGTTCAGTTCGGTTACGGTTACAATATCCACTACACGAATGGTCTTCGGTTCGGTTATGGGTACCCATCTGGGTTCAGGTAATGGGTTCGGTTATATCAATAACCGAACCGAACCGCTCCATTGCCATCCCTGATAACACCTGCATAAAGGTGGCAACTAAATGCCTTATAATCTTTTCCATTCATATGCTTTTTGGATCAGTCATGTGTTTGTTCTTTTGTCATTTTGTGTCCCCAGATTTTTGGATACGACTGTTCCCAAAGAAAAAAAAAAAATTTATCCATGATCCAACAAATTGGGTGTCAATCTTCCCTTACCATTCTGTATCCAACATTACAATTTTGAAACGCGCAATAATTTAGATTTAAATCGAACCCACAAGGAGAACGACACAGGAATAAATAAATCCAAACATGAAAAAACGACACAAGAATAAATAAATCCAAAAGCAGCTGAGTAAGTTTTCAACTATCCTCACTCAGATTTCAATCCAACTGTCAATTACCGATTCAAGCAAATTAAACCACAATTCTCAACAAATCTGCACAACCAAGAGAAAGCTAAAATTCAAGCATCAAATAAAAGAATTAACCCAGCACTCCAATTCACTGGTAGAATGCCTATAAATACAAGGAGAACCCGCATTCCTTTTTGGGGAAAAAAAGAAGGAAAAAGATAGTTCATGTTAGCTCATACAAGGCATTCCACTCTGTAAACAAGAAACTATGAACTTTCATTGAAACCTCGACTGTCATTCTTCATCTTGCCCATCTCCATTTCTCTAGTGGTCTGTTGGCCTTCACTACTCGACCCAAGATGGGTACAGACCGTAATCACTAGTGGGGTTGCTGTTAGGGATGGGCATGGGAAGGGTAGGGGGTGGATACCACTACCTCCATCCCCAATCCCCAAACCCATATCAATCCTCATCTCCTCCCCAATCTCCACTGGGGATTATTTTTTAACCTCCATCCCCTACTCAATGCAGGGAACAGGGATCCCCATGGGAAATCGGGAATCCAAAAATTCGTGTACAAATGGGCATTTGAAAGACATTAGTAGCGCATCAGACCAATTCAATATATCTCACAATATCGATGCATGCAGGCCTATGTATTAAATATGTACTTTTTTGTTGAAGAAACATTAGCAAGTTAATTAAAAACACAAAATAATAAAAGTACCATATTCATATGCACATGCATATAAATCATATTTCCAAGCAAGTGATTCTCTGTAACTCTTATTGCCATCATATCCATATACTCACATGTAAGATACAGTTTCAAGTTGAACAAAACAAAATAACTACTTCCAGTTCCAAACTGAACAAAACAAAATAAATAGTTCCAGTTTCAAAATGAGCAAAACAAGGTTACTAGTAGCAACAAACACCAAACAAAAATCATAAAATAGTTTAAACTAGTTTCCAACAGCCTCTCTTCCAAGAGTTGAGTAACCCTAACTTTTTACAAGTTATAACTTTAGTTATAAACTTATCCCCAAAAAATTTTATAAACTTATAATATATATATATATATATATATATATATATATATATATATATATATATATATCTATGTGAATGGGGATGGAGAGAGGAGAGGGGATGGGAGGGGAACGGGGAGGGGCGGGGATGGGGGGAGGAGACTAACAATATCATCCCCTTCCCGATTCCTGAATTTTTTTTAAAAATAATCCTCATACCCTACCCGATCCCAAAAAAAATTCCTGAATTCCTTATCCATTTGGAGACAGGACGGGTTGGATCGAGGTGGGTCGGCCGAGATGGCCATCCCTAATTACTGTACTCACTGCTGGCCCCTAACTCTTCGCTTCCCAATGGCATCTTCTTGAATTTCTTCATGTCCTCATTGTATTGGCTGGTGTTGTAGTCTGAGCTAGTAGGAGAACCGTAGATCGTGTTGTGTGCTGGTTCTATGCCTTCGTTGAGATCAGATAGAGACACGTCTCCTTCTAAGGCCCGTACTATCTGTGTAAATTCAGTAATTCTTGTTAGTAGAAATTAACTTAACAGTAAACGAGTTCGATAGAAGAATCTTCACCGATAAACTATAGCATCAGACACTAACAACCTTTGAGTGAGAAAACAATCATAGTTTGTCACCATTTTATGACAATTTGGGAGAAACAAAATGGACCAATAAAAATCACCATTTCTCTCCTCTTTTATTTATTCAAATGACTGATGGGCTACTGAAATTTTTTGGTTGTCTTTTCTCGTCATTTCTAACCATTGCTTATCAATATGCTTATTAAAACACTATAACAGGACATACACAAGATACACGCACTGTTGAGATCTTGGCCATGTCATATTGAAGGCACAATTATTAGGGAAACTTGAGCTGAAAGCTTATTTTCATGGCATTGTTGGTCTCAAAAGATATAGCAGCCAGGTTCGTAGAGGTCAATAGGGGTCTACCCAGAGCACATTAAAAAGAGCAAAAAGGGTCGAACTCTCAAAATCTACAAAACTGAATGCATATCGATCCATCTCACCCTCGCCGAGCATGTGGTCACCCTCGCCGAGCATGTGGTGCTTTCGGCTTTCGGCGTGGATGTCCAGGTTTGGAAGAATATTGATTTATATGAGATTCGCCGGGCCTAGAGATGTCATAGTCATAACGCTCACAGCATGGCTTTTGGACAACTCTCATGAGCCCACTCGCTCGGCGTGCTAACCTCCTTAGAGCCCAAGAGACTCACATGCCAAATCAGTTGATGTCGGTCACGTAAGGGCTCGGAGACACTGGGATTGGTAGTAATGTGTCAAGCACGCTACACATACCCTGCCACCGCTGCCTGCAAAGTCACGTAGGTGATGGAGAATGTCTCAAGGTGAATTGACCCTTCAGACCCATGTGACATGACGTTAGCCTAAACACGGCGTCTGCAAAAGAGATTGAGGTCACATCAGCTGTCACTCCTCATACGGGTGACGGGCGTGTGAGGGGCATCGGGCGTGTGAGGGGCACCGAGCACGTAGTAAGCACACCCCCTCGGCCTATAAATACCCAACCTCAACTACCACAATGGGTATTCCTCTCTCCTCATTCAATATCCTCATAACTCCACTTCTCTCTCTAAGTTTCCGGCACACTTCTTCTTCTCCGGTGACTGACTTTGACATCAGAGTGCCTTCTCGAACTAACACCGTTCGTGTTAGGCATTAACGTGGTTGTTCACGTGTGTAAGTTACCTTCTCCGGTGAGCAGCTAGGATTCAGGCGAGGTTCAGCCACTCTACCACCATCCATTCCACACCAAAAGGTCCAAAGAGTTCACTCCGGCGAGAAGCACCCCCACATTTGGCAATTCCGTTGGGGACCGGGAAAACTACTCATCCCTGCCTTTCCAAACACTTTGGTGGTGTTTCTTCCCTCTCACTAGACCTTCCCTCTCAAAATTGCTCCAAACCTTACTCAAATGGCCAACCTCACTTTGGGCCTTGATGCATTTAACCCCGCCGAAGAATACCGTGACGTGGCTAACTGCTACCGGTACCACCAGGTCAAGAGTGACCTTGGGCTCACCCTTTCTCTTGTCGTCAACATAGACGGGACGGTCACCGTGGCAACAAATGGCACCGGACCCAGCAACGTCGGAGCTAGCAACATCCTCTTCAGCATGGACGGAAATGTTGTCTCCCTTGAAAACCTTACAACTTCTGCACGCACTGAAGTTCTTCCGCCTCCTCCTCCTCTCTCTATAAAGGCCGAAATGGCCTTACTAAGAAAAGAAGTATTGGCTCTAAAGTAGGCCAAAAATCAAACTACAGCCTCGAGGTCTGGTGGTTGGACGAGAACCAGAAGGCCCCCGTCGAGCACAAGGACCAAGGAAGGTGGAAGGACAACAGTCTTTACCTGCCTTAAACAAGTCATGGAGATAGACAGCCAAGGCAATGCACTTGTCATACAATTGGAGACCGCACATTCTCGGGGACAACATACGCATGGTGGCAAGTCCAGGCGGACAGAATACCCTGACGTCCGAGGAGATACAGAATATACTTGGGATATTGATAAGTAGTTAAACAAGGGGAAAGGCCTGACTGACCCACCGCTGGAACGATCTTGGTCTGGGCGGGGTCAATGCATTTGGAGATCGAATTCTCAATAATAGACTCCTCAAGCCCCTACAACGCCATTCTAAGACAGCGATGGCTCCACGCCATAAAGGCAACTGCCTCTATGATTCATCAGTGCATCCGGTTTATTGGCACATCCGGGTGCTAAGAGACAATCAGGGGCAACCAGATGGCCTCGAAAAGGTGTATCAACGCCATCTTCCAGAAGGACAGAAGGGAGGGCAGAATGCCCAAACAGGTGTAATGGATTGAAATGCCCGAGTGCACTCCTGCCCTTGAAGACGTCGGCTCTAAAGCTGAGGACAAGTCTGTTGAAAAACTGATCAACGTGCCTGTCAATGAAGATGGCACCAGATACTTCATGCTGGGCTCGGATCTCTCCAATCCCGAGGGGAACGATTTGGTCTCTTTCCTCAAGGAGAACATTGAGGTGTTTGCATGGACTTCATACGGGATGTCAGGCGTGAGCCTGGATTTCATCATGCATGCCTTCAACATCGATCTGGTTAGGAGGCCAGTGGTGTAGATGCCGAGACGATCCTCGGTTATCCACTCCAACGTCATCTTGGAAGAAGTGGACCATCTAGTTGAGGCGGAAGCTATCCAAGAGGTCATGTACCCTATTTGACTCGCCAACACGGTCATGGTAAAGAAGAAGAATGGAAAATGGAGGGTATGTGTGGACTACACCAACCTTAATGATGCTTGCCCGAAGGACTGCTTCCCCCTCCCCCACATAGATCAGTTGGTGGATGCCACTGCTGGCATGCAAGGCTCAGCTTCATGGACGCCTACCGAGGGTACCATCAGATCACCATGGATGTGATGGATGTGGAGAAGACAACGTTCATCACGCCGAGAGAAACTCACTGCTGCCAGGTAATGCCTTTCGGCCTGAAGAATGTCAGGGCCATGTATCAGAGGATGGTCTCTTTGATGTTCGCCAAGGAGCTTGGCCACATCATAGAGGCCTATATCGATGACATGGTCGTCAAAAGCAAGTTCGCCGAAGACCATTTCTCCCACCTCAACAAAGTCTTCTCCATCATGAAAAAACACAACCTAAAGCTCAATGCAGAGAAATGCGTGTTCGGGGTTGATTCTGGAAAAAATTTGGGTTACCCTGTCACCCGCTGAGGGATCAAGCCTAGCCTTAACCAGCTGTGAACACCCCGCGGAGTGCGATGCGTCCACGAAAAATTGAAGTTTGATTTGGAAAACGGTTTTGATTGATCGGTTTGATTGATTGAATGGAGTCGCCACCCAGATTTAAGGACTGTACCCGAGAAACCTTTTTGAAAATGACTCTTTTGCCCATGAAATGGAAAATGCTTTACCGACCTCTCAAAATGAGATTTCTCGGGTCCAGGAGCTAGGTTACGCGAGGGGAAGGAATTTAAAGCACCCCTCGCGCCCGGTGTGATCACCGGTCTCTACTAAATGTTCGAAAAGGTTTTGAAAATATTGCTTAAGTGGACTTTAAACACGGATTCATGCGAAAAACACGACAAATATATCAAGAAGATTAATGAAATATGAATGAATGCTTGTGCAAAATGTTATGAGTGGATGATTCATGTACAAAGGTGTTAAAATTTCACTAAATGCCCTCAAACTGCCTCAGGATGTCTCAGAAAATGATCACAAATGTCCAACACATCACACCTGGATTGCAATCTGGGCACCTGGATGAGACTGATCCAGGCACCTGGATTGGATCCAGGCACCTGGAGGGAGTCAATCCAGGCGCCTGGATTGAGTCCAGGCACCTAGAAGGAGTCAATTCAGGCGCCTGGATTGAGTCCAGGCGCTTGGAAAGGCTCAATCCAGGCGCCTGGATTGCCTTCCAGACAGAAAACTCAGAACTGCATTTTTGACAAGAAGCACCAAATGCAATGTTTTGATCAACTCTCATGCATTCTGAAAAGTATTTAACAACACAGCAACAAGATTAACACTTGAATGTGACTTGAATACAATGAAATAGTACTAAAATGCAACAATAAAAACAATGATATGGGTCATAAAATGAGGATCAGAACATTAAATGTAAAGAACTATAGGTTATGGCATGCAAATGATGTTCCAAAACTGATCAAAATATGAAAGAAGATAGAAAACATGATAAGGGGAAAAGGGGATCCAGGCGCTTGCATGGAGGTAATCTAGGCGCCTGGACTCAATGCAGGCGCCTGGAAGGTGATGATCCAGCGCCCGACCGAAGTTTCGATGCCGCGGTCGATTACTTCTCTTGATGATTTTAGACCTCTCAAACCCCTCTACGGGTATGGAAGACCAAAGAGAGCTTGATTGAGTCCCCCTCAGGGCCTTTTTGAACAAATTGGTAGAAAAACTACCTTGAAGGCTTGATTTTTGAACTTGGATTGAAAGTTTGGGTGATTTTGGTGGTTGAGTGGACTAAGATTTATCCTCTGGAACTATAAAGACCAGTTTGTAAGTACCTTGGTGGAGGTTTGATTGTTGAGGATGAGAATGTGTGGAGCTAGAATGGTAAGAAAATGGACTTGAAGGTTGAAATTGAATGAAATAAAGAGAGATTGAGAGGGGGGTTGTTTGGGATGGAATTTCTGGAAAATTTCCAGCAGCATAACAATAAGAAAAGGGAGGTTGAGAGCTGGTCTTGATGGATTGTGGTTGATGGTAGTGGATAGATGATGGGTTTATGGGGGAAGAAGGTGGTTTTTGGGGTTGAAAATGAATGGGACTGAGAGGGATTAACTAGGATGGAGTTTCGGAAATTTTTTGCAGCAGCATAACAGATTAGAAAAGAGGGTGGAAAGCTGGTCTTTTTAATGGAGGAGGAGAGGTGGGTATTTATAGCCAAAGAAAGGTTCAAAATGGGTCATTTGAACCCTTAGGAGGTGAGGTTCAAAGGGTCACCATAGGTCATCATCTCTCTCCCACTATCTCCAACAAATTTCTGCAGAAAAATCCCCGAAAGATCCTCAAGACGCCCTCCCCACTCACTTGACTTTGGGCTGACAAGTACCGGAGAGAGTCCAGCGCCTAGAATAGGGCAATCCAGCGCTGGATTGAGTCCGGCGGCTGTAATAGGTGAATCCAGCGCACGGATGGCAAGGCAAAGCACAAAATTCCAAACTTGGCGGGGCCATTCGGGTGCTACCGAACTCCGATTCATGCGATGGTTTGAAGCGTTGGAAAGCTTACCAAGTCTTCTTTATAACCCAAGTGGTTTGAACCCAAGATGATTTGTACATCGAAATGTGTGACCATTTTACCCTCGGAAGGAGGAAGAATGAAGCGTTTCGGTAAGATGGGCATATCTCCCTCATTTCAAAATGGATAGGGACATGTTATATATCGAAAAAGAGGGTTTTGAATGTACTAGAAGGTGGTGAAGTTTTGGGTTTATTTTGGAGAGGTTTAGGAGGGGTTTCCAAGTTCACAATCAAGCCTCGTGTGCTCTTATCGGACATATATTCATCATCGGGGATGCCAAGGACTTTCATAGGTTCAAATTGGGGTGTCTCACGGTTGCCCTCTTTGATGAGACTTGACATCATTGATTTAATGTGAGTATCGTCAAAGACCTAGATGACCTAACATTTGCCCAAAAATTTCCAAAGCCACAAACACAAACATTGAAATCACATTGGTCGTGCTCGACCAGTATTTGCCCACATTACCCCATTGTAGGGATCAGACCAGCGTAGTTCTTGGGGGCCGTATGCAAATAAGTTCAACGGGTTTTCATGGCCCATAGAATGATTGATTTAAAAAGTTGGGTCCCTCAGGACGATTGATTCAAAAAGTTTGGTCCCTCAGGACGATTGATTTAAAATTTTGGTCCCTCAGGACAATTGATTCAAAAAGTTTGGTCCCTCAGGACGGTTGATTTAAAAAGTTTGGTCCCTCAGGACGGTTGATATAATGCGAATCAACGAGCCTTCCCGGGTCGTGAAACGCCAAACAAACGAATTATGCAAATCAATGAGCCTTCCCGGGTCGTGAAATGCCAAACAAACATGCGAATCAACGAGCCTTCCCGGGTCGTGAAACGCCAAACAATTATGTGAATCAACGAGCCTTCCCGGTCGTTGAAACGCCAAACAAATGAATTATGCAAATCAACGAGCCTTCCCGGGTCGTGAAATGCCAAACAAACATGCGAATCAACGAGCCTTCCCGGGTCGTGAAACGCCAAACAATTATGTGAATCAACGAGCCTTCCCGGGTCGTGAAACACCAAACAAATGAATTATGCAAATCAACGAGCCTTCCCGGGTCGTGAAATGCCAAACAAACATGCGAATCAACGAGCCTTCCCGGGTTGTGAAACGCCAAACAATTATGTGAATCAACAAGCCTTCCCGGGTCGTGAAACGCCAAACAAATGAATTATGCAAATCAACGTCGTTAGCTTGGCGCTTGTTCGGAAAGAGGGTATGGAGCAGTTCCCCATTTATTATTCAAGCAAGACAATTCTCCTTGTTGAGACTAGGTACTTGCCAATTAAGAAATTGGCCTTTTCCTTGATCACAACCAAGAGAAAGCTCCTGCCTTATTTCCAATGCGATACCATCATAGTCATCACGACATACCCATTGAAGACAGTCATGCGTAAGGCAAACCTCTCGAACAGGATCTGCAAGTGGTCCTTGAAATTAACTAACTTTGAGATTCGATATGAGCCTCGGATGACAATCAAGGGTTAGGTGTTGGCTGACTTCATTGTCGAGCTCACGCCGAAGTTGGAGGCCAAGCTGCAGAGTTGTCCATCACCGAGGCCACAAAAGACAAGTCCACCCCTTGCATTCCCACCCTTGAATAATCCGGGTTCGTCCTCAAACGCTCACCTCCCCGAATGACCACTATATACACAACGGGGGAATCTTGGCGCATGCACGTGGATCGCGCCTTAAATAGTTGAGGGGCAGGGGCTGGGGTTGTGCTCATCTCCCCCGAGGGCACACTCCATGAGTGCGCCATGAGCATTGGCTTCCCAGCCACCAACAACAAAGCAGAGTACGAGGCTTTGATCGCTGGGCTCCGCCTAGCGTTGAACCTACATCAGCCCTGATCTTTATGTCCTCCACTACATCGAGATCCCCCATGTTCTTCACGAGCTCCATGAAGGTAGCTGCGGCTGCCACTTAGGCGGGCGTTCTCTCTCCAAGTGTGCCATCAACCAGGGTTACTGGTGGCCCAAGATGAGGAAGTCGACTGAGGAATACGTTAAGAAATGCGAAGCGTGCCAAAAGCATCCTCCCCTACTCCATCAACCCACTCTCTCACTCCAGAAGATCACCAGCCCCTGGCTATTCGCTCAATGGAGGCTTGATATTGTTGGAATCCTCTCGAAAGCTCCTAGAGGATTCAAGCATTTGATCATGGCAACCGACTACTTTACCAAGTGGGTCGAAGCGAAGCCCCTCATCCATACCACGACGTCCGAAGTGGAATAGTTTATCTGGAAGAACATCATTTCTAGATTCGGCCTACCCTATGCCATCATATCTAACAACAACACCCAGTTCATCATCAAGGTCATTAAGACGCTATGCAAGAAGAAAAACATACACGTTTACAATTCTACTATGGCGTACCCTCAAGGAAATGGCCAAGCCGAAGCCTCGAACAAGTCAATCTCGGCTGGCCTCAAGTGTAGACACACTAACAAGCAAGGCAAATGGGTTGAGGAGCTCCTCAAAGTCCTTTGGGGGTACCATACCACCCCTCGGCAAGGCACAGGCCGAACGCCCTTCTCTATGGCTTATGGTATGGAGGTTGTCCTCCCACTTGTGGCTACTGCTCCAACAGACCGGACCGAAGCCTTCCATCCCACCACCAATGAGGAGCACCTTGCCTCTGAGCTCAACCACATCGAAGACCTCCGAGACGACACTCACATCAAGTATGCTGCATACCAGCAAGAGGTCGTTCGGGGTTACAACAAGCATGTCCGCATCTACCCTTTCAACATCGATGACCTCATCCTCCGAGAGGTTGTCCAAAAGAAGAACAAGAAAAAGTTTATGCCCAACTGAGAAGGTCCCCTTCGGATTGTGGCCAAAACTGGCTATGGGGCTTACAAGCTTGCCGAGATGGATGGCATAGCTGTGAGTAACCCATGGAACACTTCTAAACTCAGAAAATTCTATGGTTAGGATCTTCTTTTTATCATTTTCACTTTTGGGCCCTCAATATCTTTTTGTAATGCCGGAGAGTTAAGATGTTAATGACACGATCCTTTCTCAATTGTTGTCACTTCAGTTTTCATTTTTTATGAGTTATTGCACTTGGCTCAAAGGTTGTTATTAACAATCGGTTGAATAATTAATAGCGTTCGGTGGAACGTCTGACCATGTTCGGTGGAACAACACTAATAAATACAAGCGTTCGGCGCCATGCCCTTGGTCTCGGGACCCACTTATCGAATTAGCTGGGGCTATTATATCGATCTTATGTGCTAAAGGCACGTGCTCGACGCACAACTACTCACTCTCGGCTCATCTTTGAAGTTAGGAGCTATTCTTCCTTAACTTCCCAGCTCAACCAAAAAATCTTTCCAACTCTTATGCTTCGGCAGAGAGCAAGCGTGGTATCCCACAATTTGCTCCCCACCGAAACAGGGGCTCTCATATCTGCCTACTCTCGGTTGTTATGATTCATCACGTACGAGAAGAAAAACTTGAAAAAATTACATTCATACATCAAAGATCAATCAAAGAGAAAAAAGAGAGGCATTCATTCATCAAGACAAAATTACGGGGCTCGGTGGTAGTGCACCGTTCAGTGCTAGCCCCGAGAGTACCTGTTTAAATACAACGCTTGGATCTGGTCTATGCCTAAATTGTTTGACACCAGTCCGTTCAAAAATCCTACCTTTATCGAGTTCCAAAACTTCAAACAAAAAGAATGAAAATCACAAGAAGACTAGGCCTCTATGGTAGCGGCATCAACAGTCCAGTTGTTATCAAGCTGATTGATGGGAGGGCGGTCGGTGGTGTTGCCACCCTCAGCGTCGTTACCCTCGAGAGCCTCCTTTCATCATCATCATCATCTTCATCATCATCATCATCATCAAAGGGCATCTCCGGGATAACAGGCTCGGGCGCCAAAGGGATGGAGGTCCAGAGGGCTGAGTTTGCAGGGACGGAGAGAATGTTGTATGCTTGACTGGAGGCTAGGGGCCAATAGTCGGCACAACCAAGAATGTACCCCTTTTTGAAGGCCTTCTCCTTGTTGCCATTGGCCTCCTTGGAAAATTTCCACAGCGTCTCCGCCAACCCCCTTTCGTAGCCATTTTTGTTAGTGGCCACCAACATTTCATCATGCTCGGTATTGGCTTGCTCAAGGTCCTTCTCGGCATTGCTGGCCCTCTCCTCAGTGGCCGTGATCTTGCTCTCAACTGTCACTACTCTCTCCTCGGCAGCCTTCAGCTGCTGGAGATCCTCCTAGAGTTGGTTCTCGAGGGATTCACCATCGGCAGCGAGAGCCTTGGCCTTCTTTTTCAGCTCTGCCCTGGCCTTCTTCTCAGCCTCCAGCTTCCTCTCAGACTCGGCCTTCTCATTGCTGAGGATGTACACCTTATCACCTAGGGCGAGAGCGGACTGACCAGCCTGTGAATGAAAGGAAAAATGACAATATATAAACCATAATTCGAGAATGAAAACTTGAGGAAATGAAAGATAAAAAGTTGGGATTTTACCTTCACAATTTGGGCACAAAGGTCGGCGTAGTTATCCGCCGTCGTCTTCGGCTAAGCTGCCATGTCCCTCGACGAAGCCAAGGCCTTTAGCAAGGTCATCACCATCTTCTTACTCTCTCGGATGCTGGCGAGCTTTTTTACAGGCTCGCCACGTGAGGTCTGGATCACGAGGATCCAAGGCTGATCCTTATCAATCTAGGAGAGTGCGACCTAAGGTGTCGGAGAGGGACCTGCTTGTCCTTGGCAAGGGTGCCCCGAGGGGAGGAGGTGGACCATTGGAGGGCTTCGGCGGGACCTCCTTGCTAACACTAGGAGTAGTCTCGGCTGTCTGAGGCCTCTTCTGCAGGTTCTTAGCCTTGGCAGTGTGGCCAGGCTAGTCAGTGCTCGTCTTCTTGGCCTCCTTCCTCTTGGCCATCTCGGCTCTTTCCCTTTTTTGGGCCTTCCTCAGAGTTGAACTACCAACCATTTCACTCTTGGAGCCACTGCCTGTGATGAAAGACTGAGGTGGGTGGCGAGTGGTCCTTGACACACGCTCACGGCCTGCAAGCTGGGCACATTGGATGTCTGGGTCAAAAAGGCGCTGACGACGTGGACCTATCCTCAGCACAGGATCTTTCCCATGCTTTAGGAAGCCCTTGTATGTGGGCATGTAGCCAAGGATGGCGGGGGTCATACAATTTTGGATGGCAAAGATGCGTCCGATGACGTCGGCGGCGACATCCTCGACATGCTTCTTCGTCACCTTCCTACACACTAGAGAACAGAAATGAGTATCATCAGTGCTCGACAAAAAATAGCAGATGAAAAGAGATACATGAGAGGAAAAATGCAAGTATATGTTCTCGGGCTTACTGGGACTCCCACGACGCCAGGGTACGGACCACGTAGACTCATCCTCAGGGGATTTCTCAAAGTTCCCCCTTATAACTACCAGTTCGCAGGCGTGCCTCTCCGAGTTCGAGAGCTTTCCAATGAGGTGCAGGTACTCGAGATGTCTCGTGAAGTAGTACCTCCCGTAGGCACCACTTCGTTGTGCTATATAGACGGCCATAAGGTCGACGAGGCAGAAGGGAATGTTGTGTTGCTCCGATAGCCTCACCACCGAGCAGATGATTTAGTATACGTTGGTGGCAAGCTGGTGGGGAGCGAGTTCGTATGACTCCAAGAACTGCCGAAGGAGGCGGGGGAAGGGGAACGTCAGCCTACCCTCAGTTATGGCCATCAACAAAATTGTGACTTGCCCCTCTCGATAATGAATTTTATTATCGATGGGCTGGGAGATGTCCACGTCATCCAAGATGTGGTAGTCCCTTCGGAATGCAACAAGTTTCTCTGCGGTCCCGTCGAAGTATTCCTTCACGTACTTGCAGATATTGTGCTTTGGGTTCGGCGGCAGAATCGACTCCCAGTCGCTACCGTATTCCATGCCATCAGACATGCTGGCATCCTCGACCTCATGGTCCTGCCCTTCAAGCTCCGGCCTCAGCCTCGTGATGCCCAGACCCTTCCTCATCTTCTGCTTCAGGCTCTTCTCGCGAACCCTCAACCCTCGAAGAGGACCTCCCGGCCCTCGGATTGTACCCTTTGGGCAAGCAACTCATCCACTTTGAGGACTTAGACATGTGTGGGCTCCTTGAACCCAGCAGTGGCCCTGTATATCTCCATGACTTCGACGTCCGAGGACCAGTCCTTAGAGAGGTCGAAGAGCTCGAACGGTTCAAATACAGGGGATGATGGGATGTCGACGGGGTTGATAGGTGGAGGCTCTGGAGTCTCGGCGATTGGGTTAGGGAATAACCCTTGCCCAATTGTGGTGGATTGGGCACCGCTCTTGGCACGTCTGGTTTCCTCCTCTATCTCCATCCAGCGCTCATGGGTGATGGCTTGGATAGGGGCTACAACCTCAGGAATCACCTGGAGTGGGGGAATGTTAAGTGGGGGGTTGGCATTTATAGCCTTTCCCAAGGTTTCTAAGTTGCTCTTGGAGAAGGACGTCTTCGATGAAGTCTCTATACTGGATGTCGATAAGAACGTCATCGAAGGATGAGTTTGCAAAGCCCGAGCTCATCCAACCAATAACCTACAGTGCACGGGTGAAATAACCGATAGCGATATGCACAGGTTTGATTTCAAAAACAAGTTAAGGGTTGAGTCTCGGCCTCAGCTGAGCTCCTCACAAGGTGTCAACTAGCCCGAGAGCCCAGTACGTCTGTGTGCTCATGGCGATAATAAGATGAAGTATGCTCTTGGATAACTCACTAGTTCTCGGCGGAAGAGGGTCGAAGACACTCAGCTAGCGCTCGGAAGAACACTTTGAATGTTCTTCAGGCCCAGATTCCGGCGGCTGTGCACCGATGTACACACCGCTGAAAAACTCAACCAAAATAGAGGAAGGAAAACCAAAAACTCAACAGGCCTCAAAACCCCAAAAAAGCGGCAAAAAACATACGAAAACTACAAAAACTGCGGTCGTTGCCATTATGGGTTTAGGTTTTGTTGAGAGTGAAAGTGTCTCTCTTTAACCCCCTCAGTGTATTTATAGGGAGGGGGTAGGGTTAGGCAGCCTATTGAATAGGTGCCATAATGGCAACGGCTCAAGAGATGAAGAGTCACCCCCTCAGAGTGTGACACCTGTCCACCACATTCAAACCATTTTGGCGCGAATCCAAACGATGGCGCTCAGACCTATCCCGCAACGACACATGGCACATGACATCATCACACGTCGAAGATTCTTGAACTTACGCGTACGAAACATCACATCAAATGTCTTTTCACATCCCTTGGTGATGTGACGTTCCGAGCCCCTCACTGATAATCAGCGCTCGGATGTTCAGGCCTCAAATGACAACAGCTGGTGCTCAGTTGATGCTCAGGAGCAAAAAGTAATCCCCCGACCGCCCACTTCGGTGTGATCAACTCCCACATGAATCAACTCTCGGCAAGTGGAAGTTTATGGGGCTATTGTGGCAGCCAGGTTCATAGAGGTCAACAAGGGTCCACCCAGAGCACATTAAAAAGAGCAAAAAGGGTCACACTCTCAAAATCTAAAAACTGAATGCAGATCGATCGATCTCACCCTCGCCGAGCATGTTGTGCTCTCGACTTTTGGTGTGGATGTCCGAGTTTGGAAGAATATTGATTTATATGAGATTCGCCGGGCCCGGAGATGTCATAGTCATAACGCTCTTGGCATGGCTCTTGAACAGCTCTCGAGGGCCCTAACGCTCGAAGTGTCGAGAGCCCAAGCGCCTCACGTGTCGAATCGGTTGATGTTAGACACGTAGGGGCTCGGAAACCAATGGATCATTTAATGCAGCAGTCACCTACCCTGCCACCGCTGCCTGCAAAGTCACGTGGGTGATGGGGAATGTCTCGAGGTGAATTGACCCTTCAGACCTACATGACATGACGCTAGCCTAAGCGTGGCATCTGCAGCAGAGATTGAGGTCACATCAGTTGTCACTCCTCGTACAGGTGACAGGCGCATGAGGAGCACTGAGCACGTAGTAAGCACGCCCCATCATCCTATAAATACCCAACCTCAACTACCACAATGGGTATTCCTCTCTCATTCAAAACCCTCATAACTCCACTTCTCTCTCTAAGTTTCTGGCACACTTCTTCTTCTCCAGTGACTGACTTTGCCATTAGAGTTTCTTCCGGGACCACCACCATCCGGGTTAGGCACTAACGTGGTTGTTCACGTGTGTAGGTTACCTTCTTCGGTGAGCAACTAGGGTTTAGGCGAGATTCAGCCATTCTACCACCATCCATTCCACACTAGAAGGTCCAAAGAGCTCACTCTGGTGTGAAGCACCCCCACAAAAGGTTTAGCCATGACAAAAAATCCATGACCAGAGAACCAATGCCCAAAGAACAGACTTTATCTCGATGAATAACTAGATCCAGAACTTGTTGGTTTCTTAAGGATTAATTAATATGCATGACACAACGGAGTTACTTGGTACAAATAAACTCTTCCTTATGGATTGATTAATATGTATGACACAACAGAGTTACTTGTTATAAATAAACTCCCAATGTCTTACAAGGCAAGCTAACTACCTGGCTCATTCGTGGTCGACGTCGAGCTGAATGACGCACAGAAGCAGCAGCACAAGCAACCATACGAGCCATCTCATAGATGTTGTAATTCCTTAGCAACCGTGCATCAACAAGAGAATCATAATTACCATCTTCCAAAACTCGTGTAAGCAAGGGCGTTGCCTGCACACACACACACACACACACAAAAGAAAGATAAGTGAATAAGACAGAAAAGTCTTTAACCACAGCAAAACAATATAACTAAAAATCATGAAAAGGTTGGCATATCTGATTTCCAGACTGTCAAACACATATAGCCATTTTCTAGTCTCGAAAGAGACCATGGATTTAATTGCTCACCCAGTCTACTAAGCTATCATCCATGTTAGTCAACAGGGCGGCGTCCAGTAATCAACTCCAGAAGCATGACCCCGAATGAGAAAACATCAGACTTGTCTTTAAGTTTCCCAGAAGAAGCATATTCCGGAGCCAGGTACCTAGACATAGGGCAAATTTATTAGGATCCTGTGGGATATGACTGTCATCCAATATTCTAGGATCTTGCCACTGACAAATGGAACAAGAGTTTGAAGCTTAGATATAAAAATAGAGCATCTAACATGAGACGATGCTAGCAAAATCAATTATAAAGAAAACATGAAGCTCAGTTTTTCAGATTCCACGATAAACTGGGCCTGGAAAAGTGGACAAATAATAGAGTTAACAAAGCTTGGGTGTACACATTTGACACGAGTTTCAACAAAATTGCTTTTTTCAAAATGAAAAAAATTGGAATGATCTACAAACTGTATACATATGGCAAGTGTTAGTGTTCTCTTTCACTAAAAAAGGCTGATACAAAAATCTGAACACACAACTACTGGAAATAAAAACTACACACAAAAGACAAATGGAGAGTATCAAGAGTAGAACACAAAGGATGTTGAAAACAAGACAGGTCATACCCCAAAGTACCCATCACCCGAGTTGATACATGAGTGTTGACATCAGAAGAAAGCTTTGCAAGTCCAAAGTCTGCTACCTAAGAAGGGAAAAAGAAAGCATGATTACCAATAATTACAATAATTAACACTATGAAGTCATAAAACCTAATCAGTGGTTTTCCACTTATGATTTATCCATATTCATACACCTTATAGGATAAGAGTATATGACAACACCCTGCTGATAAAATGAATGCATTGAGATATATTATGCCATGATCAACAGTGCAAAGAAATTCTCAAGCCCTGCCTCTATGAAGTAATAAAACCTAATCAGTGGTTTTCCACTTATGATTTATCCATATTCATACACCTTATAGGATAAGAGTATATGACACCACCTTGCTGATAAAATGAACGCATTGAGATATATTATGCCATAATCAACAGCGCATAGAATTCTCGAGCCCTGCCTATAAGACCCTTACCTTTGCCTCAAAGTTAAAATCTAGCAGTATATTAGCTGCCTTGATGTCGCGATGTATAACCTTAGGATGGCCTGCAAGTACAAAAATAATTCAGAATTTACAGGACAATTCTTATATTATAATGAGGGGAAAATATACACACAATGAGTACTTACAGTCCTCATGCAGATATGCTAGTCCTTTTGCAGACCCCAAAGCAATTCTCAGTCTTGTGGGCCAATCCATGGTAGGTCTTCCTTTTCCTAAAAGATTCAACTTTTAATTAAAAAACTTCCACAGAATCAACTCAAAAGATGCTTAGAAAACATGGCATACATAACTTATAATTGAAGTGCTTTTGGTGGCTAGTTGACAAGGTAAAGGATTGTTCACAAAGATCTGTGCATAGAGATTAAAGTTAAAAAAGCATAAACATTTGGCAAACAAGTTTACCATGTAAGTGGAACTCCATGGTGTTGTTTGGAACAAACTCGTAAACAAGCATTCTTTGGGCCCCAGCTATGCAGTATCCAACTAATGAAACAAGATGTTTGTGATGCACTCGGCTAATGATCTCAACCTCAGCCTGAAATTCCCGTTCCCCCTGACCACTTCCTGCTTTCAGTTGCTTAACCGCGACTTCTTTCCCATCGGGAAGGACCCCCTTGTGCACATAACCAAACCCAGCTTGCCCAAGGAGGTTTGCATTTGAAAATCCATTTGTTGCCATTGCCAATTCTTCGTATGTAAATGTGCTCTTTGAATAACCTAAAAACATGGGAGGGGAAGGTGGCGGGAGAGGGTTTTCACCCCCCGAGTAGTTGGAACCTGAACCACCACTGCTGCTCACGAGGGGTGGAGGAGGATGTGGGGGTGCTGGCTGTGATGCAACTCCAGGTGGAAGAGAGGGTTTAGGCGGAATTGAGACAACATGATTGTCTGGCGGCGGAACATTTTGTTTCCAATATTGCGGTGGGACACCATATGGGTCATCTAGCAATTTAAATAAAAACGAGAAACGGAAACCATGAAATCAGTGGATCATGTTCGACAGTCCATTCACACAATATTAAGTGCTACATATAAGGGTACCTCCAGCATTTAGCAAAAGTCAGACACCATTTGCTTATACACTTGAGTGGAAACATTGTCATCTGTAAATGTCAACTGCTAAACAATCACCCAGCAATTATAAATGCAATTATGCTTTTGATTTTCATTTGGTAAACAAGATAATAAATCAGTTATCTGAAAATGACCATTCTCAGCATAAGAGAATATAAATCACTGTAATTATAGAAACTCGTTATTCAACATAAGAGGAAAGCAACCAAAGGGAAGAAAAGTAACATTTCAACCCGTTGGAAGAATAAGCCAATTCCCAATACTTTGACCAGATCTACATGGCATTTTAGTTTTGACAACTACATTTATATACTCTAATTCTAAATAAGTAATGGGATACACAAATAAATCTTCACGAGTTTTTGTACAGAATGATGTGGGTCTTCCACTCCAAAACTAAACACCACAATTTTGTGTTGTTCTCTGCGGACATATAATTTTTCGTTATTAATTTCTAGTACCCAGCAACAAATGTAGTTAATCATACTTCCATAGACAAACTCAAAAATCAAATCCATGAATTGATCAAATCCCTAAGAACTATCACAGCTCAAAGATATAACCCTAATTCTCCGGTCAGTTAAAAGTGAAGTCAAGGAAAAAGTGAACTCTTTTTCCTTTATGTTCCGTTGACAAAACAAAATTTAGAGGAAAATTAAAAATTCCTTCTTCCTCATGGTCTATTTTGCAAGGAAGTGCTTCCACTGGAAAATTCAAGTTATGGGTCTAAATGTCAAAAATAGAACAAAAACTCAAATTGAATTCGAATGCATCACGGCACGAGAAAACACCAACAGATCAAAAGAAGAAGAAGAAAAAAAAGTCAAACCTTTAGGCCCACGCGGTGGTGGCGGAGGAGGAACATAGTTATCAGGTTGTCTCCTCTTCTTCTTCTTATAACACAAAAACAAAATGCTCAAAACCACCAGAACCGCAACCCCGCCAATCGCAATCCCCACCACAGTCCCGGTCGATATCCGCGACGGCGGCGACGGGTGCGCAGAGGGAGAAGGAGTGGTGGTGGACGGGTGCGCAGAGGGGTGCGGAGAGGGAGGAGTGGTCTTGGACGGCTGCGCAGAGGGAGAAGTGGTGGTGGTCGTCGGTGGATAGGTCGCTGGCGGTAGTGGAGTGGTCGTCGGTGGATACGTGCGGTAGTGGAGTGGTCGTTGGTGGATACGTGTCTGGCGGTAGTGGAGTGGTGGTGGTCGTCGGTGGATAGGTCGCTGGCGATAGTGAAATAGTGGCGGTCGTCAGTGGATTGTTCGCTGGCGGTACTGAAGTGGTGTCCGTCGACGGAGTCATCACCGGAGCCATCACCGAAGCCGGCAATGTCGACATCCTCTCTCGCTATATGTATGTGTGTGGGTCTATGTAGAGTGAGAAATATGCTCCGGCAGTTCTTCTGGTGTTTTGTGCATGTCTCAATATCTCTCTCTAGACATGTACAGAGAGAAAATGTGGACAGAGAGAGATAGAGAGTTTAGGGTGGGGATTTTCCGGAGTTAATGAATCAATTCTGTGATGGTTGCTTTCGCCGCTTTTGATTTTGGAACCTAAAAAGTGGGGTTTCAGTCACACTCTATCATACCCTCACTCACATGTGAGTGGCTGAAAGGGTGTGTCTGTATCATTATTCTTGTAGGTGGTTTTTTTTTTTCTTTTTTGGATAAGTTGGAATAGAATTAAAACTTAGGAACCAGAGTCAAGCCACAACAGATGTTTAAGCAGAGTTACAAAATACATAGATAAACTAGAAACTAGAAACGAGCAGTAGTAGCAACTTAATCCAGAATTTGGCGGATATTGCAGCTCTCCCTTATCATGAACTCCCAGATGCCAAGTGAAGGACGATTGGACACCACCAACTCTTCTTCCTGCTCTGCTGCCAATCCAGTAAGAAAGTCAGCACAAACATTCGCACTGTGATAGGTGTGAGACAGAGTGCTTCCTTTTCGGTTTAATAGATAATGTCCATCGTTGATAATATTGCTCTGAGGATGGTTTGGTGAAGCACCACATTGACGAGTAAGACTGTTGTTTGGGAATCAGATTGGATTTGAACATTCGAAAGCCCTTTTTCCAAAACAATGGTAAGTCCCCTCCAGATGCTCCAAATCTTTGTCTCCAGACTCGAGTTAGCAATCATTCTGCCATGGTAACCGAGCTCCCATTCTCCTTGAGCATTCCTAAAGATGCCTCCAAAACCCGCTTTCCTCGTGCTTTCGTAGCAACACCCATCGGTGTTGAGCTTGATGTTACGTAGACTAGGAGGAAACCATAGCATTAGACGATTCTAGGGAGGGTCGTTAACGAGAGGTGATTTAAATGCCTCCACAATTTCTGTAGCGTAGGAAATTAAAATTTTGGAACTCACTTCAGGGTTGGAATCCACATTATCAAAACTTTTACGGTTGCGGTCTTTCCAAATTTGTCAAATAGACAAAAGAGTGCGTTCCAAGGAATTTCAATTCCAAAACACAACAGTTTATGCCTTTTCAAATTACTCAAAATCCAATTCGATGTGGAGTTATTAAACCCAGCTCGCATTAAACAACCCGAGGGAATTTTGTCCCAAAGCACAGCAGCTTTAGGGCAATCCCTAAAGAGGTGACCAAGATTTTCCTGTAAAAGTTTGCATCTGGGGCAGTGATCCGAATTTGGTCATTCCCCTTTTTGCACGATGAAGATTGGTTGGAAGTTTATCATGTTAAATAAGCCAAAGGAAAGTTTTAAATTTTTGCAGTAACTTCATCTTCCAAACCCACTTCCAACCCTTCGTATCATTACTGTCTTTACATATAAAGTCATAAGCTATAGACGCAGAGCAAACACCATTAGAAGACACCCAAGAGGGATGATTAGAGGCTTCGGAGAACATAGGAAGGGTAGTGTTTAAGATGGCAGTACGAGACTCAGTATCCACAATATGATCAATGTTATCAAGCTTCCACATCCCATTAATAATGATTTCTGCCACTTCAGTGTTCACATGATTATGAGGTCCAGGGTGTTTGTGGGCAAGTGGGTCATTGCCACACCACCAATTATTCCACAAGTCCACATTATAACCATCACCTATAGACCATTTAGTGTCTTCCTTAAGAACATCCCTCGTGTGAATGATACTCCACCAAGTATGCGAAGCAGACCTATTGCTAGGCCAAGTTTGCAATGTGTGATGTTTGAGGTATTTACTCCTAAGGATTTGGATCCATTAACTATTTCCACCATTCACAAGGTTCCAATCGAGCTTAGTTAAGAGGGCAAGGTTTTGATTTTGAGCTTTTCTCAACCCTAGACCACCCATATCTTTATTCTTACACACAGTGTTCCAATTGACAAGGTGAATTCTCTTCCTCTCCGGAGTATCCCCCACAAGAAGTCCCTATTTAATCTGTCCAGCTAATCACAAACACTCACAGGAAATTTCATCGTCTACATGTTGTAGCTAGGGATAGTGGACGATGAAGCTTGAATTAAAGTGGCTCTTCCCGCAATATGAAGGGTATTAGCCTTTCAACCCGAAAGCTTACATTGAACCTTCTCTATAATGTTCTTAAAATGGTCTTTATTAGCTCTTTTGTGGAGAAGGGGACTCCTAGGTATTTACCAAGATCGTTGGTGAGAGATATGCCACAAAATGTGCTCAAACGACGGGCTTTACTATGGGCAACATTGGGAGAGACAAAAAGTTTAGACTTAGAAAGATTCACCGTTTGACCTGACAATAAGCAAAATTCGTTAAGCGCATCCGTGATAGCTTTGCAATTAGCCCTATTAGTGCGACCAAAGAGGATGAGATCATCCGCTAAAAATAAGTGCGTGAGTGCATCCGAATCTCTAGCTACTTTAATACCTTTCCAATCACCTGCTTAGCATTTGTTATCAATACGTATAGAAAGTCTTTCCACGCATAAAACGAACAAACAAGGGGATAACAGATCCCCTTGTCTAAGGCCACGTCTAGGAGAGAATTCATCCAAAAATTCTCCATTCCAAAGAATGGAGGTTTTGACGCTAGTAACGCAACTCGTAATGAGGGTTGTCCATGAGGGGTCCAAATTAAAAATATAAGAGTATCAAGCAGGAAATTCCATGATATTTTGTCGTAGGCCTTCTCTCAAGATCAATTTTGAGAAGAATACCACCTTTTTTACCTTTTTTTTAGCGAAGAGAATGGAGGATTTCCTGAGTGATGATAATATTATCGCTGGTAGACCTACCCGGAATGAAGCTGTTTTGGAAAGGACTAACAATCTTATCGAGGAGAGGTCTTAATCTAGCAACAATGATTTTGGTGATGATTTTATATCTCATGTTGCAAAGACTAATGGGAAGAAACATTTTGATACTATCCGGGTTATCCGACTTAGAAATTAGAGAAATAAGGGTTTTATTACCCTCTTCAGGAATGTTGCTCTTAGCAAAAACAGTTTTGACAAATTTACAAACATCCTCACCAATGATGTTCCAATATTTTTGGTAAAAGATGGCTTGAAGACCATTTGGGCCCGGAGCTTTAAAAGGAGCAATATTTCTCACCATATTCTTGATCTCAGTGTTAGTAACCGAATTGCAGAGAGTTTCATTATCGTCATAAGAAAAGGTTTTATGATTATTTATGGTAAGACAAGTACCATGAGTGTCATTTTGATTACGAAAAAGGTCTATAAAATAATTTTGGACTAGCTCTTTAATAGCCTCAGGATCCTCTACCAAATGTTGTTATTATCCTTAATAGTATAAATTTTGGATTTTCTACGTCTAATAATAGTAGAAAGGTGGAAATAACGGGTGTTCCTCTCGCCCATGACAATCCAATTGGCTCTAGACTTCTGAAAATGAAAGCAATTCCTCTTGAGAAAGAATGTTATTATAATCAGACACCAGCTCTCTTTCTAGGGAAATTAAGTTGTGTGAAAAATTTATACTGTGAGACTCTTGAACACCTTTGACTCTTGCAAAAGTCCAACGTTTTTTCCTAAAAATATTACCAAAAACATTTTTGTTCCAAGATAAGGCAACTTTGGAAAAGTTAGCGATTTTATCATTAATATTGTTGCCATTTTAGCCCGAAATCTCAACATTACCAAAACTAGAATCCATAATCCAAGCAGCTTCAAACCGGAAAGGTCTAGGTATAAAAGTAGCACTATGCATACCATAAGTACTAATAAGTAACAGGGAATGATCCAAATAAATGCGAGGTAAATTTAGGATCTTACCTTCCGGGAACAAAGCACGCCAATCTTCATTACATAGGCCTCTATCCAGCCTCTTTTGAACATTGGTTGAACCTTGTCGGCCATTAGACCAGGTAAACTTAGGTTCGGAGGCTCCCATGTCCATGAGTTTACACGCATTAATGTTGTCCATAAATTTGCGTCTCTAATTGTGACCTGTATCTATTGAAGAGCTTCTGCTATCTTCAATCTTTGCTATCTCATTGAGATCGCCAGCTATTGCCCAGCCATGAGTATTATTGTTGGTGAAATCTTTAAGATCTTCCCAGAGAATATCCCGAACTCTAGGATTAGGGGATTAGGGCTCGCATAAAGAGCCGATAGGATCCAGTCCTCGTACCCATTTTTCCAGATTTTGACATGAATGACTTGAGGTTTAATGTCAATAGTAAAGACAAAAACTTTAGAGGGATCCCAGATGACCCATATACCTCTTGACCTCCCATTAAGGTCAGAGAAGGTATCTCTAGTGTAGCCCAAATTACGGAAGAAGAAACCCATAGGTTGAAAGTTTACTTTGGGTTTGAGAAGGGCCACAACTTCAGGACAATGTTGTCGACAATCTCCTTTAAAATTATTCCTGAACCGATCGTTCCCAACACCTCTACAGTTCCAAATAAGAATTTTGTAACCGTCCATATGAAAATTAGAATCAGGGGGGACGACCTGGGGGATTAAGGAAGTTCCTCATATTCACCAATGTTGGCTGATGTTTCCTGAACGGCTTCACTGATACCTTGTGAGGATCCAAGCTTCTGAGAAATTGTTCTTTGACTCTCATCTTCAGACTCACCTCTTCTGTCCACCATGCAACCCGTACTAGGTGAAGTGCTTCTTTCTCTGCATCTAACCACATTTTGATCTTGTGGTAGCTGATCCTTGAAGGTTGGATTTCTAGCGAACTCATGGTAAGTTTAAGTTGGTAGCAGGTTTATATCTGGGGGTATATTGTCTAAGGTAGGTTTGGAGGTTGAGTAAATTTCCTCGAACTAAGAAGAAGGAATGTGGGCGTCAGGTATGCTAATTTCAAGAGGAGATTTGGGGTTGAGGTCTATAACAATGTTTTTGGTGGGCTTGTAGATGGGCTTTTGTTGTTTGAGGAATGGGTTAACATCAAATTTATAAACACTTGGTGAAGATACTTCTTTTCTTTTTTGGGTTGCCGAATAATTTGGCTTGGTCTTGGTCACCAGGGGCCTGTTGTTGGGTTTATATTGTTGGGTCAAATTGTTTTTGGGCTTACCAGGGCCAGGGTTACTTGGACCAGCCTCAACATCTGTAGTAACATTGATATTGTAGGAATCCTTGGTCGTAGGTTAAGCTCTAGTTCTATTCTCTTTGCCCAAGTTGCTTGTTGATGGGCAAAAGGCCTGGTTCGGTTGTGACTGCGTCTAGTAACCAACATCCACTCCCCATATCCTATCTCATTAGGTTCATCAAGTACAATAGTGTTGTTGAATATCACAACTTTTGGGGTCAGATTTTGCAATGTTGGTGTTAGCCTCAACGGGAGCCTCCATTTTTTCCGGTGACGGCAAAATATTACAAGACTCCTTCTAATGCCCAACCCTGCCTTAAGAGAAACATATGAGATGGATATGCTCATATTCAATTTGATAATCGTACCTTCCAATTGCCACTAAGACTTCTAGTGGTTGACTCAGATCCAGTTCAACGCATACTCTGGTGTAACTTCCTCTCAATCCATCAATGGTATTTGTGTTGACTTTGAGGGGTTTTACCAGCTTGGCAGCGGTAGTGAATAGGTTTTCTTCATTGTAGAATTCGTAAGGTAAGTACTTAAATCTTAACCAAACGGTTGTTGTGATGGCTGACGCCATATCGGCCTTAAACTAGGGCTGCCATTTTCTAACTGTAAGGTAATGATCTTGGATGATCCAAGGGTCCCCTCGTATAAACTTTGTTGAAATCAGATTTGGATTCGAACTGAATAAGATAGAATCCCAAACCTAGATCTACAAGGGTGAACAACCCTTCAAGATCCCAAAGGTTTAAGATTCTATCCATAAGAGGTTTAAAACCCATATTCCTGCCTAGAAGTTTAATGATGAGGCAACCCTTATGATTTTGTTGTATACGTTTGAGATGCTCCTTGGTGAATTCCACCTTAATTTTGGAGACTGTCTTTGTTGTCTATATTTCCATATCTTCATCATCACTATTAGTATCAAAATCTGAGGCCTTCTATTTGTCGCAATCCATTGAAGGAGCATAAGCATTTAGGAGGGCTGCTTTGAAAGATCTTGCCTTCTCAGAAGATTTCTTTTGGGCTGAGTTACTTTTGGTTGTTTCCCTTGCAACTTCTTCCGGTTGATTTGTTTCCATAGGAATATCATAAGTAATATTTTGTGAGTAATTGTTTAAATCTGGTTCCATGGGTATAGCCCCTTCAGATTGAGATGCTACAGCTATGTTTGATAAAACTGAAAATTGAAAGCTGAAAGCTAAAAATTAAGTACTGAAAACTGAATGCAGAATTTTTTAAGTTAAAAAGCTATTAGATAAAACATATTAAGCACTGAATTTTTAATATATATATATATATATGGTTCTAATTGTCTCTTAATTTTACTAATGGTTATCATGTGTTTGTGGCAGTGGTGGAGTGGTGATTAAGAGGTGGTGAGGGTGGTGGCGAAGAGGCGGTGCCAGTGGAGTAATGGTGGAAATGGAATGATGGTGAGTTGTGGTGGCAGTAGAGTAATAGTGGTGCTGGTGTGATGGTTATGGCATGGTGGTGTTGGTGGGCTGAGTGGAATGCTAGTGGTGGTGGTGGTGGAGGAGGAAGAGTGGTGGTGGTGGTGAAGTGATGATAGTGGCATGACAGTAGTGGTGGTGGTATATGGGTAACAGTGGCAGCGGTAGCGGTGCAATGGTGGTGTTTGTGGTGGTAGCAGGATGGTGGCGGTGGTGCAATGGTGGTGGTTGTGGAGTGGTGGTGGTGGTGATATTGGCGGTGTGATGGTTTATTGTAAGCACATAGGAATTCAGCCAGAATTAAGTAGCTCAAAGCTACTTAATTTTTATCATTTTTTTAGCCTACATTTTAAGTGACACTTAATCTGTTAAATAACATAAAAAGTGGTTATCAAACCTACTTAATGACTTATTACTTAATTGATTCAGTTTTAAGTGCTGAATCTGTGTTATCAAATAATCCGGTGAATTGTTCTTTATTTTCTTGGTACTCCTTTCTAGATGATCTTGTTCTTCCGATGAGATTGGCTCAGAGTGTAGAAGTTGAGGATCTGGGATTTGCATCTTAGAGAGAGAAGCTCTCTCACACGAAGTTTTTATTGTGGATTTCTCGTCTTTCGGATCTTTAACAATGTTGGTATTGATAATTGCTGCAACATTGTTGGTGCATGCTTTATAGAAAACTCAAAGAAATGGATAACGAAGACACAAATAGTCAGTTAGAGGACTCCAACAGTGAGGATAATGAAGCTTTGTATGTGTTGTTGAGTCGTTGTATTTCTCCGGCTTTTACTCCTTTCGTTGGATACGCATACAATCAATCTCGGTTGATTCTTCTCGTTTTGTCCCGGTCCGAGTCCGAGTCTGGGTTCCAGTAGAGAATTAAGTCATTGTATATTCCTGTCGTGACCTTAATTGCGGGTCTTCTGAAATCTTCATATGAGATTGGAACTACTTATTTTTTTCAGAAATTTTGAACACACCATGGACACAATAAAATTATGATTATCGGAGACTATTAGACACTGAGACAAATTTGTCTTACAATGTATTCTCCAAATGATATTGGTCATTTATATTAATGGTATCCGAATATATGGCTACCAATACCCAATTAATTTGAATTTTTTACATGAATGATCTGCTCAATATTTTCCAACAAATTATGCAATTCCGATCTTAAGTATAGATTATAGATGACTCACAATCTCCACAATTGAGGTCACTACGGATAACCTAAATCTAGTCCAAACATCATACATTGTAATTATGCTCGTACATAAAAACAACACATGTTTATTTGTTTGTATACTGAAGAGGTGTTCCAGTAAGGTTGTTTTTTAAATAAACTGGCTTTTTACAAATTTTTATGTGATGTATTGTGAGAGAATAACCTATCTCAGTATTCAAAAAAATTGTTTTTTGTTAGTGGATGTATTCCACTCACTCTCTCTTTTTGATAATTTAGGTGTCCGGACTAACTTATGCACAAGGCTGCAAACGAATTGAGCAGCTCGTAGGTCGGCTTGGCGAGCTCGAGTTTTAGGCTCATTTAGTACAGGAGCTCGATAAAGTTTGGCTCGATAATATAGGCATGGGTTGTTTAAGGTGACTCGTTAAGTAAAGTACCTTGACTCAGCTCGTTAATGGCTCGGCTCGTTTATGAACTAGCTTTTGTGCCTTGTTTACAAAAGGAGCCAAGCTCAAGCTCTACAAAGCTAGACTCGACTCGGCTTGACTTGTTTACACCCGTACAAACGCGTAGCTCGACTATGGATGTTCAATTTTACGACTCACTTGCAGGGAGTCCAATTAAAGTTTGAGCAAAATTCTATATAGACTGACCTGAAAGAATTGGTATCAAGTGAGAGCTTCCATTCTTTTGAGTTTTATGATTATGATTTTTTTTTTAAAATAGAGTAACTTAAAAATCTCAATTAGTTTTCAAAATTTGGGAGTAAATCTTATATAGTATTGCAGAATGACTTTTGGTGAGGAGAGCTTCCTGAGCTTGCCACATGTCCCCCAATTCTTTGCACTTTTTTAGCAATTAGCAAAGTCCTAAATGGTAATTGATGTTCAAAGGTAAAAAAAAATTCAATTATTTAATTATTTTTTGAGTTAATTCTTTGGTACGGTTTGGTATTGATCAATTCAAGAAAGGAAAGACATGATTCTTTTCCAAGTTAATCTGTGCTAAAGTTTGGTAATCTAACAATTTAGTTAATCTTTCCTACAGTCTGGCATCTAATAATTCTTTTCCGAGATAATCTTTTCCGAGTTCATCTTTGCCACAGAAAATAATGATTCCCTATAGGAAACCATAGCAAAGATCAATGCCAAACCAAAAAGAAAACCAAACAATTTCAAAAAGGAAATTGGAATACATAACAGAAATTTTTTGCATATCATTTGGTGGAATAAGTTGATTTTTGTAGAAAAATCTATCTATAATAATGTGGTTAAAAATTAGAGAAGAGTGATAGGCAATAATTTGGGGCAAAGACCATCTTCAAAGGAAGATCAGAGATAGTACTGTTGCAGTTTGATTCCTAAATCCGTTCTTTGAAAGGTAAATCTTTTATTTTCTATTTTGTAAAGATTACTTTACTACAGTTTTTTAAATTCCTCATTCGCTCTTTGACGCAAAATTCATCTTGATGAGAACCCGTGCTATGCTATCCTTTTCTCTTCAAGATGTCCATCTTTGTCTGATAAATTTAATTTAAGCTAGCCATTTGAAACAAGTTTTCTAATACACTTTGTTGGTGAAAGTTTAATTTGGATAAATGTAGCAAATAAGCATTAACGATTAAATTTGACAAGAACCTCCAAGTTTATCAGAAAAAGATAGAATTTTGTGTCCAAACGTTTAATGCTTTAGCACGGTTCTTTTGATAATTAAAACATAAAGGACTAAAGATATTTTTTCTTTGAGGTTTTTGTTAGATAAACTTGGAGTTTTCTGTCAGATTTTTAATTTTATATATATATATATATATATATATATATATATATATATATATATATATATATATATATATATATATATATATATATATATTAATTTTAAAGCAACCTCAACGAAACCCATTAACATAGCATGGGTTCTTAGTATGATATCCGTGCTATGCGCATCTTCACTTGACCAACGCAAACGTTTGCATTGAACTTATTGTACCAGACAAAAAATTGGGTATGATTGCATAACTTAGTTTGCAAGGAATATCAAACAAAGAACATTGCCCACATCTTCAGTTGACCAAGGTTTTATGCTAGACCAAAAATAATAAACTCCCACATCTTAATTCTTCATTCGCTCTTCGACGCAAAATTATGTTCATGAATATCAGTGTTTATATCATTCATAAATTTTGAATGTTGAAAAATAACATGTAATGTATGATGCTAACGACAAGAACCCTTTAGCAAAACCCTTACTTTGTCACTTTTCTTTTCTTTAGTGCTTTATTAATTTTTTAACAGATATCTAAATTAGTTAATTTTATCCTTAAAATCCTTTCATTATATTTGGACATAAGACACGTGATGGATCGTGAGAACAAAGATTCGAATGTCAAACAACGGTCTCATAGAAAAAGAGCAATACTTGTAACTATTGAAAAACAACCCAAGGAAGTGGCAAAAGAATCTTCTCGTGTAAGAGCATGCATCTTAAGAGACAAGAAGAATGCCAGTCAAAACACCACCAACCGCTCCATAAGTAATTGCCATCTCCATGATTTTGTATAAACGTTACTTCTTGTCTCTTCTTTTTTTTCCTTGCCATTTTTTAATACTCGACGATGTAGTAGGTCGAATTGATTCAATTCATCGATCAAATGGACACCAAAAAGAAGTGGAAAAGAAGGTCATAGTCTTAGATCGCGCTTCTCACGTGCGAAAAATTTAGCAGCTCCAATTAACATCAACCGCTCCATAGGTACATTTCTTGGCCTTCATGCAAATTTTCTTTGTTAGTGCAAATTATCTTTGTTAGATTTTCGTGAAAAATCCCAAAAAACATAATCATGATTTCAAAAATGCGTTATAATTGATATTTTTCATTGTACTGTTCACAAAAGGCGTATTAGTGCAATGTTGTTGGAATCTATGAAAAACAATAGGATACAATTCATAAAAAAAATTACATATTGATATTTTCAATGTAAAAAATGTGATATGGGGTGCCGTCGTATATGGATGTTTTATGCCCTTTTCTTTAGTGTATTCTCAAGATATTGACATTGTGAAGTTAACTAATACCAATAGCGTAAAAATTGTTTGAATTGTCTAATATGTCATGAAATTAATTATTTTTAATCTTATAAATGTAGGAATGTCAAGGAATGACACAGGATCAACAGGGTTTTCATGACTAATCTTTTATTTGTTACATTAAGGCATTCGGAAACTCATAATGACAATTTTATTTGCTTGAATTGTTTTTTCTATATGTTTTTTTTTTTGATCCATTTTTTTCTATATGTTTGTTTGTGGATGTTTACACTTTAAAAATAAAGCCGAATTTGTCGATAAAAATTTAAATTAATCGTGTGTAACATCCACACGATCAAATCGTTTTAAATTTTCGTGAGAAGGAACTTGGATGTGACGTGAGGAGAAACTTGGTTGCGACAATTTATCTCGCGCATTTATGTGCACATCATTTTAATTCATGTCTCGTGGCATAGAACTGGTTCATGCTAGTCTATATTAATATTGCAAAATGGGTTTTCGCGATAATGAATGTGAGTGTGACACATGGCAGTAATGAAGACCTGTGGATGTGACAAGTGGCAGTAATTGATTGGCCAATAGGGTTATGGAGTTATTATTATTCTTGAATATCTAAAAGAATCTAGTAAGTTAACCAAATATATAGAGATCCTATTGATTAAGGCAAAAATTGTGGTGATGAAGGAAACCTTACACTAATATTTGTTAATGACGAGTAAATTATTGCGTAACTAAAATTAATGAATAAAGAATGCAAGCCAAAAAAAGAAGAAGAAGAAATTAAGAATGCAAACTTCATTTCCTTTTACGTCACTTTATTTCCATAACGTTAGTTTAACTCTTTTTGGATGCGAAATTAGAAATGAGTTAAACATGGATCTGTGGACACCTCGCGGAGCGTGTCCACGAAAACGGTTGAAGATTTGAAAGATGATTTTGATTGATTGGATGGAGTCGCCACCCGGGTTTATGGACCATACCCGAGAAACCATTTGAAAAATGACTTTTTTGCCCTTTGAATGAAAAATATTTTACTGGTCTCGCAAAATGAGATTTCTCGGGTTTGGGAGCTAGGTTACATGAGGGGAAGGAATTTAAAGCACCCCTCGTGCCCGGTGTAACCACTGATCTCTACTAAATGCCTAAGGGATTTTGAAAATGTAGTTTAAATGGACTTCAAACTCAAATTCATGTGAAAGCATAGCAAACGCATCAAGAAGATCAATGAGATATGGGTGAATGCTTGTGCAAAGTGTTATGAGTGGATGATTCATGTACAAAAAAATGTTGAAATTTCACTAAATAGCCCCCAAACTGCCTTTAGATGTCCCAGAAATTGATCACCAATACTCAAACCATCACATCTAGATTGCAATCTGGGCGCCTAGATTAGGTAGATTTACGCGCTTGGATTGAATATAGACGCCTGGAAAGGGTCAATCCAGGCACCTGGATTGCCTCCCAGACAGAAACCTCAAAACATCATTTCTCATAGGAATCACCAAATGCAATGCTTTTGACTAACTCATATGCACTCTGAAAGATGTATAACAACATGGTGGCATGCATGAATCTTAACTCCACTCAAATGCATGATATGAACTCAACAAAACCTTGATTTTTGAATGATTTGATATTAAAATGCAATGATAATGCTCTTATTGAATCATCTACAATGGAGGTATGCATATGTAACATAAAAAAAAAACTCTTCTTAACATCTTCAAAACACAGTGATTAGAACATACAAACAACATATAAGCCCATATGAACACTACTTTCTTATGTAATTTCTTTTCAAAGCATGATTGCAACTTCAAAACAATTTAAATGATCATTGTAGCAATGATCAGAACATGAAATATGAACAACCATAGATCAATACATGCAAATGATGAACCAAAGATTGGTTAATATGAAAAAGGAAACAAAAAAACATGATCAGAGAAATGGAATCCAGGCGCTCGCATGGAGTGAATCCAGGTGCTTGGACTCAATGCAGGCACCTGGAATGTGATGATCCAGGCGCCTGGATTGAGTACTGATGCACAAAATATATTTTTCTCTTGATGATTTTCAAACCCTTTCCAAGCTCTTTACTGATATAGAAAACCAGTTAGAACCTGGTTGAGTTCCTCTCAAGGGCTACTTGGACATCTTGATAGAAGAATCTACCTTTTTTACTTGATCAATGAACTTGAAAATGGGTTTTTGAGTGGGTTTTATGGAAGTGTAGCTGCTGATTTTTGAGTTTACAGAGCAACAAAGGGCGGTTTATGAATGCTTTGATGGAATTTGGTTGATGGGAGTGAATGGGTGATGGGTTAATGGGGTAAGAAGATGGTTTTTGGGGTTGAAAATTAATGGAATTGAGAGGGATTGGTAGAGGATGTTACTTCTGATGGAATTTCAGCAAAGTAACAGTAAAGGAATGTAGGAGAGCTGATCCTCCCAAATGAGAGTGATGAGGGACTTTATATAGGCAAAGAAAGGTCCACAAAGGGTCATTTGAACCCTTAAAGATCCACCTTAGGGGTCAAGTAATGCTACCGTATTTTCCCTCCAATCTCTCTAACAAACTTCTGCAAAAAATCCCTAGAGAATCCTCCAAGACACTCCTCCCCACTCACTTGACCTTGGACAGCAAGTATCTGGAGTGAATCCAGGCACCTAGAATAGGGAATCTAGGCGCCTGGAATAGGGGAATCCAGGCGCCTGGATTAAGAAACAACACCACATATGAAACTTCGGGGGACAATTCCGGGTGTTACCGAACTCCGTTTTGTGCATGGTTTGAAGCGTTAGAAAGCTTGTCAAGTCTACTTTCTAACCCAAGTGGTTTGAACCCAATATGATTTGTAAAAAAAAAATATTTGACCATTTTACCCTCAGAAGGTTGAAAAAACAAGTTGTTTTGGTAAAATGTGTATATCTCCCTCATTTCAAAATGGATTGGGACGTATCATATATCAAAAAAGAGGGTTTTGAATTTACTAAAGGGTGGTGAAAGCTTGGGTTTATTTTTGGAGAGGTTTTGGAGGGGTTTCCAAGTTCACAATCAAGCCTCGCGTGCTCTTATCAGGCATTTTCACCATCGGGGATTGCCAAGGATTTTCATGGGTTCAAATTGGGGTGTCTACAGGATCTGTTTACCCGTTAAAATAAAATTAAGTTAAATTAATTTTTCCATCTAAAGAAGAGCTAAAGTAACTGAAAAAGTTACTCCTATTTGTTAATAAGGAAATCTTTTTGAATTTCAAATTTATAAATTTTTTTCCATCCTATCTTCAAGAAATACTATATTTACCTATTTCTATAGATAATTATCCAACTAGAATTAGAAATTCAAAATCATTCAAATTTATCTCTTAAATTACTCTACATCTTACGCTATATAGAGATAGAAGTAGCTTGAATAGTTCTTCTGCAAGTGAATGGGAGATTCAATGGTCTTTTTCATTTTCTTATTTTTTCTGCTGGCTGAATCATTTGGGTGTGGCTTAGTTCAAGAAAGATGTAACTCTTTTCCACCATGCTGGGTTAATGTGTAGGCGGATGGATGACTTTCAAATATTTGCCCCATGGCAAATTATAATGAGCAAGAGAACGATTCGGTAGTTCTTAAAAGTTTTTTGTATGAGTAATTAGCTGCTTTTTTGTATGAGTACAAAAACTTATTTGTATCGACTGATATTGTTTTATGTGTTTCGTATTCCAAGTGAATTCTTTCCTAACATTCTCTCTATCCCATTTGTAGGTTCATTCTTTAAGGATTGTATTTTGGTACGAAAGGAACCAATTAGTTGGTAAACAAAGATTTTTTTGTCTTGCCAAGTTTTCAAAATATTCTGAAATAGGTTGTTATATATCAATTAGAACCAGTGAATCTCTAGAACAATTTTTTTTTTGTTTTACTTGGCTATTATAAACTGCAGAAAATCAAATAAGAAAATTCCTATTAAGTGGTTAGGTATTAAAAATTGAATTAAGAGAAAATAAGAAATTTATGCAAAAAGTCAAGAAGGAGGCATTTACGTACCCATTGAGGGGTTGGTGTTGTTTTCACGGACCAACTTCTCATTGCATAAAATGCACAATCTTACACGATGTTCTTCTCTGGCTACCACTTCGTTTGATCGAGCATTTTGACATTTATGGTTTTGTCCTTTTCGGTTGGGCCGATGTCTATGAAAGATTAAAATGAAGACATTAAAACTAATTAAAAACTTGGTAGTAGCATCAAAAAAATCTTTGTTTACCAACCAGTTGGTTCCCTTTGTACCGAAAGACAATCCTTAGAAAATGAACCTACAAATAAGATAGAGAGAGATTAGGAAAGAATTCACTTGAAATTCGAAATACAAAAAACGATATCAGTCAATATATATTAAAGAGTTTCCATACACATACAAAAAAGAAACTAATTGGTCATACGAAAAAAGTTTATGGAACTACGAATTGTTCTCATGCTCATTATAATTTGCCATGGGGCAAATATTTGAAAGTCATCCATCCGCTTGCACATTAACCCAACATGGTGGAAAAAAGTTAGATCTTTCTTGAACTAAGCCAAATCCAAATGATTCAAGCTGCGGAAAAAATAAGAAATTGAAAAAGGCCGTTGAATCTCACGTTCACTTGCAGAAGAACTATTCAAGCTACTTCTATCTCTATAACGTAAGATGTAGTGTAATTTAAGAGATAAATTTGAATGATTTTGAATTTCTAATTCTTGTTGGATAACTATCTATAGAAATAGGTAAATGTAGTATTTCTTGAAGATAGGATGGGAAAAAATTTATAAATTTGAAATTCAAAAAGATTTCCTAATAAACAAATATGTATTCGTGAATCCTGCATTTCAAGGAAAAAAATGTACGCGGGATCTACTTGTATGTGAGGTGTTGTGTTCAGGATTATATCTAGATAATTTGTTTCCGGCATTTTTGTTCGTGAATCACTCAAAGCCAAACGTGACCGCCGAATATTTTTCCATTCATATGGGGTTGCGGGGGGGAGACCCTTTCAATGGGGGCATGGTAGAATGGTCCAAGTCCAATTTGGACCATTAATATGGACCTTGTCTTTAGCTTTTTTCCACATTTGGCTTTATTAGAGAGCTAGTGTTAATTTGACGTGTTACACACGTCATCCTGTGCTTATTGCTCAATGTAGTGTTCCACGGGGTAGGTCACTCATCCTGGATGGCTTTTTCTTTTAGGAAAAAGACGCTTTTACTCACTGAAATACCATGAGTTTTGAGTTTTGATCTATGCGCTTTTTAAAGACCTTACGCAGTTTCTGACATGATACATCATAAAAACCCCGTTGTATCCAAGTGGGTCATGGGTTGCCGTGGGAATTGCTACTAGTAATATTAAAGTAATTAAGCTCTTCTCCAATAAAAGGCAATTAACCTGAGACATGAAAAATCAAAATTTCCATATCCTTAGCAAGAAGCGTTACACAATAATCCTAAATCAAAGTATGAGAACACATGGTGCCCAACACCCAATTCTTCTTCTGTTTTTTTTTTTGTCATTCCTCATTCCTAATCTATTATATGGGGGTAGGAATTTTAAATGGGGACTTAATTAGGGATGTAGTGTGGGGCATCCAAGAGCCTCTACCAAGATGAAATTGCCTAACCACCACTGTACTAACACCCAATTCGAGTGGCCCAAACATGTTTTGGAAAAGCTCGGATTGAGGGGTGATATTTTTGAAAATTTTGGAGGCAAATTTACCCCTCAATGCAAGTCCAAAATATGTTTGGACAAATTTCAGTTATGTGTCGTCGCCGCACCACTTGTCCTACCCAATCCAGCACACAAAATTTTCTCTCAAAGTATATATGTGCCAAAAGGGGAAGGGGGGGGGGGGGAGCAAGGTGAAAAAATTGAAGGTGGTAGTAAAACTTGAAAATAAAATTAAAAATCAACAATTAGGAAACATGACAAAATATACTCAATCTCTCATTCAAAATATTGAATTACATTATTAATCTTGGGGCAGTTAATTAAAGGACCCATACTGTTAAAAACGTTATGATTTCATCCTATCGAATTCAAATTGTTATGATCCCATCTTGAAACATTAAAAAATACCGAAAAAGCCCATATCTAATATCATAACCTTTTGAATTTTCTACATTTTAGTAATAGTTTTGGAAAATTTAATGGTCCCACAAACCCATAATTTTAGAAAAACTTAATTTAACAGTTATGGAAAGCTAAATGGTCCTATTAACCCCATAAGTATCGGAAATCTTGGTTTAATGGTTATGGAATGTTTGGAAATGTTTAGTCCCAAACACCCAGAAAAATACAATCGAAAAACTATCACAAACACCCCCCTCTTCTGGATAGGAAGAAATCATCCCACAATCCTCTTCATCCCAATCCGTCCCAAATCCCTAACTCCCCAACCTCAATCCCTATGCTTCCGATGATTCAAAATCGCATGACCCACATTCCTAAAATTCCGGTGAAACTGTCCATCCCGAAATCCCCAATCCCTGACCAATTAGTGTAAAGATATCCACTTCCCATATCGTCCCATCCCACCGCCCCATGTCCTGATTTTGCCAAATACACCACCGTCTGCTTACAACGACGTCGACCGAAAGAGGAGATGAGTTTGAATCGTGTGGCTACCAAAGTGCTCACCGGAGTAAAGTCATAACGGTCTACAACTTTTCCGTTCTGACTAATGGCTCGTAAGTCTTCTTCCGTTTATCTTCACTCGAATCAAAAGCATGTTGGAAAAAATTACGGTTTAAGATTATTATTGGATAATTGAAGTGTTTGTTAATGATTTAATATAATCTCATGTTATATTAGAGTGATTTTTTACGTTGAACCAGGATTATTGATTAATATAATCACATGTTTAATTGAGTGTTTCTTGATGGTTTATTATAACCCAATGCTTAATGGGGTGATTTTACTTTGAAGAATTGTTGTTTGTGACGTAAAAACCGTTGACCTTTGAAACAACTTTTGCGTGAGTTTATTAAGGGTTTTGTATGTACAAAGGTTTACTATATTAGATTTGGTAGTATGTTTGTGATGGAGCACTGTTTTTACATTTATTTTAGGGTTTATTATGTAATGGTTTCAGTTTCCATGGGTTAGTGAATTTATGATTTTTTAGGGCACTGTTTGGTTAATGGTGTATTATTGTACCATGGTTTTAAGCCTGCTTGTGCTTGTGGCCACATTGTGTTCCCTGTGTTGCTACCAGTTGTGTTATGTGTGAAGTGAAACTATGGTTCAGTGAATAGTTCATTGATTTTAAGAACCCTATGAAAACTTGGCAAACTGATTTTGCAATTTAGTGGCTCACAAATAGTTGAATATGGTGTAATATTGCATCATAACTATTGATTAATATTGTGTATAAATTTAAATGAAGCTTGGATTTAAATTCAATTTGATCAATTTACGGCAATATTTCAATTTGATCAATTTAATTCAACTTTTTACAGCTTGGATTGTGGAGTTATTGTCTGCTACATTGTACGGCAGTATTTCCGGAATGAAGAAGTTGGGTCCAAGTTGCCAAAATCGGAATGCCGTTGCATGCGTGCCAACATAATCCACACTTTTCTGAGTGATGAATTGCATTCATGGAACGCTCAACAGAACAAGGAACAAGTAGAACAATGAGTACAAGACGCACACATAGAAGATGTTTTTTTTTTGTCTAGTAGGAAGTTAGTGAATTTAGGATTTCTTATAACTTTATTACGTATGGTAGTTAGACTTGTTAGTCTGGAAATTTTTGGGAAACCATGTTTAATGGTTTAAAATGAGCACTATTTTTGCAGACTTGTTATGTACAGACGTGTTAAGCTTGCTTGCTTGAAATGGTACATGAAATATGGTACTCTGGTCTTCCATGTTTCAATGGTATAGGAACAAATAAATACCCATTGAATTGCTCGTACAGTGCATATGGATTGGATTTATCCTCACATACGAGCAACGTGATCAATCAAATTACATGTGAGTTGTCACAGAAATGTTCTTATTTCTTGTAGTTGCTAAGTTGATCGTATTGTTTTGGTTTATTGAAATACCATTGATGGCGGTCTCATCTTCACATTTTTTAAAGCAGAAAAAAACTTCCCGTCGACTTGTTAATACCGGGAAGGGGAAAAATATCTTTATTTATTCTTCATCTGAAAATTCAAAGACCTCATTCAGTCTTAAATATCTTCACCATAACCGCTCCGAAATTCATCCCGCCTTTAATCACCATAGGACAGATCTTGTCACCATGTTTGCATACTAGGACCAATTCTTCCTCCATCACCAAACTAAGAAACTACAACAAGAAAATTGGCAAAATTATCGTCTGATGATTCAATACGATATCATGAATTCTGTGTAATAAATATGGTAAAATATAATACCATAATTTCTGTGAGAAAAATGTCACTGGTGTATTAACATGTTATGATGATTTATTCTTTTTTCACCCACCAAAATGGGATTCATGAACAACAATGGTACAACGGAAAAAAATCCAAAAACAATTCTGATATACCTTTTACAAAACCGACGAAATTAATTGAAGAGAACCACTTGAGGAATTGTTGAATACCAACTTCACGGATCCCCCGACTGACGCAGCGAATTGAATTATTTGAACATGATTGTTCAAACTGATCTTGATCTATAAGTAGCTGAAATAGTATTGAGTAGGACTGCAAATTTAAAATTCAAATGGACCTTAAAATAAGGGAAACAATCGGATAGATTGAGAGAAGATTGAGCAATAAAGGAAAATATATAACTATTGAATTGTAAAGTGAGATTTAAGGGATCCTAATGGACATCTAAAAGAATATAGTCATGGGACTGTTATAGGATGACTTTTGCACCAGATTTTTCAGTTCTATCAATTAATTACCTAATAGATTATTTAACACCTAATAAGGGCACAATCGTCCTGAAAACGTTTTACAAGATGAAATCATAACAATTCAAAACACATGGGATGAGATAATAATATTCTTTCTTGTATGGGATGCCAAAATAAATTTCTCATGAGAGGTTGGCTAAAAGAAAACATTGAATTGGCCTTAATTAACTTCAAACAAAACAGGAAAAATATGCCTGTAGCACCTAAGCACAAGACATAGCAAAGTTCAACACCTCACAACACACGATCACTATTTACAAATATAGTTGACGTTTGGAAGACTCCTTAATTTTTTGCCTTTCGATTTTTGCATTTTTTTAAAAAAAATTTGGCATCCAACCTCCATAATTGATACTCCTAGAAAACAGAAGCTAGAAGTAAGGGATATGAGCTTTTTGACTTTTCTCATTTTGGTTAACTTAAAGACCTACATAAGGTATTTTGTACATTTCATCAATACACTACTTCTGACCAATTGCAAAATGCATTATGTACATATTTCTCATATGCTCCACATGTTCATAATACAGAACTGCACCAAATATATGGAAACCATAACACATAAACAGTAATACAGGAGAACCAAAAAGCGGATGTCAAATCGCAAAACTTCAAACACATACAACAACCAAAAACCCTAAATTGACACCCACTCTCTCACACACAACTTAGGAACAAAATAAATAGAGAATAGATGAAATTTTCTGAATAAGTAGACATTGAGAAAACAACCCAAAATCTCATTAGCAAAAAAAATCAATAAAGAAAGGGGTGAAACAAAAAGACGACCAATAGATCTACCTATGGAGAAGAAGATTATCAATTCCTAATTTTAATCATCAAATTCATATCCTTTGCACCATTTGCTCAACAAGCAAGTCCATGTTCCTCTTCTTCTAATTGATACCCAGGAGATGGAGATGGACTAATCGATTCCAAATTTTCGGACTGATTTTGATTCTGGTCGTAGAGAAGGATGCAAAAGGACTATAGAATGTGGGAGAAAGATAGTGGAAGAATATTACTCCCTCCGTGTAGATTTATTTGTCCCTCGTTGAAACCGGATAAAAAATTAGTGATATCTTTAAATTGGAAAATAATTATATATCCAATATAGATCTTGTTTGATAGATTTCGATTAGTTCTATAAGCCAATGCTTTCTAAAATTACATAAAATATTATAAATTATAAGATATAATCATTTGAAAAATGGCACGAACTCTTAACATAGACTAACAAATCTAGACGGAGGGAGTAGGTAGAAGAAGAGGTGATGAAGCGTTGCATGTCTCTATTATTTGGGAGTTGCAAGACTGGAAATAAAACACATAAGAAGGGCAAAATTGGAACTAAAAATGCAAACCACATGCAGTACATAGAATTCTCTTATTAGTAAGTTAGTAAGTTATAGGTATCCAACCCTTCGACTCACAAGAAAAAAATTGAGTTGATCCAATCACCGCGTATCCTTTTCATTAATATGGGCCTTATATTTTACTCATTTTTTCCATATCTAGCTTTATTAGAGAACTAGCATGAACCCGTGCTATGCATGGAGACATAAAATAAAATTATTTTTTTCTTTCTTTATCAACTAAAACAATTAAATTAGCATGAACCCGTGCTATGCGAGGTATAATATAAGATATAAGTATATGCGATTAATTTCAATTCAAAAGACAAAATAAAAATGATGTGTTTTCCTTTTTTTTATCAGCTAAAAAAATTCAATTAGCATGAACGCTTTCTATGCAGAGTACAATGGGATACTTTGGGTAAAAAACCAGTTTGGTTTTTTTGTTTGTCTTTATTTTATTTTTATTTTTCAAATTTGTTAGTTTTGCATCGATTTTTTTATGGTTTCTTGGTTCGTTTAAACAAGATGAATCTAAAAAATTATAAAATCATGATAATTTTTTTTAAAGTTCACTATAGACAAAAATAATCCAAAATTTTGTAGTTTTTTTAATTATTTTGCTTTTATTCACAAAACTTTAAGTTTGGTTAATAATTTAATACTTTTTAGATTTCTTTCGTTGAGATGAACCAAGAAACCACTAAAAATCGACACAAAACTAACAAATTCGAAAAAAAATTTAAATAAGTAAAAACAAAAAAACGAACTGGTTTTTTTACCAAAGTACCCCAAATTACGATGAAATTAAGACATAACTAATAAGTATATTATAATGTACTGAACAAGTTTAAAAAAGAAAAGTGAACAAAAGTCAACATGTATTTCGATGATACAGAGACATAGTACTACACATTGCTCGGTGCACTTGCCTATGACCTTTCTCTTCTAGTACCATTATTGATTATATGGGCCGTGTTCGGTTGGTTGCTTGACCAGATTTTTCAAAAAATAAGTTAGAAATTATTGTTTGGTTATGAATTGAGGGAGTCCACCCTCAAAGACCTTGAATTTTCAAAGTCTACCATTAAATTGACTCACAGTCCTACTTCAGTGTGAGTGTGTGAGAGGTGAGAGAGAGGACAATACTATTAAACGTTGAGTTTGGGGATGGGGGACCCACTGGCCAAATTTTTTCCCATCAAAATAATATATCAAACAAGATCCATATTAACTTAAAAATTATTTTCGTAAACACATTATTTTTTAGTTTGAAAATTGCTTATTGTAGTTTCGTAGGGACTAAATTTTATGGGACGGAGGAAGTAATAGAAACAAGAGACAAATAGATTGACGAAAGGAGTAACTAACACTTTTACATTGAGATCATTGTCCTTTTTCCTGAATTCCCAATCAACTACACAGGCCCCACCCTTTCCTCTCTATCTACCTGTTTTTGACCGGCAAAAATTGGGCCAGTGGTCCCCCTCATCCTAAAAGCCAACGTGTAATGGCATTGTCCTCTCTCTCATCTCACACTCGCACACTGAAGAGGGACGGTAGGAGAATTTAATGGTAGACTTTGAATATTCAAGGTCTTTGAGGGTGGACCCTCTTAATTTATAACCAAACAACAATTTCTAATTTATTTTTTGAAAAATCTGGTCAAGCAGCCAATTGAACAGACCATGGTCTTCTAAAGTAGTTCTATAAAAGCATCACTAATGACATTCTCAAATGTTGCCACATCATCTTTACTCAAATGTTGTCACATCATCTTTTGAGTATTCATTTAATGGGTTTCTAAAGTTAGCAATGTAAAGCTCTACAATGATTTATTTTTGTCCATAATCAAGAGAGGAGGAAAAGTTGGTAGTTTTGAGTATGGAAGTTTGATTATTGGGAAAATGTTGGTAATTTTGAGTATCCAAATGCCTAAATTTGAGTATTTATAAAAAATGTTGGTAACTTTAAGTATTTATCCAAATGCCACTGTGAGCTCTTTTTGAGTGTCTAAATACCCAAATTTAAGTATTTTTCTTTTTGAGTATGCCATTGGAGATGCTCTAACAAGTTGGAGTCCACTCCTACACCAAATTTTTACTCAAATTTGAGTAAATATTTGGGTAAAAATTTGATTTGATATCACCCCTTCCAATGGAAAACCACTATTTTACCAAATTCAAGTTAAAATTTTGTTAAAAACAATTTTTTTCATTTTGGCTCCAAAACTTTTCTACCATTTTGTCAAAACAATTTTTTTTTTCATTTTGCCTCCAAAACTCTCACTTTTTACTTTTCCAATTTCCTCCATTCCTCTTCTTTTCCCTCCATTCCCCTTTTACTTTCCGAATTTCTTTTCAACAACGAGCAAAAGGTGTAGGTAGGATCAAACTAATCAACAAATGTATAGGATCAAAAAAGGCTTCATCCTCTTCTGATAGTGATTCAACGTACGGTCAACTTGAGCTCTTTATTCAACCCACAGTCTTGTATTTTTTTCAAGTCCATCCAGAGGGCATCAAGTTCTTCCAAGGCTTTTTTTTTTTGCCATAGTTTAGGAGTATTAGCGGGGGTTAGCAGGGTGTTAGTATAGTTAACCACAGATGAGTGCAGGGGTCTCTCCATAGCCCGTGCAACTCCAAAGCCCCCAGCAGGGGTCGATCCCTGGTCTCCCACGGGAGGAGCACCAGGAGATGCCAACTGAGCCAAGGCTAGTTGGAATGGCATAGAAAATTTATGTTTTTAAAGTAAGGGTGGCTGGGTAGTTGGAATGGCAGTGGTGGTTGGGTGAAGGAATGAATGTAGAGTACTGGAGTAGTTGAATTGAATACATAGCAAAAGAAGCTTTGCTGACAAACATGTCTTCAATTGTAGCTGTTGGTCGTTTGATATTGGATTTGGAGTTGAGCAAATTTGGTGAAGAATTTGAGTAAATTTGGTGAAGGATTTGGTGAAGGGGTGGAGTTGGATTTTTGATGATTTTTACTCAAATTTGAATTTGGTGAAACATTTGGTGTAGGAGTGGAGATGCTCTAAGATGATTTGACCAACCACCATTTTATTTGAGAATAAGAGCCGTTTATTTTGTATACTTTCATGTTCAAAACATCTATGACAAAAATTAGCATGATCGAAAATCGTGATAGGCTTGGTTGGTCATACATGTTTCGATAGGGATTGAAAATTAGAGTTTGATCGTCTAATTCTCTTAAACAATATGGTTTGTTTAGAAATCATACTATTGCCGATCAATTTAATTTTTTCATTGTTTGACTTACAAAACAAATTAATCACATCGGAAAACAAGGCCGTCTAGCAGATAAAATCTAGTTTTTTGCATTTAACTTACCAAATAAATTTCTTACATGGTTGAATTTGAGTTTAGAATTGTCAGGGCCGCCATGAGAACCAAAACTCACATGGGTCTGTTATTATTGTATTCTCACATGGGTCTGTTATTATTGTATTCTTCTCATAATTGGTGGCTAGACATTTGCTTGTTTGAGAGCGAAGGGAAATATTGAGGAACACAATTATTCGGATACAACATCGAATAAAACCCCTCACATATCCATGGGTCCCACATAATAAATATGTGTGTAACCTCTATATATATGGGAGGTTGTGTTCGGTGTTGTGTTCCTATCATTTTAACATCAATTGTGAGGATCTCCTGCATTTCTCTATTCACTCTCTCCAATTTCTATTTTATTCATTGAATTGTTTTCGATCCATTTATTTGTTACAAAATTGATACCAATTAAAAGATTCCTACAATATCTTTAAAGTAAGATCAATATTGAAATTACACACAAGAAAAAAAGATCAATATTGAGTATTTTTTTTATAAAGTTAGAAAAATACGAATTTGAGTTTTGGAGGGGTAGAGGTGAACTTTGATGTTTGGAGCGAGTTTTTAGAAAATAGAGTAGGAAATAGAATATTGGGTGGGAGTTGTTAAAGGATAGAAGGAAAAATGGAGAATCAATACTGAGTATTATTTTTTTATAAAGTTAGAAAAATATGAACTTTGATGTTTGGAGTGAGTTTTTAGAAAATAGAGTAGGAAATTGAATATTGGGTGGAAGTTGTCAAAGGATGGAAGGAAAAATGGAGGATCTCAATTGCGTGGGAGTTGTTAATCCTCTAAAATCACTTTTGTATTAAGTAAATTATTTTGATACTCTCAAACGGAAGAATGGAGGATGATATGTCGGAGATGATCTTTAGTCTTTACATATTACAAAAGGTATAAAAAAACTGAATTTCTTTTCAATAAATTTTCCTTGTATTTATCTAAATTATTATTTCCAAATAAGAGAAGATAACACAAAAGAACCGGAAAGAAAAAGGTACTCTTACGAAAAAAGACATAACATATAAGAGCAAATAAAGCCAATTTCAGTTTTTATTTTTTACAAATTAAGAAAAGTAGATCTAAAATTAAAAATAAAGCCCCAAATATACCCTTCACCAGATCAAAACAAAAAACAAGATAGGCTCCCTTTATTTCAGATCTGGAGACAATAGACTGGAGAGGAGAAGGCTGTCGGGACCGTGAGTACTTGAGGGCTGAATCGATCTCGTTTGCAGTCACCGCCGTTGCCCGTTTGCTTACTCCGTCGCCGTTCGCCGTCCAACCCCTCACCGCCGTTTCCCGTTTGCTTACTCCGTCGCCGTTCGCCGTCCAACCCCATCATTTCGTCAGTTCGTCTTCACCGAGGAGGTATCACTGTCTTCTCACACTTCTCTGCCTCACGATTTTTTAAAAGAGCTATTGGCAAGATGCCAACAACAAACCCAATGTGCAGAGCCCAAAAAACACCTACTCTTATAACCAAACCACAGATCTACAACAGCCNAAACGAATTGGGTCGGCCCACCTCAAACCCTAGCCCCTACCATCTCCACCGCCGTTACACCAAATCCACACAACCATCAACCTCCACTACACCACCACAACCCAAATACCCAACCGCCTCTAGCATCTCCGATCGACCCAAACTCCTACCCAGTCACCACCAAAACCGAGAACCCCAAAGACCCACATCTCCGCCTATCCCCATCGCCACCAGCCGCCTCCAAGGGAAGCATCCTTGTGCCAACAAAATGAAGTGAACTGAGGAATGGTTAAAACTTATTCCAGGAGCAAACCTACTAGAAGACCCAAACAAAGACCACCCAAACACCGCCACCCCATCGACTTACCACCCATCAAGTCCAATCGCAACACCACTAGACACAATGATGCCACATTGATCTCCAGCATACCTCAGCACCAAGATGAACCTTAAAGCCTTGAAGCTCCGTTGCTGCCGTCACCAAGAAGCCATGAGATCCCACCACCTGGAAACAACACAACCGCTAGCCGTTAGGCAACAACCGAGATCCTCCAACAAAGAAACCAACACGGTTGGCCGCTGGATCGACACACCGTTAAGCATAAAGGCCGCAGCCAACACTACAACCTCCGTCGGATCCAAACCAAATGGGGAAGGGGGAGAACCCCAAGGTTGAAATGGAAGATGGAGGGGGGCGGGAGGAAGGGTGAAGAAGGAGGAGGAGGAGGAGGGAGGGAGGAGAGCCCAGGCAAAAACCCTAGGTTGTGGCGGCTGCGAGGATAAGAGAGGCTTAGAGAGAGAAAGAGTGACAATAAGGACAATTTGTTCACATTTACTCTTCACAAGCCTAAATTCAAGTCAATTCCATCAACCAAGTCTTTTTACGTACATTTACTCGGTATTTCTAGCTTGGTGAAGAGGCCCAGACCAACCTAATCATGGGTCAAACGCGGGCTTTGACTGAGGTTTAGGTAGAGTCTGTAAAGTTCCGGAGAGGCCGGCCCAAATACAAAGTTTTCTCCTGCCTTTTATTCTAACTTTCTAATTAATGTCAATGACCAACAAGGGATTTTAATAGCAATCATTCATTTAAGTTGAGTTCATTGGTGATGCAATTATGGTGGTTTGATCACGATGTTTTTAGTGTTATTCTGCTAGATATATGAGCGGCTAATTGGAGACTACTGTTACTAGGGTTATTATTGTGAGAACCCTCACCCCTGAAGAGTGATTATGATTATAGTTAGTGCTTGAGACGATAATTTTGACCCTTTTAAAATATGTGTGGAACCTCTGTATATATGGGAGGTTGTGTTCGGTGTTGTGTTCCTATCATTTTAGCATCAGTTGTGAGGATCTCTTGCATTTCTCTATTCACTCTCTCCAATTTCCATTTTATTCATTGAATTGTTTTCGATCCATATATTTGTTACAAAATTGATACCAATTAAAAGATCCCTACGATATCTTTAAAGTAAGATCAATATTGAAATTACACACAAGAAAAAAAGATCAATATTGAGTATTTTTTTTATAAAGTTAGAAAAATACGAATTTGAGTTTTGGAGGGGTAGAGGTGAACTTTGATGTTTGGAGCGAGTTTTTAGAAAATAGAGTAGGAAATAGAATATTGGGTGGGAGTTGTTAAAGGATAGAAGGAAAAATGGAGAATCAATACTGAGTATTATTTTTTTATAAAGTTAGAAAAATATGAACTTTGATGTTTGGAGTGAGTTTTTAGAAAATAGAGTAGGAAATTGAATATTGGGTGGAAGTTGTCAAAGGATGGAAGGAAAAATGGAGGATCTCAATTGCGTGGGAGTTGTTAATCCTCTAAAATCACTTTTGTATTAAGTAAATTATTTTGATACTCTCAAACGGAAGAATGGAGGATGATAGGTCGGAGATGCTCTTTAGTCTTTACATATTACAAAAGGTATAAAAAAAAACTGAATTTCTTTCAATAAATTTTCCTTGTATTTATCTAAATTATTATTTCCAAATAAGAGAATATAACACAAAAGAACCGGAAAGAAAAAGGTACTCTTACGAAAAAAGACATAACATATAAGAGCAAATATACCAAAAATGAGTAGGATGCCTAGGAATTTGTTTTGAATCATAATCTCATTTTTTTTTATTGAATCAAGTCTTATTAGTAATGCCACTTTTCATTTCTACTTCATAAAACTGATTGACTAAAATGCCAACTTAAGGATAACCGATAAACTATGAACCCACTTTCCTTTAGATTAATACAAAATATAGCCATTGTCAAGTCGACTATCTATCCATAATCTTTTTTCGATGTTTTTCGTAATAAGAATATTTTTTCTTAAGTTCAATTAAATAAGTGAAATAGATCAAGCTTTATCTATTTCACTTATTCGACTGGATCTAACGGAGCTGGCTCATGTATTCCTTTATTTCGGCCGCATTTTTTTTGTTGTCATCGTCGTTGGAATATTATTAGACCCGGGGGGCGTTTTGTCTCTTAAGAGATTGTATGCATGTTGTACCCATCCGAGCCGTCCGTATTTAACAATCAACGGCCTAGATCAGTTCGGTAATGAACAATGCAGTTCTGTTTGAGTTTGAACAGATTTGGGCCGTTGATCACCGAGTACTGACGACTCAGATGGAGACAACATGCATGTTGTGTTAAGGGATAACACCATCCCCAATTCGTGTGTATTAGGCCTTTTTCTCTTGTCAGTGTAATAGCTCCACACAATCAGTCGTAACTTTGTTACTTACTTAGTAATGAATTTCTTAGAGCATCCACATTGGCATAACCAAAACCAAAAAGTTGCTGAAGTTAGCAATGTTTGTTTAAAAAAATGCTCACATTGGAATAATCAAACTTATCAACCTCTTAGCAACTAAGAGCATCCACATTGGCATAACCAAAACCAAAAAGTTGCTAAAGTTAGCAATGTTTGTTTAAAAAAGTGCTCACATTAGAATAACCAAACTTAGCAACCTCTTAGCAACTAACCAAATTTTGTCACTTGGATAACCAAAACTAGCAACCTTTTGCCAATAACCAAATTTAATTGACCCCACATCTACCCAATCAAGTACACCCACCATTACACAAAATGACAAAAACCTTCTCTCTCCTCTCTTAACAATGTTTTCAAAAGTTTAATTTAAATTTTTTTTTTCTTTTTCAAAAGTTTAATTTTAAAAAACTGGTTTTTTTAAAAAGTTTATTTTAAAAAATTGTTTTTTTCAAAAGTTCATTTTAAAAAACTGTTTTTTTTTTCAAAAATTCCTATTAAAAACTGTTTTTTTCAAAATTTCTTTTTAAAAAAACTGTTTTTTTTCAAAAGTTCATTTTAAAAACTGTTTTTTTCAGAAGTTTATTTTTAAAAACTTTTTTTTTTTTCAAAATTTATTTTTAAAAACTGTTATTTTTTCAAAATTTATTTTTAAAAACTGTTATTTTTTCAAAATTTATTTTTAAAAACTGTTTTTTTTTTAAAACCGTTTTGTACTTAAAGAAAATTTAAATTTTTTTTAAAAAAAATTTCAAAACTATTTTTTGTAGTTTGAAAAAGTAATGTGGCAAGTTTTGTTTATCATTTGAATAAGTGATGGAGGGTGTCCATTATTTTTGGTTATGGACAAAAAACACCAATGTGGGACTTGACATTCTTAACTTTAAGAACCTCTAAATGGATAACCAAAAGTTTTATGTGGCGAACTTTTTGGTTTATCCATTTTTTGCTTAGACAATTGTAGATCTTTCTAACCAAATTTTGTCACTTGGATAACCAAAACTAAAGAACCTTTTCTTAATAACCAAATTTAATGGACCCCGCATCTACCCAATCAAGTACACCCACCATTACACAAAATGACAAAAACCTTCTCTCTCCTCTCTCAACAATGTTTTCAAAAGTTTAATTTAAAAAACTTTTTTTCTTTTTCAAAAGTTTAATTTTAAAAAACTGGTTTTTTTCAAAAGTTTATTTTAAAAAACTGTTTTTTTCAAAAGTTCATTTTTAAAAACTGTTTTTTTTTCAAAAATTCCTATTAAAAACTGTTTTTTTTCAAAATTTCTTTTTAAAAAAACTGTTTTTTTTTCAAAAGTTCATTTTAAAAACTGTTTTTTTCAGAAGTTTATTTTTAAAAACTGTTTTTTTTTCAAAATTTATTTTTAAAAACTGTTATTTTTTCAAAATTTATTTTTAAAAACTGTTATTTTTTCAAAATTTATTTTTAAAAACTGTTATTTTTTCAAAATTTATTTTTAAAAACTGTTATTTTTTCAAAATTTATTTTTAAAAACTGTTTTTTTTTTAAAAACCGTTTTGTACTTAAAGAAAATTTAATTTAATTTTTTTTAAAAATTTCAAAACTATTTTTTGTAGTTTGAAAAAGTAATGTGGCAAGTTTTATTTATCATTTGAATAAGTGATGGAGGGTGTCCATTATTTTTGGTTATGGACAAAAAACACCAACGTGACTTGGCATTCTTAACTTTAAGAATTTTTAAAAATGGATAACCAAAAGCATGTACGTCAAGAATTTTGGTTATCCATTTTTAGTTAAATTATGTGGATCTTTCTTGGTTTCTTAGTCTTCTAGACTTCCACTAAAAAGCCTAAGATTTCAGTAATCAACATAATGGTCCAATAATCTTAGAGTCCAAAGTCTCCAAAAGGACATGATCCGTTTCTTTCATTGGATATTTAATTAAGAGGTCAAATTCAGCATTTCACACCAACTGGATCATGCAATGAGAATTAGAACATTTTTTCCGGCGTGATTAAAGGATACATGTTGGAGGCCAGGAAATTGATGGGTTTTGTTGGTCCGAGTTGGATACTATTGGACTAATTTCTTGGATCATTTTGATCATTCGCTCGAACATCAATGAATAATTCGGGTACAAGTTTACTTTTTTTCCAATCATTAATATGCACCAAAATCACGTAGATCAATATTCGATTAAAATTAATTATGACATAATTGATATTCTCAATGAGTTTTAAAAAGTAAATCGTTTGATCACAAAAGTCGTCCCAAAAAGAGACCGTCTAATGTGCTCTAATATCATATGGATAGATAAGACATAAATGTAGTTTCTATCATCGTGGTTGTTGCTCACGATGAATTTCAAAAAATAAATGATCCTAGTCCAGGTAAATTTTTAATGACATGGTTAATTGTAACGCCTCTCTTACATGGAGGTGAGATCTACACATACATGGAAGAGAGACCATTACATATAGCTGGTGACAGGGATAGATATACACAGGGGCATGGGGTCACGTGCCCCCTCAATTTCAGTTTTTATTTTTTATTAATTAAGAAAAATAGATCTAAAATTAAAAATAAAGCCAAATAAAGCCCCAAATATACCCTTCACCAGATCAAAACAAAAAACAAGATAGGCTCCCTTTATTTCAGATCTGGAGACAATAGACTGGAGAGGAGAAGGCTGTCGGGACCGTGAGTACTTGAGGGCTGAATCGATCTCGTTTGCAGTCACCGCCGTTGCCCGTTTGCTTACTCCGTCGCCGTTCGCCGTCCAACCCCATCATTTCGTCAGTTCGTCTTCACCGAGGAGGCGAGGAGGTATCACTGTCTTCTCACACTCTCGTGGTCCCTCTCTCTGATATACTGATATATCATACTATATATAATGGACCACTGGATCTCCTGGTCTACATATATTTACTACTCCAATGCTTAATATATGTGGATAGGATATAGGACACGGCTTGTTTTGTTCCATGTGTCCAAATCTTTTCTTTAAATTGAATACTTGGGTTTTGTCTCTTGGAAAATGATATGGTAAGACACCATTTACGTATTCTAATTTAAATAAATACTTGCCAGTGCAGTAAAGTGAAGTAGGTTTTATTATGGGGGCCACCCAAAAATGAACTCCTCACTGGCCATATTAGAAATATCGAGTAGTAGCATTTGGAATCTTAACAAATAGTGTACCCATGTTGCTATCTCTTTATACCAAAGTCTCTTTACATAGTCTTCCAAATTCCAATGCCTATAGCTAGTCAAAATTGTTTAGTTGAATGGTAGGTTGGGTTTTTATTTTTATTAGGGCTTATTAATTAGGGCTTTTTTAGGGTTTTTAATTAGGGCTTTTTGATTGAGAGCTTAAGGTATTTTTAGGGTTTAGGGCTTTTTGATTGAGAGCTTAAGGTATTTTTAGGGTTTTTAATTCGGGCTTTCTTAGGATCGTAAAAATTAGTGCCCCCTCTGTGAAAAATTCCTAGATCCGTCCCTGGCTGGTGAATTGAGGCACTGAAATTTTGTTTTAATGTCAATTTAGAGATAAGCATGTTCACATTTGCTTTCAGGTCAAACAGAATGAGACTAATCTACCTAGGGCCGGTCGCAAAAACCAACACCCACCGAAAGCAGTTAAGAACGGTTAGGAGGGGGGACTACTTGACCCGCCCATGACTACCCACGTGAACTTTCACCTCTCAAACTGTTGGCCTACATACCCACCGATAATCGAACTCACAAAGTCACACCTCCAGAGTGGGAGCAAAGCCCCTGGCCAACCCTCTTGGGTGTTCACATTTACTCTTTTTTTTTTGTTCGGAAAAAATGATTTCATTCATCAAGAAAGAATCGGGATACAAAATGAAATTAGTAAAATACAGCAGGAAAAGAAATGCATTGAGCAATTTCTTCTCGCGAAATCTTAACCTACTTCTCCGCCTCACGATTTTTTAAAAGAGCTATTGGCAAGATGCCAACAACAAACCCAAAGTGCAGAGCCCAAAAAACACCTACTCTTATAACCAAACCACAGATCTACAACAGCCACGAATTGGGTCGGCCCACCTCAAACCCTAGCCCCTACCATTTCCACCGTCGTTGCACCAAATCCACACAGCCATCGACCTCCACTACACCACCACAGCCCAAATACCCAACCGCCTCTAGCATCTCCGATCCACCCAAACTCCTACCCAGTCACCACCAAAACCGAGAACCCCAAAGACCCACCTCTCCGCCTATCCCCATCGCCACCAAATTTCCCAAGTGGGAAGCATCCTCAGGCCAACAAAATGAAGTGAACTGAGGAATGGTTAAAACTTATTCCAGGAGCAAACCTACTAGAAGACCCAAACAAAGACCACCCAAACACTGCCACCCCATCGACTTACCACCCACTGAAGTCAATCGCAACGCCACTAGACACAATGATGCCACATTGATCTCCCAAAGATACCTCGCACACAAAGATGAACCTTAAAGCCTCAAGCTCGTTGTCGGGCCACCGTAAGCCATGAGATCCCACCCACCGAAACAACACAACCGCTAGCCGTTAGGCAACAACCGAGATCCTCCAACAAAGAAACCGACACGGTTGGCCGCTGGATCGACACACCGTTAAGCATAAAGGCCGCAGCCAACACTACAACCTCCGTCGGATCCAAACCAAATGGGGCGGGGGAGAACCCGCAAGGTTGAAATGGAAGATGGAGGGGGACGGGAGGAAGGGTGAAGAAAGAGGAGGAGGAGCCCCCGCGCAAAAAACCACAGGTTGTTGTGGCATGAGGATAAGAGAGGCTTAGAGAGAGAAAGAGTGACAATAAGGACAATTTGTTCACATTTACTCTTCACAAGCCTAAATTCAAGTCAATTCCATCAACCAAGTCTTTTTACGTACATTTACTCGGTATTTCTAGCTTGGTGAAGAGGCCCAGACCAACCTAATCATGGGTCAAACGCGGGCTTTGACTGAGGTTTAGGTAGAGTCTGTAAAGTTCCGGAGAGGCCGGCCCAAATACAAAGTTTTCTCCTGCCTTTTATTCTAACTTTCTAATTAATTTCAATGACCAACAAGGGATTTTAATAGCAATCATTCATTTAAGTTGAGTTCATTGGTGATGCAATTATGGTGGTTTGATCACGATGTTTGTGGTGTTATTCTGCTAGATATATGAGGGGCTAATTGGAGACTACTGTTACTAGGGTTATTATTGTGAGAACCCTCACCCCTGAAGAGTGATTATGATTATAGTTAGTGCTTGAGACGGTAATTTTGGCCCTTTTAAAATTCTCATATTTAGAAATAGATAATATAAGATAGAGTGTGGATCATTTTATTATTGTTATTTTTTAACTGGCACTTCACGTGTCAGATATGAACGAGGTCACAAACACTTCTTTTATAGCCAAGGGCCAATCATTTAGGAATTTGTGTTCCGGTATCTTCTTCATAGAATTCTAAGAACGTGGTTACTCTTAAAATAATTCATTTGTGCTATTGTGCATATCCCATATTTTTCTAAGTCCGGAACTCGGACAGTTTTCCAGACCGTACGACTCATGCACGGCTATGGTTAAGTGTCGAGTTATTTGACACATAGGGGGGACATGTGGCAAGGTGCAAATTGGTGTAAAGGACAAATTTGAAGCTTTAAATAATGTTTAGTCTAGCTTAACTTATTTTAATGTCTCTAATACATTGATGTAAAATATTTGATGGTTCAAGAACAACACTAGACAAAAATATCCTTAATGGTAAAAAAAAAATTACAAAACCAAAGCAACCCATCACTTTTCAATTGCTCTGACTTTACGCATGAAACTTTGAAAGTGAGATGTCACTTCGCTGATGACCCCATCACTTTCACCCATCATTCTCTCTCTCTCTCTCTAGACCCATGCCCACCCGTCACTCTCTCTCTAGACTGTCTCTACATGTGTGGGCAATAGGACAAGATTAATGAGTGGGACAAAATTAATTTATCTCTCTTCAATTTTAGGAGGTTTAGGCTCTTTGGGGTAGGGTATAGTAGGTTCAGGCATTTTGGATTTAGGCACTTAGGGTGCACTTTCTAATTATAGGATTTTAGCTATTTAGACACTTTCATAGGGTACCCTAGTATTTTAGGCACTTTTATAGGGTACCCTAGGGTTTATGTTTAGGGTGCACTTTTCAATTATATGGTTTTAGTAGTTTAGGCACTTTCATAGGGTATCCTAGAGTTTCAGGCACTTTCATAGGATACCCTAGAATTTAGGTTTAGGCCGTTTAATTAGTTTTGGGGGTTTAGGCACTTTCATTGGCTAATGAGGGCATTTTTGAAATGTATAGGCGATTTTTCCTTTTGGCATTAAAGAAAATTTTGATGTTTTTATTAAAGTAAAGACCTCTTTACTATATCCTCCCAAAAACGGACCCTAGAATAATATACATAGACTACTCTAGTAGATTTAAATTAGGAATTTACTAGGTAAATAGGTAGACAAGAAAAAAAAAAGAAAAAAAAAAAGGGGAATCGGTGAAACCCAGAAGAGGTGAAAAGAAAAAGGAAGAAGAAGAAGAAGAAGAAGAGGCGGTGGTGGTTCACGGCAATTGGCCGGAGCCCATTGCGTTGTTTTCGCCGGAGAACTCAACTTCCCAAATAGGTAACCTTCTTCCTGAATACTTTGATACCATAAGGTTAGAAGGGGCTACTGTAAACCCTTGTTTTTGGTGTCTAAAACCCATAATCATAGGATTTTAAGATGATGAGAGTTGTTTTGTTCTATAGAAGTTGTGCAAAACCTGAGACAGCTTGCGTAACCCTTAAATATTGCCATTTTTGAGACCTTTTCGATATGAATTGAATTTTGAAGTATTCACAACTATTGTAGTACGTTTAAATACGAAGATTTTGGTACCGGAATCATGTAAAACGGATTAACACAGAATTAGTTATGAATTATTTTGTACAGCCTGTTATTGTCCTTGCGAATCTGTCTTGAACGATCTTATTTTGATTTCTGGGCAGTTTTCCCAATTGATATGGTTATGATATTTTTACTGGAAGTATACTTTGGTGTTGGGAGTGTTTTGGCATTGGAACCAAATCATTTGGATAAATATATGATTTTTAGTAAATAATGGAAGGAAGGCTGTTTGTCTGCGCCAGAAACTGCAAATTAGCTATCATGTTTTGATTTCTGGAAACAACCCTTCTCAAGTTGGTTTCTGGAATTTTTACTGTGAATAAAGCTACAAGTTATGCAGATTTTGGCACTGGTTTCACCCTTTTTGGATTTGATACGAGCGAGTTGTGATTTTTCTTAGAAACTGTGACAGATTTGCCTAGTTGGCTCAATAAAATGTTTTTCCACTAAATGTTATTTCTAGACACAAAATTAAAGTTTCCTATTGATTTATTACTCTAGTTTATAAAGTTATAAATAGTAAAAGAGTCAAAGTTCCACTATTTTGTCTTAATAGGTGAAATCTCTTAGAACCTTAATTTAGGAGAATAGCTCTTAGCTTAGAAGCTTAGCGCTTGTTGATGTTGATATTCGACTTATGTTCTTCTTTCAGGAGACACGAATCGCTGAGTTGGGGGTAAGACGAGTCGTGTGTATCTTTAGCTGCGTCGTCGAAAATAAGGTGAAACACGCATATCTTGTTTACATATGTTTTTGAAGTGTTTTATATCTGTTGGAACATTTTTAGAATTGTGTTTAAATTGAATCATGGATGTTAGTTGATTTGTGAAAAGGACTTGCCAAGGTTATATATATATATATATATATATATATATATATATATATATATATATATATATACTGGGTAACATCACCTAGTATATATTTACATACTAGGTGATGTTACCCTCGTGCTTCGCACGTTTAGTGTAACCTGTTGATTTCTAAACCAAGCAATGCAAGGGGAGCAATGTATGGCGGCTATGGACTATATGTAGAACCTTAAATCAAAAATCAAAATGTTATCTCCTGAAGGAAAAAATTGTAGACAAGCAAATGCAAGACAGTACATCAAATGTTCAAGCATGCTTGAGGAAAATCGGACTTAATATTAGGACATAAGAGACATAATCAAATCCCTCTTAAAAGTCATACTGCACATATGACAGTTTCCACTTCATGATTAGGTATAGAAAATACATCCTCCTTCACAACGTAGCACTCTCTGGAAGCGTAATACTGACAAGGTAATATTTTCCATTCCTCTCAAGTATCAACAAAAATCAGAAACTTACATCGCCTTTCAACCATGGAACTTTCCCTCTGCAAGAAAGCAATGCTGAACACTAATGGAAGTTGAGAGGAAATCCAGAGCCAACTGGTTTGGTTGGTGTTTTCTAAGAAATCATCAAGGAATTTGGGTGGCTAGTTTTGATAAGACATTCAAAAACTGTATTATTTTTTAGGCAAAACCTTCAGGGATCTTCAGTAAGGTTGAAGAAGGAATCAACCAAGTTGACCTTGAGTTAAAATAGATTCTGTAATAGCCGCAACATTGACCAAGGAGGGACCGCCAACTAATTTCCTCAGAGGAATAGCGTCTAAGATTGCAAAGCAATGCTTGGGAGGTGGAATTGCACCCTAATCAAGCCATTACACAAACAGTCAAACATTGATATTTATGGTTGATCTTTTTCTTTTAATTTGAGCCTTGAGTTATCTTAGATATTATTAGTGTTAGATGTATTAAATTTAGTTTTGTGTTTAGCTTATAAGTACTCTGAAAAAGCTATGTTCAATTCTATAATCTCCTTGGACCTTTTTCTAGAAACAACAATAGATGATTCAATGAACACTCTGTTTTTTCTTTAAGGAGATATTGTGCCTATTTGTGTTTTAGTGCTATTCATAACTCATAGGGTCAGTAGGAATATTATTTAACATCCCAAGACTCAAAATGATATTTTGTGCAGTGATTTCTATAAAATCTAACGTGATTTATAACTGAGTGAGGGTTAAGTTCCCCAAGAGGACATATCGTGTATGGGATGATGGTGAAACTAAATGGTAGTACATAGGTTCTGCAGTAATTTTGAAAGTGAAACTTTTGCCTCCTTTTTCCCTCCTCAATTAGGCATAGTTAGGCATAGTTTTTCAAAAGATTTTAGTAACTCATTTGCTAAAATCAACCATAATTTTAGCAAATGAGTTCAGTAGGAGCTAAAATTAATTTTTTGAAATCAAAAAATGAAATGGTTCTATGTACTCCTCATATACTTTAATTCAGTGTAAAAAAATTCAAAAAATAATATACGAAAACACTTAATTTTTTTTATTTGAAATACCATGATTTTAACTCCTTCTGAATTCATTTGCTAAAATCATGATTTTAGCAACTGGGTTGCTAAAATTTTTTGGAAAACTATGCCTTTGTTTATGAGGAGTGATATGCTTCGCAGCCTAAAGCTTAGTTCTGACTTGTTTGGTGTCTTGTGTGGCCTAGTATTCATGGAAGGTATCCAGCTGAATCTATGGGAAAATCTATAACAAAATATTGCAGCTTTCAATCCACACCTCAAATTGGGTGAATCAAGAAAATTATGTTTACAAAGAAACACAGAAAGGTTGAGTTCCACAGAGTATGGATAGAACAGCTAGTTTGAGTTCCACGGAGTATTCTAATCATTCAGGCAAATTGTTGAAGTCTACTATCAAAAGAGATATTGTTTCTGTCTGTCATTTTAAAGTATGTTGAACATACTCCTAGTTGATTCTCATTTTCAACTATAAAGCTGTTGACTATATCAGCAAAGTGGGAAATTCCTAAAGTTATTATAGATCTATGTTTTGCAAATTATGCATTTCACAAGTTAAATAATTTGCACCTAAAACTCAATGGAACTATGAATTGTTAAAACTGCATGAACATGGAAAAGGTGATGGCCTGCCCTTACACTTTTGCTTGCTTGTAACGTATTGAATGATAATTTTTAGAATTAAATGTTCAGGATAGCTTAAATCAAAAGTATCATTCCTTACATACTTCCACTTATATATGATTCCATATTGGCTGAAAAGAACTATGCTTTCATGCCCAGGCCAAAAAAATTATGCTAACTATACTCATATAGTTTTATATAATACACATTAAGCATCAAAAGGAGCAATAATTCTCACTATTTAGACCACAAACCTAGTAGGATTAACTATCCTCCAACAAATAAGAAATCATTCAGTTTTACTCAGTTCAAACTGCTAGTTCAAACTGCTAACAGCATAAAAACCCACAAACAGCCTCAACATTATGCATGAAAGCAATATGGTGGTAATAACCTATGTTACCAGCAGAGAAAAATATAAACATATTTCACAGTTGGCATGTTACCTACTACTACTGCCGAAATTGTGTTTTGCCTCAGTAGCTCTCTTGCCCAAAAATCGCAAAATAAAATGAACTCCAGGTTACGTGGATTGTATGAAAAGGTTAAGAAATTAAAACAAAACTCCACCTTGAGTGGACTCACTCTCTAATAGTTTACAATACAACAACTCATACCGAGTTAGCTGAGTCGCAGCATGCCATGTGGTGCAGCTGTTACATTAGCTTTTGGTGAACTTATCAAAAATAATCAGCAAGACGACATTGTACTAAATACTACCAATCAAAGTTTTTCCGAATAGCAACATGAACCCATTTCAAGCTTTATAAAGCAACCTTTAACATGCTTGGGAATTACCAAATAAGAACAACTATTTGCCTCCTTCCACAGAAACTCAATATCAAGTTACAAACTTGCACATTTGCATGTTGTCACCAAGTACAGGCAAACTGTGAAATAATGTGTAATCAACTAATCCTGCTACTCCCTTCATCCAGAAACCAAGAAAATGCCCAAAGGTGCAAGTAAATCACTAATCATTCACTACATCAAAAGGAAAATAGGGATCGAGACTATCACCTAATACCCCCATGATCAGCATTCCACAATGCCCTTTCTGTTCCATCCCGAGCACCAAAGTTGCCCTTGAACCGAAGAGAATCTTCTAACCGCGACACCCAATTATGATAGAACATATAAATAAAGCACCTCTATGCTTCACTGTTGAACTTAATATTTTGAATTTATTTTAAATGCAAAACAAAATACTCTCACCAATCCCATCATCTAACCTCAATTTAACCCATATAACAAAGTCATTCTATCTTTGACCATTTCTCATGGGAGTTCTGTCCAAACTAATCTTTGTTTCTAAAAACACTTCCTTATTTGCTGATAAAAATTAACAAATGCTACAGTCACAACATAGAACAAATGAATTTTAAGCATAATTTTGTAGTGAACATAAGAATATGGGTTTCATGTGAGTGTCCAATAAAAAAATGTTGGACATATACCCACGCCTTTCTAAAATCTATTAGTGTCCCACACAAGTACTTTATACACCTCTAAAAGAACCCATATAACGTGGATCACATCTGAGTTTCCATTTAAATTCATAAACTTTTGCCCTTTTTTTTTTGCACTACTATCATCTTATTTTTCTAGAATACCATCTTATTAAAATGCCACTACTATGCAACTACAAGTAATTGCACCCCAGTATTCACGGGCAATCAAGTGCACAAACATACAAATAAAGTTGCACATTAATATGTACCCACTTCATCTAGAGTTAATGAATCTCAAGCATTAAAAAATAGTGTTCTGACTGAAAGATACCATACCTTATTCAAAAAAATCCTATTTTCACTGCCACAGTCGCTTTCTTCCTACCCTCATTTTGATTCAAATCTCCCCTTAATCCAAACTTCTAAATCTTCAGCGGCATTGCCCTTCTCAACTGAGGTAAATAGCACCGCTTCCTTCTCCGCAGTTATCAACCCCAAATCAGGTCAGCTATGAAGTCATGATGGGTTAGGCAACAAAAGATTTCCTGATTTACATCACATCCAAAAGAAATATAAAATCAAATATAATCTAGGAACGATTTAAAACTTAAACGACTGTAATAAAGAAATTGTATTAGATTTCATTTCCACCTTATTAGATTTCTTCCCCAAACAAAACCTACTGCCGTTGTGCTTTATCAAAAAAATTCTTCCCCAAACAAAACCCAAATAGCCATTGATACCTATAATACTAGGAGATTCCTGTGAGTAGTTCAAAACTAATAGACGCAACCAAAGTACCAGGAACAAAAGAGCCTAACATAACCCTTCCCTCAACAATAGCAGGCGACCACAATAACAAATACAAACCACCACCAGAAAGAACCAAACAACGTCCAACCTCTCGACCACACAAAGCACAAACAACACCAATCGGAAAACCGAACATGCATAGCCAAGCTTAGGGTTTGTAGATTACCTATAAACGGGTTTGATCTTCACGTTGTGAGTTAAGTCTACGCCTAAATAGTTGATTGGAGTCGAGAGAGAGAGAGAGAGAGAGAGAGAGAGAGAGAGAGAGAGAGAGGGCCAACGATTCGATGACAAATAGGTTCTTCAACACTGCTTCAAGACATCGTTTCTAGGTCAGTTTGAGAGGGAGAAAGAGAGCAAGACCAACGAAAATTCGCTAAAGGCATGAGTCGTAAATAGAGCAAAATCAGAAGGCAAAAAACTTAAAGAAGCCGTCCCGCTCCCAATTGCTCTAGGCTCTTATTCTCAAGGGTTTTAGATATATACATATATATATATATATACACAATCTCCTTCCAATTCGGACGTCCGGAAATTTAAAAAATCCAGACCTCTAATCTGGTCAACAGCTTTTCAGGTCAATAGCTGTAGATGTATTTGACTTTGCGCTCGAGTCGATGTCCTTTTTGCTTATAAGTTCTTTTTGTGTATAGAGCACTCTACAGACTTGTAGACCTTTGTTTTGATAACCGGTTTGTTCAGGTCAAGCTATGCCAATGTATAGTTAAAGTGTTAAATACTTATTTGGACTCTGCACTTAGAATTCTGGTTATTTTGTGAATGTACATAAGGAGACTTTTGCTTTGAAATTTTTGTGAGGATAATGGAAGCCATGCCGAGTTTTGAGAAACAAACATTGGTTTTAGTAGATTTTAAAATAAATTTTCCCTAACTGTTTTTAATAATTAGGCCTAGGGTGATTTAGACGCACTGGCCGGTCATAGACCCTTAATCCCCGGGTTGGGTCGTGACAATTATGGTGAATTTCTATGCTTTGGGGATAATTTTGCTTGTCTCTGCTGCCGTAGTTCCTTAAGTCTGTGTTTTTGGGAATGCACTGCTAGTAAGGATTTGAGTTTTTGGTGACTGTTACTGTTGCATTCAACAATACTAAAGACCATCGTTTGCTCCTTCATCGAGACATCTCTAGATTCGTCATGGGAAATTGAGAACAGCCCATCACCGAGCTCTGTAATAATAGCATTGTTCATCTCAATTGTGATGACATTACAAATATCCTTTTGAATATTAAGAGATGTCGAGGTAACATTTTCAAGGGCATGTTTTGGATTATAAATCCTGCCTTCTTCCATGCATAATTTTTTCAGATTTTTGGAATAAGTGAAAGCTATTGGAATAGACCTGTGTCGTCGGGGAGTTGCGTGATTTTCAGATTGTCGGGTTAGACGCCGAAGCTATGGATGGAAAATGTTTTCCCCCTTTTTATTTCGGAAAACGCTTTCAAGGCTAAGTGGTACATTTTTTATTTTTTTTTGGAAAACTGTTTTCTATTGACTTTTAGTTTTCTGTCCTACCAAATACAAAAAATTAATTATTTTCCAAATCCCGAAACAAACGGAGCCTAAAAACTCAGCGGCACAAACAAATAAAAGTATCAACAGAGACAAACAAAAAGTATCCCCCGAATTCAAAACTCCAAGAAATTACCCCAATGCCAACAACCACAAGTATCCAACAATTGTGAACTAGATGGGAATATCACCACAATAATCATGTTCAAACAGTTAGGTAGCAGCTAAGATACTATGGATAAAATTATCAATGGTATATGTGTGAGGAACCCATCTACATCTAACCTAAAAAGCTACTCTCTAGTTAGGCAGTGCTTGATAGTTGATTCAAAACTCAATTTCCAGCAACTCAATATGGGATAATAAGATTTCTAATAAGTAGTACTCTTTTGCGTCACCACTTCATTTACAACTTTAACCCAGCAAGCACCGTTTACGAATTTAGGAATCCATAAGTAGAGCACTACTAGTCCACTACCATTGTCTAAAACAGAAAAAATAAATAAATAATAAGTGTTCTCCAGTACCATAACAAACTACACATATTGCATGCACACAAAAAAAAATTACATACGCATAAGTTGGACAACTTGGAGTACACAAATTACAATCCCAATAACTATTACAGCATGGACTGCATTTTGATTGTTGTTGTCGCATGGGGGCCAAACTTGGTGGGGATGCACGGACCAGATCCACAAGCATAAATCATCCTTGGCTATGCAGATGTGGAGTTTGGAGAAGCGGAAGCCATGTCAACTGTACGAATATGCATTACGAAATATGTCAACTGATGTAGAATAAGTTCAAGGAATAAACATATCACCATTATAAGTTCAAGGAATAAACGCAACATCATGACTGGTAGGCTACTCTGAATAAATGCAGCACAATGGTTTCCTTTGAAATTGGGTTGAACCATTGGAAGTCAAGATGGCATCCTAAAAGGCCACCACTACCCATATTCCATGTTTTGAATTAGCTAATACTAGATGCATATCCATTTGTATATCCTTACCACCTGGGATCAAAAGGAAGATGCATATCCATTGATTCCATGCACTCACTCCACCGTTTCCATTTTTGGGTAGCCCATATACCCTTTGGAAAACTCCATTTTTCTCGTAGTTATAGTCATTTTTAGCTTTCAAATTCTAAATGAAAGTTGTAGAGGGCATCGAGGCTTTTGATTTCGACATAAGAATCACCCAAATCGGTTGAGTTTTGAGTGAGTTATAGTCATCCAAAGTTCAGTATAGATCTCAGCTATATTTTCCGACAGCTCCCTGACCTTTCACAAATTGCCATTTTTCTCCAAGTTAAATTGGTTTTTAAGTTTAGAATCCTACTTCAAGGTTGTAGAGGACTTCAAAAGCTCCATTGTAGACACAAGAATCATCCAAAACAGTCGAGTTTTGATCATGATATTTCAATTCAAAGTCGTCATTGGAAAATTTCATTTTCACGGCCAATCCAAACCCACCTAACTCCAACACCGTGCTTTTCGTCCAGATCAAATGTAGAAACCTCCTACTCTCTAACCTTAAATTTATTTATTATACTTTGACTTTATGTTAGGGCTTGCAATGAGTCCGAATTAAACGAAACCTTACGGATGCCATCTACTACATTACAGGCGGAAGTCATGATAATGAACCAAAAATTTATTTTGTCCAGGAAGTGATGATGTGCATGGTTATGTTGCTTGGCTGATTACTCGTGTCCAATATGATTTGTTTTGTAGTCATAATTAAAGTTAATAATATTGAAAGCTTAGTAGCTACTATAAAGCTAGATATATTTCATGGTTGCTAGTTGTTAAAACACAAAGAAACAGTTATAAAAATATATTGGTTAATGTTTGTTTTGATGTACTTAGTTGATCGTTAATTGATAAACTTGGAGTTAAATTCCATTTGGCTTAGTGATGGATAAATTTTGTGATATGTGAATCATTGGTTTGGACCGATTGGAAAAAAGAAAAAAAAAATCATTGGTTTGGGCCCCCCCTCAGTGGCCCAAAACTGGACCAAACTGGACAACATTAACACTGGACTGGACCCTGACCCAATTTAGAGCAAGCAGCCTCTGCTGACATTTACTCCACAACAATTCAAGTCAACTCCATTAACCAAGTCTTTAATGTACATTTCCTCGGTATTTATAGCTTGGTGAAGAGGCCCAAACCAACCTGATCATGGACCAAACAATGTGGTTTGGGTCGAGTGTAAAAAGTTCCGGAGAGGCCGGCCCACATACAAAGTGTTTCCTGCCGTTTGTACCACTAATTCGGTGAATAATTTCTTTTCTTTTTTTTTTTGGGGAGTTGCAATGAACGATGTGTGAGCAAGCTACCAATAATTTGTTAGAGCATCTCCAACAAACTCAACAAAATTCTTACCAAATTGGCTACAAAATGTGTCATACACTAATATAGCTAGCCAAAAAACACCACCTCTACCCAACAGACTAGCCATTTGGCTCAACGAAAAAAAAAGTCGGACTCGTCTTCTACCAGTACCACGCGTGCATGTCAACCGAGAGTGGATCTCACTCTCTCAGACCCGCGGAACTTCACTGGCGTGTGCGAGCCCCAGCCATCTTCTCCGACGACGAGCCTTAGACCATTGACATCGCCTCGATGAGACCTTCAACCTTCTTCGGTCAAATCGATTTTGCGATCACTCCTCCGGCGATTCGTGTTTTCCAGCCAAGAGGAGAGAGAGAGAGAGAGAGAGAGAGAGAGAGAGAGAGAGAAATTTCCTGGCGAGCTCGTGATCTCTCGCCAAACCTCGCCGCCTGTGGCAAGGTACTGTATCATCCAAGAAAATGGCGACAGCCTTGGCGAGGCTGGTGGATCTTGTTTTGCTGGGTTTCAGTCGTCAAAATGGCATCACCGGTAGGATAACGATGTTATTGGAGATGGTCTTAGGCTAGTAAAAATTTTCTTTTATTCCGAAATATAACAAATCAAACAAGGACGGAGACAATATGTATAATACCATAAGATACATAATCTAACGGAAAGAGAGAGACGGAGTTGTGATTTGCTTAGAGTGCTCAAATTTAATATCAGTTTTCACATAATGATGTAAGTGTGTTGTTATAAAGTTTCGTGTTTATTAAATTTCGGCAAAATTGTAAAGGCCACACAAATAGACTTTTTTTTTATTCTAACCGTACTATTTATAAGACTCTATGATTTCATTGGCATGACAACTAGATAATTTTTTTTTTGTCATTCGTCATTCCTAATCTATTACATTGGGATTGGGGGAGGGAGGAATGAGAATCGATCATGGGATATATGCGGGACATCAAGAACTTTACCGCATGAGCTAACCACCACTTGCAACAACTAGATAATTTGAAGCTCATGAATTGCTATTCCACAATTTCGAAAAAAACAAAACAAAAGGAATTTAGTAACTTCACCTAATAGAGATAAGTGAGGAGTGCCAATATCAAAATGGCGAGTGACAATATCAATTCCTTATAAGTGTCAGTGTAGTGTTTGTTGTAAACCCGTAGACCTGTTTAACCTAGGAAAAGATATTGTGTATGTCATCTAATACAAGGCATGCCACTCTGCAACTAAATTCACAAACAAGCAACTATGGACTTTTATTCAAACTTATACAGTCATTTTTTTTTTTATCAATCTCATATCCATTTCTTTATACAACCCAGATGGGTTGCTATACTCGTTGCCCCATACTCTTTGCTTCTAAATGCCATCTTCATGTGTTTCTCAATGTCCTCGTTGTATTGGCTCTCGTCATGGATTGTATGGTATCCTAGTCTTATGCCTTGGTTATGATCGGACAAAGAGGCGTCTCCTTCTAAGGTTGTTGAGATCGGATAGAGAGGGGTCTCCTTATAAATGTTAGTGTCTGTAGTAAACCAGTAAATGATAGGTGCCGAAAAGCACCCATTAAACCTTGTTAACTCACACTTTGTTTAGCTATTTCGGTTAGTTTTTTTATTAGCATTTGTTGGTAAATGGTGTCACAGGTGCCTAGTGTCAAACGACGTGGAAAACATGCTTTGGAGTGGTCTAAAAGCGTCAAGGATGCGAAGAGGAGCAAAAGAGGACCAACTGGCCAAATTATGGTACCATGGTTTGGACCATGCATTCCCCGTCCGGACCAAGGTCTCCTCGAACTTTGAGAGCAATCTATACCTGTAGTCCGAACCACCATTTCCCCGTTCGGACCATGGTGTCGGGATTTAGTGTTTTGACTAGTTTTTATTTAATTTTGAGAGCCCTAACGGCCCGTTTGGATGGGGCGATAAGGGGGGCGTAAATATGGAGGGTGTTATTTATGCCCGGACCCACTCATATGGAATGATTTGCCAACAAAAAGTTCAGAAGTGTTATTTATCACCCGGACTAGATATCACTCCTGCATGGGTGTTATTTATAGACAGCCCAAGGGGTGTCTATATTTAACACCCCCTAATACTCCTGTCAAAATTACCAAAATGTCCAAAACAATACCCCTCTCCTCTCCCTCCTAACCCCATTTTTGAAGGAATGCTATAGAGAAAATGCAAACTGGGTACTGATTGTATTTTTTGACAACCAATATATAAATTGTTGCCCAAAACTGGGACTGTGCCATGGAAGTTGATAGTGCAAGAACCCAAATGGTTTCGTACGGCAAAATCTTTTTCCGTAAGAGTTGATACCGAAGGCCATGCAAAACTCTAGCCCTCCGTTACTGTCGGTGGGGTTGGACTTGGTATCTGTATTCACTGTCAAAACCCAAATGGTCTTGATGCAGGACTACTATGTGTAAATGGAAAGTCAAATTATGACACTTAAGTTTTGCCATTTTTTTTTTTAAAAAAACGTTGTCATAGACAATAAGTTTTTTAAAAAATATATTTTTTAAAAACAAATTTTGCAATTAGTTATTATAGTTTATTTGTTGACAAAGGTAATAAATTAATAAGTTTTGAATTTGACTAGGTAGCAAATGCATGAATTGTACTATGGGCACGCATAAGGCCAATTTGGTCTTTTGACAGTTTTTTATATCCTTATACCCCATTTAAACTAGCATCCAAACTAAGTACTATTTACTCCCCCTCATCTTATAAAAATCATCCAAACCAAGTATTATTAAATTCTCCATCCATAAATGTTACATCACTAAGAGGTCGCCCTCTATATTTATTAACCCCTACTATCTTATACTCCCTCCATATATAATACCCCAAAAATTAATCCGGCATCCAATCGGGCCATCAGTATAAATAGCATAACCTAACATTGTTTTAGGATTCTCAACTATTTAAGAGAGCCTACTTTGAGAGAGAAACTCATATAGTTCTTCATTTTCTTTAAGCGTTCTTCAAATCAAAGTATATTGATCATCACCATGTCCGGCTAAACCCCTTTTCTAGGGGTTGGATGAAGCTTTACACCAAGTAACCTTGTTTCTCTGCGTAGATTATGGTTGTTATTTGGATCGGATTATATGTCAAGAACTCAATTTCATATGATCAATGGAATCATGGGTTTTTTTTTTTCCAATCTATTGTGTATTGGTATACACGTGTTCAAATACCGTAAACATGTAATTATTTTCAATGGTGCGATTGGAGTTCTGAGATGGATTATGCTCGTAAGACGGATCATGCCGCAATAGTGAGACGGTCTGTGCTATGGGATAGTCCATGCCTTTTAACAATCGCTATATCTTTTTGACGATTGTCGTTAGGGTTTGCAAGCCCTAGCGACAATCTTTTGCGATTCGAATATTAATCATGTCTACGCGGTGCTTGGTTATGCGGTAGGAGTGGATTATAAACCCTAGATCCCCTCTCCATCAATCCAAATCACTTTAAATTATAGCGCCCTTTAGTTTAACAATTTCATAATCAATCAAACAACTTTTTACCGAATTAAATTAGAAGTTAATTAGAGTTAACGCAACTCAGCCAATTTGTCCTCGTGGATCGACACTCGGACTTAACTGCTATTTTCCGGAATAAAAGTTAATTCCTAATTATTAAATACTTATTTTTGACTCGGCACGATACGATCAGTAAACCTGTGTAAACTAGGAAAAGATATTGTGTGTGTTAGCTAATACAAGGCATGCCACTTTGCAACCAAATTCACAAACAAGCAATTAGGTACTTTTATTCAGACTTAGACCTTCATTCTTTATCAATCTCATCTGCATTTCTCTATACGACATAAATTGGTTGATGTTGCTATCCCCATACTTTTTGCTTCCGAATGCCATCTTCCTGTCTTTCTTGATGTTTTCGTTGTATTGGCTCTTCTCGTGGATTGTACTATATCTTGGTCTTATGCCTTGGTTGAGATCAGATGGAGACTGGTGTCATTCTAAGGCTCGTACTACCTGTATAATTTCAATAATTTTTGTTATCATGATATTAAATTTACACAAACAATCAAATTGGAATATAAGAATCTTGTCTATAGCATTAGACCCTAAAAGCCTTTGAGATGGCAAAAGAGTGAGAAAACAAACAATCAGGGTTTCTCATAAGTTTCTAACTTTTTCTCACCAAAAGGAGAAAGAAGAGGTAGTCTTCTATGTACAAAAAAGTTGATAGCTTCTCTCTCCATTGTAGAGAGAAAATACACTCCCCTTTTGAAAAACCACCACAAATCCCATGTAATTTATTTGAGCAGAGGTAATCTAATGCTTTGTTAAGATGAATTACCATCCACAAACTTCTTATTTTCACATTCTTGCGTATATCTATTTATTTTCTTTACTGATTTGCCTCAACTTCTGCTGCTCAGGTAACAACAAAAGGGGAGTTGGGGATGAAATTTTGGGTCTTCTAAAATTGTTCATTATCAATTCAAAAGGGGTTCCACTTATGAGGTCTTCTAAAATCGTTCATCATCAGTTCACAAAAGGGGATTTGAGGATGAAATGTTGGGTCTTCTAAAATTGTTCATCATTAGCCCAAAAGGAGCTAGGGGATGAAACTCTCTTTCTGATAGGTGCAGATTTCCACATCAAAACCCATATTCAGATGGGTTTTGGTGTTTGTACGTGCCGTTCAAAGATACACAGATTTCTACCCATCAATCCGTAAGGGGGTTTCATGGAATGGTTTCCACTCAACATGTTTAGATTTTTCAGATCTGGACAGAAAGAATTCAAGAGCTCTTACTACTCAAATCAAAACCCAACCGAAGAAACAACCAGGTGGGTCAACATCCATTCGATGAGGGGTTTTATTCCCCGTTGAAGATGAACCCGGGAATTAGCGGCCCTGTAGCTCTTTACAGGGTGTAGTGAGGAACGGTCACCGTTTAATGCAGTAATCAATAATTCAGATTTAAAATTAATTCTTCCATGTAAGAAACTATTTTAAATCTAAATTATTGATTGCTCACTATAGGGTCCCTCGTTCCATCGACCCGACCCGATCGACCCTTGTTTGGGGTCCATTGTCTAGTACTCTCTGTTCTCTATCTTAAAAGTTTGCGACTCTATAGCAACTGTAAAGTACTACTCCTAAAAGCGATTCACTCTCTCTCTCTCTCTCTCTCTCGTCCCGATAAAATCTCGGCACTGAAAACTCGTTCACCCCATGATCTCCTCTCTCCTTCACACAAGGTCATAACTCACAGAACATGAACTCACAAAGATCTACACAAGTTGTAAGCTATGGCGTCGTGGTTGGTGAGAGATTTCAGTGGAGACCCTATGCCAGATGAGGTGTCGTCGGAAAATTGATGATTCTTTAAAGGAAGGTCTAGTTTGTCAGAGTACCTTTTAGTTGCTTTGATCTCTAATTTTGCAGAGTTTGGGTTCATTTTATATTATTTGTTCAGATCTGATATTTTTCCCTTCTATCTCTCTCAATCAGTTTTTGGTTTCGTAAGTAAATGTTGTTGCTCTTTTCAAAACCACAAAACCGACCAAACCCGCGACCGATCTGCATATGTTTGAAGCACACCCCTTTAACCATGGATACCTAGTCCAGATTTCACAAGCAGACGGAAAACATACCAGAAGAAATCATCTGCGATATTTTGTTGCGTCTACCGGTCAAGTCTCTGATGCGGTTTTGTTGCGTTTGCAAGGCATGGAAATCTTTGATCTCCCATCCTAAATTTACTCTTTCGTCCCCAAAGCACCAAATAGCCATTAAATTTCGCAACTTGTACTCCATCAACACCGGACATGATTTATCGGGAGATCCTCTTCTCAAATAGATGCTTTTCTTCGACAACGAAAACGCGTCAAAGAGATTAAAGATGTTGGGTTCGTGTAATGGCTTGTTTCTCGTAAGCCATTACGCGGATTTCTACTTGTGGAACCCTTCCACAAGGGAACCCACCAAAGTGCTCTCGCTTGGGACGGAATGGTGGCCTAAGATCTTTTCCTTTAGTGCCAATCCGTCCGGACTGTATTATGACTCCTTTGCTGATGATTACAAGGCAGTAATGATGAAGGACTTTGGAAAGGTCATTGTTGTTAGTTTCAAAAGAAAATACCTGACCACTGCAACTTTCCACGCCGATGACAATGACAATATACATGAACCGCTTTCCGGACCCATCGTAAATGAAAAGTTGCATTAGGCGATCACTAGTTTTGGACATGACCATGTCAGTGCTACCCAAAGTTGGATTGTTTCTTTCAACCCTCTTACGGAAGAATTTGAAGAATTTCCAATGCCACTTCTAGCTAACAATGGGGAAGGGGAGCCCATTATAAAGGGCTGGGAGTTTTGGATGGATGTCTTTGTATGACACGTTGTGTTAACAGTGAAAGCGGTGGTGATGAAGTTGATCCCGGGTTTTTTGAGTTGTTAGTTCTGAAGGAATGCAGCGTCAAAAGCTCAAGGACTAGGATTTTGAAGGTGTCGAAGGATTTCACTGTTTTGTCACACGGGGACTTGGTGCCATTGTGCTTTACAAGTCACGGCGAAGTTGTTATTCCATCGACTCAATTATGTTCATACAATCTCGAGGACATGTCACAAAGAGAGATTATGATCCCAAGCAAAGGTCGTATAAGATATCAAACTTCCTACGCGGAGAGTTTGGTTTCACCCGCCGCTTTTGGCTATGAGGAGGATTGGATTGTCGAAAGGCTAGATGAGTTTGGTCTCATCCCCCGCCTATGGCTATGAGGAAGATTTGCATAAACATGTGATGGATTTTTCAGTAAAGAAGGCTATTCTAGTTTGCCAATCCATTCTCCCTACAACCGGATGGATATAATTTAAAGGAAGATTTGCAAAATAAACAGTCACCTAGTAAGTTTCCCTCTAGAGGCATTTTTTTCTGTATTCGTAGTATATTTGGAGTTAGTGAGTTGTAAAGGATGTCGATACTGTTCCATCGGCTCAAACAAGACTGATATGTCGTTTTTGTACCAAAAGTATAATTTATAAAATAGAGAATCAACAATTATTCCGAATAACAGTGGTTAAGACCGAGTATCATCTACGGGGAATAAAAAGCTAAGTTACTATATATTCAATTTATTTCTAATTAAATTCCAGATGAAAAGAAGTTTGGTTTTTGATTGTTGAAACTACAATTAGCTAGAAAAACAGTAAAGTTTAAAAACAAGTCATAGAAGGGACTAGGGTTTCTGATTCAACCTCCCCTTATGACATAATTATGGGGAAATATAGGGTTCTATTCAACATATAACCAGATCACCGTTAGGGTAGCAATTCCTAGCGATAATCCCCAAATATATAATCAGGACTCGTATTCCCTATAGACTATCTCAACACTGCACGAATCGTCTCACCGGACTTAACGGGGGGCATGACCAGTCTCACGTCGTATAATCTATCTCAAAAACTATCCCAAAACATTAAAACGATTGCACAACGATTTTCGATATCATGAATACAAACACAATATGAAAATTGGAAGAATAAAAACTTTCATAAAAATAATGAATCACCCAAAGTTGCACAACTGATGTTGAATATAAAACCCTAAAAATCTATACAATCATATTACTTGGAGAGATATTCTCGTTACCCTAGCTGGAGAATTTAGCCACTCATGGAATTAAACCCCAATTTCCAGCCGCAGCCGTGTGCGGCTCTTCTGTTATGCGTGAAAAAAAAGTCATACGGAACCAAACCCCTCGCAGCCTTTTAATACTTGCTGATGACCGACTTGAATATGGCAACAATATCTTCCTTCAACTTGTAGCCCAATTCCTTCCTTTAGTGTAATTAGTGGGCCCCTCTTGGATACACAAGGAACTTCTATATTGAACCACCGAACTTCACTTTCTAATTAAGCTATAAAATTTCCTTTGTCTTGATTGTCACAAATTGTATTCCTAATCAAACAATTCCTTTTGAGTGCTGCCACTAAAAATCTCGTTCAAATCCAATTTTCTTCTAAACCAACTTCAATTAATACCCTTAACTTCTCAATGTAGCTTCATGTGCCAACCACTTGCTCCACAAGCTTGAAACGAGAAAAAACGAGTATCAAACTCCAAGTAATACAATAAACGGGCATAACAATAGTAAATTAGGGGCCGCCAATGGGCACATTTGCGCCCCTATCAAAGACCATTAGCGGTCCTTTGTTGCACTACATGGGATCTAGATTGAGGCATTCTGTCGAATACTTTGAGAAACCTATATATGTTTTCCTTTGTGGTATTTGGTTTCGGTTCAAAGCCTTTGGTTTCTGTCTTTAGACCTATATATGTTTTTGAAAGTTATCTGACATGTGAGGTTAAGCAACGTCTCTAGCAAGATCTCTGTGTTTCTCTTTTGGGGTTTTGCTTTACAATGAATTGTTTAACTTTTGTTTGACATTTTAGAAATTTCAAATAAGTACTTTTAAACTTGGCTTGTTTATCAATTGGGTTCATCTCTCTTTCTTACAAGTCAGGAAGATACACTGGAGCCATCTCAACATGATGAAAAAGCTTCCACAATTCCAAACCATAACTACTAGGGCCAAATTAAGTCACAATGCGCAAGCGCCAATATCAAAAAAGTTTACAAGAGTGTTTTAGAGCGCGTTACAAATACGAAAAATAATAAGTTATAGTAAATGAATTTGTATACTTTTTGGCTCATTATGACATTATCAGCTTAATTTTCATTGGTGGAACAGCATGAAGAGAATTCTGTAAAAGCATTTCGATACGAGTTCGAAAAGAGTAAAATTACTATCCCTTACAAAGGAAACATTAAGGAGCCACCAATAATGGAAACAAATTGCCAACCTGTGCCTCCGGCTGTTGGGTTTCAGTGCATTTACACTTAACACTTTGTGTAAAAAAAAACCACATGCAACTTTCCATTGGATGCAGCAGGGACAGATGATATCAAACCAGAAGCAATTCGCTGGCTGCAATATCGACTCACGACTCACGAATCACGCCCGCATTTAGTAATAATCTGCAAGTTCACAAATCTAGCACGCGTTTGTTACACATATCTACGGCTTTGAATGATTAAGAGGCCAACCAACTTCATAATGGTGAGCTGAGATGGGTTACTTGGTTGGTTACCTTGAGCTGGTACCATGCAAGCACCACAGGTCTATACAAGAACAGAGGCTCTTCAATGAGACTAGATAAATGAACTATAGCCTCCTCCAAGAGGTACTCTTGGCTTGAAAACAGCACACTGTCAAGCAGGGGCCATGCTTGAATCCAACGCTCTGGAAGGAAGAGAGACAGAGATAAACTCATTGGACAGCTGAAATAATTCACGGAAATTTATGATAAGAGTTGGAAATGGATTTATGAGACTTGGGATTGCAGTGGAAGGAATTACTTTTACGTGCCCTCACTGAAACAAGTTGCCAACTTGAGCCTTAGGCTTTTGGGTTTCAGTGTATTGCATCTCTTGCACTTCTGTGTAAAAAAACGCCACATGCAACGTTTGGATGCTGCAGGAACAGATGATATCAACCAGAAGCAATTTGCTGGCTGCAATATTGACTCACGAATCACGCGTGCATTTGGTAATAATCTGCAAGTCCACAAATCTAGCACGCGTTTGTAACCCACATCTACGGCTGTGTGATTAAAAGAGGCCAACCAACTTCATAGTGGTGAGCTGAGACGGGTAACTTGGTTGGTTAGCTTGAGCTGGTACCATGCAAGCACCACAGGTCTATACAAGAATAGAGGCTCTTCAATGAGACTAGATAAATGAACTATAGCCTCCTCCAAGAGGTACTCTTGGCTTGAAAACAGCAGACACTATCAAGCAGGGGCAATGCTCGAATCCAACGCTCTGGAAGGAAGAGAGACAGAGATAAACTCATAGGGTTTCAAAAGACAACTGAAATAATTCATGAAAGACAATTTCTAGTCCACATCCATCTGGGGACTTATTTCAAATGCATGATTCGTAGAGAGAAATCATTGAACAACACAAACAAGAAAGCAAACAGGAAAAGGGGGCATACTCACCGGAATACATAGTAACTGTCCTTGAGAATTGGCTAGTACGGGCAGGCTTCTTCTTGCAGCAACTGGGATAGTCTTCAATAACATAAGGGCTCTTTGTGCCGAAATCCGCGCATACTCTGCACACATGTTGGTCTTTCCATTCACTTGTTCCATTTTCTGGACAAAGAAAACTCTTTGCTTTTCAGAAATTTCTACGTGAGAACCCTGTGACAGCTCAGCAAGATACAGCCAATCAGCATTGACCATTTGGCGCACATGGGCTTCCTTGTTATGACACATAAGACAAGAACTGCAATTGCAACCCTTTCTTTCTCCTTCGAAATTTAGGTCACTGGCAGCCTCAGCTAGGGAAAGTGTATCCAAGGCAATTTGCTCCGTCAGTTCCCACTTAACCAAGAATCGATCCATAAAGTAACCAATTTGTCCGGGCTTAAGCGCTTCGCTCACAAAAGGACCCACAGATTTCACTTCATTTTTTAACTCACAGTCGGATAACTCTTCTGTTTTAGATCTGAAATTTTTAGTTTCATTTCTCTGCAATGAAAGAACAGTCTGATAGGTAGACTCACTGAGAATATTGAGTCTTCTTGCTTCAAGTAAAACAGACTCGAAAGATGTTACATCCAGAAAATGCACATTTGAAGCATCCATAACCAAGTGATCTACATGTGTTTTTCCATCTGCTATAATTTGTGCTATATCAGGCAGAAAAAAGTGCTTATTTCCTTCAACCGAGAGTTTGCGGAATAACTCAACCTTCAAAGGTAGAGAAAAATCAACAGAGCAACAAACGAGGACTTTGGTGCCTTTAGAGCCAGGAGCTGGACAAAGGTAACAACCAGCTGCTGTAAATGAAGCCTGCATATTTGGGAAAACAGCTGTGAAGAAAAAAAAACGAATGTTGAGCAATGAAAAGCTAAAACTTGCATACAAAAGTTGCTTTCCTTTCACATTTGTGTTTTTGAATCATAAAGCAACATAGAAATAAACATATAAGAGCATAGAATTTGAATACCAAACGAACACAACTAAAGAACCAATTATGAATCGAAATATAACACACCTTACATGGGAAAGTGCGAAAGTAGTCCAACAGCAACTTCAAAGCACTACCACGAACTGGTCTGTGCCGCTGTGAGACAAACTGACAAAAGCAAAACAAATTATGTCAGCAATTGCATCCAATAATTAATTAGGATCAAATATTTAACAAAACTTTTACCATGTCAAATGTCAGCATGTTAAGAATCCACTACCTGAAGTACCAAGGCAATAAACTTTGAGAGACAAATATCCTTGATTTTTGATGGATTGAGAATCTGTGTGTCAATAACAGCATATCCGTGCTGCATCCAGAAGAAAGTGAGAGAGCAGGTAATCAGATTTCTTTATTTCTTTTGAATCCTGCCAAATCTCTTTAATGAAGTAATCTCTTCGAAGAGGATAGCTTCTTGTTGAGAAAATACACTATTTCTCTAGTTATAACACCATTACCGTGCAAACAAATAAAAAATTTGAACTTTTGAAGTAATATAATTAAAGTTCTCTCTTCAAATTTATCTTAAAGAAATCAACAAACAAAACCTAAGTAGGGACAAGTGAACAATTGGAACATCATAAATCAAACGATCTACTTACAGCCATGATGGTCACCGACTGATTTATCAAATTACCACAAAATTGGTCAACATACAAGCGTGTTGTTCGACAGGCAGAAATGACTGCTTGTATATCAGAATTCAAGGTGTCTGCAAAATAAGAAAGGCCAATATGAAGAGGCCCGCATGCTGCTTCTAGTTGACAAGAAGCCAACAAGGAACCATGTATAATGGATGATAATACGTTTGATATGTCATTGAAATATCAAACCAAGAACTACCTGAGTTAATAAGATTGCCAAGATAAGAAAATTAAAGAGAGAAGAAACCCACAGCAAACATCCACCCCTGATTTCAGACTGACTGAAGTCCTATGAGTATGTGCTTATGAACCAAAAAAAGGGCATATTCATCCAAGCTACCATAGCATTATGTGTCTCACAAGTCACAACTTACATGATGAAAGTTTCTTCAATGCAATTCGGATCCTATTACGAGCAAACAATTCACTTTGATTGGTTGGATCTTCCACCCATTCTTGACTATCCCCTTGACAAATCTGTAATTTATATTATGCACTGAGGCAACTCAAGCTAAATGAAGGAAAAAAATTCATCTAATAACATCGCCAATTATGAAACAAGGTTGTTTTCTTGCCATCCCAAGAAGGGAAATGAAAATCCAATCAAACTCCGACTGGATAGAACAAATGAGCATGACTCACCTTGTACAAATCCTCTTTTGAGAACTCCAGGAGCGGTCGTACTAGTAAAATACCATGATTATTTGAAGCTTCATCAGTAGAGTCTGGATCCATAGAGTACAACTGAGAGGCAGATGCCATGCCAGCAAGTCCAAGCACACCACTGTTGCGAGATAGTCTAAGAATGAACAACTCAGCCTGCAGAAGTGCTTTAGAAATCAATATAGTCTTGTGTATCAACACTGCCATCAACTCAATACTCAATTATTTGACTTCCCCGGTAAAGGAATCTTTGTATATAGTTTCCAATTTGCTGATTACCATATAAGAACCTGCCTAGAAAGAAAAGGAAAGCAAAAAAACAATTAAATCCTTCCACGACGATTTACCTGCATTCACAACAAAAATGCCAAGTGTTTATTTTGTCAAACAATAAACTCCCAAATACATCTAAAAAAAAGGTGATGTTGACTCAAACCTGATCATCTGCATGGTGAGCAATTAATAACACACTAATCTGATGTTGACAGCAGACATTCTGAAAAATTTGATACCTACAGATTTTAAAAAAGAAACAAATTAGTTCTATCCGGAAAAGAAAGTTTGAAGCATCTTCATAGACAAAAATATAGCCCAAGTCACAAATACTTCAGTACGAAAAATCACCTCCTGTCACGAGCTGCTTCTTGTAAGTGACCCTTCTTTGGCCGACCATCTGACCATTCACAGCAGGTAATCTCACACCTGATTCCTACACAAAGCCTGTGTTAACTTCCTATTTTACAAAAAAAAATCAGATAAAGTTCAAGCTAAAACATCAATGCAAAACCCACAAGACAAAAGGGAAAGTTCATATACCCATATCCAGAACTCGACGAGACACAATGTTTGCCTCTTCCTTACTTTCAGCACGCAATCCATGATCAACTATTATTGCCAAAAGCCCATCAATGAAATTATTATCCTGGCCTCTGCCTGCATTTGGGGTGTTGGTTTTCCAGTTGGCCGTGAGTACGCACAGAGCAATACTGTCGGGACCACCCGAAACTCCAAGAGCTGAAAATAAAGAAAATCTTTTAATGATACCCCACATCCACTGTCCTGACTCCTGATAATACAGCTTTAAACTAAAGGAAACAAATTTAGCACAATCGTTATTTGTTACTCACTTTTCATTAGGAAAAAACTAAGTAAACTCAATATTCTAAGAAAAAGAGATGTGCTCGACACAGTCAAATAGGTACCTTAGAATCCCTGGCTCCTGAATTACTCCACTTAGTTCAAAACACACACAAAAAACAAGTATATCTTTTCCCCTCGGACCTATGCAAATCGAATTTCAATCCAAACACAACCCATTATTATTAGCATCCTCCACATTGTCATACTTCTTCTCATACATTTGTAGGGTGCCATAGTTTTCTTTAACAAAAATAGCTATACAATAGCCATATTGTAATATTACAAAACAAACACACCATTTGTTGTGCTGAAACTCTATCACAATTTACTTCCCATATCTATACTCAGCCACAAGTTGAAATGTCATATACCCCTCAAAAGCCACCACTGGCCGCATATCTAAACACTCCCATCCCAAATTCTAACAGTTACGGAGTTGCCTGATGGAACTCTTCACCCAGCCATGAGTTTGGTACCTTACAGAGCTGGTGATGCATAAGGCCATAAAAGCCTTTTCTTCAGGCCCCAACTCCTAAAGGCCCAAATATAAGTCCCACATACTTGTATTACATTTAAAGCTAAAGGATGCCTAAAACTTACACTAGCAACTTAATGATTAAGGAAAATTAACTGCTCATTTCCGTATTTCTGATGTTAAAGACTCACACTAGAAATACCAGCAAGCAAAGTAACATTTCATTGATAATAATAAAACATTACAAGAGAGAGGAGAGAAGGAAAAACAACAAAGTTGGCAAGAAACCAATAAAGCTACACCAAGAACCTGTTGCACTCCAAAATATTCACCCCAAGAGCGCGGATTCCCAGCAGCCCATACCCCAACACCTCAATCCCAATATTACAATTAATACATACACCCAAAGTCGCCCGTGTTGCCTCACACCTATTCCCCAGCCCAGCCACAATGGCAAAAGCTCCCCTTCCCATGTCTTATCTTCCCACCAACAACATCACATCTTCCCCATGCAAAGTAAATGCACCACCGTAGTACTCATGCACTATGGTGGTCTGCCGTAGCTTCACCTACACCAATTGCACCACTGCTGCTCCGCCACTTTGACGCCATACCAGTGGTCAATTTGGACATGCTGCCGCCTCTACTGTTTCCAGCGAGACCAGACTTCCCGGTGATGCCTCGCGAGCTAAGCAATTATACCTTTTTCTGTCATCATTTGTTAGCTCAAATGATGACAGAACCGGTGAATTGGAACAGTCCCGAATGAACCTCACAACCAAAACCCAAAATCATCTCAAAAACAATTTACCCCAAAGATTTAACCATATATATATATATATATATATATATATATATATATATATAGGGGAACCCCTTCACATCCAAACCATTATTTACGGACCTAACGTCCGGACCTCCACCTTCCGAATTTTTTTTCGAAAATCCGAACCGTTAGATGTGTTTAAAACGTGATTTTAAGGTCCAACGTGAAGATTTGTCAAAAACAAATACCCGGAAGGGCTTGATCGGGGCAGTTTTTCACAAAAATGCTATATTTGCGTTTTTGTGAAAAACAGCCCCGATCAAGCCCTTCCGGGTATGTTTTTTTGACAAATCTTCGCGTTAGACCTTAAAATCACGTTTTGAACACATCTAACGGTTTGGATTTTCAAAAAAAAATTTGGAAGGTGGAGGTCCGGACGTTTTAAAATCCGGGAGTTTGGATTGGAAGTTTTTTGTATATATATATATAGAGTAGTGTTCTAGTCCGGGAGTCCCGGATCCGGGACTCCATGTTCCCAATATTTTTTTGACGATCCGAAAGCGCTCATGTGTTCAAAGGTGTTTTCCAAGGTTTTTGGAGAAATCTTCAAAAAAAATACGGGAAGGGCTTGATCCAAGCAATTTTTGCAAAAACTTTATATTTACAGTTTTTGCGAAAAACTACTTGGATCAAGCCCTTCCCGGTATTTGTTTTTGAAGATTTCTTGAGGGGGCCTTGGAAAACACCTTTTGAACACATAGGACGGCTCGAATTTCCCAAAAACAATGTTTAAAAGCATCAAAACACCAAAAAATGCTCCAGTCCGGGAAATCCGGGATCCCGGACTGGATCACCGGTGTATATATATATATAGGATCAACTTCTAATGAGGGATCCCTCATTTTAAATAAAGTGAGGACCAAGCAATTTTCCCACTTTCCGTACTGAATTTGATGATCCAAATCATTAGATGTGTTTAAAAATATAGCGTTTTTAACAAAAACTGATCGGATGAAGCCCTTGCGGTTAATATTTTTGGACGAATCCTCGTGTTCAACCTTAAAAACATATATATGGATCAACTTCTAATGAGGGATCCTTCATTTTATTTAAAATGAGGACCTCATGCTTCCTGACCAAATTTTGACGATCCGAACCCTTAGATGTGTTTAGAATGTGTTTTTAAGGTCCACCGCAAGGATTTGTCCAAAAAAAATACCCTTAAGGGCTTCATCCGATCATTTTTTGTTAAAAACGCTATATATAACGTTTTTAAGAAAAATTGATCGGATGAAGCCTTTACAGGTTTTTTTTTTTTTTGGACGAATCCTTGCGGTAGACCTTAAAAACACATTTTAAACACATCTAACGGTTCGGATGGTCAAAATTCAATTCGGAAAGTGGAAAAATTGCTTGGTCCTCATTTTATTTAAAATGAGGGATCACTAATTAGAAGTTGATCATATATATATATATATATATATATATATATATATATATATATATATATATATATATATATATATATATATAGAGAGAGAGAGAGAGAGAGAGAGAAAGAGGACCCCTTTCTAATAAGGGACCCTTATTTAACTTTCCATGCAGACCTAGGGGCATTTTCGACTTTCTGGACCAAATTTAGACGATCCGATCTGCTCAATGTTTTTAAAATGTTTTTTCAAAGGCCTACGCGAAGAATCTCCGAAAAAAAATACCCGGAAGGGCTTGATCCGAGCAGTTTCCGATAAAAACTATACATATACAGTTTTTATCGGAAACCACTCGAATCAAGCCCTTCCGGTTATTTTTTTTTTGGAGATTCTGCGCATAAGCCCTTGAAAAAACATTTTAAAAACATTGAACGGATAAGATCGTCAAAATTTGGTCCGAAAAGTCAAAAAAGGACAGGTCCGAGTGGTATTTTTAAATAAAGGTCCCTTATTAGAAGTTTTTTTTTTTTTTTTTTTTTTGTGTGTGTGTGTGTATATATATATATATATATATATAAGATGATCTATTGAGGACTCCCTCAAAGATCTCTTCCATGAGGACCACCCCTTTTTTTATTTTTCGGACTAAATTTTGACGATCCGAACCGCTCAATGTGTTTAAAACATGTTTTCCATGGCCAACTCGAGGAATCACAAAAAAAAAAATACCCGAAAGGGCTTCATCCGAGCGGTTTTTCATAATAACCGTACATATATAATTTATCGAAAAATGCTCGAATGAAGCCCTTCCGAGTTTTTTTTTTTTTTTGGATGAATCCTCGCTATGACTCTTAAAATCATGTTTTAAACACATTGAGCGGTTTGGATCGTCGAGATTCGACCCCGATACATGAGGTCCGCAAATTATGAGTTTGAGGGAGTCCTTAGTAGAACGGGATCCATATATATCAAAACCCCAAAGAGATAATCTCCAAAATAAATACAAGCAAACACTCACGGACTTCAATTTTAAATTTTTCTCTACTACGACGTTTGAAGTCATCTAGTTATTTTTTTCCTCATGGAGTTCGTTTCATTTGTCCCTAAATGTTGCGAGAATCGTGAAATCCTTGGGTATGGAAAGTGAAAGAAGAGGAAGAGAACAATAGTTACTTTTTAGTAATTTGCATATCAGAAGGATAGAACTTTTCGATAAAATGTGTTGTGTTGCAACGTTGAAATTGTAGAAAGCCTTTCAGAAATAGTCGCATTAGGTCTCAACGTGTCTTCGAGCTGGCCCAGGTACCTTATCCATGCTATATAGTATTGCAATTTGCAGGTGTTTCATGAGAAGCCCTGAGCGCAAGCGAGAAGTGGCCTAATCTAAACTGTCTAAGTACATTTATCTTTTAATGCTTATAAAATCCAATTGGTCCAAACGATAAGATACAACTTAGAATTTGCAAAAACTCTATTAGTTAGACCTCAATCAAGTCTATATACTTATCCATCTCTATTTACATATATGATAAAATGTTAGCAGCCAAAAACTACGTTCTTGAAGTCATTTTTATTTCAATTGCGGTGCATGGCACGGGTTCAGGCTAGCCTACGACAACTCAGATACAACTTACATTTTCCCCCCATCAATGGGAACTTAGCCACAAAATGGTCTCGTGTTTGTGCTTTCAATTACGTATGGCCTAAAACATGTGTTAGGTTCCCTCGAATTCCTATCACTAAGTCCACCATTTATACACGCAAACAACTACTTCAGTCTAGTTTAGTGAGATATCTATTATGTACCATTACAAAACAAAGATTGGCAATAGAGTAAGTGGTGGCTGGTGACTAACCGATACGGTGATGAGGCTTGATTCCAGCCATTCCCATCCTCTTCGCAAAAGCTTCTCTGTACCTCGCCATGTCAATTGCCTCGTTTTGGACATCGGAGCAAGTACAGAATAAGCGATTTGTGGAAGGAATGGAGAGAGAGAAACGGATGCTGTTCGACGAGAAATGGACTTTCGGGAATCGAGGTGGGGACGAAACCCTAGAAATGCAAGTGAGGATGAGGCGCGAAGTGGCTTTGCTCTGTGAAGTGACGAGGAGCCCTCGCGCCATTTTCTGTTGGTGGAGGTGGCGGTGGTGATGGCTACCTAATCTGCGCACCCCTTGCGCTGTATAGCATTCGGAAGAATCGGCTGGTTGAAGAAGAAGATGGAAACCGGCGTGTGTAAATCGACGCCGACTTGTTGAGGCCTAATTGATTGGGTGTTTGGTTACAGGGTTGGCCTATTCCATCCTGGATTTCCAGTCATGGGTGTTCACATATAATCCTTACATGAAAATTCAACAATTTAAGAAAACATACTAATTACTAACTCTAGTGCATTATTCCCTCCACTTTTTTGTTTGAATTTGAAATAAAGGGAAAAAAAATGAAATAAGTTAATTGTATGTTCTTGACAAGTCAAAATAGACAAATATTATGCGACATAGCAAAACATAAAAGTCAAACCAATTTTTTTTAGAAAGAGAGAGTACTTTGTAATTCGTATTAGACTAAATTCTTTCTAGATGGGTTTTCGCCACCCATTGTGGGCTCCACCTTACATTTTATTGTGGTAATCTGAATCGTTCATCTTTTAGGGCCCGCAGAGTAATAGATCCACGCGAAAAATAGCTATCGATGTTCAATCAAGCTAAGTTTATGTGTAGACATATTGCTATAAGATAAATTGTTCAGATTACCGTCATGAACATAGGTAGAAATCACAAATAACATAGCTCATCCAAACAGACTGTACTCTCAATCCATATCCAATAACTGGAGTCACCAGACTAGGTGCATACTGGCCTGATTGCCCAACCCAATCCATATTTGTAAAGGTCAGATATTTTAGGCGATTTTTTTTTAATTTATCAGAAGGCCTACATTATGTTTGGTTGGATTGAAAATGGAAATCATTTACTTCTAATTTTTTTTGTTGGTGGAAGAAATCATCTAATTAATTTGATAGGCTCATTAGGAGATATTTTTGAAGTTCACCCAGTCGCACAATCAGATATTTTTAATCTAGTCGCTTTTCTTTTTTTTTTTTTGTCATTTGTCATTCTTAATCTATTACGTAGGGGGAGGGGAGAATGAAACTCGATTTCAGAATGCAGTGTGGGACATCCATGAACTCTATCGCATAACCACTTGCTACAAGTACTAAACAGAATTACGCCTCTCATTTTAATACTGCACTTATGTTTAACTTCAAAAATTTGACACCCCTACCAAAAAAAGTTATGGTTTCGCTAAGACACCACACTAATCGTTAATTTATTTATGAACAACCTGTTGCCAAGAAGAAAAATCACAAAAACCTCGCAGCCTTTCGTGGAAAGAAGTTAGTCATCGCCGAAAATGAATTAAAACATGTGCCATGACAAATATAGACCAAAACACAGTTAAAAATCTACATATCGATCGGGGTATTTTAGTATTTTCAAGAAGAAAATCATTTGACTGTCCAAGTTGGACATGTGCGATGCAGAGGTGGGTGTGGTTGCCACAGCAGACAAGAGTTGGTGGAATCCACTGTCCTCGCTTTTGTAGCCTACCCCAACTGACCCAACAAAAGACACTAAAGAAGGGCAATGAAAAGGAGAGGGACCCAGCCTAAGGGTTAGTCGTGAGTTTGCTTTACACATACTTGATTAAGGTTTGGTTTTTGAGGTCAGACTGTAAAATGGTAATTCATGTGAATCTCCTAATTTTGGCGTAAATAACATACTTTTGACCGAACCTATGATGAAATTAGTTGAGACGCACTTAAATTGACATGGACACTCAGTACCCTTAAGCCCAAAAAAGAAAAGAGGGACCCATGTCATCACCAACCAGAGCAACTTGTTTGCCACCTCAGACTGAGACTGCAAGCACATATGGGGTAGTGATTATCCAGGCATGTTGGAACACCTGGACTGTTTTTTAGAGTCTTAACATCACACATTCACATAGAATTTACACACTTAATTACAGCCTACAAACAATATTAGTAGTTTGTTTGTCAAAACACTGATACGTGATGCTCCAAAAGCAATTAATGAGTAATTGTTGTATGAGGTGGACCTCTTCTTTAAAATCTTAACATCACACATTCACATAGAATTTACGCACTCAGTTACGGTCTACACAAAAATATTTAATTGTTTCTCAAAACACCGATTCATGATGCTCCAAAAGCAATTAATGAGTAATTGTCGTATACGGTGGACCTTTTCAATGATTTCCTTCCATTTGACAACAAAAAAAGAGCATGCTTCTCTGTTGAACTCTCATTTTTTTCCTTTGTTTTTTGGCAGTCAACTTTGACATCATTCTCTTTTCTCATGCCTGTATGTGAACTGGCAACAACCACAATAGGCATCATTTTCACATTTGAATATGCAGAAATGTCTTTTGACAGTTAACACCTCCGTAAAGGTGGCAACTGAGTGCCGTGTAATGTTATCCATCCATATGCTTTTTGGATCAGTCGTGTTTGTTCTTCTGTGTCCCCAGATTTTTGGATACGACTGTTCCAAAAAAAAAAAACCACATCATTTCATCCATGATCCAACAAATTGGTGTCAATCTTCCAACCCTTAATCGAGTAGGGCGAGTCCGGCCTAGCAGTCGAGCTAAAGTCTCTCACTCGCAGGCCGCCACACGATAATTTAGATTTAAATTGAACCCACAAAAAATTACTTGAAAGCAAACAAGCCTTACGTGAAAAAACGACACAGGAATAAATAAAATCCAAAAGCAGCTTGGAGTTACTTTTCAACTATCTTCACTCAGATTTCAATCCAACTGTCGATTACCTATTCAAGCAAGTTAAACCACAATTCTCACCCAATCTGCACAACCAAGACAAAGCTAAAATTGAAGCATCAAATAAAAGAATTAACCCAGCACTCCAATTCACTGGTATAATGCCTATAAATACAAGGAGAAACCACATTACTTTTGGGGGAAAAAGAAAATCAGGAAAAAGATGGTGTGCATGTTAGCTCATACAAGGCATGCCACTCTGAAAACAAGGAACTATGAACGCTCATTGAAACCTCGATTGTCCTTCATCTTTCCCATCTCCATTTCTCTAGTGGTCTGTTGACCTTCACTACTCGACCCAGATGGGTACAGACCATAATCACTAGTGGGGTTGCTGTACTCGCTGCTGGCCCCATACTCTTGGCTTGCCAATGCCATCTTCCTGAATTTCTTCATGTCCTCATTGTATTGGCTAGTGTCATAGTCTGAGCTAGTATTAGAACCATAGACCGTGCTGTGTCCTGGTTTTATGCCTTCGTTGAGATCAGATAGAGATACATCTCCTTCTAAGGCCCGTACTATCTGTATAATTTCAGTAATTCTTGTTACCTAGAAATTAACTTAACAATACACAAATTCGATACAAGAATCTTCATCGATAAACTATGGCATCAGACACTAACAACCTTTGAGATGGTGAGAAAACAATCAGGGTTTGATACCATTTTATGACAAATTGGGAGAAACAAAATGGACCAGTAAAAACCAACATTTCCCTTCACTTCTCACCATTTCTCTCCTCTTTCATTAATTCAAACGACAAAAGTGTTTTAGTAAGCATATTGACAAGCGATGGTGAGGAATGACGAGGGAAGGCAACAAAAAAAATTTTCAGTAGCCCATCACTCGTTTATAACAGGACATACACAAGATACACGCACTGTTGGGATCTTGGCCATGTCATATTGAAGGAACAATTATTAGGGAAACTTGACCTGAAAGTTTATTTTCATGGCATTGTTAGTCTCAAAAGCTCTAAGCCATGACACAGAATCCATGCCAGAGAACCAGTCCCCAAAGAACAAACTTTATCTGAATGAATAACTCAATCCAGAACTTGTTGGTTCCTTAAGGATTAATTAACATGCATGACAAAACGGAGTTACTTGTTACAAATCTTATGGATTGATTAATGTGTATGACACAACAGAGTTACTTGTTACAAATAAACTCTCAATGTCTTACAAGGCAAGCTAATTACCTGGCTCATTCGTGGTCGACGTCGAGCTGAATGACGCACAGAAGCAGCAGCACAAGCAACCATACGAGCCATCTCATTGGTGTTGTAATTCCTTTGCAACCGTGCATCAACAAGAGAATCATAATTACCATCTTCCAAAGCTCGTGTTAGCAAGGGCCTTGCCTGCACACACACACAAAAGAAAGATAAGTGAATAAGACAGAAAAAGTCTTTAACCACAGCAAAACAATATAACTAAAAATCCCGAAAAAGTTGGCATATCTGATATCCAGACCCATTTTCTAGTCTAGAAAGAGACCATGGATTTAATTGCTCACCCAGTCTACTAAGCTATCATCCATGTAAGTTTGAGTTGAGTCAACAGGCCGGCGTCCAGTAATCAACTCCAGAAGCATGACTCCAAATGAGAAAACATCAGACTTGTCTGTAAGTTTCCCAGAAGAAGCATATTCCGGAGCCAGGTACCTAGACATGGGGCAAGTTAATTAGGATCCTGTGGGATATGACTGTCATCCAATATTCTAGGATCATGCCACTGACATATGGAACCATATAAAAATAGAGCATCGAACATGAGACGATGGTAGCAAAATCAATTATAAAGAAAACTTGAAGCTCAGTTTTCAGATTCCACGATAAACTGGGCTGGAAAAGTGGACAAATAATAGAGTTAACCAAGCTTGGGTATACGCATTTGACACGAGTTTCAACACAATTGCTTTTTTCAAAATGAAAAAAATTGAAATAATCTACAAACTGTATAGATATGGCAAGTGTAAGTGTTCTCTTTCACTAAAAAAGGCTGATACAGAAATCTGAACACAAAACTATTGGAAATAAAAACTACACACAAAAGACAAATGGAACGTATCAAGAGTAGAACACAAAGGATGTTGAAAACAAGACAGGTCATACCCAAAAGTACCCATCACCCGAGTTGATACATGGGTGTTGACATCAGAAGAAAGTTTTGCAAGTCCAAAGTCTGCAACCTAAGAAGGGAAAAAGAAACCATGGTTACCGATAATTACAATAATTAACACAATGAAGTCATAAAACATTATTAGTGGTTTTCCACTTATGATTTATCCATATTCATACACCTTATAGGATAAGAGTACATGACAACACCCTGTTGATAAAATGAATGCATTAAGATATATTATGCCATAATCAACAGTACATAGAAATTCTCAAACCCTGCCTCTATGACGTCAAAAAACCTAATCAGTAGTTTCCACTTATGATTTATCCATATTCATACATCTTATAGGATAAGAGTATAAGACAACACCCTGCTGATAAAAAAGAATACATTGAGATATATTATGCCATAATCAACAGTGCATAGAAATTCTCAAGCCCTGCCTATAAGACCCTTACCTTTGCCTCAAAGTTAAAATCCAGCAGTATATTAGCTGCCTTGATGTCGCGATGTATAATCTTAGGATGGCCTGCAAGTACAAAAATATTAATTTAAAAAACCAACAATTCTGTAAGATTACATGACAATTCTTATACTGTAATGAGGGGAAAATATACACACAATGAGTACTTACAGTCCTCATGCAAATACGCCAGTCCTTTTGCAGACCCCAAAGCAATTCTCAGTCTTGTGGGCCAATCCATGGTAGGTCTTCCCTTTCCTGAAAGGTTCTACTTCTAATTAAAAAACTTCCACAGAATCAACTTAAAAGATGCTTAGAAAACATGGCATACATAACTTATAATCGATGTGCTTTTGGTGGCTAGTTGACAAGGTAAAGGGTTGTTCACAAACATCCGTGCGTAGAGATTAAAGTTAAAACCAAAAGCAGAAACATTTGGGAAACAAGTTTACCATGTAAGTGGAACTCCATGGTGTTGTTTGGAACAAACTCATAAACAAGCAATCTTTGGGCCCCAGCTATGCAGTATCCAACTAATGAAACAAGATGTTTGTGATGCACCCGGCTAATGATCTCAACCTCAGCCTGAAATTCGCGTTCCCCCTGACCACTGCCTGCTTTCAGTTGCTTAATCGCGACTTCTTTCCCATTGGGAAGGACTCCCTTGTGCACATAACCAAACCCACCTTGCCCAAGGAGGTTTGCATTTGAAAATCCATCTGTTGCCATTGCCAATTCTTCGTATGTAAATGTGCTCTTTGAATAACCTAAAAACATGGGAGGGGAAGGTGGCGGGAGAGGGTTTTCACTCCCCGAGTAGTTGGAGCCTGAACCACCACTGCTGCTCATGAGGGGTGGAGGAGGTGGGGGTGGAGGCCGTGATGCCACTCCTGGTGGAAGAGAGGGTTTAGGCGGAATTGAGACAACATGATTGTCTGGCGGCGGAACATTTTGTTGCCAATATTGCGGTCGGACACCAGATGGGTCATCTAGCAATTTAAATAAAAACAATCATGAGAATCAGAGAGGCAAATTTCGATTAAGTTTATAAGCATTCTAGAAGAAGCAATACAAGAAACAAAAACCATGAAATCAGTGGATCATGTTCAACAATCCATTCGCACAATATTAAGTTCTACATATAAGGGTTCCTCCAGCATTCAGCAAAATCATACACCATTTCCTTATACACTTGAGTGGAAACATTTAATGGCTGTGTTTGGTTGAGAGTTTTGAGAAGAATATTTGGAGAAATATTTTTGAAATAGTGTTTGGATGAGTTTTTGGAAAAAATAATAATTAAAGAGAGATGTTGGAGAGAGATAGAGAGAAAAATGAAAATAATGATTGGAGAGAGGAGTATGAGTAAAGAGAGAAATGTGATTAATGATTGGAGAGATGAGAGATGGGAAAGAATCTTTTTGGAAATTTTTTTGGAAATGTGAAGTGAACAAAGTCATCTGCAAATGTCAACTTCTAAACAATCAGCCACCAATTATAAAGGCAATTATGCTTTATATTTTCATTTGGTAAACAAGATAATAAATCCATTATCTGAAAATGACCATTCTCAGCATAAGAGAATATAAATCACCGTAATTATACAAACTCATTATTCAACATATGAGGAAAGCAACCAAAGTCTATGCATATGCTGAATATATCAATCTCCAAGGGGAGAAAAGTAATATTTCAACCTGTTGGAAGAATAATCCAACTCCTGATACTTTGACCGGATCTACATAGCATTTTAGTTTTGACAACCTACATTTATATACTCTAATTCTATATAAGTAATGGCATACACACGTAAATCTTCACAAGTTTTTGTACAGAATGATGTGGGCCTTCCACTCCAAAACTAAACACCACAATTATGTGTTGTTCTCTGCACAAATATCATTTTTCGTTATTAATTTCTACTGCCCAGCAACAAATTGTGTTAATCATACTTCCATAGACAAATTCAAAAATCAATCCATGAATTGATCAAGTCCCTAAGAACTAATTAACCCTAATTCTCCGCCCAGTTCAAGGAAAAAGAAACTCATTTTACTGTATGTTCCGTTGACAAAAAAAATTTAGAGGATAATTAAAAATTCCTTCTTCCTCATGATCTATTTTGCGAGAAAGTGTTTCCACAGGAAAATTCAAGTTACGGGTCTAAAATCTAAATGTGAAAAAGACAACAAAAACTTAAATTGAATTCGAATGCATCACAGCACGAAGAAACACCAACAGATCGAAAGACGAAGAAGGGGGAAAAAAAAGTCACACCTTTAGGCCCACGCGGAGGTGGAACATAGTAATCATGTTGTCTCCTCTTCTTCTTCTTACAACACAAAAACAAAATGCTCAAAACCACCAGAACCGCAACCCCGCCAATCGCAATTCCCACCACAGTCCCCGTCGATATTCCGGACGAACTCGACGGCGACGACGAAGACGGAGTTGTCGATGTAGTCGTCGTCGATGTCGTAGACGACGGCGTAGTAGTGGAGGACGACGGAGGCGGCGGAGAATGAGTCGTCGTAGACGACGGCGGAGGTGGGGATGAAGTGGTGGAGGTAGGAGGAGGGGGAGATGAGGTTGACGAGGAATTGGATGGTGGAGGTGGGGGAGAAGAGGACGGGGATGGAGTGGTGGTGGTCGGCGGAGGGGGAGAAGGAGTGACGGTGGTCGGCGGCGGCGATGAGACAGTGGTCGGAGGAGGCGGAGACGGAGTGGTGGTTGGAGGCGGAGTTGCCGCAGGTGGAGGAGGAGAAGTCGCTGGTGGTGGTGAAGTAGTGTTGGTCGACGGAGTGGTCGACGGAGCCGGCGATGTCGACATCCTCTCTCTATATATATATGTGTGTGTGGGTCTATGTAGAGTGAGAAATATGCTCCGGCAGTTCTTCTGGTGTTTTTGTGTCTGTCTCAGTCCCTCTCTCTAGAGATGTAGAGAGAGACAATGTGGGGAGAGAGAGAGAGAGAGAGAGAGAGAGAGACTAGGGTGGAGATTTTCGAAGTTTTAATGAATCAATTCTATGAAGGTTTTGCTTTCGCCGCTTCTGATTTTGGAAAATAAAAAGTGGGGTTTGTATTTGTTGTTGAGTCGCTGTAAGCGAGGAGAGAGAGAAGGGGGGAGGAGAGAGAGTGTTCACATCACATGGGTGGATGAAGGAGTGGGGCCCACGCGGATGGCCCGCGCATTTCTCCGGCTTTTACTCCTTCCGGCGGATACGCATTCAATCAATCTCGGTTGTTTCTTCTCGTTTTGTCCTGGTCCGAGTCCAAGTCCGGGTTCCAGCAGAGAATGAAGTCATTTGTTGTATATTCCTGTCTTGACTTTAATTGTGGGTTTTATAAAAGCGTAAATCTAAAGGGACCGACGGAATGTACCGATAAAGTAGATAGGCGACGACGCCGACGCCGGTGCCCCTAAACGGCCGATCCGAGCCGTTGATCGTTCTCAGAATTAAATTCCAAGTGGGCCATCGCGGGAATCGAGGCAATCGGACGGCTATATGAGCTCAATCCAAAATCACCCCATTTCATTCAAAAAATTTCAAATGAAATGGGGTGATTTTGGACGAGCTTTCATACACCGCCGATTGCCTCGGTCCCCTCGCTGGCCCATTCGTAATTTGATTCTCGGAGAACGATCAAATTTCTCGATCGCTTGGGACCCACACCGGCGAAACGGCCGGGCATCTCCCATCTACACTATTCCACTGGCCCCAATTTCTTTATAAAATCTTCATTTGAGATTGAAACTACTTATTTTTTCAGAAATTTTGAACACATCATGGACACAACAAAATTATGATTATCGGAGATTATTAGACACATAGTTTGAGACGAATTTGTCTGACAATGTATTCTCAAAATTATATTGGTCATTTTTATTAATGGTATCTAAATATGTGGCTATCAATACTCAATTAATTTGATTTTGTACATGAATGATTTACTCAATATTTCCCGATAAATTATGCAATTTCAATTTTAAGTACAGATTAGAGATGATCCACAATCTCCACAATTGAAATCACTACGAATGTTTAATAGCTTAAGTCACTACAGATAGATACCGTAAATCTAGTCCAAGCATCATACATTGTAAATATACTCGTACATAGAAACAACACATGTTTATTTGTTTGTATTCTAATTTTCCTTCCACTCACTCTCTCTTTTTGATATTTAGGTGTTCAAACTAACTTACGTGTAAGGTAGTGAACGAACAAAGCAGCTTGTGAGTTGGCTCAGCGAGCTCAAGTTTTAGGATCATTTATATAGGCTCAGTTTGTTTAAAGAGGCTGGTTAAGTAAATTACCTTAACTCGTCTCGTTAATGGATTGACTCATTTATGAAGGAGCTTTTTGCCTTGTTTACAGTCATATTTATGTGCAACTCGACTAACTATGGATGTTCAATTTTATAACTCGCTTGCAAGAAGTCCAATTAAAGTTTGAGCAAAATTCTATGAGGACTGCCTCGAAAGAATTGGTATCAAGTGAGAGCTTCTCAAATTGGTATACGAATTTATGGCTACCAATACCCAATTAATTTGACTAACTATGAACTATCAAATTGGAAAGAAAAATCCAAAAATAGTCAAATGAGAATTGTGTTCTCGTACTTTTCTTTTATCCTTTTATTTTTAAACAAAATTACAATTTCTGTGGAAAATACTGTTTCCTAGTTTAAAGATTGAGTTAGGTTTTAAATAAACATTACAGATCGAATTCTAATACATTTGTAGAGATTAAAATTGAATTGTAGAAAAGCTTAAGCGTATTTTTTCTGTAAAAGTTATAAATAAACTCTTAAAGTGCTTAAAATTTAAAATTTCACAAGCATTTCCAACTCGGTTATTCAATAATTAAATTTTATGCCGCGTTTCACCTTTCTAAAATTTTAATGTCTGATACAAAAATTATTTCTTAAAAAGAAAAAATATTTTCTCAAATTTTAATTTCCAAATCTGAACTTAGAATTTTATGAGAACACGCAGTTTCTTTATACCCGGAAAACAAAACAAAGATTAGTACATTTTTTTTATTTATTCATACGGGCAAATTTTAGCTAAAAATACAGTAAAGTGTATTATTTTCAATAATATATTTTATAATATATGTAAGGAAATGACCTATGACAAATACCAAAAATACCGTCACAAATACCGAAAAATGCCATAATAGACACTCAACCTTAGTACTACTTATCTTTTCCTGCCTTTCGTACTAATTTTTGTTTCCTAAAGCAGCAGGTACTAAAAACAGCTGGTAAAAGAAGCATAATCATAAATGAAGCTTATTTTAAATTCATCGTACAAACTCATGCACCAATCAAGTATAATAAATAAATGATAAAATAAATTTAAAAAACTCCCAAATATTTAAATAGTGTATATACACCGTTCTATTAAGGCTCTATTTTATTACTAGGCAGGAGTTGCAGGAACAATCACAACGGCCATGAGTTTGACAATCTTCATTCTTCCACAACATGTTTGAATTGTCAAAAAAAAAATTCAAAAATATTGGAAAATGTGAAATTATGAATAAAAATAGACGGTGCACTTGGGTTTGTATACATAATAGGGCGCCTTGGTTAAAAGTCCAAATTACAGGGTGCAAACCTTAATTAATCCATCATAAGTTTTTTAGTCCCTCTGTCCTTGTGTATCACTAAAATACCTAAACCACTAAAATCCTATGAAAAATATAATTGTGCCAAAATATAAAAGAGTAGTTTATGTTACCCTCTAACACACCCCTATTTGTGTGCATATGATATGCAATTCTTGAATCACTAGTAATTATATTCAAAACATTTAGCATATATATTCATAACATTAATGTGCTATTCCTGAATTTTATATGGCAACTCATAACATTGGGACATAAATTCATAAAATTTATATGTTATGAACTTTTAAGCAATCAAATGTTACCAATTTCTATACAAACATTAAAATCTTAGACAAAAAGTTATGATTCAAGACGATTTAAGAGAATGCCTACAATACACAAGACCGTAGCCTATTTCTTGTGCTTATGATACCCATGTAATTCACAAAACACAAGACCGTAGCCTATTTCTTGTGCTTATGTAATTCACGAAACACAAGACCGTAGCCTATTTCTTGTGCTTATCATTGTACTGGGTAAGGGGCCTCGTGCATAGCACGAGGTCAATGCCCGTGTTTTTGATTCTTGATTTTGGTAGAACGAGAAGAATATAGTCCAGTTAAATTGACTGGCCTTGAATCAAAGTATCTTAGAACTTGCAGCTGAACTAGCCTTGAGCAAAGATGAGGACCAAGACTATGAAACACTAAAATCATGCCTGAGTAATTAGGCAAGCGTAATATATAAGTTTATTTATTTTTTTTCTTGATTTTTTCTGAGGAATTAAACATGTTTTGGCCTAAAAAGTTAATGGAGTTATTTTTCATCTTTATTTGGTTTTTTTCGCATTTTTTTAGTTTTGCATCAACTTTTTGGGTATTATTGGTTTGTCTGGGCAAGAGAAATTCAAAAAGTTAAAAATTATTATCAAAGTTTATTTTTTTAATATAAAGACAAAATTAAGTAAAAAAACAATTTTTTACAATTTTTTCGATCTTATTCAAAAAATTTGAAAGTTTTAATCATAATCTCTTACGTTTTGGGATTCTTCTCGTCGAGACGAACCAATAATACTCCAAAAATTAATGCAATACTAACAAACACCAAAATACTTCTTACTCCGTAGCTATATTATTATTATTATTATTATAAAATGAGGTGAATATCTATGACAGAGAGTAATAGCTATACTGCTTTTGGTTGCTGGGGAAGGAAGATATTTTTTGATAAATTTTATCCAAGCAAAAAACTGTATAACTTTATTTGGGAGCATTGGCATTTGCGTAATTTTAGAACAAGCAACTGTGGCTTGGTTTGGGTAAATTGAAAAAAGTGGTTTTTGGTTTTGTCCTTATTAAAAAAAAATTTGCATTTGTTAGTTTTCAGTCGATTTTTGTGGTTTCTTGGCTTGTCTTAATGAGAGAAATATAAAAAATATAAAATTATTAGTCAAACTTAAAGTTTTGGGAATAAAGATGAAAAATAATCTAAAAAACATGTTCGTTGGATGTCACCTTCATCTCTATTTACAAAACTTTAAGGTTGACTAATAATTTTATACTTTTTAGATTCCTCTCATCGAGATAAACCAAGAAATCACGAAAAATCGACCGAAAACTAACAAATGCAATTTTTTTTGAATAAAAACAAAACAAAAAAATCAATTTTTTCAATTTACCCAAACCCGGCAATATATATCAACTACAAATTTCTGGAACAATTTAAGGTTGTTTTTGCTAAACTTTTGGAACAAGCTTTGCTGCAACAAGACAAACAACCCCTGCAAAGTATACTTTAAAAGGCAAACAGAAAAAAGACCAAAAAAGACACACAATGGCATCCAAACCATAAGAAAACCAACGGCCCACAACTCAAATTGAAGGGCAAAATTGGGCGAAATTGGCAAAATTGGAACACCCTCAATTGGAAAGCCTCTCTTATTAGAGTCCTCCGGTCTTGGATAATTGTTTCCCATTCCCGGCACCCCATTTCTTACATGTGTCAAAGTTGAATGGTAAGCATTTTCGAAATCCTGCAAACACTTAGTAGAGACTGGTTCTTGGGTCGTCGGGCAAGGAGGTCCCATAAAACCCTTCCCCTAGCGTAACGAAGGTCCATAACCTAAGATAATAGTGAAGACGGACTGGTAATAAAAACCTTATCTAAAAATGAGGCACGAGTCATTTGAGCTCGGTTCCTTGGAGATAATCCGCTAAAACCCAAGTGGCGACTCCGAATCGAATTCCTAAGAGGGGTGTCCCCAAAACATTAAAAATCTTATATAAAAATTATGATTCAAGAGAATTTAAGAGAATGCCTATAATACACATTCATTTAAATATAAGTGTGTTGGTATCATCTCCCTACTCGATCTGTATGATACTACCAAAACTAGAGTTGCTAAACCACTAGATTCCTTCGGTTTCATGAATTTGTTTTATCTTCAAAAACTTTTGGAACACAAACAATACACTTTTATCCAGGTCATGTGAAATGGAAATTCAATAACTCAGGAGATTTGTATTCTTGTACTGCACAAATAGATAAGTAGTTATATTTTACCGAACTTATAAAGACAGATGCTACATAGTGAAGTATTATTTATATTGCTTGGTCAAGAATTAGGTACTGCCTATCTATTTTTTAAATAAGCTATTGCTTTCATAAGTACTCCATTACCTGTTACTCCAAGTCTCCAAGTAAAATGCAAACCAGCTGGAAAACCAATAGCTGTCCAAATATTCATGGAAATCAAGGATGGTGTCAGCATCGGGGCTAGTAAGAACTATCGCCCCCGCTACAATTTAAAAAATAATTCTATTATTACATTAGAAAAAAAAAAATATATATATATATATGTATGTATATATATCGTCAAGTTATATAACTCGGCTCCTACTCCATAGATGTACACGCTTCCCCTATGCAAAAGTCTTGACTCCTTCCCTGATAAAGGTGGAGACTCGGTTCCGGTAACAAGGACCCAAACTATTATAATAATCTTTGAATTGTTAAATGTTAGATATTTATCTGAATTGGAAAATAGATAATTAAAATAGCACCGAAGCAATCTTATTGGTCTTTGAATATTTTGATCTTCTTTCTTGCAGTACCCAATCAAGTCTAAAGCTTGAGGATAAGTAGTGTTTAATTTGTGATTACTCGAGAGAGCCCATAATTTGATGCTTACTTATTCGGGCTGATAAACAAATCAAGTTACTCGACCTTGAGCTCGTGTTTGACTTTCTAATTAAGGGCAATATTACTTGATATTCATTTGTTATCCAAACAAATCAAACTTCAATATTTTTATGATTATTAGCATTTGAAATCAAGCTTGAACAATCTACTGCGTACTCAGCTAAACGATCAGCTTGTTTAAAATCTACTCATGATTGGCTCGATTAAACTACATTCGAGATACACTCGTTTGATAACGAGTCCAGTTAAATAGTATTATTAAACACGTTAAAATTTCAAACAAAAATTAAAATATTTATTAACTCAGCTCCGTTTAACGCGTTTGTCAGCGCTATTTCTTATGGAGCTATGCATCAACTTTTCTTTATCGGGGTAATAATTATTTTTTTAAATGTGAGCAAAAAATGCTGGGTGCATCATGAGTGATCAATATACGGAAAACCTATGCGTACATAACCATGGTGTCCAGAAAATGTACCGAGCTAATTGGGTACCCATTTTGGGTCTCACACGAGAGATCCGAACCGTTCATTATTCTTAGAACATTTTTCTGAGAGGCCTCACGAATTTCAGCTCTATCAGACGGTTAGAGTTTAAGCACTTCTAACCGTCCGATTGAGCTGAAATTTCGTGAAGCCCCTCAGAAAAATGTTATAAGAATAATGAACGGTTTAGATCGCTTGTATGAGACCAAAAGTGGGTCCCTTGTTGCATTCTGTACATTTTCTGGTCCTAACATTATGTACCCATAGTCGTGTCCAGCAATATATCCAGTTCATAATTTCATTTTTTTTTTAGGGAAATAATATGGAAGATGATCATCTCACCATCTAGTTGCCCTATATGGGGTTCATTCGGGGTCCATTTTGATGATCCAAGCGGTTCACATTTTAGAGCTCATCGGTACTATTTGCCATATCAAAAATCAAATTGATTAGATACTGATTAATTTGATCTTGGAATAGATTTGTCTAGAGATAAATGAGTGAAATAGTTTCGATTTAGCTTGTAATCATGTTATGTTCTAAGACAATTTGTTCGGAAATCATATCAAAAGATATTTAATCAATCTAATTTTCAGTGTTATTGATGTCCTCCTTAAGCTCTAAAAAATACGAATGATTTAGATTATCAAAATAGGTCGAGGAAGAGCAATTGGACTGTCCGGTCCATTGGGCTAGAGACTACAGAGGAGCTGAGCCGAAAAATATGTGATCAGATTTCGAATCTTGTAAACTTTCATTAGCAAATCAGCAGTTACAACGGGTCCCACAAACACACAACCACAAACATCTAGTACAACTAGAATAACCAACTTTTTGGTGTACCTAATCAATTGGGTCCCTCCAGAATGTATAGACAGTAATTTCTGTTTCACATATTGTGCGTATTTTGTGATCAGTTCATACTCCCTCGGATTCAAAATGGATGTCTATTTTTTAAATTTGTATTTTTTTTGTTATTATATCTTTAATTAATAATGTTTTTTGTAATTATGAACAATTTGTATTATAGAACTCGTCGAAAAATATCTAACAAATTTCATATTGAATATTTTTTGAGATTCAAATTGAAAAATATAAGCGATTGAAAATGGTACGGGTTTCAAAAATGGACATCCATTTTGGGACGGAAGGAGTGCTACTGCCGAGGATTAATGATGAGTTTCTAACATGGTATTTGAAACTCTGATTTGATAACTAATGCTGTAAGAATACTGAAAAAAAAAAAAAACGAAAAATACGGTAGTAGAAATTAATTAAGCAATTGCAATTACACAATAGATTAATGAAACAACATGATGGAAGTACGCACTTGGGGGTTGGAATCAATTCTCTAATGGGGAGTTTGGGGGCAAGGAGGGGTTGTGCTATCCGGAATGTTGGATGAATTGTACTCAAACGATTCAAACATTTTGTTCAGGTCATTGAGATTCGTCTCTACGCTAAAGTTGAGAATGATCAGAGATATCGACACCTACATAAACGGAATATATTTTGTTGAAATTCATTTTTAAAAAACCCCAACAGTCGAATGTTTCGTTCAATTAATCCGTGCCGAATTTCCGATCAATCTCTTTTTTGGCATGGATTAAAATCTTGACAAGTCAAATAAAACAAAGGGATATTTACCATTAGGTCACCTTTGAATCTCATAATTACCATCAGGTCAAGCCCAACTCTGAAAAATTTCCATCAACTCCCCAACCCATATAAAAAATGCCTAAATCATAAGGTATCCTATGAAAGTGCCTAAAATCCTAGGGTACTCTATGAAAGTGCCTAAACCACTAAACCCTATAATAGGAAAGTGCACCCTAAACATAAATTTCTAGGGTACCCTACGACTAGGGTACCCTATGAAAGTGCCTAAAATCCTATAGGGTATCATATGTAAGTGCCTAAAATCCTATAGGGTATCCTATGAAAGTGTCTAAAATCCTAGGGTACCCTACGATTAGGGTATCCTATGAAAGTATTCTAAAATTCTGCAGATTCTACCGCAGGTACCGTAAGTCTGTGTCTAAATCTTAGAAGATTCTTTACGAAAAAGTCTAAACCACTAAAACCCTATAATAGAAAAGTGCACCCTAAACCAAAACTCTAAAAAAAAAAAAAAAAGACTTACCTTAGTGGTAATTAAAAAAAATGAGTTACCTTACTGGTAATTAGACATCTCTTTTCTAGACCTAGAAGTAATAATCCCTAAAACAAATGATTTGGGCCTTGTTCGGTTAGTAGGTTTAGTTTAGTTTTGATGATGTAAACAGGTGTAATAAGTGGAAAGAGATAGAGAAAAATGATGATATAAGCAAAATTAAAACAAAGTCAAAATCGACTAAAAACTCTCAAACGAACAAGACCTTGATCACTGTAATTGTCTCCTGAGCATAACACCCTGCTGTGAACAACAAGGCCCAGGTCCATCGAATGGTGAGCTGGGTGAGGTTTATATTGTGGTTTTTTTTTTTTCTTTCTTGTTAGACTAATTCATTTTTAGCTTAAAATTCACCCCTAGTCTTTCATATTGACTAATTTTTATTGTTTTTTATTGGGTAATGATTTTCACATTTTATTTTTTGATGGGGACTTACAATGGGATTTATTTAGAGCATAGAGCCGAATGGCAACATATATAGAATTGCATCGAAACAGAAAGAATGAATTTTAAAAACCATGACTAAGTCTACAAATTAATTTAACTGGCACTTGGAATAACATTTTTCAAGTGAGGATGAAGGTCAATACAAAGAAATCGTCGTCTAATAGAGCTGATTTTTCACTTGGCCGGCTACCAAAAATAGTATTTTAAAATTAATAAACGGTTCAGATTATTTTCTATCAATACAAAGAAATCATTGTAAAGAGATGACCAAGGAAAGAATTCTATTTTTATTATTTGACAAAAGATGATGATCAATGGGTGACGTGATTAGTGCTTCACATAGTGTAATGTTAGACTTTTAGGCCTCGTTTGATTCGGGTATTGGGTACCTGAGATAGGATTAAATGTGTCCAATCCCACTTAATCCCTTGTTTGGTTCCCGCAAAAGCGTATGGGATTACTAGTCCCGGGAATCCTGATGTTAATTCCAAATTTTAGTTTAGGGAACCAAACATGGGATTGGCTAAAACATAGGATATCCCAGTATTAATCCTGGAAGAATCAAACATGAGATTGTATGAGATTCAGGACTAAATTAGTCACAGGACAAATAGTCCAGGATTATTATTCTCAGGATTATCAATCCTCTCGATTTTAGTCCACGAATCAAACGAGGCCTTAGAGTTTGTCGGTAGAAGTATGACAACAATTTGGCTTATTTTTGCAAACTTGACAATTTCGTCTCACACTTAATAGAAAACTCCTCGTCATCGGTTATTGTCGATTAGTAACTTTAGAATACTGTTTTCGGTCAAGGTGCATATAAACTAGTACAAACACTAGTCTTTATTCAAAAAAAAATTCTGCATGTGTTAGTTTTGAGTTATTTTTTTTTTACGGATTTTTGGTTCGTCTCGGCGAGAGAAATATGTTCAAAATTGAATTTTTTTCAATGAAGACAAAAATAGTAGATTAATATTGGATATGATTTTTATTTATTCAAAATAATTTCAATATCCGAGTATAACTTTTTACTTTGAGATCCACTCGTTGGGACAAACCAATAATTCACAAAATGTTGATGCCAAAAAAAATAATTCGAACAGATTATTTAGCCAAACCAAATTACGATAAAATTAAGACGATAACTAATAGGAAAATTCTAAAATCAGCCCATTGAGCTGACATTAAGGCTTAAAAAGTGTATTGAAATGTGTGAAAAGTGTATAGAAATGTTTGAAAGTATATAGAAAAGTGAAAAAAATACATTGCAGTTTGTGTGTTTGTTTTTTGTTGCCTGGCTGACAATAGAAAATCGTGATAGGCTTGGTTGTTCATATATTTTTCAATAGGGGTTGAAAACTAGAGTTTGTTTAGAAATAATACGCTTTCCGATCAATCTAATTTTTTTACATTAATTGACTTACAAAATAAATTACTCACATTGAAAAACAAGGCCGCCTAGCAGAATATTACCGATCAATCTAGTTTTTTGCATGGTTGATTTTTTTTTTTTTGTCATTTGTCGATCGTCATTCCTAATCTATTACATGAGAAAGAGGGAAATGAAACTTGATCTCGGGATGGAATATGAGACATCCGAGAGTCTTATCACATAAGCTAGCCACCACTTGTCTTAACATGGTTGCATTTGAATTTAGAATTTTGAGGGCCGCCATGAGAACTAAAACTCACATGGGTTTGTTATTATTGTATTCTTCTCATAATTGGTGGCATGACATTCGGTTGTTTGACGGTAAAGGGAAATATTGAGCGTGACTCACATTGCCAGAACCAGAATCTTGTTCCCTTGGATTTTTATTAAAGGAAATATAATTCAAAAGATGTCAGGAACACAATCATTCGGATACAACACTGAATACAACCCCTCGCACATATACGTGAGTCCTGAGGAATAAATATGTGGGGGACCTTTGTATATGTGAGAAGTTGTGTTCGGTGTTGTCCTTATAGTTTTTGCATCAATTGAGAGGATCAAGCTCGGTACTCCAAAATTAGAGGATGGAAAAAAAATGGAGAATCTCCTGCATTTCACTATTCACCCTCTCCAAATTCCATTTTATTCTTTAATTGTTTTCCACCCATTTATTTGTTATAAAATTGATATCAATTAAAAGATTCTTACAATATCTTTAAAATAAGATTAATATTGAAATTACCCACAAGAAAAAAGATCAATATTGACTTCTTTTTTTTTTTTATGAAGTTAGCAAAATATGAATTTGAGTTTTGGAGTGGTGGAGGTGAACTTTGATGTTTGGAGTGAGTTTTTAGAAAATAGAGTAGGAAATAGAATATTGGGTAGGAGTTGTTAAAGGATGGAAGGAAAAATGGAGGATCTCAATTGCGTGGGAGTTGTTAATCTTCTAAAATCACTTTTTTATTAAGTAAATTATTTTGATACCCTCAAATGGAGGAATGAAGGATGATGGGTTGGAGATGCTCTTATACATATTACAAGAGGTACGAAAAACTGAATTTCTTTCAATAAATTTTCCTTGTATTTATTTAAATTATTATTTCCAAATTAGAGAAAATAACACAAAAGAACCGGAAAGAAAAATGTACTCTTATTAGATAAATTATTCTTTTATTTCGGCCGCATTTTGTTGTTGTTATTGTTGTTGTCGTCGTCGTCGTTATGTTATTAGTCTGTATTAGCCCATTTTCTCGTGATTGTAAGAGCTCCACACAATGTTGTGCTGGGTCCCTTTTAATATTTATAATTTGTTTTTAAAGATTAATAAAATCCTTTTTTGCTGTGAAAAAAAAAAACCCAGTTGTAACTTTGTTATTTCTTATTAATGAATTTCTTACTCTTCTAGACTTCCACTAAAAAGCATAAGATTTCAGTAATCAAACATAGTGGTCCAATAATCTTAAGAGTCCAAAGTCTCCAGAACCAGAAGGACATGATCCGTTTCTTTCATTGAATATTTAATTAAGAGGTCAAATTCAGCATTTCACACCAACAGGATGATGCAGTGAGAATTAGAACATTTTTTCCGGCGTGATTAGAGGACACATTTTGGAGGCCAGGAAATTGATGGGTTTTGTTGTTCCGAGTTGGGTACTATTGGACTAATTTCTTGGATCATTTTGATCATTCGCTTGAACATCAATGAATAGTTCGGGTACAAGTTTATTTTTTTTCCAATCATTAATATGCACCAAAATCACGTAGATCAATATTCGATTAAAATTAATTATGACATAATTGATATTCTCAATGAGTTTTAAAAAGTAAATCATCTGATCACAAAAGTCGTCCCAAAAAAAGACCGTATAATGTGCTACAATATCATATGGATAGATAAGACATAAATGTAGTTTCTAACATCGTGGTTGTTGCTCACCATGAATTCCAAAAAGTAAATGATCCTGGTCCGGGTAAATTTTTAATGAAATGTTTAATTGTCCTTTCTTACATGAAGGTGGGATCTATACATACATGAAACCCATATCATATGAGAGGCCATTACAAATAGTCGGTGAATTGTTAAGTTTTTTTTTGTAAGAAACGGGCACTGAAATTTTGTTTTAATGTCAACTTAGAGAAAGCATGTTCACATTTGCTTTCAAACCAAACAGGATGAGACTAATCCACCTAAGGCCGGTCGCACAAACCAACACTCTCCAAAAGCAATTGGGGGGAACTACTAGACACGCCCATGACTACCCGCATGAACTTTCACCTCTCAAATTGTCGGCCTACTTACCCACCAATAATCAAACTCATGAAGTCACACATCCAGAGTGGGAGCAAAGCCCCTAGCTAATGGCGGACGAGGGTTGCTGTTGTGCAACTTGTGCACAGTAGTACTTGTGCATGATCTAGGCTATTCGTTGCTTGGATGGACGACTTAGATTTCAAACAAAAATAGGAGAACTATTCACATGAAAGTTTGTTTTCAATCTGAACCATTGAAAACACTTGTGAATGGCTCAGATTGTGCGCAACTGCTGCGCACGAGCTGCACTGACACAACCCCAGGTCTGGCAGTGGAGAGTCTGGGAATTAAACAACCCCTGTTGGGTGTTCACATTTACTCTTCAATCTTCACAAGCCTAAATTCAAGCCAATTCCATCAACCAAAGTCTTTTACATCCATTTACTCGGTATTTCTAGCTTGGTGAAGAGGCCCAGATCAAGTTTCGGAGAGTCCGGGCCCAAATACAAAGTTTTGGGTCGAGTCTATAACGTTCCGGAGAGGCAGGCCCAAATACAAAGTTTTCTCCCACCTTTTATTGTAGTTATCTAATTAATTTCTTTTTTTTGGTGCAATTATCTAATTAATTTCAATGACCAATAAGGGATTTTTAATGGCAATCATTCATTTAGGCACCATATTTTCAGGACTTGGAAAATAATTTTTTGTTTTTTCAGGACAAAAAACTAAAAGTCAATAGAAAACATTTTTCGAAATAAAAAAAAAGTCAAAAAGAAAATGTACCACTTAGAAAGGGGGAAAACATTTTCCATCCACGGCTTCGACGTCTAACCTAGCAATCTGAAAATCACACAACTCCCCGACGACACAGGTTTATTCCAATAGCTCTCTCTTATTCCAAAAATCTGAAAAATTACACAAGGAAGAAGGCATGATTTATAATCCAAAAAATACCCTCAATGTTAACTTTACGTCTCTGGACATTCATAAGGATATTTGCAATGCCATGATATTTGCAATGCCACCACAATTGAGATGAACAATTCTATTATTATAGAGCTCAATCAGTGATGGGCTATTCTCAATTTCGCATATTGAATCTAGAGATGTCTCAATGAAGGAGCAAATGATGGTCTTTAGTTTTGTTGAATGTAGCAGTAACAGTCACCAATAACTCACGTCTTTACTAGTAGTGCATCCCCAAAAAAACACAGACTTGAGGAACCACATCAGCAGAGACGAGCAAAATTATCCCCAGAGCATAGAAATCCACCATAATAACCCTAGTAACAGTAGTCTCCAATTAGCCCCATATATATCTAAGCAGAATAACACCACAAACATCATGATCAAACCACCATAATTGCATCACCAAAGAACTCGGAACTTAAAAAACTCAGCAGCACAAACGAATAAAAGTATCAATAGAGACACACAAAAGTATCCCCCGAACTTAGAACTCCACGAAATTGCAGCACAAGTATCCAACAATTGTGAACTAGAAGGTAATATCACCACAACCATCATGTTCAAACAATTAGGTAGCAACTAAGATACTCTCTAGATTATGGATAAAATCATCAATGGTATAATTGTGAGCTCATCTACATCTAACGGCCCAAAAAGCTACTCTCCAGTTAAGCAATGCTTGATAGTTTATATACCATATGGTCAAGGATTCAAAACTCAATTTCCAGCAACTCAATATGGGATAATAAGATTTCTAGTAAGTACAGTAGTACTCTTTTGCGTCACCACTTCATTAACAGCTTAAACCGCGCAAGCACCGTTTAGGAATTTAGGAATCCATAAGTAGAGCACACTTTTCTTTGAGTTCTAAGCGGACTATTCTTTGAATCGTCCTATCATCTTGTAGCTCCTCCTGACTGCGTTTGTGTTCAGTATTACAACACAGACTGCATTTTGATTGTTGTTGTTGTTAAGAAAAATAGAGTACCAAAATTCCCACAAGTAAATCACGGAGGAAATAAAATGCGTAGCAAATGAGAACCGAAATGCACAAACAACAAACAAGCGAGACACAAACGATTTTTACGTGGTTCCCCCAAAAATATGAGGTACGTCCATAAGACCGAAGTCTGATTCCACTATCACCAAAGTTCGTACAAATGGGTTACAAGAGATACAAAGATCTCACAAACACCTAAAGGTGTATCCAACAAATTACTAGATAACAAAAGGAAAGACTTCACCAATTTTTTGATGAACAAAACTCTCCAAAGTGCTGCAAATGAAAAGCCAAAACAGAGCACAAAGCTGTCGGAAATAGCTTCGATGTAAAGCCTGAAAATGATGGCACTTGGATTGACTTGGACCGATGCAAATCACATGCACACACTGAGCACATTTCGTTTCTCTATCTCAAGTGTTACAAAATGTTCTAATGGGATTCAAAATGATAAAGGCTACTAATGAAATGGTTTTCAAAGACCACTAACGATCATATTTTCCCGAGAGAGACTATCCGGCTTCCAAAAGAAGCTAACAAGAACATGTGCTTCCAAAAAATTGTAGAAACTTCTACACAAACACAAGCCCACAAAATAATCAATTTTGGGCCAAAATAAATAACATGGGTTAACACAAAATTATTGGGCCTCCACAAAATTAGAATAAGGAGGGACCCAACAATTCTCCCCCTCCCGACTTATTTGGAAGGATCCACCAAATTTGCCAAAGAAGGAAACTTCTCATGCTTGTCCTTAGACAAAGACTTCGTCATCATATCCGAAGGATTATCATCGGTGTGGATTTTCTCAAGTTGCAAAGCTTTCATTTCAAGCTCATCTCAAATCCAATGGTAACGAACATCAATGGCTGTGTTCGGTTCATAGTTTTGAAGGAGTTTAGTTTAGTTTTGATGATGTAAGCAGGTGTAATAAGTAGAGAGAGATAGAGAGAAAAGTGAAAAAAATGATGATGTCAGCAAAAACAGAAAACAAACAAAACCGGAGCAAAGCTCCCAACCGAACATGGCCAATATGTTTTTGATCTAGAATGGAAAGTGGAATTTTTGCTCAAATGCATAGCACTTTGACTATCACAATGAAGAACGTACCTTTCTTGGTTCAAACCCAACTCTTGTAAGAATTTCTTCAACCACAACAAATCTTTGCAATCTTTGGTAATTGCAATGAATTCCGCTTCTTAGTGGATAGAGAAACACATTTTTGTAATTTTGATTGTCAAACCACAGCTCCCCCTGCAAAAGTCATCAAGTACCTCGAAGTGGACTTCCTAGAGTCAACATCACCGGCCATGTCGGCATCCGTCAACCCATCCAACAAAGTTTTTCCATTTCCAAAATGCAAACAAACTCTAGAAGTGCCCCGGAGATACCTCAAAATCCATTTTACCACTGACCAATGTTCCTTGCCCGGATTCGAAAGAAATCGACTAACAACTCCAACCGCGTGAGCCAAATCCAGCCTTGTACAAACCATAGCATACATCAAAGAACCAACGGCTGAAGCATAAGGAACATTTTCCATCTCTTCTTTCTTTTTTCATTCCTAGGACATTGTTTTGAACAAAGCTTGAAGTGACTAGCAAGTGGACAACCAACGGGCTTAACTTTATCCATCTTGAACCTCCTAAGAACCTTTTCGATATAGTTTTCTTGAGATAACCAAATCAGCCCCTTCTTGCGATCACGAACAATTTTCATACCCAAAATTTGTCTTGCCAGCCCCAAATCCTTCATAGCAAAGGATTTACTTAACTCCAACTTCAAATCATTGATCCTTGTAAAATCTTGTCCCACAATTAGCATATCATTGACATAGAGCAAGAGGATAAAAAGTTGTCATCTGGAAACTTTTCACAAATACACAATAGTTGGAAGTAGTTCTCGAATACCCATGCTTCACCATAAATGAATCAAATTTCTTATACCATTGTTTTGGTGCTTGTTTCAAACCATACAAACTTTTCTTCAATTTGCAAACAAAATTCTCCCTTCCTTTTTCCTTAAAGCCTTGGGGTTGCTTCATGTAAATTTCCTCTTCCAAATCACCGTGAAGAAATGCGGTTTTGACGTCAAGTTGTTCAATCTCAAGGTTCAAACTTACGGCTATACCAAGAACAACACGAATGGAAGAAAATTTAACCATGGGTGAAAAAAAATCATCAAAATCAATACCCTTTTTTTACCCAAAACCTTTAACCACAAGACGAGCCTTGTATCTCAAATTTTTCCCATCATTTTTCAATTGGTAAACCTATCTGTTTCTAAGCACTTTCTTACCCTTAGGTAGTTTCACCTAATCATAAGTGCAATTCTCAACCAAGGACTTCATTTCTTCTTGCATAGCCTTAGCCCACTTGCCTTTCTTTTCATGCTCCATAGCTTTATCAAAAGTCTCGGGTTCTCCTTGTTCCATTATCATCACAAATTCATCCATAAAGTACTTTCTTGATGGTTGCCTTTCTCTCTCTGATCTTCTCAATGGTGGTTGGGGTGGTGGCTCTTGAATTGTTTGCTCCCCCTCATTTTCTAACTCACCTTCATCGGGAACCTCAACATGTTCATCATCTTCAAGAGGTAAAGGCACATCCTCTTCATTTTCACCAAGTGTCGAAGGTGAAGGAGTTGGCTCCATGTCAACAAGATCGCTATCAATTTTCTTCGGTTGCTCATCTTTATCAAAGTCTTGAATTGTTTGATCTTCAAGAAAGACAACATCTCTATTCCGAATTACTTTCTTATCGACTGGATCCCACAATTTATAGCCAAATTCCTCATGCCCATAGCCAAGAAAAATGCATTGTTTTGCTTTGTCATAAAGCTTGGACCTTTCACCTTTTGGAATGTGAACAAATGCTCGGTAATCGAAAACCTTCAAACGATCATAAGACACATTCTTGCCGGATCAAATCTTTTCCGGCACCTCACCATTCAAAGGAACCGAATGAGACAAATTTATCAAATCAACCGCCGTCATCATTGCCTCACCCCAAAATGATCTTGACAATTTAGTATGTGAAAGCATACATCGCATCCTTTCCACCAAAGTGCGGTTCATCCTCTCGGCAACTCTGTTTTGTTGAGGAGTTTTCTTGACGGTCTTTTGATGTTTAATGCCTTGGCTTCGACAATACTCATCAAATTGTCCAAGATATTCACCACCGTTATCCGAACGAACACATTTCAACTTCTTCCCGGTCTCCCTTTCAACCTTGGTGTGAAAATGCTTAAACACATCTAAAACTTGATCTTTAGTTTTCAATGCATAAACCCATAATTTTCTAGAATGATCATCAATAAAAGTAACAAAATAGAGTGCACCACCATGAGATTTAACTTTCAATGGACCACAAACATCCGAATGCACCAAGTCTAACACATTAGGTTTTCTAGTAGAGAATTTACGAAATGCAACTCTATTTTGCTTACCGGCCAAACAATGAACACAAGTTTTGAGAGGGGTACCTTTCATTCCGCATAAGAGATTTTTATTGGCAAGAAATTGCGTACCTTTTTCACTCATGTGCCCAAGCCGCTTGTGCCACAATTCGGTAGAGGAGTCACCATCAAGTGCATTCACAAACTCCTTTCCAATTTTTCCTTTCATCGTATAAAGTGAGCAAGTCTTGTTCTTTTTAGCCACCATAAGAGAACCCTTTATGAGCTTTCATTTCTCATTCGAACAACCCCATAATCTCCTTCATTGTAGGAAGTGAAGAAGTCAGCACGCGAAGTCACATGAAAAGAAGCATTGGAATCAATCATCCAATTAGTCTCTTGGCTAACCAAATTGACACCACTATTATCACATACCACTACGAGTTCACCATCGGAAGAGACCGCCGTTGTGTTTTCTTGCTTCTTTTCACCATGCTTCTCACGATTTTCCTCTTTGTACTTGAGCTTGCGGCAATCCCGCTTCATGTGTCCTTTCTTGTGACAATAGTGGCACTCAATATCTTCAAATTTTGAAGACGATCTTCCCCTCGACTTATCACAGCTTTGTGATCTTCCCCTTGACTTGTCATAGTGGTTAGAGGTTTTATTTTTATCCATAGATCTCCCTCTTTCTATCACAACAAGTGCCTCCGAATGAGAAGAACCGATGGATTTCCTTCTTGTCTCTTCATTCAACAAATTACTTGTAATTTGGCTCATAGAAACAACTCCATCTGGCGCTGAGTTACTAACCGTCACCACCAAAGTTTCCCAACTTTCCGGTAGGGAGCTAAGAAGCATCAAGGCCTACAATTCATCATCGAACACAATCTTCATAGAGGTAAGTTGATTAACAATACTATTCATTTCATTCAAATGCTCTGCAATAGGCTTGCCCTCTTTATATTTCAAATTCACCAATTTTTTAAACAAGAATGCTTTGTTAGTAGCCAATTTTCTATCATCGAGACCTTCCAATTTGGTCCAAAAGGCGTTAGTCAAAGTCTCGGTCGAAACATGGTGAAAAAAGTATCATCAATCCATTGACGAATAAGCCCAATGGCTTTTTGATTAAGTGTGGTTCAATCATTCTCAGACATGTCTGCCGGTTTAGTTTTCATTTCAATAGGCCCATCCAAATCTCTATAATACAAGAGGTCTTCCATTTTAATTTTCCAAGTCGCCCAATTTTTTCCATTGAAGCTAATCATATGACCAATGTTTCCATCCATGATTTACGCACAAATAAATTCCCTAGCCAATCGAGGGCTCTGATACCAGATGTTGGAAAAAATAGAGTACCAAAATTCCCACAAGTAAATCACGGAGGAAATAAAATGCGCAGCAAATGAGAACTGAAATGCGCAAACAACAAACAAGCGAGACACAAATGATAAGCCTCAAATGTTGTATATATGCGGGCTTATCTTGCTCTTTGTGATCATACACACATGCATTTTGTGCCTTTATACGATTGATTTTGTGCGAGTTGTGTTTTTGATAAGTTTTAGAAAATTGGAGCTAAAAAGGCGTGTCCAAAGCTCCAAATAATCCCCGATTGTATCCAGAAGTATCCAAGATCCCGCAATGCCGTGGAGGACAATCGCCGAAACTTAGAAGTCGATTCAAGGAGCTTTGGAAGGTTCAAGGAAGGCCCGGAACAAAGGAACATGAAATCTAGAGTTATGAGGCTCGAGGAAATCCGACCAACCGATAGAAAAAGGCTCATTTCTCTCATTGTATAAAGACCATGAAGATGAGGTCAATTGGGTTTGAAAGTAGACTCATAGAACTTTCCAACGGTTCAAGAATCGCCTCATTCTGAGTTTGGACGAAGCCGGGGCGTGCCCGCGAAGTTGGGTAAAAAATCTTCCTGTCCAGACACTTCTGGATCGATCCAGAGTTGATGTGGATCGATCCACACATGTAAAAATGGTCCAGATTCATCTGGATCGATCCATGATGAAGTTGGATCGATTCACACTTCAAAAAATCATCTGGATCGATCCAGACCTATAGTGGATCGATCCACCTCTTGCAAAACAGCACCAGACAACCTTGGATCGATCCAGACCCATCATGGATCGATCCAAACCCCTCCGGACATCATTTTTCAAGCACTTTTTGTACTTTCTACTTATGGAAAGTTTCTATTAAAAGCATTATTAGGATATTTTGAGAGAGATAGAAGGTTTTTTTTTGTATATATTTCCCTATTCCTCTCTCTCTCTCTCTCCCACACTTACTCTTTCATTTTAGTTTTAGTTGCTCCTCCCTCTCTTGTTCCTCCCTCTCTCCGCCATGGGAGAGGGTTTTGAAGCTTTCTCTCTAGAAAATTCACGTAAGTTTCATGTTTCGTTTAATTTCTCGTGTTTTAATATTGTAGCTACTACTTAGTTCTTCATATATATATATATATATCAAGTTTATTTCTGTAAAAATCATGTTCTTCATTTCTTTTACATTTCAAGTTATGTCTTTCATTCTTATGTTTGAGTAGTCTTAATAGGCTCAGTCATGAGGTGATTAGCACTCCATGACTTAGGTTTAATTCGTTCTTCTCGCCAAATTGCAAACACTTCTTGTTTGATAAAGTCACGGGTTCATCTTTATGTATCAAAATTCAGGTTTGTTAACCCCTTTGATCACACGTCGCCAATGGCTTGACCACTTGGCACGTGTGATGGTTAGAGCTATGTCAATCAAAATATTTGTCTAAATGACACAAGAATCCTAAACTTTATTAAACGTCATTTATAGTTCAAAGCGTTAGGATCGATTTTATGTATCGAAGTCTAGGTTTGTTAATCTTTTTGATCTCTCGTAATTAAGGGTTGATTCTCCTTTTCACGTGCGATGCTTGGAGCGATGTCAACCTAGATGTTTGTCAAATGGTTACAAGAGTTCTAATCTCAACAAGAGAGGAACGAATTAGCCTAAGTTATGGTTGTTAAAATTCCCTAGACTTTGCCTTAGTTAAATTTTCCATTTTTAATCTTCCGAGTCGTTCTCGAAGTCGAGAGAATTCCACCAAACAAACTCCAAAAGCCAAGTTTGCCGCTTTAAGGCTAAAAACCTCACTCGCAAGACAACTCTCACGCCGGGTGCGTTTGGTCCCTGTGGATTCAACCCGGTCTTACCGGTTATTATGCTACCGCCGACCTAGCCTTACGCTTGGGGCAACACTCTCTACGACTCAATCCAAGGTCGCAAGCAACAAACGATTTTTACGTGGTTCCCATAAAAATATGAGGTACGTCCACGGGACCGAAGTCCAATTCCACTATCACCAAAGTTCGTACAAATGGGTTACAAGAGATACAAAGATCTCACAAACACCCAAAGGTGTATCCAACAAATTACTAGATAACAAGAGGAAAGACCTCACCAATTTTTTGATGAACAAAACTCTCCAAAGTGCTACAAATGGAGAGCCAAAACAGAGCACAAAGCTGTCGAAAATAGCTTCGATAGAAAGCCCGAAAATGATGGCACTTGGATTGACTTGGACCGATGCAAATCACATGCACACACTGAGCACTTTTCGATTTTCTCTATCTCAAGTGTTACAAAATGTTCTAATGGGATTCAAAATGGTAAAGGCTGCTAATGGAATGGTTTTCAAAGACCACTAACGATCATATTTCCCCGAGAGAGACCATCCGGCTTCCAAAAGAAGCTAACAAGAACATGTGCCAAGCATGTGTTTCCAAAAAATTGTAGAAACTTCTACCCAAACACAGGCCCACAAAATAATCAATTTTGGGCCAGAATAAATAACATGGGTTAACACAAAATTATTGGGCCTCCACAAAATTAGAATAAGGAGGGACCCAACAGTTGTCACTTGGGGGCCAGACTTGGTGGGGATGCACGGACCAGATTCACAAGCACAAGTCATCCTCGGCCATGCACATGTGGAGTTTGGAGAAGCGGAAGCTATGTCAATTGTACGAAATATGCATTATGAAATATGTCAACTAATACAGAATAAGTTCAAGGAAAGGAATAAATGTGACACCATTATAAGTTCAAGGAATAAATTAACGCAACGTCATGACTATAGGCTACTCTGAATAAATGCAACACAATAGTTTCCTTTGAAATTGGGTTGAACCATTGGAAGTCAAGATGGCATCCTAAAAGGCCACCACTACCCATATTCCATGTCTTGAATATTAGCTAATACTGGATGCATATCCATTGGTATATCCTTACCACACGGGATTAAAAGGAAGATGCATATCCATTGATTCTATGCACCCACGCCACCATTTCCATTTTCGGGTTGCCCATATACCCTTTGAGAAACTCCATTTTTCTCCTAATTATAGTCGTTTTTAGCTTTCAAATTCTAAATAAAGTTGTAGAGGGCGTCGAGGCCTTTGACTTCGACATAAGAATCACCCAAATCGGTTGAGTTTTGAGTGAGTTATAGCCATCCAAATTTCAGTAAAGATCTCGGCTATTTTTTCCAAACAACTCCCTGACCTTTCACAAATCACCATTTTCCCCCATGTAATAGATTAAGAATGATGAGTGAAAAAATTGGTTTCTAAGTTCAGAATCCTACTTCAAGGTTGTAGAGGACTTTGGGAGCTCCATTGTAGACACAAGAATCATCCAAAACGGTCAAGTTTTGATCGTAATATTTCAATTCAAAGTCGCTTGTTGGAAAATTTCATTTTAATGTCAATCCAAACCCACCCTACTCCAAAAAACCACAAGATGATAGCCATAACATAAATACTGAGTCCAAAAATTCGGGTTGCTTATTAGTCGAGAAATCTATAAGGCAGTATGCTTTACATAACCAAATCTCAAGATGTATTGATTCAAAAAACCATATGCTCTGATACAAACTGTAAATCATATATGTATTTGTATTTATTCTGTTATGTGAAAACCATATATAACAAAGATCTTAAATTCAACACATCTTAAGAATAATAAAATAAACGTACATTTATTAGCCATCGAGATTAGAGAGAACAAACCCCTCAATTAGAATTAGGGTTGTCCAGCGGATCATCCGGTCCTCCAATTCGACCAATCTAAACCAATCCGAACCATCTCTTGATCCATCCGAGATATGTATGGATGGGTTGCAGATCGTAAGACATTGTGTTCTGGATTGGATCCAGATAAATCTGATCCGCCCGTGAAAAAAAGTACCGCACAACAGTAGTGCAGTACAACACTAACCACCCCACTACCCAGGTCATTTCTGCAAAAAATAATAAAAGTAATACGTGTAGCTGTACGGTTACACCACACCTACCAAAGTAGTACGAATTTATTTTCTTTCTTACTTTCTAACCCTAATATTTAGACTCTCCCCATGCTCTCCGCCTCTCAGCCTCCACACCCAACAAGAATTTCATTGTAAAATCCTAATCGATCTCTCACTCCTTCCCTTTCCTCCTCCGATGCCTCTCAACCTCCACACCCATAATCTGGTACGACTCTCTCTCTCTCTCTCTCTCTCTCTCTCTCAGATCATGGCCACAATAGACTCCCCTAATGGCGGCCTTTGCCTTAGCAGGCGAGCACCATTGCAGTTGGTTGGGGCGGCGACGCCTTCTCTAATTGCGATGTGACTCAGTTTTTGTATTCATTCTGTTTGTTGCGTTGTTTCTATCGTGAAGAAACAGTTGGGTTTTCTCTGAATCCTAACTGTTCTAGTGTAATCTGGATTTTCATGTTAATTAATGTTAACTAACTTTTGTTTCCAGAATCAAAATTAGGTTGAAAATTGATTGGCCTGGACAAAATTGGGTTGAAAAATGGGCCTGAAAAATGGTTGGAATTTTTTTCTTTCTAAATTGGCCCATTTTAAAGCCCAAACCGCCAAATTGATCCGCAACCGATACGTGAAATCCGTAACCGATCCGATCCGATCCATCTGTATGTCATCTACGGATGGTTCCTAGATCTTAAAATCCCAAATCGGCTATGACCGGATTGGATTGGATCCGTATCCGAACTGGCCGAATCCGATCCGTGGACACCCCTAATTAGAATCATCTTGATTCTTGGATCACCTTCTTCTGTCTGTCTCTAAATTCTAGAATGCCCAATAACTCCTTATTCATTAAGGACCCTTTTATGTAGAGTATTTCCCAAACAAACTCTAATTGGTTATGATGACGATCCTCATCTTTTATTAGCTTATATGATATTAGAGTCCCGAATGTAACAAACATGCATAAAATGTGAAGTCTTAGTTGGGCACGAAAACGTGATTCTTAACATACTCCCTCCGTCCCACATTGAATGTCCATTTTAGAAACACGTGTCATTTTCAATCGCTTATATCTTTCAATTTATAATGTTTTTCGGAATGATGGACACTTTGTATTATAGAACTCATAGAGAACTATAAAATAATATTCCTATTGAATATTTTTGGAGATTCATATTGAAAGATATAAACGATTGAAAATGGCACGAGATTAAAAAATGGATATCCAATTTGAGACGGAGGGAGTATGTCATAAGAACTTCACACATAAACATGAATATGTATAAACTTTTATATAAACGTGATGAAAACTTTGTAACTTGTAGATGTACAAACTTTTAAAAGTATTACAAACTCAAATTTTGTTACGTTTTTATAGGATTATACACTTAAACTTACTCATCAAGAAAATAAAATATTTATTGGAAGTTATAGATCCGTATGAGAGCATAAATATCAAGGCTGGGTTTGGTTTAGAGTTTTAGTTTAGTTTTGATGATGTAAGCAGGTGTAATAAGTGGAGAGAGATAGAGAGAGAAATGATGATGTCATCAAAATCAAAACTGTCTTAAAACTTGTAAACGAACATGACCCAAATATTTTTGAGTTGTTAATACCGATGAATAAGTTCGAATTCAATTCAACCAAGCAAGTTTGGCTGGAGTTGGGCCTTGGCTCAAATCTGTTTAGGAACTTAACGAACGTATGTGAACCTTCTAAATCATCGCTCGAGTCTCGTTTGTAGCCGAAGTAAGAAAATTAGGAATTTCTTTGCTGAAACAGAACCCATTGCGTGCAAGCGAAAACCAAAAAAAATCCAACCAAAGACTGACGCCATTTCCGACCCTCTGGTTCACCTCTCTCTCTCTCTCTCTCTCTCTCTCTCTCTCTCTCTCTATCTCTCTGCAGACAACTATGGTCTGTAGTTCTCCGTCCATACTCTGTTCCACACCTTGTACGTACCCCAACGACGCAACTACCTTATCTTCTTCTTCTCCCACTACTTTCAATTCTTTCAAACAATACCCTAGGTTTTTCAAACCATGTTCCACGCGCCGTTACTATTTCCCCCCAATTCGGAGCATCAGAGTTCGTGCGAAGGTGTCGGTGGACGAGGATGGGTCGGTGGAGCGGTTCATGCGGAACAATTCGGCTGCGGATTTCATGAGGTACAAGAAAGTGGGTCCCGATGGAGGAGGTGAAGGTGACGGGGAGTTGCAGACGTCCATCGTTACGTACCGGATGAAGTTTCCTTGGTCTCTTCTCCAACCTTTTCTTCAGGTATAAAATTTTAACAGCCTCTAATTCAAGGAGAGTAAGTCGATGGTTTTCTGTACACAATTTGACCAATGTTTGGATAGGAAATCGGTTGTAGTACCCTAGTTCCAGAAAGATTGTCCCTTGTTCGACAAAGATGCATTATTTTTAATTTTTCATTTTAAGGACCAGACAATACTAATTAACACCAAATGTATTTGTAACAAGGTTAAATGATTCGTGTACCAGCATGGTCGAAAGTATTGGCAAATAAGTTACGAGGAACAAAATACAAACTCCAAGGGGTTGGTATGTTTGGCGTTGTGTGTAACTTGGTAGTTTAGGAAGGCTTCCTCCAATGGTCTCACGTTCGACTCCTTGTCAGTAGCTCTTTGGTTCACCTCAACCCACATGTAAGCGTGAGAAGCACTTGTCGAGGTAATGTAGGGACTAATTTGAGGTGAGCATAGGCTAGGCTGGTACCATAGAATATCACAACCCCTCAAAAAATAATAACCATAGAAATTGCATAATACACAACCAAATAGTTTGCAACTGATGATGAATATAGTTAAATTCACTTTTGTATGGTATAAATGGTATGTACCGTAGGTTTGTCCCTCAATTAATTGTTTTTTTGGCAAATATGGTACTGCAACTGTGTAATTGAAGTCAATAGGTTTAACATATGGTTTGATTTGTCCTGCTATTAACCAGTTCACCTGGGATTCCCTTTGGGGCTCTGACGGTGGTGTGTGATTTGTTTGTGCAGGTTGATTTGGTTTCAGCAGTACACATTGCAGATAGAGAGTATGTCTTGTTAGTTGATTTTTTGGATGACAAATTGACAATTTGCTTTTGGCCCAACTATTTTCTGTTCGGATTAACTTTGTATAATAGTTGTACTTTTTTTTTTGGGTGTGAGTTGGTACTTTCTATTTTTCTTTTTAGTTGGTTCTTTCATGGTCTGTTTATAATATTATAATTGGGCTTGAGTTAGAAGGCCTCCTCGCTTATTTTATTGACTTAAACCACTGACCTTTAGAGCAATAGGACAAAAGGAACGAACTTAACTAAGGTCACTTGACAAAAAGCAAACAGCTTATCTCAACTACTTGACTTTAGTCCTAGTACCGAAAGATGTAACTTCAGGAGTTTCCTTGAGAGAATAGCAAAGTGGATTGGATCATAGATTCTCTTCAAGAGAACTAGCCTATCCTTCGTATGGCGCTTTCACGGTGGTCAGAACAAAGACATTTGATTATTAATTCCAAGGTGGCCATTTCCACTTTACGTAAGCGAGCCCGGGCTTTTTCTAGTTGTTCAATGACCCCTCCCTGCAGTTCTTCTGAATTGCTGATGATACCAATGCATGCTACAATATTGTCAACAAGTGTTGGACTTCGTTCCCCTTGAGTTTTTATGCTGGCCAATCCCCTCGAGTGGCATCTCAAAGACGCTCCCACAGAACTGGAATCGTCGGAAAATGAAAAAGATGCATTATTGATCACTATGACAATGATACTGTATAATTAGGTGATTCTAAATGTTTTCTTCTTCCCTTGTTCGTTTACTACACAATCCGCGAGCGGGTGTGGGAGCGCGCAAGGACAGAGAAGTAATTAAGGTTTGGCGCGTCAATAGTAGGGTGCATATATCTACAAATGACAATGAAGATCAGGTCTTAAGGGCTTCACTCTTTGATGCCTTTCCGCATTGATCGGGGAGAATGGTTCCATGGCATAACGTCCATTAAGTTCCTTGATTTTTGGAGGTACAAGTGTCGTTGTGTGATTTTATTGCCAAAGGTTAGGTATGTTTCTAGTCCTTCCCACCCATATAGTCCTTCCCACCAGTACCTTCATTGAATGGGGATTACATGGATACTCTTATTATTTCATAGGTATAAGCGGGAGTAAACATTGACGAGAAATATGATATAACTCTTTTAGGTTCTTTAGAAGCTGTGTTTTGACATGGAAGTCGTACCGGTATTAAAAGTAGTTTTAGTATATCTATATCCCATGTGAGAGTGGATTACGAGACCCTTTATAGTTGGACAAAATCATCATTAGCTTGACATTAGTTAGTTGACGGGTTTTCTTAGACTATTAGTATCCGATTATTGTGGTTGTTGTGGTTGCAAATACAGAGATGCATAGCTTTAGGGCCTCTAAAATATAAATTGGAAGACAGAAGGAAAAGAAGGTAGCTAGGTGAACCTAAACAACCTGCTAGACAGAAGGAAAAAGAAGGTAGTTGGCGAACCTAAACAACCTGCTCAGCTGCGCCCAGCAAACTGTTTTTAAACCTTGTTGCGTTATTTGAAGACACTGGTCTTGGTTGGGCAACATATTATAGGCAAAGGATCGAGTTTGGGTGGGCCACAGGCAATTGTAGCTAAAGTATTACTAAAATGGACACGCGACACGTCACAACACCAACACTCCTGCATGCAAATTGGGAAAATGGAGGATGTTTGAGCTTGTCCCACTTTGGTTAATTATTACCTCCAATTAGTATGTGAGCCTGGACGGTATCCATTCATTGCCAATTGATTTTGAGTTGGATGATTTAACATGATATCCTGGTATAAGAGCTAAGCTTTTAGAGGTGGTGCTTCAAATTGTGATAGAAGTTAGATTGACAAGTGAACAAATCCAATTTGATGGATTTGACTTTTGTTGAAGACATTTTATTCTTTTCACGTTTTACCTTTTTTTGTCCTGGTTGACCTGAAATTGAAACCGGAAGAGCCAAATCTGAGCAGGTCTTACACAATGAGAGTTCATAAAAGCCCAAGCTGGTGGGATGGACCTGGGTACGTGATTGTGTATTCAGGCTGGTACCCCCCAACAGGATTCACCTGAGATGCCATCCGGTATAGTCCTGAATTAGAGAGCAGGTTTATACTGATGGTGGTAAGAGTTGCACGGTTCTGGGAATTGTTCTTCACTCTTCACCTTCCTTGCTTCTGGAACAACTAGGACTGTATTAGCCAATCGCCTCCCCAAACCATTTTGACGCCATATCATCTAGCTCCACAAACATTTGAATCACTCAGAACATTCACAGCTTCTAGTTTTGCTGGAAAATCTCTCTCCCAATGTCTGCATACTACTTGCAAATTCTATGTAAACATTCAGAAACCGAATTCCCACCCATCATTTAAATTTTCTGGCCTGGCTTTCAGATTGTTTTCTTACCCATTTCCAGCCTGTTTCAGCTTTTCTTACAGTTCCTAAAACTTTTCTGAACAATGATGCCCTGTTAACCATGCACGACCATGATTAATGATTTTAGTTTACAAGGAAGTATTATATAAAAGTAATACCTGGATTATGCGGGCTGCGGGCATATGTTCTTTGAACTAACACACCTATAGCTTGATTTGCTTCAAACCACTGGTGGTAATCACTACTTTGGCTTACATAATTTGTATATATGCATAGACTGCATACATATGTATGTAAATATGCTGAGAAAGTAATCTTTTTATTTTGTTCCTTATCCCGCTCCCCAGCTGTTTACGGTGGCTGTTAGTTGCACTGTTTATGAGTTAGATATAGCTTTGTACTTTTTCATACACGTGTGCTTCTTATCAAGAAAATGATCATATGGAATCTTTCTCTATCAGTATTAAGTTTCTAGTTTTGTCTCTTCACCTCTTCACTTGTCTTGAATTCTTAATGTTAATTTTTTGCTTGACCTTCTGTCTTTAATTCAGATATTTTGCAACCCTTCAGAAGGAACTTGAATCCTATGATTGTGTGCTTTATGAGATGGTGGCTAGTAAGTCTGCTTTGAATGGCAGACAAAGTCCTAATGGCATGAAAAAGCTGAAATTTTTACCCAAACGGGGCTTTGATATTATTGGGTGCATTCAGCGGCTGATGGCTAGAGCGCTTATGCTTGAGTTTCAATTAGACTGTCTTGACTACCAGACTGAGGGTTGGTATCATGCAGATCTGGACTATGAAACCTTTGAGTACCTTCAGGTTCTGCTTCTCTTTGTCCTTCATAATTTTGATCATATGATATTGTTTATATATTCTCATGATGCCCAACTTCTTTACTTGAGAAGATTGTTTACTTCAATCTCAATACATCCATGTTGTAGTTATAATTCTTTGAGAGCTTGAAGGTTAAGCTTCACTTAAATCCCTTGACTTTGCTCCTTTGTGATGAGCAAGCTATTTCTTGTACCAAGTATGGAAGAACTTGAGCTGATTATATCCTGGGATGCTTTCAAGTGAAAGCTATCCGAAGGGAGAGAAATGAAATTGGTTTTTTGTAGATCATTTTTCATTTGAGTAAGTATTCATGAACATCATTTTTATGTCAATGACATTCATTATGGTATTATACATTCCTTTCAGAGCCGAAAGGGTGAGAGCATGTTTTCCTTTGCAAGGGACATGACAGGTAAATCGACCAAGGCCATGTTGGAGGAGGCCATGTTGGAGCCTGATATAAATGTGGAAGAACTTGGTCCTTGGAGATCCAAGCTTTTGTGGGCTTCTCGCTTTTTACCTATGCCTCTCGTTGGACTTCTCTTAATTGAAAGTGTTTGCTTTAATGCGGAAAATCAGGCATCAAAATATCCAGAGTTAGAAGCCTTGTACAGGTTGGATTTCAGTACTGCTCTGAAGGTCTTCCTCGCAAAGAGTATGACATCTGAGTAAGTACATGGAAGGTTGTTTTAGATGGAAATGCTGGTGTTAATGGTTGGTGCTTTTATATTTCTATTGCTTTGCATTGAGTATAAGCGTTCAATGATTCATAGCCTTTGTGGGTCTTTCACTCAGATGCAACTTCCAAATACAATTTGTCTGCTATTGTCATACAGCAAGGTTGCAAACATTTTCCTAAATTTCTGTACCCAGTGGTTAAGAACGAGGAAATCATTGGTCACAATATCGAGAGTCCAGAGTCCAGACCAATGGAACGTAAGCATGTCGTCGTTTTAGATTATCTTCTAGCAGTGATTGAGACCCAACCAATGATGTTCCCAGAAGATCTACGTATTCGACAACAAATATAAATTAGATGACCTAGTTCCATATGAGTTTTATTTTTTGTTGCTTGGTGATCTTGGCCCTTAGTTATAGGACTGCCTATTTCGCTTCTGAGGTTTTGGTGAGAATTTTTTCTGGCAGCTGCATTTATTCAGTTTGGGTTGTCAAATTTTGAGGATGTTCTTGTTTTACATTGTCTCGTTCAGTCATAGTTAATTGACCTAACAAATGATATTTTCCCAGAAGATATGCCTTTGTACTAATAGAACTGTCTATTTTGCAACGGCATGAACTTTGGGTTGACAATGACATTTTAAATTTTTCACTGTATCATTTGAATATTTTAGTAGTGTCTTTAGTTTTGCTTAAACACTTTCCGAGGAAGCTCTTTTCATATCCATTGAATTCTATGAATTGTGTAGGTTAGTTGCGGTGACTAGTGAATTAGAGGCGGAATCTGTTATGATTGGTGAGAGGAACTTAGCTGCAACAATAACACTCCGAAGAGCAATGGAGGAAGGCCACAACAAGATTGCCATACTTTATGGCGGTGGACACATGCCGGACTTGGGGAGGCGGTTAAGAGAGGAATTCAGCTTCACCCCTACCCGGGTGAGGTGGATAACAGCGTGGTCCATAAAGAAGCAGAACCTGAACAGCAGTTCTTTTCCGTTTTTAAAGACAATGGCAGAAATTTCTGGGTGGCCATTCGACCGTTATCAGACTCTGGCACTGTTAATGTTTTCCTCTGTATTAGCTTTGGATCTCTGGTTGTGGCAGGCTTTCTTTGGCACCGCCATGAACTGGATCTCCGACTTTTTTTCGTAGATTTTTCAGTATTTCAATGGTGCACAGATAATGTGATACTCTTTATGGGTTTATAAAATCTCATGTTCTAATTAGATCAGAACGTAGTGAATTTGTAGTTCTTGTTGGATGCTTGTCATTTGTTGTACATGTAACACTAGTTTTGTTTGTTCTTCATCCTTTGGCACGCGACACACGGTCGACAATAACGTATTTTTGTGAATTACTATGTTTTTTAACTTATTGACTAAAATATTTAATGGAATAATTTCATAAGAAAGGCCAAACAACGGAACAAGATATCTGATCAGCTTTATATTTTTACTTTTAATCAGGCAGCATGTTTCTGCATAACTTCTCATGGAGAAAACGAGAAAAACATGGGTGCCGGGCGGGTATCATTGTGGATGGTACGAATTTCAAATAAACTCTTACAGTCCACAAGTACGAGAGTTTATTTAATCCGGACCTTTCAAAACAATTTCGGAACTCTTACTGGTAAGAGTTTATTAAAATTTGAACTGTTCAAAATATTTTTGGACAGCTGTGATGGGGCGTTGCGAGTACCAAAGAAGGCGCCACGTAATATCCTATTTGCACCCAAAATTTTCTCCTTTTCAAGACTGCACACGGAATCTGTAGGAATCATGGAAGTCAAATCATAAGCAAATATACATTTAAATTAAGGGGAATTGCATTTTAATTTGATTTTATATGAAATTATGTTAAATGAGGAAAGTCACCCCCCACAAATATTTTGGCGAACTCATATTTTTGGTAGACAGATAAAAAGTGTTTATTTTTATTTTATTTTATTAAGTGCATTGTAACATAAGACTTATCTTTGCATCACTCAAATCAATTGCATCCACCATGAAATGTTTGTATGCAACATGTCTTGCGTTGTACAGCCACAACGCTCAGGGCCGGCCCTGACAAATGAGGGGCCTAAGACGAAATTTGAAAATGAAGGCCCTTAACAAGGAAAAAACAAAATATAAAGTCGATAAACACCGTTTCAAAACTATATGCATGTATTTAACACGGAAAAAACCCAAAAATGGGCCTACATACTTGGTGGTAAAAAATATTTGGAGGCCTTTTTTTTTCATTTTTCGTGGGGGCCTAAGGCGCCGGCCTTACGAGCCTTAGCTCAGGGCCGGCCCAGACAACGCTTGTGAGTCCTCATGTGTGCTGCACAAAGAAATTTGGTTTTATTTAAAACTTTGTTTTCTATTAAAAATAGGCGCTTGTTTTGCACTAATAATTGTGTACAATTTGTACACCTAGAAGAACATATACAACAGCCTAGCTAGCTATATGAGAGTACTTTAGGGCATTAGCAGCGGTGTAGCAAAACTAATCTATTTTAGTTATTTTTTACCTGAGGCAGCATCCAAAAACTCTGCTTCAGAAGCCTCAACATAAGGCTAGGTATTCTAATATTAGGAACATTAACTCACCAGTTGCATGGAGTTTTTATTGAGGTACGGTTGACTCAATATTATAATCCCTCCTCCGTTCCTTTTTAAATGACCCCTATAAGAATACGTGCAATTTAAACCCTTAAAAATATATTTCTTTATATAATTTTTTAATTTGTTTTATACCAAATTAAAGTGTTCACTGAGTACTTTAATTTGGTGCAAAATTTTTTTAAAACGTTATACGAAAGTATATTTTTTAACGTCCATAAAAATACATGTTTCCCAAAAGGATCACTTAAAAAATGATGGAGGGAGTATGTTTTATCATTTCTCAACAAAATTTGAGCCAAATATGCTATTGAATAGTGGGCATTATGGGTGCACATACCTCGGGCCGGGTCGGGATACTAACGAGACTCATGCATGCCCAAGCCCGGCCCATTAAGAATCAAGCTTCATTTTATATTCCCAAACCCAGTCTAATTAAAGTTTTATTTCTCATGCCTGTTCAACAAGCCCATTTATAAATCTAAAGCATGATATCACAATTATAAATAAATCAACTTCAACAATCACAAATTAGAATTAACAACCGGGAATACTTAAAGTTTTATGTTCTCACAATACTATTAAAAACAAACCCATAAAATATTATTGTTCTAATAATTAAATTGTCTCTCACAAGGCAATAAAAGTGTTCAAAAAGTAGAACTCTCAAACATTTATAAAGCTTGACATGAAAAAAATATCTCTGGTCTCTCTCTTGTTACTTCTTCACATGATTTCTTGTAGAGAACCAACAAAAAAAAGATAAAAAGGATAAAAAAGAGAAGAGTAAAGAAAATGAAGATTAGCAGAGTGGCAGACTTCTAGTTTTTTATGGGAGTACGGGTACATACATATATATATATATATATATATATATATATATAGTATTAACAAATAATATTATTTATATTTGGGCGGGATGAGACGGGCTTGGGATGGGCCTTGAAAATTTTCCCAAACTCATCCCATTAACTAATTGGGCTTAAACTATCAATCCGGCTCAACCATACAGGGCTAAATTTATATCCCAAATCCTAAAAAAATCGGCTTGGACTGGGCGGGCCACCGGGCCGGTGTACCCCTAGTGTGCATCCCCAATGTATTTTACATTGCCTAATAGAGAGGCTGTTGTAGTCCAATTTTGTGGATTTCACTAGCAAAAATAGCTAGTATTCCAAAATAGAGAAGGTGTTAGGTGGGTAGTCAAAACATGAAATGATGCTCTAAGAGCCTCAACAAAAGGATAGCTATTTTACAGCAAAAGGAAAGTGGCACAACAAATGTGTCCTAGTCTCGAGTCACACAGACACTTATCATTTCGCTAAAAAATATAATAAATTTATTAAAATGAGCATAAATTTCAACAGCGTCGCTTTGGCCGAGTGGTTAAGGCGTGTGCCTGCTAAGTACATGGGGTATCCCCGCGAGAGTTCGAATCTCTCAGGCGACGAATTAGAGCTGTTTCTTTTTTCACTCTCTCACTCTATCTCTATAATATTCGAGTTTCACGGTGGAATTTTCGCAGAATTCTGTGTTTCTTTTTTCACTCTCTCACTCTATCTCTATAATATTCGAGTTTCACGGTGGAATTTTCGCAGAATTCTGTGCATCAGTTGTAACCTGCCAAGAATTAACTTCACTATATAACTCTCTCTATTTAAATTAAAGAAGTTTAGTTTTACTTTAATACGACATTGTTTCACAAAATAGACTTATTGCACTCTAGAAAATTCTTTCATAACACATCAACTCAAATAGCTAATTTAAATCAGTTCCATTGATTTATTGACTTCAAGTTAATTTGTGAAAACGAGACTGAAATATAAATCATGAGAAAGAAAACAATACTATTGCACATCATAATTGGTTTCCACTCTTTTTTGTCTTAGTGATGAGAAAATTTTGGTTGCAAATAGTGTACCGCACACATGGTGCTAGAGCGCGCATCTTAGTCGTTGAAAAGTGTTTTGGACGGTCTAAATTTCTCCTTCCTCTCCTCTCTCCCCCAAAATTGCAATTCATCCAAAAATACTTTTTAAAGAAAAGGGATCGTCTTTGGATCTGATACCACCACGTACTCCAACCGACACTAAAAATTTAATTTCTCCTTAGTGATTATATGTGAACCATCTAACCCAACTTTCTCTTTACATTATAAATTTATTATAATCCATCAACCCAACCTTCTCTTTACATCCATCAACGAACTTTTGTCAACTTTTTTTTTTTTTTTTTTTTATGTCTAACAGATTGTAATTGGTAGAAGATTGACGAAACTTTGTTTTTTTTTTTTTCGGAATTTTGATTGGACTAGATTATGTGAGATCCACTTCGGGATTCCACACTAACGGTTGAAGCCCTTCAATTTCTCTAAAACATGTTTTTAAATATTTTTGTGAGAAATGATCTCATTCGGATAAATGCAAGGCTTGATCTATTTTCGCCAATTGGATTGACATGGACAAAAAAAAATTGAATTGATTAATCCAGCTCTTACTGATATTAGAATGAGCTAATTTTTTTCAAGGACCCTTAAAAGTTAAACCAATAATTTTAAACAAATTAAATGACCAATTGTCAGTGTGGGACACCGAAATGGAATCTCCAAAATCTAGTGTACTTATTTTTGGTCATGATCTAATATATAATATTGAGCGTACGTAAAATATAGTAGTGTAACCATTTTTGGGCTAGACTAGGTATGAGGCTTTGTGCTCTGCATGAAGTTAATGCCCGTTATTGAAGTAGCCAAAGTAGATTATGAATAGATTCGCTAAAGATATAGTTGACTACTAGTATTAAAATTCTAAAGTATAATTTTAAATTTTTTTTATCGAATTAAAGATCTCTATTAGTAGTTCAATTTGGTAAAAAAATAAATAAAAAATTATATGAGTAAGTATTTTATTTTTTGATGCAAAGGATAGCAAAGCAACTCAACAATGTAAAATTCTAAAGTGTAATTTTTTTAAATTTTTTGAATCAAATTAAAGATCTTGATCAATAGTGGCTGTGTTTGGTTTAGAGTTTTAGTTTAGTTTTAATGATGTAAGCAGGTGTAATAAGTGGATAGAGATAAAGAGAGAAATGAAAAAAATGATGATGTCATCAAAAACAAAACTGGCTCAAAACTTGTAAACGAACATGGCCAGTATAATTTGGTGCAAAAAAAAATTTAAAATTATGCTCGGAAGTACTTTATTTTTTTATCCGAAGTAATTTCTCCACATGTGCAGTAAATATAATTCTAAAGTATAAATTTTTCATTTTTTTTTATCGAATTAAAGATCTTTATTAGTAGTTTAATTTGGTAAATAAATAAATAAATAAATAAATTGTGTGTGGAAGTACTTTATTATTTAATCTGAAGGATAGTACAAAGTAACTCAACAAGTCAACAATGTAAAATTCTAAAGTATTGAAGTTTTTAATTTTTTTTGTACCGAATTAAAGATCTCTAATAGTTTAAAATTAAAATTATTTGGTACAAACAAAAATTTAAAATTTAATTTTTTTTTTTACATTGTTGACTTGTTGAGTTATTTTGCACATAAAAATTAAAAATTTAAAGAGATCTTTAATACTTTAGAATTTTACATTGTTGAGTTACATTAGAATTTTTTTGTGCAAAGTATTTAAAATTTAAAATTCCAAAGTACTGGAATTTTTAAAAAATTCAAATTATTGTCTCATTCACATTGAGAGAGAGAGAGAGAGAGAGAGAGAGAGAGAGAGAGAGAGAGAGATGAGATGAGATGAGAATTGGGACACAGAAACAAAACCATAAAAGTCTGGGGAGGTAAAAAATGTAATTTAAAGAGAAAGTGTAAAAAGACATAAAAGCAAATGGTGGATCTGAAATTAAGGGAGAAAATTGGTACAAAGTGGTAAGCCATGGGTTTGGCTATTCTCTATATAATAGCCTTTGGTATGGATATTCCAAACAGAGTCCTATGTAAATGGATCCGAGACCCTGTAGTGCGGTGCAGTGCGGATAAGGATAAAATTTGCTTATAAAAGACAGTGTAAAGGAGACACATCCTTGAATTCATGTGAATCAGCTAATCTGTCCAATGATCCACCAAAAACCAAACAAACACCTTAACTACATTCCCCGATTGGAACCCCCAAAAACCGTGGCTTTTCAGCCCACAGAGTCACAGACAGACGGTGATCGAGAATCCTTCCACGTAAAACCAGCAGAAGAAGAGAGCCACCGTGGATACTGGTATTTGAAGAACTCAACTCAAATGGAGAAATTAACCCCTGAAATTGATGAATTGCCGCCGCAAGAAGCCCCCTCTTCCTCCCAACCACCAACTCCTCTGAACAAATATGCTCTGGTTTGCGCGATATTGGCTTCTACTAATTCCATTCTCTTGGGTTATGGTAAAAATCTCGCTTTCTTCTTTGTTTTTTTTTTCCTGAAGTTTCTCTTTGGTTATGCTCGATGGACGGCTTGGAAGCCGCAGCATTTCAGGGTTCCGAATCCGAGAACCCATATCTTCAAATTGCACATGTATATATTGGGAGCAAGATATTCCACTTTTTGCCCCATGGTTACCTTTCTCGGGCCGATTTTGATCATCAAAATTGTTCATTTTTACAAAAATATTTGAGACCATCAGTGTGCCAAAAATTATGTTGATTAATGTGTTATTGAACGCATGATCGATATAGGTTTATCTTGATAAAGATGAGTTTATCAACAATGAGTTTCTCTTTCTATTGTAGTCACCTTTTATGTACATTTATAGTATTTGTATATTGCTTAGGTTCCGTTCCACGAACTCACTTCAAATTGAATAAGTCCTTGCAACCGGTTTATTGAGTGTAATTTAATTGATGTTTTATGAGAGAGTGATCTGTCTCGTAAAATACAATAAATCAATTTTGAGTTTAAGTTTGTTCCGTGAAACTAACTGTTAATTTGGTACTAAATGTGCAGATATTGGGGTGATGAGTGGAGCAGTGCTATACATCAAGGACAATCTCAAAATCTCATCTACCCAAGTGGAGATTCTAGTGGGTTCATTGAACGTGTGCTCACTGATCGGCTCTTTCGCCGCCGGCAAGACCTCCGACTGGATTGGTCGCCGGTACACTATTGTCCTGGCAGCAGCCACATTTTTTATAGGAGCACTCCTAATGGGCCTGGCCCCATCATACCCATTCCTCATGGCCGGGAGAGTGGTCGCTGGAATCGGCGTCGGGTACTCCCTCATGATCGCTCCGGTGTACACCGCCGAGATATCTCCGGCCATGACGCGTGGCTTCCTCAGTTCTCTCCCTGAAGTCTTTATCAATATTGGAATTCTACTCGGGTAACTTTATTACGTTTCTTTTCAACACTCACTTGAAATTCGACCTTTGGCTATAGTTCCCAACATTATATTCCTGAAATTCGAGCCCTTTCATAGAAACTTATTTTGGATCTAATACTCTTTCCGTCTGGTACAATTGGCCCCTCTTCGGGGATCTAACTTTGAGCCTCTTGGCAAACTTTTTAATTAGTTATTCGTGTGATTTTTATATTTGAGTGGCGCAACTATCCAAAAGGGATGAATAATTTGGGACGGAGGGAGCATTTAGTTTTTGCCTCTAACAATATATGGCCGGAGAGCCCCGTGGAGCGTTTGGCCCGAAAATCTTATCGCCGCGGTAGGGATGATAACGGGTAGGGTATAGGTCGGAGGACTTTATTCTATCTCTAATCTCCAGTTGGGGAGTCTTTTACTATTCCCGCTCCAATCTCCACTGGGGATATTAAATAAAACATCACATCCACACCCACATCTTGTTGGATATCGGAGTTTCTCTAAATATATCCATATCCAAACTGAAATATTTAAGAAGTCAATAATGAAACCAAAGTGCAAGCCCGATACTTCAAACCAACAAAAAATAAAGTAAAAAACTTCAAATTATCTTATTTTAACAACTAATGTAGCAAAAATAACAATAGTACAATAAAAAACCAATCCAAACAAACATCAATTTCTAAGTTTTATAAAGCGACAAACCAATAAATTTGAAAAAATAAAATGAAATAGAAAAATATAACAAGAACATCATTTTAGGAACTAAAATCTGTAATGATATTCGTATGTAGTTTATAATAAGTAGTAATTAACATGATTTGCTCTACAAGTAATTACTTCTATAAGTAAATAATACTAAAGATCCTTTTCTACCTATATACATATGTATAATTTATATAGTATATATAACCGGGTATGGGGATTTGGGGGTAGAGATAACAAAATCATACCCGCTCGATATCCGAACGGGCATATTTTAAAGTCCCACCATATATACCCGCTACTATTGGAGAATTTTTTGAATAAACCCCGCCTCCATATGAATGGGGCGGGGCAGGTATCCATTGGATATGGAGAAATTGCCATCCCTACGCCGCGGTGAGTGGGTGGCCAGCTCTTCTCTACACGGGCAAAACATTTGCAAGAAATTTGATTGTTAGAAACATGGTGAAATTCGAATACAGAATCTATAGCCTGGTCTAATATCTTATACCGACTTATTTAAAATTTGAAGTGGCTGGTTAGAGACAAGGGTACTTTATTATATGTTCTCAACAGGTATATCTTCAACTACGCACTCTCAGGTCTACCAGAAAATATTAACTGGCGGCTAATGCTGGGCCTGGCAGCGATTCCAGCCATAGTCGTAGCCGGTGGAGTCATGGCAATGCCGGAGTCTCCACGATGGCTTGTCATGAAAGGCCGAATAGGCGAAGCGAGGCATGTTTTGATGAGAACATCCCGTAGCGAAGAAGAAGCGGAAATCAGACTGGAAGAAATCGCGAAATCTGCTTCAGGTAGTGTTTTAATTTCTATAAATGGAATATCATTTTTATGGCGATTATATTAATCTTTTGGCTCTTGCCATAAGACGGTGAGATTGGTCTCGGGATTAGTTGATGTGCATGTAAATTGACCCGGACAATTGGTTATTAAAAAAAAGAAAAAAAAAAGAATGGTATTAATCTCTTACTAACACAACAAACATGATATGCTTCAGAAATGATTGGAGAAAATTCATCTTGGAATGGGCAAGGGGTTTGGAAGGAGTTGCTGATCCGGCCCAGTAGGTCCACCAGGCGGATTCTGCTTGCCGCGATTGGAATCAACTTCTTCATGCAAGCGTCCGGCAACGACGCAGTGGTTTACTACACGCCGGAGGTGTTCAAGGCTGCCGGAATACGCCACCGTAAGGAACTCGTCGGGGTTACAGTCGTCATGGGGGTAGTCAAGACTTCTTTTGTACTGGTCTCAGCCCTGTTTCTGGACCAATTTGGAAGAAGGCCACTATTGCTATTGGGCACAACTGGGATGGCCCTTTCCTTAACTGGGTTGGGCCTGGGCTCAAAGTTTCTGGAGCACTCGGCCCATAAGCCAATGTGGGCCATAGCATTGTGCGTGGTGGCCGTGTGCGCCGATGTCTCGTTCTTTTCGATTGGGCTTGGGCCTATTACGTGGGTGTACTCGTCGGAGATTTTCCCGATACGGTTGCGGGCCCAGGGCTCGAGCCTGGCGGTGTCGGTGAACCGGTTGGTGAGCGGGGTGGTGGCCATGACCTTTCTTACCGTTGCCAAAAAAATTTCATTTGGGGGAGTGTTTTTTGTGCTTGGGGGAATTATGGTAGTAGCTACCATTTTCTTTTACCTCTTTTTGCCAGAAACAAAAGGGAAGAGTTTGGAGGAAATTGGGTCACTCTTTGAGGATAAATGTTCAAGTAGTGGTTGATACTATGAATATCAAATTTCACTATATTTTTCTCTACGTGATGGGATATTTCATTGAAAAATTCCAGTGACGGTTTCAGCTAGTTTACGCATGCAAAATAATAATTGTTTTTATTATTTTTTTTAAGTTTTCGGATGCACAAGTTGACTTATTATCGGATCGATGTTTCAATTGCCTTGACAGGTTCATAGAAACAGTACTTGAATTAAGTTTTTTTTTTTTTTTTTCCCCCCTGTCAAACTTGATATTTACAGCTGTAAATGAACAAAAAGAATTACTACTATGAATTGAAGCTTAAAATAATGTGGTTGTGTGGAGGACACATTCACAGGCATTGTGTGTGCCTAGCTTGCACAAAATGTGAATGTGTGTGAACCGGGTGTGTTTCACTAACAAAAAATTGTTTTTCCCAAACACCGAGACAGGTCATTTTGTTACAACATATCAAATAAAAAAATCGTGAAAAACCAGTTCATTTAAAAAACTAGGTTAGTGGAAAAGTCCGTGTGTCTCATCGATTAGAAGAACAAAATGTTTTTGTACTCTTACCTGCCTCAGAATCCACCTTAAAGTTGTGGATGCTTTACTCCTTGCATGACTATTTTTGAGCAAACTAACTTCTGGCACGATCAAACGGCTTACTTGTTTCTGGTAAAGCATCAATTTCGAGTGATACATATTGTGACCCAAAAAAAAAAAGAAACTGTGTGACTTAGTTCACGATAATGGGTTGGTAAGCAATAACTAGTGGGCCCGAGCTTGTATACTTTTCTGTCTCCAGGCTCCATTGTGGTGTCGACAACCCGGCTATGTCTACGTACACACATGTACATACGTGCACGAACACATTTGAGAGTTCATTTCAAGAATTGTCGGTTTGGATTTAAAAAAAACTCTTATATGGAAGGGAGACCGTGTACTGACAGGTAGCCAAGATGTATCGTCTGTGCATATTGCGTACTCTTGACATAAGTAAAAATCGAATTTTTGTGGTGTGGAGTAGTTCAACTGAAACAAATAAAGTACTTATGTCATTTTAAATGCTCCGAAAGGGAGACCGTGTAATTTTGACCTTACAAAATAAAGTACTTGTGGAGTAAATTTTTCAACCTCTTTCCAGTCAAAAGACGTCGGTTAGTATTTTTGAATAGTGTGAAATTTTTTTTAAAATATTTCCGGGAATAAATTTTTAAAAGTCAAAATGACACGAATTTCTATAAGAAGCATTTAAAATGGGTCCGAGAGAGTAAAAAATGTTGATGTACATATATTTCTTTTTGAATTGAATCAGGGACCCAAAATAAATGAACCCAAAGATTAGTGATTAGTTATTACTCTAATTATCTCATAATTGGTAATTAAGCTTCTCAACGAATGAGTAATTTACTACTTCTACCATTACTTGCATTGAGAATTATTCGTCTCATACTATTCGATATAGTAAGCTTTACCATAAAATGATTTAAAGAATATAAAAATCCTCAGGTGCAATTGTAAGATTTCAAGTAGTTGGATTTTTTTGTATGCAACAATGGTATAAGAATATTAAAGTTATATTCAAAAGGCTCTGTTTGTTTCGATGAAAAACATTTTCCTCCAAATCATTTTACTCTACATTTGGTTTACATCCCCTACTTAATTCCCCAATTTTTGTTCTTGTAAATACTTTTCAAGTCCATCCAAATACCATAAAACAAAATTAAAAAAAATAATTTTGCATTAAAAAAAAATTCATTTTGCATTAAAAAAAAATTCATTTTCAAAAATATTTTACATCTAAACAAACGGAGTCTTATCCAAGGAGTTTAATTTAATTAGAATCTACGATAAGTAAAATTATGGACGATGCATTTGTATAGTAGAATTTGAATAATAGGACATTCTAAACCAAATCCAAAATTATTGGTTGGTCCTGAGTAACTGACACATGGTATCTCAACACTTTTGTCCACGTAAAATTCATGTGGAGCCCATAATTAAGTATATGAACTGCTCGTGAATTGGTTGTGGACAATGAATAATTTCTCTTGTTCTAAGAGCACCTCACACCATGGTGAATAAAAAGGAGGTTTTATTACATGCCGGTACAAAAAATAAATATTTATTACCACCAACTCCAATCATTCTTTTTAATTATCACTAACTCCATTAAAGTCAATCAATTTTTTTGGGGCTTAGGCACTTATGGTGCACTTTCCTATTATCGGGTTTTTAGTGGTTTAGACATTTTCATAGGGTACCCTAAGGTTTAGACACCTTCATATGATTTGAGGTTTTAAAATTAAAAGTAAAAAAAAAAAATTAAAATCTGACGGCACATGGGGACATACGGGCTGCAGAGCTGTCGGGAGAGTTCTTGGAGTTACTAGTGTATTCTTGGAGTGGGAAAGGAGTGCCCGATAAATGGTCTTAAAAAAATGGAGTGGCCCGTCAATAGCCCAAAAGGACAAGGAAAGTATTCGGCCCGTAGTTGTGGTGCTTAAGCCCAACCATTTGGGCCCCTCTTACAATTCGGGCCAAGTTAAAACTGGAGGACAATAACCCATTGGTTCAAAACATGGAACTTGGACTGAGACCGGAAAAAGCCCACACAGACTACTGATGTTTCCGGAACAACCGAAAATAGTAGATAAATTTTTTTTAAATGCATAATGAGACCAATACATTTAGTATTATAGGGATAAAATAGGAAAATATAAATTGATAACTCACTTGAAAATTTAAATTGACAGAAAATAAGTTGAACTTTGGGTGAACGTCATGTCGTTTCGTGTACTAATTGCGGGTTCGTATCAAAATTTTCACAATCATTATGAATGAAATTTTTGTGCGGGGTCACATCTAGGTTATAAAGCAAAAGACTATATTAGATTTTGGCAAAATTTAAGATAATTTTTTTGTGCAGGGATCACATCTCACTCTAAGCATATCACAATAACCTTGTTGACTCCATTCCACTAAATCTTGGCTTTTTAGTTTTTGAAAACTTTTTAAGTTTATATATATAAAGAGAACCATCGGTCTTTTAAAGTGTGAAAAATCAAAAAATCCAAGAATTCAAACGGGGGCTGAGAGGCTGAGATTTATTTATACAAAAATGTTGGATGGTTTAGAGCCAACCAAGATCTCCCATTTGATCTTCTCTTCAAAAAAAAGCTAAATAGTTCATGGATTTGGCGTCCCTCACTCAATGTCGATTTTGGTAGCAATGTATTCTGACTTGGAAAAATGTAGGAGCAACTCTTTAAAAAAAAATTGACATCAAATTTGATCTAAATATAACCAGACCAAATAAAAGGGTTCGGTTCGAATCGGATCGGTTTAGATGTACTTTATATCAATTTTCTTAAACATTCTTAAGCAAAACTCTCAAACAAATTTGTCAAATCCCGAGATGCCGAACTGCCGCATAAGCCTTAAAAAAAGCTAAGATCTCCAAAATTGAAGCCAATATTGAAGATGCTCTGGGATGTACGTATTTTCGAGTTGTGCGAGTTTGATCCAGCAGCAGATTGAAATTTCGTGTCAATATTGGGTTTGACATTCATGTTCAGGTTAGAAAACTAGTCAAATCTTAAATTATCAAATTTTTATCTGGCTTGGGTTCAAGTCATGCTGACATATCCATGTATTACAAAATCCAAGGTTGGTCAAGAGTCAGCCCTATTCTTGCATGGCCCACTATTGGGCAAAAAGGGTTAGACCCTTATGAGAAACATTTGCCAAATAAAGTTGCAATTTTTTAACCCACGTCGATCTGTTGGTTGGTGGGTTTGATGTAAAGGTTAGTCTAGTTAATTGGTTGGTTTGCTCCCTATGGAACTGACAGTTGTTCGATTCTTGGGTTAGTCTGGACTAGACCCAAAGGTTTATCCGATTGATTGTTGGGTTGGCTCTCCTCACATATGACTAGAGTTCGATTTTTGAGTTCCGGCCGTAAAAAATAATTTTGTTGTGAATCCTTTAGTATTGGCGTGAATGACTTACTTTTAACTAGACCGGAGAGAGAAATAGTTAAGGTGCGCGTAAACTGGTTTGGACACCCCTCACCGCCAAACAAAAAAAGAGTAGCCCACCTCTGTTTGGTCACATTCAAATTACATTTTGCGGTTCTAATATGTAGGCCACTGTCCACAAGTACTTCTCCCAGAGCTGAAGCCCTCAAATTATGAAAATAATTAGCATTTAGGCCCACAATATGGTCATCGCACTAATGACATGAGTAGTAGTTGATCATCGCCAATAATGTTTTGCACTTAGGCCCACAATATGGTCCAATGCACTTGTCATGGAGTACTTCCAACATTATTCTTTTGTGATTTAGAGGAAGTTTTTAATTTTCATGCTAAAATCTCCAAACATAAAAGTCAAAAGTCTTGAAATCTAGATACTTGAAGGCCGTTTTAAAGGACACAACCCCACAATAAAAAGTGGCATAGACGTAATAACACTAGTTGTAGGATGTGAATTTCAATACGTTAACACAAACTCGATGCGAAATTATAGAGTTCCCGTCAAATTCTTCGTTTTAATAACTCAGTCAGGGTCAATTTACACGAATCTCGATACTGTCCTGTCTACTGGTGGAGGCATGTTTAAAGCCGGACGAATTTTTTTATTTTCCTGTGACTGGCTCTGTAAAGTTGTTAGAAGATTTTCAACCAACTTGGTCAAGATGAAAATGATTTTAAACAGCTCGTATTAATATCAACTATTATAACAACATGATGCAATTCCTAATCCTCAAATTAAACTAAGAGGTTTGAAATTTTCAGAGCCATTTGGTGATGCACAAAGCATATATATAAATAAAGGCCAGGGAAATTGAAGTAGTGGAGCTGGGTCAGGAAATCTACGAGATTGAGGCAACTGTTTCTGTTTGTCCTTGAGCTTAACTTCAACTTTGAAAAGCTGAATCCCCCATTTCCACCATTTCCGTCTGTTAGCTATTGGTTTGACATTTGAAGTAAAAGGGCTGGCGCTTCAGCTTTTTATTTGTCTTCTTCTTCTTGGAACCTTCTTTGACCTCTAAGATTCTAACCACAGTCACGTGGTATTTCAGGCCACTCTTAACACTACACATTCGATCTTCCGGGACCATCAACAAAGTGTATGGAACTCAAGTAAATATTTGGTTCTAAGAGTAATCTAGAACATCACGTGATTGTGCTCCGAGATCCCTGAATTATCATTTGAGACAGAGAGACAGAAGTTTAGTTAGTCAGTGCTTTCAAAACACAATCATGTAATGTTTTAGGCCATTCTAGCATTACACATTCTTCTGGGACCAATGACAAAGTGTATGGAACTCATGTAAATATTTAGCTCAAGAGTAATCCAGAATATCACATGACTGTACTCTTTGACTAATGAATTATTGTCGGAGACAGAGAGAGTAGAAATACATGTTGGGATTGGGAGTATTTCCCAGGACACTAGTTTACTTCACTTTTTTTTTGTCATTTAACCAGACAAGAAGTTCGTACAAGACATGAGAATATAGACAATTGGGTGATTAAAAATACTTATATAGTAGGATTGATGAGTTGACTAAAAAATTATATTTTTGTAGAATTAGTGAAAACTACATGCATAAGATGACAATATTGCCTTTGAAGTCCTTTACACTGAATCGATCTATAACTCTTTTTAAACACTCTCTCTCTCTCTCCTCTCTCTCCTCTCTCTCTCTCTCTCTCTCTTGGAAAAAACATGCACGACACCCTTTGGTACTTGTGTTTTTCACCTCAAAAAGCTATGTGAACTCCGGTCCTCCACACATAATTCTCACTCTCTACTCAGATTCAAATAATTTAGAAGTGTTTCAATAGAAAGGAAAATGTTTTGGACACATTTTAGGGCGTACATGCGTATGCATCTGTTTGATTCGTATGGATTTCACGTATATCGCGTCACGTTTATGTGTATCATACAACTCCAGAAAGATTTGTTTTCAAACGTATGTCTTGTGGCACTACTCCAATAGAAAACGATACAAGAAGCCACAAGGAATAGCAGGTAGCAAGACATAAACAAATACCATGCCAATACAAGTTTCCTAGTTTTTTTTTGTTATAGGGAAAACACTTGTGGATCATGAGGTTGCAATTTGAATCCAACGGAGGCCAAACAGTATGTCAAATCGTTGAGGCCACTGGAGATTTTGCTAGGTTATTAACTTTAAAGCCCCAAAATTAGTCGAATTATGCACAAACTGATTTGGACATTCAGGGGGTGTTCCAAAAAAAAAAAAAAAAACTGGTTTTTACTTTTCATGATTTTTTATGTGATTTGTTAGTGAAACACCTCCCTCAGTTATAAATGATAGTAATACAAAACTTGTGTTCAAACTTCAAAAGGAATAGCAGGTAGCAAGACATGCAAAGTTGCTTGATTACATATACAGTTGAAACTTTTTACTAATTACGATCAATTGAATTCTTTCATTTTTTCATAGTGTATCTATAATATTTTTACAAGGAAAATCATCACTGAAAAAGTCCAAATTCAGGGAATTGGCTAACAATCTTTCACTCAATTCAAATAAATTCTTTGATTATATGCTGGCCTATTTTCCTGTAGTAGTGTTGCACTACAAGGATTGTATTGCAGCATTCGAGCCGTTGATCGCACAATCCAAAGCTCGAATTCATCAATTGACACTAGCATAATCCGAGTCGTTCATTGTCGAGATGAAATCCGAGCCGCTAATTGCCAAAAAAACACTAGCACGAACCAATTCCATTCCCCCCCCCAAAAAAAAAACAAAAAAAGTTAAAGTTTCCATTTTTTTTTCCAAAATGAGTACAAAATTTTGTTATCCAAAAGAACAATGTTATGAGTACACCACTTATGCACTCTAAATGCACACCACCTTAATGTGGCAAATGAGGAGAAACTCAATGTGGGGCTCACCCAAAAATGGGCTTCTCCCTATCATTTTCCTATCCAAAAAAAAAGATAAGATTCTTATTAAGGCCGAAAGGCAGAGAACAAAGGGGATTTGTGATTAAAAAATGCTAGAGTCACATACTTTGTGTCATACCCAACCACACCCCCATTCACATAGAGTGTAGGATTCACACGGAACCCACATGTGGAGCCCACACCCCATATGAGTGGGGGTGTAGTTGGGTGTGACACAAAGCGTGGCTCTATCATTGTTCTTCGTGATTCCCCTTCTTCCTTTCCGAACTCCATTGTACAGTATAATTTCCCATATAGGATTATAGGAACTAGTAAACTGTTGTTTTGATTCCTATATTTTTCAAAATGAATTCCTGTACAAACTGCTGGCTAACACAGCATGCTTCAGAAAAAATCTAAGTTTTTTTTATTTATTATAACTAGATTAACCAAATGATCACCCTAGGTGAGCAAACCACGTGAGATATTATCCTTCCTACTTTTTGTGGTTAGATCAAATTTTCATGATCTGAAACATCCTATGTGTTTAAAACATAATTTTAGAAATCAGCAAGAAAAAAAATGGTGAGAAGGGCTTGATCTAAGTAGTTTTTTTTATAAAACTATATAATAGTTTTCAATAAAAAATGCTTGGATGAAGTCCTTCTCTTTTTTTTTTTTCTCGCTAATTTCTCGCAAGTATCCTTAAAAACACATTTTAAACACATTGAGCGCTTCAAACCGTCGAGATTTGGTCCGGAATTATGAGGTCCATACGGGGTCCGCATTTTAGTGTTGTGAATAGGAAGCTCACTGTATGTTTGTATACATACAATTTCGTTTTCTATTTGGGTGGCATTCAATTTAGAGTGTTTATCGATTTCTAGAAATGGTTTCTAAATTAGAGGGATTCAACTTTATCTATAATCAATGAGTTTTTGGAATATATAATATATTGCATCCAAAATTCAAAAGCCATGAAATGATCTTCTTGATAGAATACACCATGAAATATGCTATGATAAAATACACCATGATGAAATACACCACGAAATCTTCTTGACAAAATACACCACGAAATCGATCTTCTTGATAAAATATACCAGTTTTTCTTCATCTTCGTTAGGGGTGCCCATCCGATCCGCTCGATCCGCCCAATCCGAACCATCCGTTGATCCACCCAAGGTATGTATGGATGGGTAATAATTCTTGAGGCAACCAATTTTACGGTTCCGGATCGGATTCGGTTAAGTTCCAGTTAAAACCGAACTGCCCATTGCCAAAAAAAGAAAAAGAAAGTGTAATTGTGTATCCCAGACTCCAACACATCACCCATGTTTACCCAATACCCACTACTCCACTAGGGCCTGCCAAATCCATCCAAAACCAATCCGTCAAATCCGGAACCGAACCGATCCATCCGTATATCATCCACGGATGGTTCCGGATCTTGAAAACATAAATCTGTTATTATCGGTTCAGATCAAATTTGGAACCGAACCGTGTACATCCCTAATCTTCGTACTCCACCGAGAGTTTGCAGAGTTTGAGGTGCTTCACTTCTCTTCATCGTCGATCTTCTCCATAATTTAGAATAAAATATGGTGCATGATTGTACTCTTTTTCTAGGGTGTTTTGTACCAAACATCTTCAATTGCATTTTCCCCAAGGCGCAACCAATAATAACGGCTTCAATTTGATCCCTTTTGCATGTGCTCATCACTTCCAAGTAACTCGAAAAAACCAAAAAGAAATGATTGTTGTATGTTTGTATACAATCATATGCCAGTTATGTGCGGAGGACCAATATTTAATTACCCCTTTTTAAATTTAGCGTGTCCTCCTTGTTAAGGAAATCTCACATTGCTTGAGAATGAAATGAGTGATTAGTTAATAACATAAGGGACTTGTCTATTTATTGTCAATTGACTTTGAGTTGGATATAAAGTTTACACATAATATTAGAGTGGGCCCATTTCACATCACATTTTAAAAAGATTTACAATCCGCACTCCAGGACAATAGAACAACAAAAAACTTGCACGATGATAGACCCAAAAAAAAGGGTACACATGACAAACCTTAAATGCATGCTGCTGCACGTAAGGGGGGACGTTAAGGATATCCCACATTACTTGGCTATTGAATTGGTGATTATGTAATAGCACGAGGGATCTCTCTACTTTTTGTCACATAAATGTGATGTTGAAATGATCCGAGCAAAGAGAGAAGAAAGAGAATTTAAAAATATATACATGTGGCGATATGGAGAATAGTAGTCCCCAAGACACAATACTCAACTTTTTTGTCATTTAACCAAACGAGAAGTTCGAACAAGACAAGGGGATATTGACAATTGGCTGATTAAAAATAGTTATCAAGTAGTAAGATTGAAATAAGCCTGCATGGTTGGGGTTGACAAATTAAATACTACTAATATTCTTGTATTTGCTAGAATGAGTGAAAACAACATGGATAAGATGACAATATTAGTTGACTTTGTCCTTCACACTGAATCTATTATCTATAGCTGTGTGTGTGTGTGTGTGGAAAACATGCACGTTCAGTGGAGATCAACTGCCCTTTTGGTTCTTGTATTTTGGCCTCTAAGCGCTGGAAACTAGTGCTAAAAAAATGTTACTTTTGCCACCCAAAAAAAAAATTTTTTTTTTGAACAAAAATTGATAAAAATCAGACATAATATAAAGAGGGTGGACAATACCCTCACTTTAATTGCTAAAAACTGTGTAGAGTCCACGAGATCAATGGACTTTTTGATAATAATAAGATTAGTTTATAGTGAGACCTACAATTTTTCCACCAATCAGGGTAACGTTCATTGTCCTATTTAAATGAGGGTAGACGAAACCGGACTCTGTATTTGTATTTCAAAAAGTCCATATCGAGGGGATTGGCTCCTAATCTTTCATGGATGTTTGAATTTGAATGCCAGCCACTCAAAATAAATCACTTTTTTGGTTCTCTTTATTTATCATCTTGAGTTTCCATGTATGCCACTGTAATGTGGTCGGTAGGAAATTACAAACATTCTATATTTGGAGTACGGTGTTTAAGATAGATAGATAATCTTTATGTATTGTCCTTTTCTAATTTGCATTTACTATTTCCTACTCCATGTAGGAACCAAAACGGCCATTTTCATTCCCATCTTCTGCCGTACAAACTGTTGGCAAACAGAGCATACTGTCTATCTATCTCGGACTTGCTTGAGAATCCACTGTTATTTATTTATTTTTTTCTTTCTTTTTGGTTATTAACGCGTCTACGTCAACTTATGAGGTAGTATAAACTTACGCGTATCTCAACTATACCCAATTTTGTCGTCCCTTATGGGGTGCCGGATTAAAATCGGGTCAAATCCATATAAATTGACTATAAAAGAGTCGATAACACTTAAAATAGTAAAGGGTGCTGATACTGGGGCTCCATTTTTTAAAATAGTAAAGGGTGCTGATGCAGTCATTCCAAAATTTAATGAAGTTACAAAACTACCATTTTTAAGATATAAAAGTTACTTGAGACATTCTACTCTCAAATTATCTCCTCATCTACTAAGGCACTCCAAACGAAAAAATGAACCAAAATTAAACATAACATTACGTTTGAAACATAAACATTAACATTAGGTGCCAAACATTAAACATCCACAATATAAGCATTAGGTTCCAAACATTAAACATGCATCTATACCAGATTATTTCATGCCACTTTGCATAAAAAAATAAAATAAACATGCTAGAATTCTTTAAAATAAATACCATAATTGAACATGTTGATGTGGCAAAATTTTCATAATGGCTGTGACACAAGATCTTTATATTTTCGTACTCATTATCTACCATTTAACTCTCAAAATCTTCATAACGGTTGAATCTACATTTTAAAACTCATAGTGAAACAAACAAAACACGTCACCAAACTCCCAAGCAACTTTGCATGGACAAAAAAATGGTTCTAAAATCACAGACCGAAAACCACTTGTCTATGTTGTCCTGGTGCAGAACATTGAGACAATAACATAAAGACTCTATCAAGGAAACATTATATATGAAAGTAGGCAATTCAGTGACGTGCAGTAAAGGAAAAGAGTAAAGGTTTTTTGGAGTGCCAGAAGTAAATCATGGAACTTGCGACATGGTAATTTTGAAAAACTATTGTAGTTTGGAGCGCTTGCATCAAAATTGAGAGTGCAAATATCAATTTCCGTAGTAAAATGTAGGGGTGTCCATGGTTTGGATTCAGCCGGAACGGTTCCGGATTTGATCCGAACTGGTAATAACAGATTTATGTTTTCAAGATCCGGAACCATCCGTGGATGATATACGGATGGATCGGTTCGGTTCCGGATTTGACGGATCGGTTCCGGATAGATTTGACGGATTGAGTTGTGACAAATGAGCCTTTAACTTGAGCCAATTTAGGAAATTTTCCAATCATATTTCTAGCCCATTTTCTGGCCCAATCATTTTTCAAGCCTATTTAACACAAAATCAACATCACTTTAACACGAACTCATTATATCAGCATCAACACTAAACAGTTGAGCAGCAACAACACAATTCAATCAATTAGCATGAGAAGAATAACAGAAGCATCAGTATCTTTTATCAACCGCAGTATTAGGTTAATGTGCGGGTAATGTGGCCGGCCCTAGTAGAGTAGTGGGTAATGTGTGGGATTGTAGTGAGTGACGTGTTGGAGGGAGAACAGAATAACGCGTTTGTTTTTTTTTTTGTCAACGGACAGTTCGGTTTTAACCTAAACCAAATCGAATCCGAACCGAAACCATTAGCTTGTTGTATTCAAGATCCGTTATCCATCCATACATACCTTGGGTGGGTCAACAAATGGTTTGGAATTGGTCGGTTTGGGCGGATCGAGTGGATATGATGATTCACTGGAGACCCCTAAAATGTATGATGCATGGTGTTCAAAAAACTTATGGATGACCCCACATGGTTAAGATAGAAGATAATTAAACACTTACTAATATTAATGCAAAGGTTTAATTAAACATTGATGGTATACCAAAATTTTATAGGAATAAACTCTAGTTGGCCATGGATCAAAAAAAAAAAAAAACTCTAGTTGGCCATAGTTAAACTATTTTGTCCTTTTATTAATCGAATTAGACAATCCTAATTATTTTCTCTGCCTTTTCTTTAAGTACATGGTATTATTATATCATTAATTATGTAACGTATGAAAAACTAACCGTTTGAGGTGAGGTGATAAAGTCAGGATTTTCAAAATTCCAAAGGATATATGTCTATATTGTAGATACACATAATCAACTGGGGATAGCTCGGTTGGACACTTATTGCACGCTTCCATGAGAGAGGTACTTAGAACAACGTTTGGTTAATTTTTCCCTTGAAGAGGAGTTATTTGTTTAGTTATTTATTTTTGTGAGGAGTTATAAGTTGAGCTGAGTATATAATTATAAGCTCATGTCTCGTTTAATATATATAATTAACATAGTTAATTTTTTCTGGAGCTTGTAATGAAAAACATAAAACTAGAAAAAATTCTCCGTGAAGCAACATGTTCCGTTCCCTTGGATGCCAAACATTACAAATCTTTGGGCCATTAAAGTTCTGAAATTAATTGAGGTATGTTCAAACCGACTCGAATATCCGGTTATCAAAAACCGAATAAAATCCTGCTGCTAGCCTCTGTTATTCTGGAGTATATTGAAAACCGGAATATCTGGAAGTTCTAGCACTCGATGTGCTTACGTCTGCTGTGACGTTGAGTACATTACCACATTGGTTGAAATTTCTAAAAGCTACACAAAAGCAAAACAAAAATCAGCCCAAGTAAATGTTATTGTAGTATAGGTTCGTCCGTTTAACTAAATGTTGTTGTAGCATCCGTCTAATTCATACTCGAATCTTGTCTCCATACCTATTACCGAAAAGTTTTTTTTATTGTCGAATGGTTACCACATGGTATTGAATGTTATATCCGGCGGCCAATCAAACCACACCATCTAACGTGGAGGTCTCTGTTTGGTACCACATGTCATGTTTTAATTGGCCGCAGAAAACCACGTGTCCCGCTACCTATCGGCACCTAAAATTTTCCCCTATAACCGACATTTTAAAATCAAACCGAAGCCACTCCCCTGCTAGTATTTGTACCACCGCTTCTCCACTCCGCCAACTTCCTCTTCAAATCTCTCTCTCTCTCTCTCTCTCTCTGTGCAATGGAGACCCAGAACCAGTTGAAGCACCGCCTCAGTCGCATGTTCCGATCTTCACTCGGATCCTGCAAACCCAAAAACACCTCCGACGCCATTTCCCCACCCAAAAAACACTACCAGTTATACCAACTCTTCTCTCCTAAACCCACATTCCCTTCAATCCACAAACCCAACAAAAAATTCTCTCAAAAACCCCAAACCGAGCCCTTCCCAATCAGGCCCAAAGTATCCGACCGTAACTCACTCCTCAATCCTACCCACACCCGGACCCGATCCCCATCCCGGAGGTGTTATTACTACTCCCCTCAATCGCGGAGTGTGTTAACTTGCCCTGTTGACACACTCTGCGATTTTCAAAACCCGAAAAAGTCGAAAAAGAAGAGGAGAAACAAGAAGACACGGGGGTTCAAAAGGACCAACTTTGAGTCTTTTGATAGCTACTACGACTGGTTCAGCAGTGATGACAACGACGACGATAAAACGACTCTTTTCTCGTCGAAATCGTTCTCTTCTTCCTCTTCTGACTCGTTCCGCCGCGAAAGGAGGAGTTCTCGGCAGAGGAGGGTTTCGAAGACGGAGAGCGAGGTGGGTTTGTTGTGCGAAAGCGTTACCAAACACAGAAATCGGAGAAGCCTTGGTCGGGACAAGAGATGCTGTGAGCATGGAAATCGAGTCACAAACGAACAAGGTTGTGTGAAGTTAGATGGAGAAGAAGTGAAGGAGAGTTGTTTTGCAGTGGTGAAGAGATCGACCGACCCGTACGACGATTTCAGGACTTCCATGGTGGAGATGATCGTGGAGAAGCAGATTTTCGGTGCTAGGGATCTGGAAGGTTTGCTGGACACTTTTCTGTCTTTGAATTCGAGTCATCATCATAGGGTTATTGTTGAGGTGTTTACTGAGATTTGTGATGCTTTGTTTTCTAACTGGTCTTGAATTAAGAAGAATTAGAGTAGTCTTCTCTGTTTTCTCTTTAATTAGCTTGTGTTTTGTATGGAGAAAGAAAATAGTTTGGTGTATCTAACTGTTATTTGCTGTGTTAATGGTCAAGTATTCTGTGTGTTATCATCAAGAGTTTTTAGCTAGTCAAAATTTATGTTTGGTGTTTGTTGAGGCTCTACTAGTTTGGTGGATCTTCTATTTGGGTTCACTCCAAAGTTTTAAATAGCGGTAATGGTGTACCGTAGTGGGAGTATCGAATGATACTTTAAGGAAATCAGGTGGAGCGACTGTGAATATTTAAAATTTATTTTTGGTTTAGAGCACCTGTAGCGGCCATATTGGTTGTGAAGAGGGTGAAAATAGGATAGAAGTACGTAGCGAGAATCAATCGATATGAGTGTGAATTTTTTGTAACGCCGGTATAGCCAGGAGTAGTGGCACTGCTGTACCAGAGAACGCGAAAATTGTTATGTAACCGCTAATACGCTACGTTTCACTAGGTGAGATCAAAAACAAAAAAAGAGGCCTGGTATAGTCTAGGAAAAGAAAATCTGAAAATACATATGAAAATGCATCCCGTTACACTTCTCACCCGTCGGATGTAATTTCAAAAATATATATACACACACTTGGGTTTATGATTTGATGTGAGATTTGTGGAAGTTTTATTGGTGATGATTTGAAAAAGATAAAAGTAGAGGGAAGGACAAAACAAAGACAAAAACTTTCTGGATTGATCGGAGTATGTGATTGTAAGACTTTACGTTCTTATGATGCATGACAGAAAGCAGCGATGGTTTTGTTCGTTTCTCAAGAAAATAGTCTATTTGAGGTTGGACTTAATGGGTTTCTTTATCACCCTATTTCGGCAAAAAGAATAGTGAAAAGTAATTAGCTTTTGAAATTAAGTGCTTCATGGAGGACCACTGAGGTGGTATTCGAGTTGGCCAAAAAGGTGCAGGGAGAAAATTTCTATATTTTTTCATGTGGTAGCTAGTTTAAATTCTTGTTGGTGTTACATGAAAATGACAGGTACACACTCGTCAAAGAACCCCGGAGGCTGCCTCACCTCACAAGTTTAAATTCATTAGCGCGGGTTGTGATGAGAGGATTGTCTCTTTTGATTCAATGCCTGTCTCACTAGAGCACCTCATAGCAGAACATTTAAGAGCACGCGGTTACAAATCTTATTATCACGTCCGAGGCTAATGTACGTTGATCATTAATTCTAATTTGTCTAGCTTAACAAAAAAGAAAAAAGAAAAAAGAGATTTTCGAAAACAAAATTGATCGTTTTGTTATACACCTATCATTATTGTTTATAGGTACTAGCTCATTTTGTTATACACCTATCATTATAGGGTGTGTATGATACACACCCAAATAAGAGATATGTGTAGTAGCCTTTTCCGTATTAGAACAAGAATCATGGGAAGGCTCAAGTATTTTCCAGGCATAGAAGCTCCTGGCATTGCCTAAAATGAAGATTACAGTCAACAGATTCTTAAAAGAAAAGAAACCATCAATTTTGCTGGTTTTTAAACAAACAAAACAATTAAACCACAAAATACATTAATTGTATAATCTATCATCCTGTAAAATGAGCTAGAACCTATATCATCATATTAGTTTTGTTTTCCAAAATCATTTCTTTTTTTTTTTTTTTTGGTAAGCTAGACAAACAGAATGATCAGCGTACATTAGCCTCAGACGTGATAAGAGGATTTGTAACTGCTTTCAAATGTTCTGCCACTAGGTGCTCTAGCGAGATAGCCACTGAATCGAGAGAGACAACCCTCTCATCACAACCCGATCGAGCTAATGAATTTAAACTTGTGAGGGAGACAGCCTCCGGGGGTGCTTTGATGAGTGTGTACCTGTTATTTTCATGTAACATATATATCGCACAAGAATTTAAACTCCCTATCACATGGAAAAATTTAGAAATTTTCTCCCTGCGCCTTTTTGGCCAATTACTCGAATACCACCTCAGCGGTCCTCCATGAAGCACTAATTTCAAAAGCTAATTACTTTTCGCTATTCTTTTTGGTGAAATAGGCTGGTGAAGAAATCCATAAAGTCCAACCTCAGATAGACTATTTTCTTGAGAATAAGAAGGTACTGTAATATTTACGTAAACAAGTGATATCTGTACTAATAATTGAACCAGATTATTGCTTTGTTCTTATTTAATTTTTTTTTTCTCATTTGTTAGTTTTTCTTCTATTTTTCTGTGGATTATTAATTATTCTCAATGAGAGAAAATCTAAGAAGTAAAAACTATAATCAAAATTTTAAAAAAAAATTCACTAAAGACAAATAAGATAAAACAGACAGACTTTTTGGATTTCTGTTGTCTTTGTTCACAAAATTTTTAATTTAGTTGATAATTTTTTACTTGTAAGATTTCTCTCGTCAAGAAGAACAAATAATTCATAAAAAATTTGACGCAAATTAATACATGCGAACTTTTTTTAAATAAGGACAAAATAGGGCTCAATTATGTAGCCAATAGACATGTGGACATCATTTTCTAAAAAAAAAAATTTTAAACAACTGAAATGATGCCGAGGTACAAAAAAGACCAATATGTTAATTTATATTGATGTTGCCTTGTTGTCGGTAGATAAGAACAAAAAAAAGGCTTTGCTCTCTACAGAATTGACTAACGTTTATTCTTGGGGTCAAACTGTGAGATATCTATAAATGTTGTGAATTTACTGGTCCCGACGTAGATAGCCTACCTTTAACCGGAGTGAGAAATAAATTAGTCAAAGTGTGCATAAGTCGACCCAGACACCTTGCCGTTGATAAAAGAAAGAAAGATAAGGGGACAATTTGTATCATTATGATATTATGTTTTAGGTACATCTATTTTGTATGTTTATATTCACCAAATCCCAGTTAACTAAGAGCATCTCCACTCATACACCAAATATTTCACCAAATTTAAATTTGAGTAAAAATCACCCAAAAACCCACTCCACTCCTTCACCAAATTCTTCACCAAATTTGCTCAATACCAAATTTGCTCCAATTTTTCACTAAATTTGCTCAACACCAAATCGTTCACCAAATAGGCAACGGCTCTATTTGTTCCATTGAAGACCTATTTTCTTTTTTCCGTAGATGAGGAAGAAGAGGATGAAAGGGAATTGACAAAATGAAAAAAACAAACTGTTTTTGACAAAATGGTGGGAATGTTTTGGAGCCAAAATGAAGAAAAAAAAAAAACCTGTTTTTGACAAAATTTTAACTAGAATTTGGTTAAAAAGTGGTTTTCCATTGGAAGGGTTTATATCAAATCAAGTTTTTGACCAAATTTTTACTCAAATTTGAGGAAAAATTTGGTGTAGGAGTGGAGATGCTCTAAGACAACTCCACTTGTACCATTGGCTGAAAAGTGAGGCAGAGGAGAACAAAAACAAATTCCAAGCATTGAGCAGAGTTTTTGTTTGTAGTATAGGGCAAGTAGTACTCTAAGTTTGAAAGATCATTAGAGAATGTGACAAATTTTTGAAATAGTGATAAAAGATTTGTTGGCATAGAGATTGTAAAGAATTCTGAGTGAGGGGTCTGAGCCACTTTTTGGATAGTGGAATGACATTGAAAGTGAAATATCAATTAATTGAAGAAACAAAGAACTTTATACGAAAGTGAAAACACTGTTTCATGGGATGGCTACAAAGGGGATGAAAAAGGACGAGACAGTTGAACCAGGAAACGGCGATGGAATGACCACCATTCATATATCGAGAGAAAAGTGGATTACGGACCGGACCGGCCAGTTGGCTTGTTCGTTCACATCTATATTCGAATGATTCAAACTGTTCGCATTATAGAGCTTGTCAATAACATTATATTAAATGAGTTAAAATGGGTATGATTCGGGCTTGTAATCTTATACTATTATGTTCTTTGATGAACGAGTTTTGAAATCATATCAACTGATCAATCTGATTTTCTCGAAAAATTGTGAAATATGAACAATTTACGTCATTATAGTGGTTCCGGAAAGAGTCAACAAACGGGCCAACGGAACAATTCAATCTATTTTCATGCACTAAAAGAGCAGATGGAGAGGAGAGAAGGGTTTCCAGATTCTAAATCTAGATTATTTAATCTGAGGGTGCTGGTAAACATTCCACTTTATTCCAGTTTTAAATGGTGACGGAATAACTGATTAAATTGTTAGAATATGTTAGATTGACACCAAACCCCCAAAAATGGGGATTCGAATTTAAAAGAATGTCTGGCTATGATGATAAAATTTTGGGTGCAATACTGCAAACGTGGTGTCCTACCGTGCATATCGGCCGTCCAAAAGTATTTTGGACGGTTCAGTTTTCTCCCTCCGTCTCTCCTCTTTCACTCTCTAAAATTCGATTCATGCAGAATACTTTTGAAAAGCCGAAACATGCTTCGGGTACCGCCACGTGATACTCAGCCGGCACCCAAGTTTTTCTTGGCTACGAAAATATGCTGTTCTATCTCTTTCAAGTGGTAGTAACTTATTTACTAGGCTTTAACCACATCTCATTAATTGTCTCAGTTTTGGGGGTAGGCATCTCTATCTCTCTGTCTCTGTTTAGTAACTGGCTTGCAGCTGAGAGGAAGGCCTGAACAATAATCCCACAGGGTCAGTATACTGTTGCATACATGGCAGCAGGCCTGCATGAACAAGACCCAATGATCTATCTACTCTTGGGTGTCAAATTTTGAAAAGTCTTATTACAAAGTTTAAAAGGACTCTGAGAAAACGGCATCACAATGAGCAGCGAAAATCCCGACAGAATGGGCATCTAGTCTAATGGCAATCATGTACTACTCAAAGTCCAAGAGCAAGAACAACATATAGAGTTTGTAAGAAACCAACACGAAACGACATTGAATTAAAATGAAATACTGCTAAAAAAATCATACCCGAACCTGAACCGGCACCCGAAAAACCACCGTAATCCTTTGACTCTAGAAAACCCTCTGGCTAACAATAAAGAGCGACAGAACAAATAGAGCTTTAATCACATTTGAAAATAACCCCTTCCCAACTCCAAACCCATGCCAATCAACTTTGAACCAGGCCATGACAGACCAACTCAAGCACCCTCGCCATCTGCGGGCATGGATCTAACTGAAAATTCAAGCCACCCTCAAATATTTATCGTCCCAAATCCCCAAATCCCCTTGCAATCCATCAACAAAAGAAAATAAAATAAAATTTTGGCTACGCAATCCATCTTCATTTTTTTTTTTAAAAAAAATTTGTTTACACATTCTACGCATTTTGTTTTTAACATTTTGAGCGATTGAGAGGGAATCATAGAACCATTTTTTGAAAATAATTGGGATAATTTCGAATTCAAAAATCACCTCCAAAGAAATTTTTTTGGATTTTCAGCTTAATTAATTCATATGATATCCTTCTAGAGTAATAAGTAAATAGTTATAAAAGCTCAATTGCAAATCATTTTTCCTAAAATTCAATCATTGGGCAACCTCTGGGCGTGTAAAACTTCATGTGTTTGTAGAACAACATAAAGAGTGCAAAAAGTAGAAATTATGAAGAGTTTTTATGTATATTCATGACATTAATTAAAATTGATTAAATGCAACATAGATTGTCTTGTGGATAACATACATAATTGTATCAAAGGAAAAAAGACTACAAATCTACAACTCACTGTTGATATGCCCAGGAAACAGAATATGATAGCAACAAATGATAAGTATTCAAAAAACAACACTGACTACCTTTAAGTAGTCTCTCAACCAACAAAAACAGTCCCAGATCACCCAAAACAAGTGTCATAATTAAAGTTGAACAATAATCACAGTGAGACCCATGTGTTTGGAGAAATTTTGGTGTAACCCCATATATTTGGAGAAAATTCAGTGAGACCCCAAAGTTTCATAATTCATGAATAGGCCCCTATATTTCAGGAATTTGGGGACGGGGCAGATCGGGGACAAGGCGGAGCAGGGCGTTGACAGAGCAGGGAATGGATTCGGAGCGGATTCGGGGTGGGGACATGCCTATATCCACCCCCTATCCAATCCCCAAACATTTTCAAAAAAAATTCACATATCTTATCCAATCTCCAAATAGATCTCCATATTGTCGATCCGTTTGGATTGGAGATCGGATTTGATTCGGACGGGGCGGATGAAATGACCAACCCTAGTCTAGTTGGGCATACTAGCGGGTTAATGTGACGATTCATCATGTGACATAAAAAGAAACTCTTTACATAGATTTAACGATTTAAGCAGTTCATTTTGCAGGACTCAATAATCATCAAGAAGAAAATGGTTGATCAAACTCATTATCAGTTTCAACAAAAATATTTGGAGTCTAATTTGACCGCATCCTCTGCATATGTCCAATGTCGGCCCTGTCCAATTCTTATGCTCATGATTAATGGTTTCTCGAGGCTGTTAGGTCCTGATTAATTAGATCAGAACAAAGATTCAGCGGGTTAGCTCAAGTCTGTAGGGCCCAATTAATTAATTAAGCCCGAATTACGTACGACCTAGAAAGCTATTCAGCCCAAGGAATTTTTTTCTCGTTTTTATTTTATTTTATGTAATTGGAATTGGTCAAAGCCGATAATCATGGCCCAATCAACGGAGCGCCGGATGGTCAACAAAGTAAAGAACAAACGCAAAGAACAAAAAAAAAAAAAATTTCAAAACAAAATATACATTTTTTTTTTATATTTGTTTTAATTTTTTTTTTGTATGCTCAGCATAGTTATTTAAATTTAAGGATTTAATATATGGGCTTTTGTTTTACCAAAAGTAAATCTCTTCGTACTCAACAAATGAACGAATAACTTGCAAAACGAGCATATCCAACGAGGATTTTCTCATATTTTGCACCATTTACTAATGATAATTTGAATTTTATTTCATTAAACTTTTTTTTTTAATTTTTTTGTTCATTTTAACGAGTGAAATTTAAAAAGAACATTATTCTGACCAAAAGATTAATGCATCAAAAAGAAATAAAATTGGGTTTTTTTTTTCTTTTTCTAGAGTTCAGATCGTATTTGTTTCGTGTAATTACTCTCTTTGAGATGAATGAAGAGTTAAGTATTTTGATTGAAAGTTCAGAAAAAGTTTGCTAACTGCGAAAAAAGAAAATAAATCAATACGGTCCAAATTTAACCTTGTAAACCAAAATTAAAAATTACAAAATCATTGACTGAGAAAAATAATTTCTTCTCAGCTTATGTATACTTGCTGCATTACTTGGGAGTGAGAGACACCCTAAAAAACTAACCGCTCCTGCACTCCAAGGAAGAGGAATATAGAAAGTTTGAACCCTTCTAGGTTGTAGGTTCGAAATTTCGTAGTTCATATAATTTCTCCCGAATTTGTGATATTACGATCTTTCCCTCTTAGGGATACAACGTTCACATTGCATAGTCACGACAACCTCATCTGGTGTCCATGACTGTGGTGGCAAAGTACGTCCTACCTCCCACTTGGACTAGGACAAGGTTCTGATACCATTTGTAACAATCCAACATGACTGACTGTGGATCCCTTTTTAACCCAAATACTTGACTTTAAAAAGTATACTAAGAAGACACCAAGTAGCCTTTGATGAGTGTTAAATACTAGCTCCTAACCAACGTGACTAAATATTCACATCCCTTAAATCTGGGCCTAAAAAACAAGTTGAGATGCTCTAAAGTGAGGTGAATACCGTTAAATACTCCTGTTTGAAAAGAAAAAAAGAACTTGCCGGCTCCTTTCATTATCATAAAGTGGCCACACCCCAAAGTCATCATGAAAAAGTAACAGAAGTGCCTTAAACTACAGCAGAATGGTCACAACCTTTATTTATTAATTGCCTTCACAAAAAGAGGATCCGGGTCCTGTAAAGCCCCCTCTGCAATACAGGGGTGTAGTGTTCATTCCAACTGTCCATGTCAACAATCTATGGTCCAAATTGAAAATAAAATTCTTCCTTGGAAGAGAGAACTCTTACTCGGAAGAGTTTTATTTTAAATTTGGAACATTGAAAACACTTTTCAACAGCTGGGATGAATGCTATAACCTAAAGCATGGAGCGGGTGCTACCGGGACGCGGATTCCACAAAAGAGGGAGAGAGAGAAGGAAAGCATCAATCAATCAAGCAACAAGGAGGGAACACAAAGGCCACAAAGGAGCCTGTGAAGAAAGAAGAATACTAAAAAGGAATCCAAAAAGAGAAAGAAGGCTCTAACACATTCATTTCTTTCTTCCAACTTTTGTGAGTTCAAAAAATGCTTTCCCAATGACTCTTTTCTATATGACAGGAGGAAAGTTTCACTAAGATCACCAAACCGAGAAACCCAACTTCTAGTCCAAATATGTTGCTAAGATCCTCCATTTCCACCACCAAGAAACTCTTCAAAAAAACCCTAAAAGGCTTCAAATCTTTCCTGTCTCAAGATTACCAACGGCTTCCCAAGACTCCTCTTTTCAAATTCAATCCCTTTTCTTTCCAAAACCCCGGCTGCGCCATCGACACAAACTTGATCAGCCAAACTAGTACTCAAGAACTGGATATGTTCTATGCCGAAGTCACCCAACGGTTGGATCGCGATAAACAGAAACCGAAGAAGAGAAGAAGCAAGAAGAAAATTGTGTCACCGCCGTGGGTGAAGAGTGAGCAAGAAGTGTACGCGAAATGGGGTTCGGGAAAGAATTGTGAAGTGGAAGTTGAAGTTGAAGAGAAGAAGACACTTATGTGTGAAGGGAAAATCAAGGAAAAGCTCAAGGAATTGGAAATGATGGATAAGGGAAATATAGAGCATGTGTTGGACATTGAAGAGGCTCGTCATTACTATTCACGGCTCACTTGCTCTGCTTATGTCGCCATTGTTGACAAGTTTTTCATGGAAATTTTTGCAGAAATTTCTAGCATGGCGCCGTCTAATCGGTGATGTGGTAGAATGTTGTCTACCCAGTAAAGGAGGAGAACCGAAAATTTGGAGTTCTGTAATTGTTTTGAGTTCTGTTTTTTTGAGGTTACGTAATTGGTAACACAGTCTAGATTTTGTGTGAATTGTTTGTTTTGGGCTTGTATTGTACAACCATTTATTCATCTATTTGATGATTTTCTTGGATTCCTTCTTGTTTTTGTCTTCTTAATGAATGACTGTGTACTTGAGGATGTAAATGATAAAAATTAGTTTGCCGCTATCCGTTTATGCTTGTAGATTAGTGATCGGATGATCCCGTGGCACCCTCAGGTAGTGTTTTTACCGGCCTCTTACATGAATATGGCGGATTAGATGGTATTGAAATACTACGTGGCAATGGTACGAATTACTCCTCTCCATGTCTCCCTTCCTTTTTTCTTTAGCTCATCTATTGTGATGATTTTCTTGGATTCATTTTTGTTTTTGTCTTCTTAATGAATGATATTGTACTTGAGGATGTAAATGGTAAAATTAGTTTGCCCATTGCGGCTTATACGTTTTTTTTTTTTTTTTTGAAACTAGTCAAGATATTTATTTCACAGCCATAAAGGCAAAGATTTCATCTCAAAATACAAGATTGTAGTAGCCGCAACAGAGCACACAGGCTCATACCCCCAAAGACACGTATTGCCAAAGCAGACCAACATAAGGTCGACGTAGAATCCGTCGTCGATTTAGTAGTAGAGAATCCGAAGGGACACCCAGCTCAAACCATAGCAAAACAATACAGATGAAATCCACAAAAAAATAACCCTCGCAGGGGCTAAGAATTGCACAAAGGGGATAATCAAATCTCCAAAAAAAGAAAAGAAAAGAACTAAAAGACCTATGGCTGGAAAACCTTGTCACCATAGCTGCTGTCGCCGGAGAAGCACAAAACCGAGCCCTAAAACTCCAATCTACACTAGATATGAACCTACAAGGCTAGAAGAAGAGGGTAAAGATGTTAGGGTATTGTGGCTTATCCATTTATGCTTGGTAGATTAGTCATTGGATGATCTTGTGGCATACTCATGTAGTGCTTTTATCGGCCTCTAACGTGAATGTGTTAGATTGGATGGTATTGGAATACTACATGACAATTGTCCAAGGGACCGACTTATTTCAAAGACTAATTTTATTGTCTATTAGCAGAAACTTAACTAAAGTAATGATAAAATTCTGCATCGTTTCTCTACAGGAATTGATAACTCACAGGCTACGGTCTAATTTCAAATTAAAAACTTTCTGCGTTTGTCAAGTGACTACCACCAAGACAAGCCAACAATTCGTTGAGTTTTAAAGTTTTGACAATTGATTTTTTTTTTTACCACAACCTCAGTAGTAACTATCCATTTTGCGACTGCCAAAAATTAAAGTTTGCAATTTTGCATTACAGATGGTGGCTTAATTACAAGAACACCTCTTCAACTATCACGTTTTGGCAACATGAACCCCTCAACTAAAAAACGTGTCAACATGACCCCCTCAACTATCAAAATCTAGCAACTTCAGCCTCTCCCCTCAAATCCGTTAAATGTTTGGATGGCAACTTGTGAAAAGACAAAAGTACCCTCAATTAAAATTAGGGCTATTATCCTTCGAAACTTAGCATTTTTTTGTTGTTGCTAAATTAGGGCCTCTCTCTCCCACCAAATTCCTTTCTTCGACTTTGCACTTTCTCTCTCTATACAACCTACAAATTAGGGCTTCAAGTGACCAAATCCAGAGTCATATTGGCTTGTAAAATCAATCAATCTCTACATTGTCCACACAAAATAGGCGGAAGCAGTGGCGGAGGACTGGCGTCGTTTCTGCTGAAGACATACGACACGGTCGACGGACGAGATCGTCTTTTAGAGATCAACCAATAACAGCTTCCTCTTTGCATCTTTCCCTCATCATACTCCAGATCGAGGCGGGAGTTGTTCGAAATTCCAAAGCCAGATAGCGATGAAGAAGAAGAACCAAGAACCAAGTGCAGAAGTCTCCCTCCGTCTCGAAGAAGCTTCACCATCTTGATTTGTTTCTTCAAAGTTATTTTATTCGTGGTCTGTTGTTTCCATCTTGATTTGTTTACTTGATATTTGAACGTGTCAATTGTTTCCCTTTGGTTTAGTTTCGATAGCTTAAAATGGAAAACGGACAACTGAGATATCAATTTGGTTTGCATGTTATTTCAACCCTATTGTTTGAAATTTGGGTTTGATTTGGTTTTGGAGAGGGGAAAAATTAGATGACGAGAGAGAGGAGGGGAAATGGGAGAGGACATTTTGGGGTTAATTTTTAATTTTCCGTCCAAAATCTTAAATTTTTTTAACGGATTTGGACAGAAGGGGTGAAGTTGCTGGCTTTTGATAGTTGAGGGGGTCATGTTGGCACGTTTTTTGGTTGAGGGGGTTATGTTGCTAAACCGTGATAGTTGAGGGGGTGTACTAATAATTAAGCCTCCAGATGGCCTTAGAAAGTTTTAAGTTCGTTCTTTGGAGGATTAGAAGTTAGAAAACGGAACCGGACTAATTTTTCTTTTGTCGTTGTCTAAATTTTTTGAACCGGACCTAACTGGTCACTCCTAAAAATCAAATCAAACTAAGCCAAACCGCCGGTTCAGTCCTATTTAACCAAGTTTTTTTAACCTCCAGTTCATACACTCTACAGCAGCAGGAATAAAATTAGGGGTGCGCATGCTTGACACGAAAAAAAAAAAGAATCTATATAATTGAGCTAAAAATAAACATTTTAATGAGTAATTTTATACATCAGACATTAACTTTGATGAACAGCCAAGTTAAAATAATAATATTTTAGCTAAAAGTAGGATTTTTTGACGTGATATGACAACAGAAACCCAAAACATAACACAAAAATTTGATGTGTTAAAAAATGTTATGGGAATTTATAAATAAGATTTTGATAAATAATACGAAATTGACACGAAATTAACTGTTGCCACACCCCTGAATAAAATCCTTCCTTCTTGTACTGAAAACCATGTGGGCTACTGTCGTAAGTAATATAAGTAGGCCACATATCAATAAACTAGTGGGTTTCAATCGTGGGCCTTAGTGGATCTGGCCTCTGCTATAAGTAGGCTACATATAAACTAGTGGATATAGACCGCGAGCCTGAATAGCATGGATTGATCTGCACGAGGTTTAATCTGCCACAAGGCAAAAAACCACACTTGAACACCAACAAAAATATCTAAGGAGATATCCATTTAAAACCTATAACAGTGTTTACAAATGACTCCGTAGATTTTTCATAGTTTGAAATCGTAGCGTAATAGCCTCATTTGAGATACTATAAAAAATCTCCCTCTCAATATACACAATCCAACTATCATGGAACAATTGATCACCCATTCGGTTATGAAGTTGATTTCTGCCATCATGACGAGGATTAGTTAAAACTTAAACGAGAAAGAGGGGATTTTGTCCAGGCTTTCATCCTTTGAAGGGGAATAAAGCCTAGATCTGCTGTCTTTGGACCTTGGTTCTATTTTTTGTGGTGGAGACGGGAGATAGTCAGAGAGTCATCAGAGGAAAAATGATTTGGTGTGGTAAGGAGGGCAAGTAGTGGGGAAAAGAAATACTATATGCAAGGGGTAAAAATATAAAATTCTAAAAATATTATATCAATCCTATAAAATTTGCCACCTCAGTGGGGTCCAGTGAACCTGCTTGAACCCCTCCCTTCGCCCCTTGGTTTAATAAGCTTTTGCCAATAATTATCTCATAACATGCTGTGTTTTGTGTCGTAATTTCGAGTTAATAGAATTAATTTCCTCCGATAGTAAAACAAAAGCATGTAGTGGGTCGTATATACGTTCAAGAGTCCAATCCAAGCCCAAGCCCAACCCCGAAGGCCCAATGGCTCGGGAATCTAAAAGGGTCTGGTTGTTCAGCCGAACCGAATGGTTCAGACTAAAAGAATAATGATACTGACACAAACTTTGTGCCACAACTAACCACAACCCCACTCACATGGGGTGTGGGGCCCACACGTGGTCTCATGTGGGACCCACACCCCATGTGAGTGGGGTTGTGGTTGATTGTGGCACAAAGTTTGTGTCACAATCATTTTTGAGACTGAAAGGAAATGTCTCCGATGCCACTCTGATGTGGCGGCATATTGGCCGAACTTGAATCAATTTGACCGAGTCGTATGAGCCGGTAAACCTGACACAACTAGCGTAATGCACGGAAGGCAGCTCAGGCATGTGCATGTAACCGCCTTATCCAATGTGCCATTGATGATGTCACCGAAGAGGTTAATTACTGTGGGTGCCTAGCTCGTGACAACTTAGAGGGCAAGCTAACGGAGTCAATATAAGGGTAGTGATAAACTATAAGAGGTACACATGCAGCTCTCCACTCTTTATGCTCTGTACTTCTTCTATCAAGCAAGTACTCACGAGACCGTCCGAGTGCCTTCCTGACTACCTTCTAGTTGATTTGGCATTAACGCCGGGCGTTACTTGCACAGGGAGTTCAAGGGTTTAGGTGAGGCTCCTAGGACGGGAGTCACCATAAAATATAACCAAAATCTACCGCGTATATGGAGAAATTTCATACAAGGGGGAAAAAAAAAACTCTATTAAATGGAATGATGTGAGAGTGAAAATTCAATATTATGTTCAAGTAAAATGAGAGGACTGTAAGGTCAAACATAAAAAAACGGAAAACCTATGGGTACCGACCCATAGGTATAGGTACAGAGAATGCACAGATCGTGCTCAGTGACCCACGTTTGGATTCCATACGAGTGATCCAAACGATTCATTCTTCTTAGAACATTTTTTCGAGTGGGCCAACAAAATTTTAGCTCAATTGGACGGTTAGAAGTGGTAAGATTTTTGAAACAGTGGGACTTTGGTTGGACCACTTCTAACTGTCCAATTGAGCTGAATTTTGGTAAGTCCACTCGGCAAAATGTTTTAAGAAGAATGAATAGTTCGGATCACTCGTATGGAATCCAAAAGTGGGTCCCCGATCACAATCTGTGCATTTTCTGTACACTTGTATCTCTACGTGTAGCATTGTCCCATAAAAAACAATGTTATTGACTTTTCCTATAATGAGAAAAACTCAAAATATGTTTTGTTTTTTTTGTTTTTGTTGCATATAGTAGATTCATCAAATTATAAAGCTTTGAAGTTGTGAACTCCATATTGAACACGTTGTCGAAAAGCCATATTGTGACATCAATGTGATCTTTAAGGATGAGCTAATCAGAGAACAAAAAAGGGCCAAGTTGAGTATTTGGCCAAATGGGTGGGCGAAGGGCCAACTTAGCCTAATTAACCCTGCTTATTTTGACCCGAATCACCGCAAAGCAGCCCATTTATAGTTTGAGATAAGCATTGTGAATTCATTCTTTGTCTTGAAGCTAAGTGTGTGCCACTGTGTGCTTGATGTCATGAATGGACAAGAGGCCGCACCAGGGTGCATGGCTTTCACTCTTTTTTGATCGGCAAAAGAGGATTTATTAAGCTCGATAAAGATAAATTGAGAATGGAAATACAAGAGGCACTCAAGAATGGCCAAAGAATTCCAACACATTCAAGAATGGCCAAAGAATTCCAACAATTAGGAGGAAAACAGAGATGAAACAGGGGAAAAAGAAGGATCGATCCGACCGAGGGTTGAAGGCCAAAGAATGGCCTCGATCAACTTAGTTATTTTTGGTTTGGAGAAAACTAAATCATCATAGTATTCCTGTTTGTAGCTATAAAGATTATATGGGTTTGCTATCAAAATAATTTCTTGAATTTTTTTTATACTAGTTACCAGTGGCTGGTATCTGCTGGATTATGCACTTGAAATTTGCTCTGGTGCTATTTCGTAATCTGTATATGGTGGAGGTTGCTGCTGAAACTAGTCCTTTTTTTTTTTTTGAAGAGCCAAAAAGATTTTATTAATGAAATATCGAAGATACAAGATTAAATAGGCAAGAGAAAAACATCAAAACATGAGGAGGAATCCCAACGAGGTTGGCACTCCACCTGACAACAAACAATTACCTCTGGAGACCCAAAGTCCAAACAACCCAAGCAAAAGATTGGCAAGACGCCAACTGAAAACACCCAATAGAAAAAACTCCCCATCCTCAAGGACCTCAACAAAACACCCCCCAAAAAACTCAACACCTCAATAATAATAATAAAAGAACAAAACTATGATCCTTCCTTCTTCACATCCTCGGCCAACATGACCCTTCCTTCTTCTGATGCTAGATCAAAACGATGCTATATATGGAATCTGCTAAAACCATAATAAGGTATAAGGTTGGGGTGTTTTTAAGGAAGTGCTGCTAAGATTATTCTGATGCCTTTCGAGGAGTTGTTCTGCTGCTTTGATTCTTGTGATGATGTCGAGTTGATCCTGCTGCTGCTAATTCTAGTTTGGCTTGGATACTTGCTTGTTTGTGATGGATGATCATGAATAATCACAAGCTTTGGGTGCTTTCACTTTTATTTTGTTCCTCATCATCCAACTTATAAATGTTGAAGGTTTATTTTTATTTTTATTTTATGTATTGGCCTTCCAGTTTGCCTCATGGATTTCATGATGCTTGTGTTTTGCCTTTATTATGTCCTCAATGTACCATTTGTCGAGTTTATTTACATATACATCTTTTTACCGATTATTCGGCTTTGTCATGTCAAGATTTTGCATCCATCCCCGCTTGTTCGCCTTCACCAAATACTAATGCCATTGCAATAATGCTACGCTGACCATCTCTTGTGATTTTTTTTTTCTGATCGGTGACCACCTCTGGTGATCACCTTTTGAATACCATGTGATGTCTCACTATTGTATTATCAAGGCTATGTACATCTCAAGGTTATGTAGGTTCACCGCCTCAAGATCATTTGTTTTTGTCGTGCCAAAATTATTCATTTATCCCTAGCTATCTACCTGTTCACATCACACGATATCTAAAATTGACAAATAGTCATCAACCCATTAGCAAAGCCTTGCCATCAACTTTATTTAATGTCGGTTTGGACGGGTAACCAGAGAGGATATGATGCCCATCATTTTTTGGTTTCCAGATTTGTAACTTGGCTTTTGAAATTAACAAGAAGATCGTCTTCAATGAAGAAGGAAAAAAGAAAAAGAAAAAGAAAAAGAAAAATACGACAATGAAGTGGGGAAAATGGCTGACTACTGAAAAGAAAAATCTGAAAAATTGATCTCCACTCAGAAAAGTTTTTTGGTGGGTCCCATCTCTGAACACCCTAGTTTTAGCTACTCCCCAAAAAAGTGAAACCAAAATTAGAGACCCCAATGAAGTTGGAATTCAAAAATGTTTATGGTGTTGTATTCAGCTTTAAATGGCTTTTCATTTGACGTTGGAAGAAGATTCCGCCCAAGTATTTTGGTGAGATTCTAAGGGAATATAATAATGTGACAGATACTCCACTACTGGCTTATAGTGGTGGGGGATTTTGGTGTCTTTACTGCCAGAAACTATGCATAAGAAGCTTTCTCTAGGCATGTTTTTTTTTTTTTTTTGATCCGTATTCTCTAGGCATGTTCACTTGGGCTGAAAAAGGAAAGATAAGGCAGCCACCGTCTCAGGCTGTCCATTTTTCCAGTGAGAGAGGAATATTTTTCTAGTGGCACAGATTCTTTTATCTATCCCTCTCTCCAAGGGTCAAAGAAATTTTATATATATACAGCAAGGCACCGCCCCATAGTGTCTAGTGCTTCTTTTCCGTCACACATTAATGACTAATGTGGCCTGGAACCAAAATGAAGTATCGCTCAGTCCCAATTAGTTTGTAAATTTGGGGAATCCAATTTATTAAGCGGACATTACACTTTTTGTTGTTGTTGGGGGAAATAGGAAGAAATTTCATTGAATCATACTAACAATACACAAAATAAACCAAAAAAAGACCTAAAAAAAAATAAAAATAACGGGAACTAAAATTGCCGGAGCCATCGCCGGAGTTGTCACACCATCGTTGCTGCCGCCGTCGATGTCAAGAGTCCGGATCTGAATCCTCAGATCCGGCTCCCCCCTTGTCCAAAAATTGGTTCCGGCCGCCCATGCAAAGAGGAGTGGAAGTCGATTTACATGGGGAGTCACTGGAAACCAAATGGGAGAAGTAGGAGAGGAGAGGAGTGGAGTAGTAGAGGAGGAAGAAGATGGAAAGGGGTGGTGGGGCGGTCGCCGGGCATGCAAAACCCAGATCGCCGGGCATTCAAACCCAGGGACAAGTCTTCTGCCGCTCTCACCTTCTGCTCTCTCTCTCTAACTTTCCTCTCCACCCACTATTGATTGTGGATCTCTCTCTCTCTAACTTTCCTCTCCACCCACTATTGATTGCGGACATTACATTTTGAAAAGTTCAACTTTCAAAGCAAGCCGTTTAATTCAAATGCTACTTGTCTCTTCAAATCAAGATATAAGGGTAAAAGAGCATTTTCATAGGATTTTCTTTTTAGGGTTTTCAAAATGGACAAATAAGACACTTAAAAGTAAAAAAAATGGACAAACAGGGAGAGTATATGGATCTCTAATCAAATTCATGGTGGGGAATAGCCCTGTAGCACCATTGGCGAAATAATCTCACTCACCCCAAGCCATGATATATGAGCAGAGCAATGCTAGTTACACAACAAAAATGTATAACAAAGTGGACAATACACTCACATGGGGTGTGCGCTCCACACACACTTCACACTCAACTGTGTGTGGAGCCTACACCCCATGTGAGTGTGTTGCCCACTTTGTTATATATTTTTGTTGTGTATCTAACATTTTTTATGATATATATTAAGTAGCATAAAACCCGTGCTATGCATGGGAAGATTAATAATTTTGATGATTCGATTAAATGACTTAGTGTGATAAACTTAATTCTAATTTTTTGAGCAACCAAACTTAATTATAATTAAATTACATAAATGTATGTAACTTAATGAAATAAAGTAATGGACGGTGATGCATAATCCTAAAAAATTCAGTCCAAACACTTTAAATTAATATTATAAATATATCTTCCAATAGCAGCACCTTAGAGAGCTTACCCCCTAAACTACGACCAACCTCTTTCTATTGTTGCTCTTGGATTAAGTAAAAGGAGGTCGATATTATGAATAAAGACAAGCAATATGTATTGCTTAATCCATATAAAAAATCCGACATGTCTTGTTAACTGCATTTGTATGTCAAAACATTCATCACTTTCAAATGGTTAACAAACATTCTTATGTATAATTGTGTCCTAAATTCATGAGATAACTTTAGTATTTGTACGTTGTTTTGAACATTCTTTGTACAAATAATATAGTAAAACATAATTTGACCAAGTCTTAGTTACAAATACACTCGAATTAGACAAATATTGTTTATTGAGTAACATGACCACTACAGCATTTTGTCCTAGAATGACCCAATAATATCATGTACTAAGAGTTTGAATAAGCATACAAACATAGAGATATGCCGCAAATAGAGTTCTTAATTGTTAATGTTTAGATTGAGTGATTCTTCTTCTTGTTCTCCTTGCCAGATTCCCGGTTCTGAGAGCGTTTCTTTGGGGACACCTTCTGTAATTTTGGGAGGAAAACAACTAGCAATAATTTTCTAGTATCTATTGTAAAAACATGAATGACACATGCAACAACGAATTGGAGTGCTGTCATGCATAATGAGCAAAAACAAATAACAAAAGAAACAATATACTATCAAATATCTTTTGCTCCAATACAGATGCCTTGTGTGTCTTTGTTGCATCTCTTCCTTTGTACTTGTTCTCAATTTCAGAATCTTTTGTATTGACATGCAACTACACGATTGTTACCTCTAGCCTCTAGGAAATAAACACAGCCGGTGTGAGAGAGTTGTTTCCTTGTAAAACCCATGAATCATTGATATAAACTTAATAGATTTTTTAATTTGAATTTTATTGTTTGATTGGTAAGTTGATTCTCGTCTTCTAGACATGATTGAAGTGATTTTCACATTTCCATCTAAATTAGGACAATTATACATGCACATAGATGAGTTCTCTTACAATAAGGACACCATCTTTATTTTATATTGGACTATTTATCAATGGGATTGAGCAAGATTTATCAATATTTCCTTTCAAAAATATCAATAAGATTATTAAAGCGTTCACGACTAGGCAGATTTATCTTTATATTTTCTTTCAACTAATAAGAAAAAATGCGATATATGCAATATGCAGATTAAATTATACTTCATAGCATAAAAATCTTCTATTCAAATACAGCTATGAAGGGAGACAATTAAGGTAAATTTCAAATATCATGTAACATATTTATGGATAATATTTACGAGTGGTAATCAAAGTAATGTTACATGTGCCAACTAAAAACTTCAATGACAATCTAATTAAACTATGTCACTTGTAGCGCTCTGGGCTCTCCTTATGAAAAGTCATTCTGCAATACTACAGTAGATTAAAGGGTTATGTCACTATTGGATGGCGTGAAGAGTTGAAGTCGACGGGACAAGCATATGAGACAAATTTTTATACGATATTTTTATGATTTTATAGAACAATTTTGATAAATTTAAAAATTAATCTCAAACGAGTGGTACAATCATATTAACCAATAAAACTTACTATCATAATTTAAATGTACTATTAATTTAGTATGCTTAATTGAATAATTGTCATACCTGTCAATCCAATTGAATCTTCTTTTTTTAGAATTGGCGACGCATATATATTACAAATCAGTAATGTGGCAAACTCGGTCAACGGAACTAAACAATCATTTCAAACGGGATCCATCAGGCTCTGCTGGCCCCATAGTAGCTAAGTCTCATCATTTGGCCCATTAGCCTGGGCCCGTCCAAAGCCCTTAAGGTCCACCAAATGAGCGAGTTAGCCCAGCCCGACCTTTTCATGGACCGGAATTGGTCCTAAAACATTTAGCTACAACCCGTCGGCTGGCCGGCCCTAGATACTTACCCGCCCGTAGCCCGGTACACTTGTAATACATTATTGCACGGTTAATGTACATAAGATATAAGATATAATATATAATGTACCAAAAAAAGATATAATACAGATATACCAAAATAATAATAATAAAAAAAACAAAGTTGGACATATGTGTGTAACTATGTGTATATATTTTACAGTAAAGTTCTAATAAAAAAACGAAACATACGCATTAAAATTTTGAGAAGGCCTGAACATATGCATTGATTGACCATTCATTTGTTGCATGTGTAACTAACAACTGCTCATGGTGTATTATTGTTACAGCATATGGTAGGCTAGACAAGGTTCAGTTGTAATTAAAAAAAAATATAGCTCCAAAAGGTTTAGCTTTAACAAAAAAAAAAAGGACATTTGGTCCGCCCAGCCAACCCGAAGACTGGCCTGCCCACCTAACTAGATAAGCCCGTGGGCGGGCCTGGGCTTCAACTTTTGAGAGATAGCCCGGCTTGCTAAAAAGAAAAAGCCTGCATAACCTAGCCCACATGCAGGCTTGGGTTGAAAGTTCACGGACTGAGCCGGCCCGGCCCAATAATGACCCTTAATAGTAGCTCCGCCCTTCATGTCACTGGATTAAGAAGTGTTTGGATGTTCTTCAACTATGTTTTCAGATTTTCATAAGATGTAAAAATCGAGATGCGGATGTCATTTTGAAGATAAAGAACACATGAATTTGATGTCTAATTGGAGTCTTCATCGAGGTTGAGAATATCATCTGAAGTTCCATCTGGTTTCAATCCGCTTGCAATTTGCTAAAAATGTTTTCCAAAACATTTTAGGGTATCGAATGCATAACAAAACTAGATAGCCAAAACAACAAATTTTGGTTTATCCATTTAAGGGAATGTTAGAGCATGTCATACCAATCTCTATATCTCTATTTTAGAGACTGAATTTGACATAATGAGGAAATATTTTCTAATTTTTCCCCTCTTTTCTCCAACTTTTTGTACTTAAATACAATGCTAAGGTTCAAATAAGTTAGCAAAAGTTCAAATCCAATAGTCAGGCTTTTTCTTCTGAATCTAATGGTCTATATTGAATGACATTTTAATAAACTAAGTGAGAGTGAAGAGCATTTATTTTAATTCATAAAGTGGTAGTTACTTGCCAAAGTGGAGAATGAATTTTAAAAAATAAAAAAATATTTGGAGTAACTTTTGTGAGTAACTCATTATTTTTTTTTGTTATTGAGATAAATATGACTCCATCATTCCTTTTTTAGTATTTACATTTCCATTTTGGTTTGTTTCTTAATAAGTGTGTGATTTTACTTGACCAACCGGGTGACTTAAAATAAAGACGCGTCCCAAGCATAAGACTCTCGACTGGTGTAGCACAATATCCGAAAGTACCGGAGTCGAACCACAGAGACGACGAATGGTGTTTGACTTAGATGTGTTGAATTCTAGTTTGACCCGGCTCTTAGGTAGCTACCCCTTGTTTAATAAAATTAATTTACTAACTAAATTACCCAACTAATTTGATTAAATATGGATTAAAAAGGGGAGTACAGCTGTAGGAACCCACTGTCTCCAACTAGGCTAACCAATGTTTACTCGGGTCACAATTATTCATGTTATTGATTTTAAAATAGGAAAAAGAATCCCTAACAAATGCGCATCACCAGTCACCAGATTCCGTGTGCATTCGAAATCTGGCGATGCCTGGGTTTTGTTTGTTAGAAGAGTTTTCTAATCTTGAAAATAGCAGCCAAAGTTAAAGAAAAATAAACATGAGTTATGAATTCGTAACCCTAATTTTGATGCCTAAAAAGGGTATTTATACTAATCCCTTGCTTTTAATTAAAAATTCCAGAAAAACTCCACACAGACTCCAAAACGCTGTCGTTTCTATGCCACTTAACCTCTCGGTAGTGCTACCTAAGAATAGGTGTAGCACTATCGAGCCCCTTAAATCCCCTCTTGACGGTTGACCGCCCTTTGACCGGTTGACCTTCTAATCATTCGGTAACGCTACACCTCTTTTGGTGTAGCGCTCTCCAAGCTTTTGTTCAATTTTTGACCCCTGCTGTGCCACTTTTGAGCGCTCCATCAAATTCCTATAGCGCTCCCGATGGGTTACGATCACTTCCACGCGAAATCAACTTCAACACTTAGTCTCCTCAGCCTTGCTCACTCTCGGTCCTCGTGCATGCCCTTCCAACAACTTTGATTAGCGCCAAAACACCTCAATTTCCTGCAAATTAAGCACAAATACCAAATCCAACCACGTGCACGCATAAAATGGAAGATGAAGATTGAATGCACAAGTAACGCGCTAAGTCTACCCTACTTAGGCGCTTAAATGCATGGATTTCACGCGCCTATCAGCTTTGAAAGCTTAACGGGGATAATTTTGTGTAACTATCATTTTGCCCTTTCGAAAAGTTAGTAGTTAAAGAGTAAATATGTAATGGTGGAGGATAATTTAGAAAGTAGAGGTGAAAGTTGATATGAAAAGTATAAACTAGATGTAATAGTTGATATGAAAAATTTAACGATGATGTATTTTTAATAAATTAGATTTATGAAGCAACGCAATTAAAAAAGGATCGGAGGGAGTATTAATTAACTTTAGTTATTGAAAGACTCAAATTTATTTATTGGTTAAAAGGTTTAAGTTTGGTTATTCTAGAGAACTGATATTGACACTTTCCATATTGTTAATGGCATGCACTCCAAAAAGGAAGTGCCGATATCAAGACTTAATATTGGAACTCCCTTTTTAGAGTGCATGCCATTAACAATTTGGGAAGTGTTAATATGGATTTTTATTCTATCGTAAAGCCATATTTTAGACTAACATTGCTGACTTTATAGACTTTTTGGCTTTAGTAATGCCATCGTAAACTTCTAATTTTTACGGAAAAATTCCAAAAAAGCCTATGAAGTTTGACTGCGATGTCCCGTAAGCCTTCAAAGTTAACTAAATGTTAAATAAACCTCCAAACTTTACATAATTTTTTTTATCAATTAGGCCCATGCTGTTTGTTTCCGTTAATTTCCTAACTAAAAAAGTTGATGTGGCACTCGGGCACACTAAAACGATGACATGTAGCACTTGAGGACCCTTTTAGAGGGAAAATGGAACATGTGAAAGTCACGTGGCAACATATTCTCTCCGCTTTCGAACAAACTACTACCCTTAGCCCCACAAATGGAGTTGTGCCACCACACAACACCACACGCCGACACCACCACACACCAATTAGATCCAATTCCCAGATCGCATGCAACGTCCCCTACACAACTCCTCGTCCAAATCAGCCCCTCAAACAACTGCCACCTCACCCCATCTAAGTTTTGCTCCCTCGCTGCCAACTCCATCTCTGCCATCTCCTCCCGCCACACACTCCCCTTGGTCGTGGGTGGCTCCAACTCTTTCATCCACACCCTTGTTACAATCTGGTTTAACCCCGATTCAGATATGTTCCACGAGACTTACCCAGGCTTGGTATCAATGGGGTTACGACTTTTGCTTCCTCTGGGTTGACATGGCAATCCCAGTTCTAAACATGTATTTAGAGAAGAGAGTGGACGAGATGATGGGGCTAGGGATGGCAGACGAGTTAGAGGAATATTTTTACTTGGACAAGTTTCGCGAATATGATTCAGGGACCGGGCGAGGCAAGTGATTGGGGTTCTCGAGTACTCAGGTTCTCCACGTCGTCGTTTTGGTGTGCTCAGGTGTCACATCAACTTTTTCAGCTAGGAATTTAACAAAAACAAACGCCATGGGCTTAATTGATAGACCTATGTGTGAAGTTTGGAGGTTTAATTAATATGAAGTTAAAATTGGAGGCTTATGAGACATTGCGATCAAAGTTCAAAGATTTTTTTGGAATTTTCCCAATTTTCACCTTCACATTTTCAAGATATGTTTTTGGGTGCAACAAAATCGGAAGTCAACAAAAATATTATTTTCATAATTTAAATCAGGAACTTTTTTTTTGGACCTATTAGAGATGGTAAACTTTATTCGGATTCGTACTACAGCCATATCACCACCACCCAAAGGCACCACTACCATAGCCACTGATATCATTGTCACAGTGCAACCAAACATAAGAAACTGTCTTCAACAGTATTAATTATATACTCCCTCCGCCCTAATTTCTTGATCCTTCTTTTCATTTTGAGATGTCCCAAAATATTTGTCCCACTTCTAAAAACATTCATCAAAATTGGGTTACTTTCCAATTTTACCCTTAAAAAGTACTTTTCTCATCTTAATTGACTAGTTTATTATCTTTTTATTTTATAACGGTTTTATGATTTTGAAAATTTTGTATGATAAAACTAATTGATATCTATTAAATAAGATCCATATTGAATATGTTTTGACTTTCATATAATAAATTAGCCTCACAAATTTGGTTACAGTAATATTGACTGGATTTAGGGGCAAAATAAAAAAGTCAATACAAAATTTTTACACCTCTTAAAAACCTACTTCCCCAAAAGGGGTTAAGAAATTAGGACGGAGGGAGTATTTTTTATGAAAATAGTTTTTCATAGAAAGAGTTTTCCATGGAAATATTTCCACCCTAAAACTTGCAGAGTGGCAGAAATTATTTTTCACAGACAATATTTCGCTCTGAAAAGGTTTTTTTTTTTTTTTTGTTGCTAATAATTTTCGTCAAAACAAACGGAAAGGTAGAGTTTTACTCGAGAGTCTCTAATTTGACATAAATCTTTAGCTTGTAAATTAACAAAAATTGCTTTGAGTTGAGGTGGGTCCTCGAGATCTTGTCGCAATATTCACTGCTGGAAATATTGAAGCTTGACTGCAGATTTCAACTTTGGAATCAATGACATTTAGGCCAGTAAATGATTTAAGGCAGCTAGCTAGAAAGGTAAGGTGGAGTAGGTGCTCATGTTGCAAGTGGTGGGTCCCCATGGCCACCATTATCATCACCCCTAACCTTAGAGCTAGCACACATGCGAAAATCTATCCTAAAAGGTCAATCTACACACCATTTTAATCACATTATGTACAACATATAGTAGAAAATTGTACAATGTATAGTAGAAAATTGAAAATGCTATGATACTCACCTTTATTTGAGATGCGTACTTCACTAATCCCTTTATGTCGCTTTTACTTGCAATATTTTATATAGAACTTCGTAACTTTGTATAAAATTCATAACATTTGCATGTAAAGTATTTTTTTGGTTAAGAATTCACAACATTGAGATATAAACATTATAAGTCGTTAACCAGAAGTTACCAATTCAAGACTATTGTCATAAGTCTTTGTAAAAAATAATGTAAATACAAGGTGATATAAGAGGTGCATATCGTACGATATCTATATATCTATTAGTATTTCCCTATAGAATACAATCCCATAAATTTGCCAGTAAATCTATGCATTCGTGTCGTTCATATCTGCACTAATGCGCCGGATTCTTTCAAAACTCATTATTTGATATCACACTTCTTCTCTATGAAAAAACGTATTTCACTTACGTTGTTATCCAAAATATTGTGTTGATTATTTTTGCTAATACGTATATACCAGTGGGGGTTCAGAGGAAAATTAATTGGCCAATAACCAAAGGAATTCGACGTCTCTCCATAAACTACAACTCCAAACCTGCGCTTAGAAGTCATGAGATAATGTCAGATGAAATAGGAGCCACATATAAATGTTGTGCTAATTGCATGACTCAAATCTCTACTAGGTTGTACCTTCTCTCTCCCCCTCCTCTCTTGTGTGTGTGTGTGTGGGTGTTAGCTTTATTACGTAGATGAAAAGGGCAAGACATGCAGGCGGAAGGGCGTGGGAGAATAACCCATGATATCAATGGTCAGAGTCTCACTGGGCATCACTCACCTCCACTAAATATCTTTGACAACCGGCCTAGTTTGGGTAAATTGAAAAAATTGGTTTTTGGTTGTTTTTGGTTTTGTCTTTATTCAATTTTTTTTTTTGCATTTGTTAGTTTTCGGTTGATTTTTTGTAGTTTCTTGGCTTGTCTCAATAAGAGAAATCTAAAAAGTATAAAATTATTAGCTAAACTTAAAAGTTTGTGAATAAAGATGGAGGTGACATCCAAAAAACTAGTTTTTTAGATTATTTTTCGTCTTTATTCACAAAACTTTAAGTTTGGCTAATAATTTTATACTTTTTAGATTTCTCTCGTCGAGACAAGCCAAGAAACCAAAAAAAATCAACCGAAAATTAACAAATGCAATTTTTTTTGAATAAAGATAAAACCAAAAAAACCAAAAAACCAATTTTTTCAATTTACCCAAACTAGACTAGTAGCAGAGTACTAGTACAATATTCCATTGTCATTAGGTTTAGACTTGGGAATAGTTTCGAAATTAGATTTTCTGTTCAAAATTCCATTAGGTGTACTAGTACTTACAATATTCCATTGTCTTTAGGTTTTGACTTGGGAATTGTTTCGAAAGTAGATTTTCTGTTGTAACCAAAAAAACGAAAGTAGATTTTCTGTTCAAAATTGCATGCAACTAGCTACCTTATTGTACTTTCTAACTAAAAAAATACTCTAGTTGCCCTTATACCATTGCATTAAAGAATATTCATGCATTGACATGTACTTGACTTCAACTTGACCATGACTAGAGTCACTTGGACTAAGGAATTCCCTAGTTAAATACTTTTCCATGTGTCTGTAATTCTTTTCATTTGCAATCTGACTTTTTCCGGCTTTTGTCGTTTTGGTTTCTTTTGGCTGGTTGCTTCTCATTGGGCATAGGGCACATGTGTCCTTCGCCGTGCAATTGGTTGGAGAAGCTAGTGCATAATGTACATAATGGCACGCGAGAGGTAGATGATTTTCTCGGGTTTGGATAGTGCATGCAGACATCACAAATCTGTTATTGCCTCAAACTTCTGTGGCCTGAAATTCTAGTCTGTCTAAGAAGCTAGCTGTTGAGGTTTTTTTTTTTCTTGAATACCAATGAAAATTCCATTAATCAACAAGAACTGGGACGTGGGGGCTTGCTGTGCAGCCTGTGCATAGCAAGTGCTGCACAAAATTCGGGCGTAGACGGCTATGATTTTGTGTAGCACCTGTTGTGCACAGCTTGCGCAGCAAGCCCCCAGTGTCCTAGGATCAAACCATGGAACCGATACAATAGGAGAAGAAATACATAGAGCATCAAAATAAAGTATTGACTCCTGGAACAGTTTATTGCTATTCAAACAAAACAAATTCTCCGTTCAGACCACTCCGATTTTTTTAGAAGAAACCAAAGTACACAAAAAACAAGAGATGTTCCAAAAATCTATGCACTACCTGCCCATGAATACCCATGCCGACGGTGACCGAAAAGCCACCTTTCTTCTTCTGACAACCTCCTCTTCGTGTTTTTTTGTCATTGCTAGTTCGTGTCTTCCTAATTGTTTGAACTTTGAAGTAAGATCGTATTTGAATTTAGCTATTGGCTTCCTCCTGAATCGATCCCATTTCATGCATTTTCTTCGCTTACTGTTCCCAACAGTAAATTTGTTTGTCAATAGAAGAAAGACACTGGTACATACCCTGAATTCAAAATTGCATAATCTAGACTTACTTCAATTCAATTTGGACTGTGAAATTTTAAATTTTGGGTACCGAGAGTTTAAAACTATGCATTGGTTTGTGAGTTTTCTCGATCATGTTCAATAGAGAATAGTTCATTGGTGACTCATAGGAACTATCGATAAAAGGAAACTTTGTATCGTACTCTTTTCTCACTTAGTGATACATTGTTCGTATTTCGTAGTGTACATACGCTGGATTTCAAATTACATATATTATTGGGAAAATTCTAAAAATAGTCCCTCCAATTTCCATGAAGTCTAAGAAATGATAGTTTTGCCCTCAAGTTCTGTCTATTCCAAAAGTGCCATCCATTAAAGGGACAAAATTGAGACAGAATGTAAACTATAGGATTAAAATTATCAAAAAAAGTAGGAAATTGATATTCGCACTCTCAATATTGATGCAGGGACTCCAAGCTAAATTAGTTTTCCAAAATTACTCTTTTGCAAGTTACATGATTACTTCAGGCACTACAAACAAACCTTTATTGTTCTCCTTTACTTCAGGCACTCAAAAAAAAGAAAATAGTTTTTTTTAATCAGAAAAAAATAGATAATTGTTCAACTCCTTTTACTGTACGCCACTCAATTGCCTACTTCCATATGTAATGTTTCCTTGATAGAGTCTTTACATTATTGTCTCCATGTTCTGCACCATGACAACCTGGACAAGTGGTCTTCGGCTTATGATTGTAGAACCATCCTTTTATCCATGCAAAGTTTTTTTTAAGAGTTTTGTTACTTTTTCTTTCAAGAATTCTCTAACTTTAGTGATGTGCTATGTTTGTCTCACTATGAGTTTTAAAATATAGATTTGCGGCCGTTATGAAGATTTGAGAGAAAAATGGTTGATAATGAATAAAAAAAATATAAAGATCTTGTGTCGTAGCCGTTATGAAGATTTTGCAGCATCAACATTTTCGATTGTGAGCTGTTTATTTTGAAGAATTCTAACAATGTTAAGGTTTTTTTGTGTGTACAAAGTGGCGTAAAATAATCTGACATAGATGCATGTTTAATGTTCAGAACCTAATGTTTATGTTGTGAATGTTTAATATTTGGAACGTAATGTTAATGTTTAGAACCTAGTGTTTATGTTTGTTTTTAGTTCATTTTTCCGTTAGGAGTGCCTTAGTAGATGAGGCGATAATTTGGGGGGTGAAGTGCCTCGAGTAATTTTTATATCTTAAAAAAGATAGTTAATTTGTAACTTCATTAAATATTGGAGTGTCTGCGTCAAAAAACGGAGCCCCAAAATAAGCACCCAAAAAGTATTTGAGGAACAAAATTTACGATTTTGTGCAAAGGGGATCATTTCTAAATTTTTCCTAGATTATTTTTTTGTATTCCATTTAACCATATATCTCATCTTGTCAGATAGTTTCTCAAGGAATTTCACTATACTATCTTAGCTTACAGAAATTGCATCAATAGTTCACCATAGAAACTAAAATTGTACAAAGAAGTCAATAGTGAACTTGTGCCATGCATTTTTTCCTATAATGAATATTGAAACCAACTATAAAGCTATGTGATTCTGCGATGCCAGTTTTGGTGGTTCGGAATTTCATAATAATAGCTGATGGGGAAAATAGCCCAAAGGGTTAGTTCGTTTGGTTGGTAAGTTCGCTTCACACAAATTGACCATGGTTTGGTTATTAGAGTCAGGCTAGTAATTTCTTGTGAATTTTTACTTTTGGCGTGGATAACTTACATTTGGCCGGACCAGAGAGGAGATTAATTTATGTGTGTATAAACTGATCCGGACATGGACTCTTAACTGTGGGAAAAAAACTGATGGGAAAATGGACATAATGGTCCTGGATTGAAATATAGTAACATCTTACTAATGGGTAACGGACCTGCATAATGGTCCATGGGAGAAAAATAAAATATTAATCAGAAAAAACTGTTAGCAACAATAAATTTAAGGACCACCGAGTAATAAAAGCGGAAATTTTAATAAATGTATGGGTCTATGGGACCATAACCGTGAGCATGTGCGCGGTGGGTACCTTACATTGGAGATCAGCTGCTTTCGGGGCTGTGAAATATATTGGCTGTGTTTGAATAGATAGTTTAGTTTTGATGATGTCAGCAGGTGTAATGATTAGAGAGAGATAGAGAGAAAAATGAAGAAAATGATGATGTCATCAAAACTAAAACTAAAATTAAACGGAGAAACGAACAAGACCATTATTGTCCTTATGGTTTCTCACGTGCCAATGGACCAGAGAAAAAAAAAATTTTAAAACTGAGAAAAAGCCCAATGGCGAATGGACCATGAACACCACTCGATTGCAACTTCTGAACGTGTTGACTTATACCAAAGAAATCTGGCTGTCAGATATGGTGATAAAGAATCCTCAAATATGATCATTCTTTGTGTGATGCAAAACAAGATTTAGGAAAGTGTAATTTAGAATTTCGAACCTTTTATTATATATATATATATATATATATATATATATATATATATATATATATATATATTCCTAATCTAAAATTTAAAAAAAATTATTTTATATATAAACCTGCAAACTTTTGGTCTTAATCATTCGAGTCCAATTATTAATGAGAGGAGATGCCGAGCAAAAGAGAGTAGAGAAGAGAAGGGTTTGGTATTTCAAGGGAGAGACCAATCCAAGAAGCTATCTTAAAATTGGTAATGCAGTTTTTTTTTTTTTTTTTTGTCTTTTTGCAACCAGTTAAGATATTCATTTGCACAACTATAAAGGCAAAGATTTCATCTCAAAATATAGGACTGAACCAAAACTAATCAAAATCTACAACATTAGCAATTGCAACAGAGCATACAAGCTCATAGCCCCAAAGACACGTACTTTCAAAGCAGACCAACACAAGGTCGGCATAGAGTCTATTGTCGATTTAGTAGAAGAGAATCCCAACCAACACTCAGCTCAAACCATATCAAAACAATACAGATGAAATCCACAAAAAAAGCACCCTCACAGGGGGCTAAGAATCCCACAAAGGGGATAATCAGATCTCCAAAAGGAGATAAACAAAACAAAACAAGAAAAAGAAACTAAAAGACCTTCAGCTAGAAAAACTTGTCACCATAGCTGCCATTGCCGGTTTCGGCGACTTATTCTCCAGAGAAGCACAAAACTGATCCCTAAAACTCCAATCTACACTAGATCTTAACTCATAAGGCTGGAAGAAGAGGGTGGAGTTTGAACTATGTAAGGAGAGTGAAAATGGAGATGGAGGAAATGGAATGAAGCCGGAAGGGGTGGGATCAAGAGGTGAAGGTCAAGGTGTTAGGAGTCTAATAAGTCTTTTACGTGGATATAGGTTATTCAATGTATATTGGGTCCATATGATATGAAGGACTCCGTAGATACTCCTCAACAGATTTGGTCTACGTGCACACGGGGAAAACCGCAGGTGGATCGGACCCCTAACAAGTGGTATTAGAGCCAATGGTTGATGATCTATGGGCGGACTCCCTGGAAGCATTGGTGGTTATGGGCTTACACAAAGACTCTCGGAGGAGCAAGAAAAATCTATTGTAACTCTTGATGGAGCAAGAAAATTCTTAGTGGGCATGACAGGTGGCTAGCAGCAAGGTGGCTCTCGGTGGAGTGAGTACTCTTGATGGAGCATGATAATTCCCAGTGCATGCAGCACTTGGTTGGCAAGCAAGGTGGCTCTTGTGGAGTATGGTGGCTCTTGATGGAATGAGTGAGGTAAATAAGCCCGAGTTTGCATACGATGTTGGAGAGATAGATCAAGAATTAAGAAGGAGTCAAATGGATCATATCGAGGGGGAGCTAGGCCCAATGCATGGTTCACACATGAGGGAGAGATTGTTGGAAACATGTGTGAATGATGAGTCTCACATCGGATAAATAGAAAAAGAGTTGGACTTTAATATACAATTGAATGACTCACCACTTAAAAGTTTAGCCTTTTAAGTAGATATGAGTCATTCAATGTATATTGGGTTCACGTGATGGACTATGTGGATACTCTCCAACGGATTGGGCCTGCGCAAACAGGAAGGACCTCATACAGATCAGCCTCCTAATACGAGGTAGTGAGGCTAGGGAGGAGCGAGAAAGGGGTGGGTGAGGTGGCTGTGACGGCTCGACGAAAAAAAAAACCAAAAAGATTTTAAGGTTTTCTAGAGAGAAGGGAGGACTTTCTCACTCTACCCGTACTGGTATTTAATTGGTAATGCAATTGAATAGGTCTAAAAGGAAAATTCGAAAATAGAAATTACAGATTTTGGAATTAAGGAGGTCAAATTTGAAAACAAAGATAAGGTGGTTTCTTCTTCTTCTTCATTAATATCCTTTGACATCAAGAACATGAACTCCCTCTTAATCAACATCAAGAATGCTCCAGAGTGATGAATGCTCGTGCTTTTGCTGGGTAAATGAATTTAGAGGGGGGAAGTGCTTTCATTTGAAGAAATTTGTTGAGATGGTGGATGAGATTGCAAAAAGGAAGGAGAAAGAGACAACGAAGATGGAAGAGGGCGAGATTACAAACATGGAGGATGATGCCTCTTTTTCCTTGAAGTTTTAATCATTTGGTTGCTTTGCTTGTTTTTTGGTTTGTTTCAGTCATAGCGCAGGTGGTTTGGTTTTGTTTGTTTGGTGCTAAGGTAGTTTAGCATGGGGGCAGTTTTTTGTGTGGACCGGGAGACTGTTATGCACTTCCCACACAGGAGCTGCTGTGCTTGGCAAAACGGTCCTGTTTTGTGGGCAACCCAAGTGGTTTCCCAAATGCAATTTTGTGGGACCCACAATCGGATCTCCCACAAATGATATGAACCATTAAATAATTTAAAAACAATTATTCAAGTGGTCTTGAAAAAAATCAGGCCATTGGATATTTTTATGTAGTTGATCTAATTCATTTGGTTTTCATTCAAAATTCAAGACTCTATAGTTTGAAAGAATCTTCAAGAAAAATTATTTAATTGTGCGCTTGATTGTCCATTGATATAAACCATACGTATTGTAGGGCTTCTTGAGAAGATCATCCAGTAAAAAATTAGTCTGTTTGTACCTCAATAGGTATCAAAAACAAAAAATATGATTTTTTTATACTTATCGATATCTGATCAAGATAAATGTTTTACTGGATGCTCTTCTTAACGAGCCCTACAACAACTATTGTTCAAATCAATAGATTATTGAGTGCACAATTATATAAAGTTTCTTGAATTCTGAATGAAAATTAAATGAAGTAGATCAATTACGTAAAAATATCCAATGTGCCTAATTTTTTTAAGACCACTTGAATAATTATTTTAAAATCTAACGAAGTAGGACAATTGTATAATTGAAAGATTTTTGTAAGTCATTTTTGGCTAATTTCATCACTTGTTTGGACAGAATATTATCCATTGTGGGTGTCGATGAAACGCACCTAGAAACCACTGGGGATTCATGTATATTTTTCATATGTGAGAGAGAGATATATAATCAAGACAAACATCAGGGGAGTTAGTGAAGTTTACCCATGAAAGTAAGCTATAGGATCTCAATATCCAACCAATAATTTGTAGGCCATCCTGCCTGGCCCTTTAACGTGGTTTCAAAAGAAAATAACGCCTTTGATGTTGATATCCTCTCTCTCTCTCTCTCTCTCTCTCTCTCTCTCTCATGGCTTCATTGATCAGCTGCCGAAGATTCGATTGGTATGTATGTGTTGTTCGTTCTCGTTCATCATTCCATTCGGTCGGAATAAACCCCACCACACAACACCTATAATATTCTTTTTTAACCTTAATTAACTTCCACTGTGTTTTAACATTATTGTCACCAGAGGTCGGGTGATGTGTGTGCAAGTCAAACTTTAATTAAAAAAAAAAATCAGGCACAAAAGTTTCCAGCCTATCGTGAGATTGCGTTTGCATTGCATTATTATTTTTTTACAAATAAACAGCACTACTATAAAAAAATATTACAACAAATATGTTATTCACACTTCCCATATTTATGCAATGTATTATGATGGATTACACGTAATCAAACCATACATTACTATACTAACGCCGTCCTCGCCACCGGCTTTTCTCGATCAATTTCTTGTAGCGAAGTAGGATTTGTAAGTTTGCAACTATCCAAACCCAAATCTACAACGGTAACAATATTTAAAATACGAAAACTAATAAACCCCAAAAAAAGTGAGACTCCCTATTGTATGAAGTATTAATTTCTTAATTATCGATTCGTTTACTCTTTTACTTTAAGAACTATTTTCATATTTCTTTTGAAGGAAAAAATTCACAACCTCGTTTTTTTTTTTTTTTTTTTTTTTTTACACGGGGTGTTCTAAGTTTAAATCCCCCTTAAATTTGGGTGCTAAGAGATTCGACAAAGTTTTGAAAACAACGAAACTATGGAAATTATGATGATAGATAACAAAACACATATATTAAATGAGAAACAAATTTAGAGAAGATGGTAAACTAATCGTTACTATCATTTGGTAAATTGAAGTTACTATACCATTTGATGGAGTTCTATGATAAATAAAATTATGGAGAAGAAATACCTGTAGTTACGGGAAAATAATTTTTTCTTGAAGTGAGAGAGAGAGACCTCATCAAAGTATCAAACAATGGCCAAAGATGATATAGGACTGTAGGATTACTATAGTTTTGAGAGAAAAGTAAACAAAGAACTGAAGAAGGTTGTTTTGTTGTGGAAGGAGATGGTTTGGAAATGGTGGGGATGCATTTAAACTCTCCGGACATCCGGTTATTAAAAAAAAATTATGAACGAAATTGGAAGATCTATAGAGAACATCGACCACACAAAATTACATTTATCGGATGTCTTCCTACACTTACGTAAATTTAAACCCTAACTACCTTGCACCGCTGTAAAATTTTCGTCATCTTCCAAAAAGGAAAAACAACGAAATGCGACAAACAAATCAAAGTCTCCCTACTGATTTAAATGATCTGAGTAATTGTGAGACCCGTATCTCAATTTAGAAACTTCAATTCACTCATGAGAAACGATACATTAATTTATCAGTCCTGATATACAAATGTGCTTGTTATTTTTCAAAACTAAAAACGACGTTCTTGAGGTTGAGGCATCTGAATTCTGAACATTGGTATCAATCTAATTAAGGACATGTTCGTCGAAAAGTATTTTTAATATTCTCGATTTGTAGTTGCTTTCTTACTAGTAAATTCATAAGAATGCAACTGCAAATCTAAATCATTGATTGCTAAGTTGAATGCCATGATCCGTGCTACAACTCTATAGTGCTCCAAAGCACTATACGACCCCGACCCTTGTTGGGATTTCACCCTGTGTGGGCCAATTGCGCTTAGGCCCGGAGGGAGTGGACTGGGGTTTTAATGTGTACTCTATAAATACTTCTCATGTCTTGTATTATTTAGTGTGGTAGCACAATGTAGAGAGTGAAGCAAAGAGTGTGAGAGGGGGGCCGGTTTTAGCTCCCTGGAGAGAGAGATACATGAGAGACTTGGTGAGGTTTCATTATTGTGAGATGAGAATGTGAGTGTGTAACACAAAAGTCATGGATTTCCTCTGAATTATAGTGAAACCCCCTTTCCCGTGGATGAAGGTCCGATTTGGCCGAACCACGTATATTTGTGTGTTGTGTTTCTCTTGATTTTACTATTTCTGTGCGAAAGGTGCGTGTTTGGGCACAACAAACTGGTATCAGAGCTTTGAGTTGAAGCATCGGAGAGCGAAGAACAGTCGTAAAATCACTCGGAGGCCATTGGAGCACTGTTTGAAGCTTTGGTCAGACAAAACAGGTAACAAAACTTATTTTTTATCAGAGGGATAGGTGCAACTCTTGGAGACGGTCACAATGGAGTGTTCGCCGTCAGATTTTGTCATCGGAATGCTGTTAAAACGCACAAGATTGAAACTGGCTGAGAAAAAAAATTATGTCGTAAATCAGATTTGTGACCATATTTGGATAGAGCTCGTTGAGATGATCGTTTTTGATATATAATTCGTCGAAATTGGAGTTGAAACGAGATCGTGAAGGCCGGTCAAAGTTTGGTCAAGATCTGGGGTTTTTTGTGCCGAGGAAGATGATGATGTCAGCAGCTATGTTGGACAGCAACGGAGGACGCCACATGGGTTCGGTCAAACTACCACGTCATCCTGTCAACGATGATGTGGTGCTACTTCATCAGGGGTTCAGCTTGTTGAACATTTTGACCTTTTTTGGACTTGGTCAAGGGTCAAAAGGGTCAAAGGGGTCAGAATGCCGCAGGTCAAAGGGTCAAAGGCTGGTCGAAGTGACTTTTGGAGATGGTTCAATGGTTTTTTCGCATTTTCGGAGGCTATATAGCTCTGTTTTCCGTGTATTAGTAGTCAATTTTGACTATCTCGACGTTCCGGATCCAACTATGTGCTCTATTTTTCATTTGGAGGCTTAGAAGCAGGTGTTATTACTGGATTGAGCCGGATTTGAGTGTTTGGAGGCATTTTGGATTGTGAGGAGGCTTGTTTTAAGCTAATTGGACAGTTTCGGATTCAATGGTGGGCTTGGTTTTGGGTGATTCGAGCCGAATTTCGCAGCCCTAGACATATCAAGAGAGATTGAGGAGGATCCGACGTGGTCAGATCAATGAGATGAGAGGATGTTGAGTTGGAGGCAGATGATGGGAGATCCGGTGGGAGTCCAGGGGGTGCTAGGAAGGCTGAGAATGGAAGATGGATGAACCAAAAGGCAGGATGAGACCCGAGAGAGCTGACAGAGAGTGGCGAGAAAACTAGGATAGTGGCAGGAGTGGCGGATAGGTAAAGGATTAATGACTAAAGAGGCCAGCGGAGTTGGATAGCTGCACACCAAGAGTATTGGGCAGACTTTGCTCAGATCGAAGGTCGATCGGTGCAATCGGATGATTGCAGATTTGCAGCGATGAAGGCGTGATGATCAGTCGGAGAAGCTAGTGAGCAGGGATACATTCTTTCTGGTGTTGCATCTTTGTTGATGGGTGCGGATTCACTTGTTTGTTAATGACACTGGCGCTTACTGGAGAGACTGGTCAGAGTTGGTCAACAGTGATCAGAGTCAGTCTGGTTCAATCAGGTTTGAAGACCTATCATCAGGATTTGCAGTTATGATTCGAGTTGCATTGGATTAGATGATGGGCCACCATATAGGCTTGTAAAAGTGCAGTGACAGTTGGAGTTGATGTCAGGCATGGTCAGGCAGTATGGGTGTATTGTGACGTGAGCAGGAGAGGCGACAGTTGCGGTTGCACACAAGATAGGCGCAGGAGTGTACTGAGGAGTCATGATCGGGATGGTACTATATGTGTTGCTAGTCGAATCAAGAGTGTGCAGGATGCTAGCTAGCAAGGCTAAGGCGACTGGTTGCTATGGGTTGATCATGGGTGCTCGTAACAGAGGGATTAAGATGAAGATCACATGATGCATCATGGTATTCTCTTTCTTCTGTGTTTTTGAGGCGGATTATTTTTCCAGTTATGAGGTCATGTGGTGTGGAAAGATGGAGTCATGGATTATGTCCTGTGATTGGGCATGAGCATATGAGTTTTTGGATGCCTGGGGGCGAGCACTTCAGATAGGGGGTGCAGGATTGTGATCAACTGCGGAAGATCTGGCTTGCAGGGATACATTCATTCGAGTGAGTACCCGGTTGGGGTGCGGTGTAGCTCGTCTTGGAATGACATAGGCGCTTGTCAGAGTGGTAGATCAGTTTGAGCCACGGAGATCTAGCAGGATTTGTTCACATCCCACATTCACGAGAGGTGTATCCCGATTTTTGGGGTGCGAAGGTGCTTGGTGGGGGATGTAGTGTCAGAGAAGGAGTTAGCCTCATCGCAGATGGTGTGTGAGATCATTTGGAGAAGTGAGCCTCTGGTGTGGGTAGAGGGTTGCTGCATTCTCTTGACAGGACATAATGCTAGAGTGGTGGAGCACGGCGATGAAGCTGCGGGGGCTTCTGTTGGAGAGCACGGACGCTTTTGTAGGTGAGCGCATACATCTCGGGTTTGAAGTGTGCGAGTGAAGGCATCCTAGTAAATGGGGTGCGGTACTCGGATGAGTAGAGGCATTCTTTTTGAGGAGGTGTAGTACTTGGATTTTCTGATTGGCTGCAGAGTCTGGTTTTGCAAGGATACACTCTTTCAGGATTTGTGTATTCTATTTGGTGGTGCATGGATGCTCGATTGGTTAGTGACACTGGCGCTTGCCAGAGTTAGCTGATTGGAGGAGGTGACATGGGGGTGTTGCAGACGACATTGCCCACTCGGGTTGGAGGGGGTGATTGTTGGGATTCCACCACGTGTGGGCCAATTGGGCTTAGGCCCAAAGGGAGTAGACTAGGATTTTAATGTGTACTTTATAAATACTTCTCATGTCTTGTATATTTAGTGTGGTAGCACAATGTAGAGAGTGAGGCAAAGATTGTGAGAGGGGGGCCGGTTGTGGCTCCCCAGAGAGAGAGAGATACACAAGAGACTTGGTGAGGTTTCATTATTGTGAGATGAGAGTGTGAATGTGTAACGCAACATTCATGAATTTCCTCTGGATTATAGTGAAACCCCCTTCCCCGTAGATCTAGATCCGATTTGGCCGAACCACATATATTTGTGTGTTTTGTTTCTTTTAATTTTACTGTTTCTGTGCGAGAGGTGCGTGTTTGGGCACAACAACCCTTAAATGTGGCAGATGTCCAACTTGAGTTTTTTTTTTTTTTTTTGAATAAGCAGGTTCGAATTTATATTGGCTAGCTGTAAATCATGTGGCAACCATTGTAAAGAACTTAGCCAGGGCCACTTCTATCTACACTAGATCTTAGAGGGACTGAAAGATCTTTTCTTTTTCCCTTTTCTATCTTTTGAATCATTCTCTTTGTATTCTTATAATTAGGTAAAAGAAGATTTAAATGGTCCCTATGTGAAGGTTGTGACCTTGATATTTAAGCGCACAAATCATGATTTAAGATTCATAAGATAAAGACGCACGCTATCGCATCTTGCACTTTTCCCACCACAAATATGCTTGACTTTTATCATTTGTGGTACTGAAATCAAGGAGTTAAAAGCATACTTTTTTTTTCCTTTTTTGCGTTTCAAAAAATCATTTGTTTTGGGTTAATAAGTAACTCTTACAGTATTTTAAGTCAAAATAAGTGAAAAAACTTTTTCCTTTCCCCCTAATATACAAGTCAAAAAGCAAAAACCATACTTCACTTTTTAGGCCAAAACAAGCTTTATAAATTTCAATCTCTTAACTAGATCTTTCATGTATCAGGGTAGCTTGAACAAGTTACATGCACTATGGTGCCTCTCTTTTTGGTTGTGGTTGACCCTTTTCTGGTTTCCATTTTCTTTCCTCTTTTGGTCTTTGGTTGCGGGCGATTGCCAAGGTTTATGGTATTAATTTTGTACTCTACATCTAGGTATGCATAATATGCTCCTCTTGAATTATCAAGGTTTATGGTATTAATTTTTATAAAATTAACATAATGGTACAAATTGGTATAAAAACGCTGTGGATTCAAGAGTGATAATATGAACTTACGTTAAAATGAATGAATTTATATTCAAATAGTATTGATATTATTTACAATGAAGCCGATCAAAAAAAAATATTATTTACAATTAATCAAAATGGTGGGTCATTAGTGAAGAGAGTTTTCAGAGTGCCACATGGCAGTATTCTCATTCGTTTGGTTTTCCTAATTAGTATGTATCAATTTTGTTGCAGACAAATATTCCCTGCATCGATGTTGTCGAGTTAATGTCTTTTTATCTCATTGTACTTTGTGTGTTTCCAGTGGTCTGAGTAAATTACAAACAAAATTCGTTGTTTTACTAAAGAAAATATTTGTACAGAGACATCTCAAACCTAGAAACTAATTTAGACTATACACAAACAAACCCAAACCACCACCAACATATTCAAAAGGTACCCTAAACCTAGCAACACTCACCCCTAAACACTAAAGCTAAGTAGAGGAAAAACAGACATATATACACAAGATATAGACATTTATATCAGGACACCCAAAGAAAATAATCTGCATCGCGCGATCTTATTTTCTAGCTTACTCTCTCAATTTTGTGTCTCTTTTCTGAACTCATGACTCTGGCAGTGGTGCATGAACTGAAGCTCTTACATTTCTTGAACTTAATTTCCACTGCTGTTCAATATCTTCGGCAATCCTGGTGGCATCCAGAGACGTACCGAGTAAGCCGCGTTTGGTGAATCCCACTGCGTATAACCCGTTTTCGCCTTTCCATCCATGGGGGAACGGTTTCCTGGGAAACCCATCTTTTTCCGAAAAGAAATTTGTTTCCTGAGGACATAGAATCAATTAATGCTTGAATTTAATTTGATAAAACTAATTATTATTGTTCTTTTTTTCTTTTTAAATTAGATACCACTGTTTTGAGAACAAGATACAGTGCGTGTTTACTGTTTACGAAAAATTCTAACGGTAAATTTTATATTTATTTTTAAATAGTAGCTAAAAAATGTTGTAGAGTATATGATTCTAGAGAACTATTCCCTCTGTCCCAAAATTGATGTCTATTTCTAAAAAAATGTACTCTCTCTGTCTCATTTTAAATGTCTCATACGTAAAGTTGTGTTATTTTGACTTTAAAAGAAAATGTATTTATAAAAAAAATTCGAAATTTTTTACACCATTTAAAAGTACTCGTTGAGATCTTTTGAACGGTGGAAAAAAATTAAAAAGTAATTTCAAAATTATTTTATTTTTCAAAGTCAAACGAGTCCGGTCTATCGTAGAGGACATTTAAAATGGGATGAAGAGAGTAAGAGACACAATTAATATATACATTTTTTAAGTAATAGCTAGCTTTCCAAGAATGTCCTTCAATCATTACTTTGTCCTTTTTTTAGTATTTTAATTACTTAGAGAAGGGCAAAGGTGGAAACTAATTGATGTTGACCCTTTTACTTTTCAAAAACGGACAAAGAATATTGGACAGCAAAAAAATATAAAAATGGACATCTATTTTGAGACGAAAGGAGAGTAAATATGTTGATATGCTTTAGTTAAAATTTAAATGTAACATGAAATTGAATTTAAATTTGAAATATAAGCTGAAATAGAATTTAAAACTTATTTTAAAGTTTAATTTCTACATCACTCCGTCTTTCCTTGTTTGTCCATTTTCTGCATTCGTGTCATGTTTTAAATTGTATCTATCGTTCAATTTATAATGAGTTTCATAATTTTAAAAATTTTGTATAATAGAGCTAATTGAAATCTATCAAACAAGATCCATATTGAATATTTTTAGAAATTCGTATTAAAAATAACTTATAATTTTTTAAGAGGTGAAATAGTAAAAATGGACAAATATAGACGGACGGAGGGAGTATAACTAAAGTTTAATTTTTATAACTATAACAAACACCCCATGGTGGAGAACCCAGAGAGAGAGAGAGAGAGAGAGAGAGAGAGAGAGAGACAAACCTTCAACCAAGTTGGTACATTGCTTTTGTAGCCAGTAGCACAGATGATAGCATCAAAATTCTCCACTCTCCCATCTACGAACTCCACTGAGTGACGTGTTAGTCTCTTTATTCCCGGCCAAACCTACATCACAATGAAATCTCTTATTATTGGCATGTCGTTTTGTCTCAAAATATGTTCACTCATACAGACAACTTTGTTCTAGAAATCCCTTTTCGCAAATTCAAAAAGAGCAACAAAAAAAAAATTACAGGCAAAAAAGAATTTATCAATCACTGAACAAGTCATTGCGGACATGGAGTTGTTACTGTGCAGCCCATGCACAGTAGGTCATTCTTTGCTCGGATGGATGACTTAAATTTTACCTCGGCAACTTTGCATCCAAACCGTTTGTTGACGTGAGTGTAAGATAAAATCTGAGCTTTCCATCCAAGCAACGGACGGTCCGGTGGTACACAACATTTTTTGTGCATAGGTTACCGCAGCAATCCCAAATCCAGTTATGCAATGTGATTAAATGGAGTACGAACATGAAACAACATAACAACGGAAAAACTTGGCTTCCCAACAAGCGCGCCATTTTTGTTCCACTCTAGGAAAAAGTATTTCAAATACAGTTCTTCTATTTCAACCTAATGGGCGAACAATAAAAGTGTTATTTGACCTGTAAAGGTGCAAGCATTTACCGGTCAATAAACACTCTTACCATCCACTCATTGAGCTGTCGGTACAATTTTCCTTTCAAGAAAAGCTCAAACAACAAAGTACATGGAGCAGAAAAGAAATTCCAAACATCAGAAGTACTCATATATTCTTGACAAACATAAAGAAACGAACTTGTACCCGGAGAAGATCCAAAGTTCCAAAACTTACAACCAGTCAGAAATCTTGAGAAGTACAAAAATGAAACTGGATTCGCAAGAGGGTTCTACTACTGACCTTAATTTTCCCTGATTTTATGAGCTCAAGTGTTCCGATATCCAACACCGGTGTTTTCCCGGAAACCTTCTTGAGTTCAAGGGGTCCAAGGTCAGGTCTGGTTAGCCCGAATTTCGCTGTGTCTCCGATCATTAGGCGTGACATGAGAAGCAAAAACCGATCCACCATTCGCACTGGTAACCACTTGAGCAACCACATTGACAGTCCGAAAGTCGATGTCCCCAGCATCTCTTGTGGCAAAACATGCACCTACATCAACAACAAAAAAACACAAAACATTAAAAAAACAAGTTTCTTTTCTGCTTTTTTTCAAACAGAAAGAAATTAAAATAATAACTTCAAAACTGTATTTTGTTAATGCTATAGTTTTCGTGCATAACAGTCTTGTAACCTCCACACGATCATGACCGGGATGCAAAGAGAATCAGCAATGCTAGGTACACACAAAAAAATACCCAGAAAGTGAGAATGAGTGGCTTAAATGCACTTGCACTTGCATTTGAGCCAATCATTTGCATCTGAACCACTCATTTTCACTTCCTGGGTACTATTTCTGTTGCATCTCTAAAAGGGAATAAAGATGAGTCTGTTAGGAAGCCATTCCATTGTGTATGGGTGTGGCATGAGTCCCCCATGCTATTTTTTCTGCACTTCAGAATCTTTATAGAAGTGCTATGTTGCTCTTTAAAGGGGAAAATTATAAATCGAAAAGAATTATTGGAGTCAGTGTGTATATCTGTGATGAGAGATGTTGGGCTGCAAAACGGTACTGCGCATGCAAGCAGATTCCAAGAAAGTTGAGAGAGATATCAATTAATGACAAAAGGTATTGGCCTAAAAAATTATCTTGTGTTAGCACTTTTCAAGCAAATTAACCCTACCATTATGAATTCTTTTTTGTTGCAAAATGTAACTTCTTGTCAAAAGATAAAAAGTTTTTATTTTATCCTAAACTAGTATAAACATTGTGCTTGTCTATGTGCAACTTTTTATCCAAAACTTATCTTGTTTAACCTCATTAGCATACTTATATTGTGCACTTCAATTGAATGCGCGCGAGTCTACATCGGGGGATAGAAGTAGTTCTGCATTAACATTTTGTTCATAATTTGGTACAAATTTATTGTGTTTGTAGCCAAAGTAGAACTAGTTACTTATCCTTCTTTGCCACATGAAAGTTAGGGATTTGGCTTATTTTTCAACCAATGTAGGCAACTATCTCATTATATATGTAGGTTATATTTAATGTTATGCCTAACAACTTGTCTATAATATAATAGTCCACAATATAAAATAATCTTAAAATAGTAGTGCTCCACCAGGAGGAATAATCATCCAGTGGTCCTAGGACATGGCCGTGCTCATGAACCCTTGCCATCACATAACATTTTATGATTTCATTAGAGAATCATGTGGTGGTTAAGAGTACTAAAGCACTATTGACCGTGTTCCAGGATCACCAAATTCTTTTCCCACTATCAAATCTTCTTTTCCCATTCCTTATTCCTAGATTAGGGTTTTCAACCGTTGTTAAAAACAAATAAAAAGAAAGAAAGATATTCATAGACTCTAGGGTCTTCCATTCCATTGCTAAAAAAAAACCTATGAGAACTAAAAGTGAGTGAAATTAGGGTTTTTCTCATAACATGTGTTTTGCTATTCTAAGTTATGGTTTTTTTTTCCTTAATAACTATATATCCGGGTCAATTTGTGTTCTTTTTTATTATGATTAACCCAGATATTTTTAATGTGATTTGCGTATGAACCAAAAACATTTAGGGAGAGAAAGGGAGAATTTTGCTTACAGAATCTCTAACTACAAGTGAAGGTTGAGCATCATAATTGCAAAGATCCAAACAGACCTCCATCCCGGAATTCCCACAACCAACCACCAAAACCCTCTTCCCATAAAAACACTGCCCAGTTTTATAACCACTCGTATGAACAATCTGCCCTACAAACTCACTCATCCCTTCAATCTTCGGCACCACTTCCTCCGCATTCTCTCCGGTCGCTACAATCACCCACCGGCACACATACTCCACAACCCCCTCTGGTTCCCCTCCGACTGTCCGTACACTCCAAAACCCGTATCTGTTATCGTACTCCGCGCACACAACTGTCCTGCCGAAAACTGGGTCCAGCTTGAAATGACAAGCGTACCCCTCCATGTAGGAGATAAACTGCTGTTTCGTGGGGTAGTTCGGGAAATTGGTCGGGAATGGGAGAAGTGGGAGTTGGCAGAATTGTTTGGGGAGGTGGAGCCGCAGTCTGTCGTAGGTCTTCAGCTGCCACAACGAGGCTATGCAGTTTTCTCTCTCCAGGATTAGACTCGGGACTCCTTTTTGTTTAAGGCACGCAGCGGCTGCGAGGCCTGATGGGCCGGATCCGATTATGATCGGACCCGGTACACATACCTGCTTCGTGGCCGAGCAGTCGTTGTTGCTACTCATTTTCGTGAGTAGGAATGGGTCATGAACTCTTTTTCCTTCCACTTCTTTCCAGTAGTCCAAATAGTCCATTAACCGCATAACAACCAGCTAATTTACGAGTATCTTTATAAGATAATTAATTCTACTGAAATATAAAAAAAATCATGGAAACCAGTAGATATCATAATCCAAATTTATATGAGGAGAGATTTTAGGAGTAAATGATGGGGATTTTGGATTTGGAGGACTTATCTGAAGAAAATGGAATGAGGGTTTTAACTGGAACTCTAGGTAGTGTTCAACAGGAGAGAGGAAACAGAGAGAGAGCGAGAGATAAACGGAAATGGAACTCTCAGTGTTGAGATTGGGAAATGGAATAGGAATATTGGCGGTGGAAATTGAAGTGGAGAGAGAATATATATAAGGTCGGGAGAGAGGGAAGAGGGTGGTAGATTTTTTTTTTTTTTTTTTTTCCATTCATTAATCCCAATATACTCTATCTCTATCATATGAGACTTAGGGAGGAGGATGAATACCTATGGGAATTGAACTCTGTCCATGTGCATTGAAGTATAAGGGAGTGTGTGGGATTTAGAGTACATAATTCAGGTGGGACCACAAGTTTGTATTAACTACCAATATTTAACAAACACCAACCCCTCCTTCACCCACCTCTGTATATCTATATCTATCCAATTAAGGGCCCGATCGGCTAGGGGATGAGGAGGGCTATAACTAATTTCCCTTCCTCTTATTCCGGTCCAAGATTAATACCCCTTTGTGGAGGAGTATGAGCCATACCCCTCCTATATTAATACCCCTACAGGGGTTATAATTTATAACAAGGGATATTAATGGCCCGTTTGGTTGGCGTATTAGTTTTGGGGATAAAATAGTAATAGGATTAAATAGTAGGAGGATTAAATATGAAGTGTGATCCATATTGATGTGACATATAATAAGAGGGGATTAAATGCTCCATGGTTTGGATGAATTATTAAAAATAGGGGATAAGATAGGTAAATGATGAAAAAATATGTCAAAACACTATTTTGCCCCTTTTTTTATCAGCAACAAAATTTTATTGAAGATACTCAACGAAGGATACATCAAGGAGGAGAAAAAACCATTCAACCAAAAGTTGGATACATTGAAGGGACAAAGCCCAAACACCCTTGGGCCTAAGATACCCAGATAAAACAATTCAAATACACCCCAAGGCCTTCAAAGCCCCGATACAACATCAAAGCGCAAAAAGCTTAGCCCAAACACGTGGGTTTAGCCCAACCCCAAGAAACCCAAAACCTAACCCTAGAACATTGAGCAAAACATATGATGCCTCTGTCGACGCAGCCTCTAATAGTCACCACCACCACCGCAGTTGGAACCACCACCACAACACCACTAATCTACCTTAAGAAAACCCAAGTAATGGTGGAACCAACGACCAAAACAAGACTGCACTAACCCGAATGCTCCACAAGCTGTTAGGCAAGGACTACGACACCCATTATTGAGCAAAGTGGGAAGCCACAACGGCAACCACCCCCACCAATACATCGCCTTGTCGTTAAACACTAGCCGGAGATGCACTTGAAGGAGGAAGCCGAGAAGCCATGACAAGGGAGAGCAACAAACCCACAAACAAACCCGGAAATCCAATAAAGAACGCCGCCCTCATCGACGACCAAGAATCCCAGGCAGGGCCGCTCATCAGATGGTAGAGCAACCCCAAAAATATTCGAGCGTGAGGGCCATGATGCCAATGATGCCCGCCACTTCGAAGGCATTGTCCGTTGCCCATCAATTGCTGAGCAGATTTTGTATTACAGAAAATAGAATTGCTGAAAATGGGAAAGAAGATGAAAGAAAAAGGGAAGAGAAGAGAGAGAAGAGATAGGGTGAGAGGAAGTGGAGTCGGCTGCCCAGGGGGAGGAGGCGAGACAAAAATCCTAAAGTGTAGAATATGAAGGGTAGCTGCTTTATTTCTAGAGAGAGAAAAAGAAGAGTCACAGCTTCAAAGCTGTCTGCGTCTAAACTATTTTGCCTTTGGTAATACGTACCTTAAATTATGCATTTAAATAAATTTCATATAATTTTCAACAATAAAATTATAATATTTCATTGTAATATTATTTTATAAAATAAAAATATAAAAATTAAAAGTAATTTTTATTTATATTATACTAAGTGTGATTTTGTTATACTTTTCAACAATTGATCTATAATAATTAATTGTTAATATTTAAAAAAAATTTGCACCAAATTAAAGATCTCTATTAGTAGTTTAATTTGGTAAAAAAAATTAAAAATTATGCGCGAAAGTACTTTATTTTTTTATTCGAAGAAAATTGCATGGGGGTAGGGAGGTAAAATGGGGAGATAATCAACCATGACAAAACATAAATACCCCTCCCCCTACTTACAAATAGTCATGGAGGGCGCTGACTATTGAATCCAAGGACTAATTAGTCAAGTGGTATTTTGGATTGCCAAAGTAGGTATATGGAGGGAAACAGGACTAATTAAACCAACCCCCTTCATCGATCCCTCTTGCCAATATTATCGAATTCAAACAAGGCCTTATATGTCATCCAAACAATGGACTGAACATCAATCAATTCCTCATCCCCATGATTACTTCATTCCCCTCCCTTATACTCCATTCAAATGGGCCCTAAGTGTGTGTATTATGTGTGTGTGTGTGTGTATATATATATATATATATATATGGGATATGAGGGCAGGGACAGATGTATGATTTTAATATTGAATGGATGAATATTGAATTACCACATGTGAAAGGTGATATTAAGGTTGAGTTTTCACTAAGAAATTTTGGATAATTTTTGGTATTTTTGGATTAAAGGAAATTAAAGATTCATCTTGTTTGGAGAACTTATTTAGGTCATCATCCTAGTGGGTATAAATCATTGTCTTCTCATCCTGAAATTTGGAAAACACCAACAATACCCTTGTATATAATATTATGGTTTCATTCTCTCTATAGGATTTCCTATAAAATTATCTAGAGAATCATGCACCATTAGTTCATTTCCAAATTAAAAGGGTTGGTCCCGAGAACGATGCACCATTATCTCATTTCCAAATTAAATGGCAACAATCCCCTCTTCGGAACAACAAACGTCCATATCCGATGATGCAGAGACACCCCATTAAGTCAAAGCCCACTCCGTTGAGGCCGCTAACCACGACGCAGAGGCAGTCCATGGAGTCAGACCCACTCGCAGTAACTGCTAACCATGACACGGACGTGCTGCGAGCGATCTCCGCCTTCCATTGCACGCTCCAAATCCAATCAGACGACCCAAATTTGAAAATCCTAGCGGCGAAGGAGATCCCAAGGGGCTGTTGGGTTCCAAGCTAGTAAGTGGTAGTCGGAGATACGATTAGGACTGGGTTCTAGATCTTGTAAATGGTGTTGGCGGTGTTCGTTGTTATTTACTGATTCAAATGATGGTGATGGGTTCCAAATCTTGTAATATGCCTCTGCAAGGAACAATAGTTATTCATGATCTTCATGATTTTGCAATTTTCGGGTTTTATGGCAATACGCCTTTGTAAGGAATTGTAGTTGTTCTTGATCTTCATAATTTTGCAATTTCCAAGTTTCATGGTCATTTTGTTTACAATGTTAGCTTTTTTTGAAAGGCAAAAAAAATTCATTAATTTTGAAGTTGTTACAAGACAAATAGGAGCAAGGAAACGACATTATGCTCAAGAAGTGTTTGATCGACCAGGTGACTAAAAATAAGACGCGTCCCAAGCGTAGGACTCTTGACCGGTGTAGCACAATAAATCCGGAAGTACCGGAGTCGAACCACAGAGATGGCTAACGGTGTTTGACTCAAAAGTGTAAGATGCAGTTTGAACGGCTCTTAAGGTGGCCACCCTTTGATTTGATGAGATTTATTAACTAATTGCTAAACTAGTTTAACTGATTGAATGCGAATTAATAAAAGAGAGCACAGCTGCGGGAACCAGGTGTCCACGCCTATACTAACCGATACTTACTCGGGCCACAATTAATCCTTTTACTGATTTTAGAATACGTGATAGGCTTCCTAACAAATGCGCACCACCTGTCACCAGATTCCGTGCACATTCGAATTCCGGTAATGCCTGGGTTTGTTTGTTAGGAAAGTTTCTAGTTCCTAAAATTGCTCGAAAATTGAATTAGTTCGGCCCCGAAGTGAAATATTGATTAGTATAAACGCGGGCGCCTTCGCCCTGCAGCCGCACTCAAAACGACTACTCACTCATGCTTATAAAAATAATTGGAATCAAAATAACCCTAGATCTATGCATGCTTGAAGTATAGGATAAGAAAAACAATAGATAACAGTACCGTAAATTGCAAGGGAAAACTCAAACTTGATTAATGATTCGCAATACTCCAATCCATCACCGAGATTCTTGAAGTAAAACTGAAAACAGAACGCTGAATGTAGAACTGAAATTCGTAGCCGAAAACTTCAAAATACAAACCCTAGGTAAAAGTGTGCCCCCCTAATCTAAGTTAAATGCTAACTATTTATACCAAACTTTGAAGTCCTCATAAAAATCTAACAAACATCCAAAAATACTCTTCACGGACGATCGAAACGACGGCGTTTAGTATGCCACGTAAATCATTCGGTAGCGCTACAGGATTTTCTTGGTAGCGCTACCGCCTACCTTATCATGCGTGTTGACCGGCTGACCGCTGGTTTGACCATTGACCATCAACTCTAACGCGCCGGTAGCGCTACACCTATTTTGGTGTAGCGCTCAAGAACATTTTGTTCATCTTTTGCACCTTTTTGTGCCCAATTTGAGTGCTCCAAGGAATTGGGGTAGCGCTCCCGACGGGTTTTAATCACTTCCATGCAAAATTCACTCGCCTCTAACCCCTGATCTACGTGCATGAACTTCCATTACCACGAAATTGCATCCACCTCCCTGAATTAACTAAAAAACACGCTCAACACCAAAACGCAGCACATGCACATATTAACCGGAAAATAAGGCTCAAATCGCACGTCTAACATGCTAAATCACCCTACTTAGGCGCTAGAAAGCAAGCTTCCCACACGCCTATCAAGAAGCAATTATCTGTTGAATCCGAGACCCAGACCTATGATTGATAAGAAACAATAGAGGACATCCATTGGGATAAAGCACACCTAAAAAAGACCGAAACCCAACACCCCTAAGGGTTTAAAAATCTCAAAAAATACATTTAGCTCATAAAATACCAAGAGGCCTAACAATGCCCAAATTATGGGCCAATGCCAAACCAATTAAACCCTAAGTAGCAACCAGCCGCCGCCACCTTTGCACCCAAACCCTGCCGCACCACGGCCACGAGAAAGAGGCGATTTATAGACACCATAGTCGCTGGAATCCTGGGAACAAGCGTACCCCTGTTGGCTGCCTCATAGAACAGCTAGCACAAACAACCCTCAATGAATACATGGAAGTTTTTTTTTTTTGGGGTAAAAGAGATAGAAATGCATTAAATTAAATTACCGGCACAAAACCGGGATACAAAATCACTAAACCACAAAACCACCGGCCAAAACAAACAACAAAAAAGAAACAAAAAAATATGAAAAAAAGGACCAGAAAATAAACTGCCGATGCCATCGCCGCCTCCGCTCGCAGAATACATGGAAGATTTGAATACGTGGTAAATTTATAAACACCAACCTCTCCTTCATCCACCTTCATATATGGACATCTATCCAATTATGTGTGTGTATTATGCAAGGGGATGTAGAATTTTAATGTCGAATGGACGAATACTAAATGGTATGCGGAATGTGATACTAAGGTTTTTTTTTTTTTTTCTAAGCAAAGAACTTATTAATTATTGAAAACGAATTAAAAAGATTAAAGAGACTCAAGGCTAAAAACGCCAAGGACCTAGAAGGGAAAAACAAGATACAAGAAGGGTGGCAAGAAACCAACTAGAAATTGAACCAAAAACCATAATAAAAACACTCCTGAAAGCGCCCCAAAAAACTACAACAAGATAAAGATACAATCTAAGAGCTCCTACCCCCAAGCGAACCAACCAAAGAAGCAAAAAAAAAACCCCAAACAATGAAACCTCAAAACTACCAAAAATGAGATCAGCACCAAAAAAACTCCCATCAATTGACAAGCGATAGAATAGAAATCCAATGACTGGGAAGCATATCCCTCGAATATATCAAAAGCTTTAATTTCGGCTTTAATTTCGTGTTCTGAAATTTTGATTCCTTTCTCTCTCTTCCATGAAATTTTACACCAAAGCGGACACTCATCTTCATATTCTCCCGAGCTTCCTTGATTAAATTTGAATTCCTTTTACGAATGGCACTTCTAACCTCCTTTTGACTCCAATGAGTGGGTCTATTGATACTTCCAGCTAAACTTCCTTTGTTCGATCCCATCCTTGAAGCATTCCTAGAACACATTAATGTTTTTCAATGGAATGTGATACTAAGGTTGAGTTTCCACTAAGGTATTTTTGGTATGTTTGGATTAAAGGTCTCTTTGTCCATTAATAAGAAACTATATATGTAATCTGCAATGAAAATTTTATTGAAAAATAATTTGCAACTCATAAATTTTACAAAAAAACACTGTAACAGACTGGCTGGTGTTAGATTTTCTAAAAAAATCATTGGGTACGTGCGGGAAGTTATATAATAGTGACTTTATATATATATATATATATATATATATATATATATATATATATATATATATATATAATTTCTGAAGAAAAATTAAAAGTTTGGTATAAATGAATTGAAATTCCTTCAAATCTTGCCTTTTTGCTGGATTATTCAGTTTGATAGTTCCTGCATACGGTGCCAGGCTGCCAGTCACATCGTAAGTCTTCGTTGCCCATTGCCATTGGGAACAGTAGATTTGAAAGCCTCATTGATTTATATAATGAGTTACCTTGCAACTTACCAATGTTAAGGAGTCAACATCGTCAAAACATTTCCTATTTCGATCTTTCCAAATTTATAGGGGGCATGCTACAATGTGCACTCTCCCATATGAGATTTTATCTTTAAATTTGAGTTTTGTGGCACCAAATATGAGATAATATGAGGTTTTGTGGTTCCAAATATAATATGACATATGGTATGCACCCTATACGGATGGACAGCCGAGATTGCGCCACGTATGATGTATGGGGATTTGTGTCACCTTTGACCATTGACTATATGAGATTTTGTGACTCCAAATATGAGATTTTGTGGCACGAAATGAGATTTTGACTCCAAATATAAGATTTTGTGGCACCAAATATGAGATTTTGTGGTTCCAAAATATAAGATTTTGTGACTCAAAATATCAGATTCTGTGGCACCAAATATGAGATTTTCTGGAAATATATGAGATTTTGTGACTCCAAATATGAGGTCCACACAAGTCACCACGCACTGTAGCAAAGTCCGCATGGATCAGTATGAGATTGTGTGGCTCCAAATATGATATTTTCTAGAAATATATGAGATTTTGTGACTATTCATATGTGGCATACCATATGCATTTCGTATATCCAACCACAAAATCTTATATTTAGAGTCACAAAATCTCATATTTTGAATCACAAAATCTCATATTGAGTAATTTTTAGAGGATACACATTGTAGCATGACCTAATTTATTAGAGTGTAACCACAAAAACTAAGTTCCAAGGCAAGCTCATTCTGGGACCTCCAGTTTTCATCGTTTAAGATTGGAGGAAATCCAGTCCGTAAAGGGGCAGTCAAGTCTAATTCTCATCAAACGTCAATTAGTAATGCAATCCCAGAGCTCTTTAGCTTTGACACATTCTCGGAAGATGTGATTAATGTCTTCAAGGGATGTGTTTGAAATTTTTATTTTGTTACCAATTAATTAAAGCAAATAAATAAGAATTAAAAAAAACGATGAACACAAAGATATACGTGGAAAAATTCTAAAAGAGCAAAAACTACGGGAAGGAATGAAACACTACAAAAATCATTGTGCGGTTACAATTGACCTTACTCACAATTGAGACTCTTTGCAATTGACCAAAGATCAATTGTCGACTCCTCGTTCACCACACCCAGTATTTGATTGTTGTTGCCTCGAATCCTCGAGCCTTCCAAATGTTCTTCTGGAAATCCACCGGAAAATTGAACTTGAACAAAGATGTAGAAACCTCTTGAAGCTTTGATTAACAATTCATGAACAAAGTGCTTCGAGATCCACAATCAACCCTCTTGGTGTTATTATATTTGAAGAACAAACAAAAACACAGTTTTCTTCTTTCTTGGCTGACTCTCATTACCCTAGATCTTAAAAGGACAACATATATTTATAAAGTTGTCAATCCCACCAATCGTATCGTAAGCCGATTGATAAGAACATTATAGATCTGATTTTCGGAGATACCCGAGTAAGAACCCAATCGATTCCTCTATTAATCGCTATGCTCTGAAACTAGTTTCATACCACGGTCCACGGCCTATGCTAAATATCAGAGTTACTCGGTTGAGAAGCCGATTGATCGCATGATTGATTTTCCCATTCCGAATGACGTCAACCGACTAAAAACACTAACTCTTAAATTACATTACAAAATCATTCTTTCCACTCTAGTCCTATACAGACTCCTACTTAGAAAACTACAACTCGATATCAATATGTGTTTTGTCACATGAAATTGCCAAAACAAGATGACTCCGGAATTTGGTCCTTACAGTGTTGCAGAGGGGGCACAAGTCAGACGTAGTCATCCCTTTCAAGCTAGCTAGGAGTTGATTAGTAGGAAGTTAATTTATGATAAGGCACAAGAAAGTTTTCAATTTAGCTGGATATTTTAGTTTCCAAAACCATTACCTTTCTGCTCGAACCACTCCACGACTTATGTTTCATGGGGTTGAGGGGAAAAAACGGCAATAGCCGCCAAGGAGAAAATGCTAGCCAAAACTTTGACGATGAAGGATGCAAAGCCAGAATTCGTCTCTTATCCATCCGTCCTTGTATGGAGAGAGATACCATGTATAGAGAGAAAGATTGGGGTTCATAAAACATTATCGTTAGACACGGACAGTTATCTACTCTAGAATTAATGACAATTTTTTGCTCAGCTACTCTGGAATGATGTAACAAGCCAATGAACCCCAATGATGGTTGAACGACTTAATGTTTCACGGGGATTGAGAAAAAAAAGAAAGAAAAGGAGGCATTAGTTGGCGAGGAGAAAATGCTAGCCAAAATTTCAATGACAATGGAAGAATGTGAAGCAAGAATTTGTCCATTCTCAATCCGTCCTTGTATAAAAGAGATAGGGATTCATAAAACATTCTAATATACTCTAGAATGACATTTTTCGCTCAGCTACTCTAGAAAGACATGAATGATGTAACAAGTAAATCAAACCCAATGGATGGTGGAGGTGAGAGCATAATGGTCATCTATTGTCTATTTGAGGATACATAGATTTTATATATATACAATGAAAAAAAAACCCACAATGTACACTTGTTCTATCTATATTATGAGTTTAATTTAGCAATGCAAGGCGAATCTTTGTGTGGAGCATGTTGATATTATTAGAATTTAGGTGAAACATGTGGCAATGTGATACTGCATCAAAGTATTCCATCATTCTTTTATAGTATGAATTTAAAATGAATATCTAGCAATTCGTTTATAACATTTTTAATTTTCGAATAGAACTCCAGATATTGTGTCTAGAGCCAACCAATAGATGTATGTGGGCCAACAAGGCACATCAAACAATTCTACATTCGGCTGTGTCCAGTTGTGGTTTAAAATTGTGCCCCTTGTATTGTTCTTTTACTCACGATATTATGTCTTTAAAAGATATCTTTCCTTCGATTAAAGTGAGCATAGAGGAAATTACTATTCATTTTCACTCCAACCACAAACCCTCTGCTTTTTCTCTCTAAAATCACTTTATGTATAAAAAAAACATGTTGGAGAGATTATTACCACATGCACACAATGAACGAATACGTAAAACAATAAAGAAATCAACACAGCGATATACGTGGTTCCCCAAAACCGGGTACGTCCACGAGAGCACACAGAAAAGTCGTTTATTGACGAGCACCCACCAGGGTTTTACAATAGAAAGTATTTATACGTGTCTTCAACTCCTATTCCAACCCTAACTCGCAATATAGCCTGAATACCTATATTGCCCTTGTTAACACCGTTCACGGCCGACTTAAGCCGCTCGGATCATACGTAAACCCTCAGACGATACCCGCATCTTCGCTCACATTTCGCTACTTGTCATCCGGTATCGATCTGGTAAACCCCCTCAGATCGATACCGCCCTCCCCAAACTGCCTCCCACCTTGCTTCATCGATCCGGAAACTTCTCGGTACCTCCCATACACTTCATATGAGCCACATGTTCCAACAATCTCCACCTTGGCGAATACCCTCGCCCATCAGGAGATAACCACCGATCCAACAAGTCTTGGGAGGACGCCTCCTTTCTAACGTCTGCAGACATTAACCAAGTCCAAGCAATGCTCGAACTTGTCCACAGTCACAATCTTTGTTAACATGTCGTTGTGATTCTAAGTGTGCACCTTTTCCAATATCAAATCACCCGAAGCAATCAACTCTCTCACCTTGTGAAATCTAAAGTCAATATGCTTGGTCCTCGCATGATATACCTGGTGCTTCGCCAAATAAATGGCACTCTGACTGTCACAGTGCAAGCGCACTCCACCTTGATCTATGCCCAGTTCTTTCACCAAACCCTTCAACCACAACGCTTCCTTAGCTGCCTCAGTCACTCCATGTATTCAGACTCAGTAGTAGATAGAGCAACCAGAGGTTGAACCATGGATCTCCAACAAATAGGTCCACCCGTAACTGTAAACACATAACCCGTAGTAGACCTCGTGTCATCCATACCCTCAGCATAATCTGCATCCACAAACCCTACAACTGAAACCTGACCTTGCTTTGCAAACATAATCCCACGGCCTCAAGTATCTGAACATCCACTTGACTGTCTTCCAATGCTCTCTGCCTGGATTGGCCATGTACTTGCTGACTGTGCTAACCGCGTGTGCCAAATCGGGTCTATTACATACCATTGCGTACATCAAGCAACCAACTGCGCTGGCATAAGGCACCTTTGACATATCCTGAATCTCTTCATCAGACTTCGGACACTGTGCTGTAGACAACATGAAATGACTCACCAAAGGTGTGCTAGCAGGCTTAGCACTAGCCATGCTGAACCTTTCCAACACTTTCATCACATAATCCTTTTGAGATAACCATAGCTTCCCTACTGACCTATCCCTGCGAATCTCCATCCCAAGTATTTTCCTAGCAGCACCCAAGTCCTTCATGTCAAACTCTTTGCCCAACAAAGATTTCAACCTGTTCACCTCAACCATACTCTTTGCAGCAATAAGCATATCATCCACATAAAGTAGTAAGAAAATATATGAACCATCATCAAGACTTTTAACATAGACACAACAATCATACTCACAGCGTGTGAACCCAATCCGAATCATATAGGAGTCAAACCTCTTATACCATTGTCGTGGAGACTGTTTCAGTCCATAAAGTGACTTCTTCAACCTACACACAAGGTGCTCAGTCCATGGCTGCATGAATCCCTCAGGTTGCTCCATGTAAATAAACTCCTCCAAATCACTATGGAGGAATGCCGTTTTCACATCCAGCTGTTCTAACTCCATATCATAGCTAGCCACCAATGCCAAGAGAATTCGGATGGAAGTGTGCCTCACCACTGGAGAAAAGACCTCATCATAGTCAATCCCCTTCCTTTGCGAGTATCCCTTTTCTACCAATCGAGCCTTGAACTTTTCCTTTTCCTTTTCAGACGCAGCTTCCTTCTTCTTATAAACCCACTTGCAACTCACTGTTTTCTTCCCTTGAGACAGTTCTTTCAGCTCCCAAGTTTTGTTCTTATGCAAAGACTCCATCTCCTCCACCATGGCTTCCATCCATCTGTCCTTTTCAAGAGTAGTAATGGCCTCTTGAAAAGTAGACGGATCCCCACTGGTAGTGGACAAAGCATAAGCAACCATATCCTCAAACCCATACCTCTCCGGTGGCTTGATAACACGTTTGGGTCTCCCTGTGGCTATGCTCTCTTGCTGCTCCTTCTGCTATTGATCAAGCTGTTCATTTGGTTGAGAACCACCTGTGTCTCCACCTGTATTTGTGTCACCACCTGTGTCAGAATCGCCCAAACTCAATCAGATACCCCTGGCCGCTACTTCCCCCTTGACTCAGATTTCTGTACTCCTTGATGTGCCTTGACCATTGAATCCTCATCAAATACCACATCTCTACTGATCACCAGCTTCTTTGCTTTTGGATCCCAAAGCTTGTACCCTTTAACCCCTTTTTCATACCCAATAAAGATACACTGTTTGGACTTCGCATCAAGCTTTGACCTCTCATTGTCGGGAACATAAAGATAGGCTGGACACCCAAAGATCCTCAAGACTGAGTAGTCAACCTCTCTGTCTGTCCACACCTCTTCCGCTACCTTTCCGTTCAAAGCAATACTAGGCGACCTATTTATCACAAACATTGACATGCTCACTGCTTCTGCTTAGAACGTTTTTGGAAGCCCTGCATTAAGTCTGATACGCTGTGCTCTTTCCGCTATGGTTCTGTTCATCCTTTCTGCCACCCCATTCTGCTGCGGTGTCTTTCGAACTGTCCAGTGTCGCTGAATCCCATGCTCCTCACAAAACCTCAGAAAATCCTCATCCTTGTACCCTGTCCCATTATCTGTCTGGAGGCACTTAATCCGCTTCCCAGTCTGATTTTCCACTTCAGCTTTCCACATTTTGAACGTTGTATAAACCTCAGACTTGTGTCGCAAGAAGTAAACCCAGACTTTCCTCGAATAATCATCGATAAAGGTCACGAAATACAGAGACCCTTTCGAGGCTACCCTCACCGGCCCCCAAACATTTGAATGAATATAGTCAAGAATGCCCTTCGTTCTGTGAGAAGCATTCCTAAACTGCACCTTACACTACTTCCCCAGAACACAGAATCTACAGAACCCCACTTTGCACGATTTCACCCCTTTCAGCAGATTCCTCTTATGTAGCTCTAACATCCCACGTTCCCCCATATGCCCCAACCGCATATGCCAAAGAATGGTATCATCAATATCAACCGTTGTGGTGGCAGCAGCTCCACCTACAACTGTACTCCCTGTCAGCTTGTAAATATTGCCAGGAACTTTGGAACCCTTCATTATCACCATGGCACCCTTCGTCACCTTCATCACTCCACCTTCTGTTTTATACCCACAGCCATTGGAGTCTAAAGTTCCTAACGAAATTAAATTATTCCTCAACTCTGGAACATGTCTTACATCACCCAAGGTTCTCACAACATCATCAAACATTCTGATCTTAATTGTGCCTATTCCTATGACTTTACACGATGCATCATTACCCATAAGAACATTACCACAATCCACTGACCTGTAGGTGTCAAACCACTCCCTGTTGGGAGACATGTGATAAGAGCATGCTGAATCCAGAATCCATGAGTCTGCCAAGTGATCCGGATTGGCAGAGACTGAAAGCATATCACCATCTTCAGAATCATCCTGCTCCACCACGTTCGCAGAATTCGACGGTCCATCTTTCCTATCCCCTACCTTTCCCTGTTTCTTCTTCCAGTTCCCTCCTTTGCCCTTTTGCGGACAATTTTTCTTGAAGTGACTCGGTTCATGACACCTATAACACTTCAACTCGAAACCTGCCTTTGATTTTGATCTCCCACGCTCAACAGATTTTCCCCTCTCCATCTTTCTGCCACGTTCCTCGTACCCCTTAACCATGGTCCTTCACCCCATCTACAGGCTTCGATGCGTAACTTTTGGCCGATTATAGGCGGAGAAGGGCTGCGGTAACTTCCTCCAGTTCTAGGGTTTCTTTCCCCCAGAGTAGAGTGGTAACGAGATTATCTAGAGAACCCGGTGGAGAGGACAGCAACATCAGAGCCTGATCTTCCTCTTCGAATGTTACTTCAATCCTCAACAGATCACTCATAATCTGATTGAACGTGTTGATATGTTGAATTAGGTCAGAATACTCGACCATCTTCAGCCCGAATAACTTTTGCTTCAGAAACAGTTTATTAGTCAAGGACTTCGACATATACACGCTCTCGGCCGTCCAAACCCCGGCCCGTGAATCGCCGCCAATCCGTGATACATAACCGTGCCGAGAACCGCGGGCGAATCGTACTCACGGCCTTTGACTGCAGATCTTCCCAATCATCGTCGGACATCTGCTCTAGTTTCTTGGATGCTCCGCTCAACGCCTTCGACAAACCTGCTTTGCACCCGGCGGATCCTTTACCCCTCTCAAGGTTGCCACATTCGAAATTACCGCCCCGTGCCGAACTTTACAACATCGAACTTCGACACAGATGTATTCCCCACCATTGTTCTTCGTGTGATTCAATCCGCGTGAATAACCCGCACTCTAATACCACTTGTTGGAGAGATTATCACCACACGCACACAATGAACGAATACGTAAAACAGTAAAGAAATCAACACAGCGATATACGTGGTTCCCCAAAACCGGGTACGTCCACGGGAGCACACAGAAAAGTCGTTTATTAACGAGCACCCACCAGGGTTTTACAATAGAGAGTATTTATACGCGTCTTCAACTCCTATTCCAACCCTAACTCGCAATATAGCCTGAATATCTATATTGCCCTTGTTAACACCGTTCACGGCCGACTTAAGCCGCTCGGTATCGTCTGTGGAAAACCTCGTGACGATACCCGCATCTTCTCGCTCGCTATTTACTTGTCATCCCGGTATCGATACAGGTAAACCCCTGTATCGATACCGGCCCCCCAAACTGCCTCCCACTTTGCTTCATCGATCCGGGAACTTCTCGGTACCTCTCATACACTTTATATGAGCCACACGTTCCAACAAAACCTTATTTTGATACTCTTTCCTTGTTCATTTTCACTTTATGGTTGGTGCAAACATTTATTAGAGATGATCTTCTATATTTTCTCTCATCATTTAAAATGGTGAATATTGTAATAGAGATGATCTTCTATATTTTCTCTCATCCTTTAAATATAAAGGATCAAAATCTCATACCTTAACTAGAGGAGGGTTAAGAGTATGGGATGAAGAGGTTTTATACTTTCAAATAGAGTATAAGAGTACATGTTGGAGATGCTCTAAATGGAAAAATTTTGCAACATATTATAAATTTAGAAAACCAGAATGCCTAATTTATTAGGCTTTACTTGGCAAATTTGACAGTCTCTTTTGTCTAATTGATTTGCATTTGTTCGGTTAAGCTGTGACATGATTCTTACATAAGACATATACGCTAAAAAGAGAGTTTGTTAATATTTGAAGGTAAAAAACAACAATGCACAAATTAAACGAGTATCCCATAGGTGACAAAATCATATGCTATCCTTCTTCCCTTTCTATGGGATATATGAGTTATGAGTTGCTCAACGAAACAAGGAAACCTATTAATCCCTCTAAACAAAGACAACCACTAAAAATGGTTCAGTCCGATTTTACCATGAGTTGGTGAGCTTAAAACCATAAGCTGGGTCTAATTTTTAGGAATCTGATTAACAAAGGTTCTCCTTGTGTGCGTAAGCCCATTCTATTGGGGATTATCCATGTAGTCCACACCACATCACTTGAATCCAATACACCTTGAATTACACTAATCCACTTAAAAGTCTAACTTGTAAGTAGCGAGTCGCTCAATTGTATAGTAAAGTACAACAAGTTTTCTATTTATCCTATGTGGAACTTAAATCCTTTAAAAAAAGTTCCAGCAATCTCCCTTCATGTGTGACTCATATGTTGGGCCAAGCTTGCCCTCAATCCGATACGCTTGAGTTCCCCTAACATTCTCCAACATGTTATCCAAACCTAGGCTTATTCACTGCACCCACTTCATCGAGAGCCTTCTTGCCACCGGCCACTTGGTGAACCAGGAATTTTTCCTGCTCTAGAGTTGCTATGTATTTTTCCTACTCCTCCAAATGTTTTCGTGCTAGCCCACAACCACCGATGCTTCAGGAGGTAGAGTTTATCCAAAGATTGTTAGTCATCAGCTTTAACGATACCCATTGCTAAGGTCTAACCCAAGAAAGTTATCTTTCTGTGCGCGTAAGGCTAATTTGTTGAGAAGTATCCACATAATCCACATCAAATCCCACTTGTCACCAGCGACCTTCGTAGCCACTCAATCTATATTTTACTACCCTCGCCGAAGTTCACGACGCCGAACGCCGAAAGGAGTTCTGTAACGACCCGAATTTTCGTAAATAAAAATTTCGGTTAAAAGTCTGATTAATTATTTTAAATTTCGGTTTATTGGAATATTTTTCTATTAAAATATTATTTAATTCTTTTAATTCGAATAAATAAAATTTTAGCCAGGTATATGCACGTACGAGACCGAGTAAAACATCCGTTACACTACCGTAGCACTCGGGGACCGAATTTAATACCCGAAACCTACCCAACCACCGTCTTTGCTCCATCCGATCACCTGATGCAGATCAGATTTTGGAAAACTAGCAGTTTATTAATATTTATTTTACTGTTTCAATTTTAGTATTTTTTTAGGAGATTACTAGTTTGGAGTTATTTAGTTTCTTAATTTAAGTTGATTCAATTTCCTATTTTATGTTTTCTTGTTTTACAAGAATTATGGTTTTTAGCTAGTAGTTTACTTCCTTTCTAGTTTTAGGGTTACTGCTAGTATAAATAATTGATGTAAGCCTTAGGACAAGGAGTTTTTTGAGTATTATTGAATGATAAAAGAGTCTTGAGAGCGTTTTCTCTAAACTTTCTAGTTTGTGTTCGATTGTTGCACGTCTTTTTTATAGTTCATAAGCCTCCCTACATCAGTTGGTATTAGAGCATTGAGTTCCAATCCTGACTATGGCCGGAGGACATCCTGGAGGTCGAGGGGGACGAGGTGATCGTACCGTAGTTTGGAGGACATTTATGAAAGATATGACGTAGCGCATGAGGCGCGAACGAAGGTGCGATTCCAACAACTATCAGCTGCAATAACTGCTTTAACCGACTAAGTTGCTACCCTAGCTGTTGGGGGGAATCCACCTCACCATCAACCGTACGATCGGCGGCCTCGAGAGGAGGACAAAAGTATGGATGGTGAAGCGGCTGTAAACGCTTTTGCTGAGGGGGCACTCGGCGTCAGCAGAGCTGGCGGCGGTGGCTACTGTCAACAAAGAGGCAGAGGCCGGGAGATCATGGTTCAAAATCGTGATTTTCGACCATGGGAATTTGGTTTGAAGATCAACTTTCCTAAGTTCCAGGGAGGTGTGACACCAAAAAAAATCTTAAAGGTTGATGCAATGAATGATGCTACTGTTGTTGATTGGCCATTTACACAAAAATTATTCCAGATCCGATTGTGGATTGGAATAAAGCGCCAATTTTTGATGAAGAATTGACGAAAGATATTATTGTAAAAGAAGAAATTGTCCAAGGGTCTAGAAAAATTGCCCAAGCAAAAACAATGATTGATCTCGAACTTGTTTGTGTTATTGCAAGCTTTTGGTGTAACGAAGGATTATTCTCTATTTTGGTTGACTATGATGGTGAGCATAAAACTTCTATACAAGGACAATTTGTTGATTCTTTTAGGGAATTTCTTGAAGATTTTGTAAGCACTAAATCACTGGTTTCATGCCTTACATTAGAAATTGCTCCATTATTTTTTAAAGAATCCTCAAAGTTTAGGTTCGAGAAAATTAATTTGAAGTACAAGACTGATGCGGACAAGGAAAGACGAATCAAATTCTTCCACACTATGAAAACTCGGGGACGAGTTTTTTTCAAGCCTGAGATAATGATGCAGATCAGATTTTGAAAAACTAGCAGTTTATTAGTATTTATTTTATTGTTTGAATTTTAGTATTTTGTTAGGAGATTAATAGTTTGGAGTTATTTAGTTTCTTAATTTAAGTTGATTCAGTTTCCTATTTTATGTTTTCTTGTTTTACAAGAATTAGGGTTGCTAGCTAGTAGTTTATTTCCTTTTTAGTTTTAGGGTTGCTGCTAGTATAAATAATTGATGTAAGCCATAGGGCAAGGAGTTTTTTGAGTATTATTGAATGATAAAAGAGTCTAGAGAGCGTTTTTTCTAAACTTTCTATTTTGTGTTCGATTGTTGCACGTCTTTTCTGTAGTTCATAAGGCGCCCTGCATTATTAGCTTGGTACCACCTAGTCTCATCACCTCCTCACCTTGGAACTTAGTATTAACCAAGTTAGAGAGAGAGAGAGAGAGAGAAAGAGCGAGAGAGGTAGAGTGTGAGTGTGTGCATAAGTACACTTCACATGCAAGATTCTTTATTTGCTCACTTGCACAAGCAAGTTAAGGGTTTTGGGGTAGACACCTAAGTCTACATTTTGTACCTATTATGCTTAATCTTGTACTCCAAGTCTCCATGAAACATGCTTCCTTATTTTAGGGAAGAATATTCCCCTACTTTTTAGCCCACTAAGTCTACCCCTTAGCTACTAGATGCTTTCACAAGCATTTTGTGTATATCTAACCCTATAAACACCCCATAACTAAGGTGACCATGCAAAAACCTACACAAATTACTAAGAGTATATTTTTCCCCCACTACTACTTTCCACCTTAAGTCAATGTACTTTCCCCAAGATTCTTCCTTTGCTTGCAAGTAATAACCTAGACCTAACCTAAAACCTAGGGTGCAAGTTGCACCAACTTGTGTACTTGCCATGTGCCATTCAAAGCACAATTTGCTTTTCCACATGGAGTAAAGTTTCAGCCATTTAGGAGTAGAAGTTGTTGTGGGTTTTGAGGGAGGAAGAAAGAGCCACTTTTGCTATAAAAGGCCACCCCTCTTTGTTAACTTGTCACCTTTCTCTCATACAAACTTGTGTGCTTTCTTTTTTCCAACAACAAACCTATTCTAATTCTATTCTACTACCACTTTAACCCACTTACTTAGACTCTAATTAGCTTCTTACTAAGTTAATTAGTAAGAAAGTTGAGTAGATTAAGAAGCCTCCACCAAGGGTTGCTTTTCGGCTTCTGGTTAACACCCGGAAATTAAGGTAGATTACTAAACCAACCTTGTAAATTAGTTATTTCTAGTTGAATTAGTTAATTCTAATTAGTTTTCTATGTTGGGATTTGAAGCTTGTTTAAGTTAAGTTATGCATGTATTATGGTACTAAGCATGTTTACTTAGTTTCTAAGGAAGTTTAAAAGAGAGGATTTCATGTTGAAAAGAGTTAGAGGTTCTAATTGATTTATAATTAGAATGTTTCTTTATGAAATTAGAAGATGGTTTAAGGAGATTAAGTTGATTAGAAGTTTATTAGAAGATGAGATTTCTAGAAAGTTTTTCTTGGGAGAACTAGTTAATGGAAGTAGATTAAATTATTAAGTTAACAATTCTTCCTAAAATTAGTGGCTTGTTTATGCTTATAAAAGAGTTTATTTTTTACTATAATAAAGTTTATATTGAGTTCATTAGTTTTGTTGTAAGAAAATTAGAGGTTTCAAATTTATAAATATGTAGAGAAAGAATTAATAGTTATTCTAATCATTAGCTATATTTATAAATATGTTGTGGAGATAAAAAAGAAAATGTCAAGAGTTACTTGAAAATTTTCTAGAAAGAAAGATGTTGAGAAGTATCTTTTTAAAAGGAAGAGTTTTTCTAAAGTTATTTGATAAAGAAAGTTTCTAGAGAATTAGAAAGTATGTTTTTAGAAAAATTTAGATTTTCTAAAAAGAAGATTTTCACTACTTCTCTAAATTTATTTTTGGTAAAGAAAGTTTCATGAGAAAGTGCTTAAACCTTTTGGACATGGAATTTCTAGAAAAAGTCTTTTTAAAGAAATAGCTAGGAAAAGATAGTTTACTAATTTAATTCTTTTAGAGAAGCAATAAGTGGAGTTTTAAAAGAAAAGAGAGAAATTTGATTTTTGTTAGAAAATAAAATTTATGAAGAAATTATTGAGAAAATGGAGCATTATAGTAGGCTACGGAGCAAAGCAGGATACCGCCGGGATTGACGACCGTGCGATGAAGTAGAGAAACCTAGTCAACCCTGTAGAGAATGATCGTATTTAGCAGGAGGATTTATGTAATTTCTGATGGGTTACTATTGTAAAACCCTAGTTATTGTATATGTATTCTTTATTAACAAACCCAAATTTTGGGGGCATTACATGTTCTGACGAGGATCATCACCACAAAGTAATTGTTGGAAATTTGGATAAAAGGTTTGGGTCACCCTTTATTTGGATAAGAATTGGAGTAAGGTATGAGTTTAATTGTCGTGCTGAAGGTGGATTTGGAGTGCTTTTTGTTAGAAACTTTCTAGAAATTCAGTGTGAATAAAACGAGGCATTCGGATGGTCTCATGAGGTAATCAAAAGGATCCACGTAGCACGTGGTGATTATGTCTAGTTATACACGTGATAATGGCTGGAGGTTACACCTCATGAATTAGCTCAAATGACATATTTGAATTCATGTTGATGTTGGGAGTTTCACCTCAATTCATTTCAGGATTATTGTGGGAGATACAAGTTTCAATTACAAAATTGAATTGGCCAATTCAATTTCGTTTTGATATTAGGATCCTCCTTCACCTATATAAAGGAGCCTTTGCCGTAGCTTCTTCATCAGAAAATTCGTGTCGCTTTGAAGCTCCAAAAATTCATCTTTGAGAGAAAGAGAGAGGGGCAGATGCTAGTAAATTCGTCAAGGCTACCAACGAAGGTGTTGCGGTGGTTAGCGGTTCTAGCCGTTTTATCCTGGGATGAAGATGTCAGCAAATCCTACAACACCCATAGTAGGCGGCGAATCTTTGTTAAGGAGACTGATTTCACAAGACTCGGCCATTTTGATTTCCATCACACTGTTTGTATCTTATTTCTGCAATTTTTATTCTTGTCATTGTAAACAGTTTATTGGAATTCTATTATTACCGAATATTTTCTCAAATTCAGAATTTGGTCTACTCCCTCCGTCCCAAATTGCTTGTCTTTTTTGGGTTTCCGTGCATTTTGCACCCAAAATCTAATGTACTAGCATTCAATTTTTTTCAAATTTTACACCAATTTAAAGATCTCATTGAGTAGAAAAAATTTGTGTAAATTCTTTTAAAAAATAATTCTCCTAAACACATAATTTTTGCGAGCAAAATGTACGCTTTCAAAAAAGGACAATCAATATAGGATGGAGGGAGTATTTTTTAGTGAGAAGTGAAGTTGCTATAACATGACAATTTTATCAGTACAGTTGCCAAGTAGTCAACACTTCTGAGGGATTCGAGGGGTGTTGTGCACCCCTCGGCCGTTAGATCGAGTTTTAGATGTCTCGGACGCGTTCGACAATTTTTCTTTAATTTTAATTTTTTTTACCAATAAAAAATTAAAACACATCTGAATCATTCAAAACTTAATCCAATGGCCGAGGGGTGCATAGCGCCGTGCACATCACCCCCACTTAATAAAGGGCCCTTGCACTGACTAATTGTACAAGCCACATGGCTCGACTAATCTTGAAACCTTAGAGTCAACGCCCCCATAAACCTTTAGAAGGCCTAATAGCTAGGCTGCTATTTTGGTGGCACTGTTTTCATTTTGTCATCACCCTAGCCCACATTACCCAAATTTTGTTTTCGATTCCACCAATTTCAGGCTACCATGTGCTTGGAAATAATGTTCCAAAATTTTGTATGGGGGTACTGAGTGGGAGGGTAAATGAGAATCAAACAGAACCACTCCAAGAGTCGAAGTGCTTGTTCATGCAGAGCCCACTATTATTGTCCTTTCCCACCACTCGGGAGAATCCCCCAACATGCTGGAGAATCTCTTTGCAATTCAATTTTCGTTTATTTTTTCCTCAGGTTGCGAAAAATAATTTATTCGGCCCGCAATAAGGTAAAGAAAATGACAAAATGTCGCAAGATTAATATAATTTTCCGAGGACAATTTCCAACATATTTCAATTTTCAATGCATTTTCATACAGGAAATAGTCTTTATATGTACCAACAAAGTATTCAACCTTACATAGTGGCGGCTCTAGAAATTCTCGCGATGGTATTCAGAAATTCCTCTTACGGTTTCGCTTTCCAAAGTTTAAAACCAACTATGATAAAAGCATCATCTCTCACTTGCTTACCAAAATTTTGAGGGTTTATGGTTAGGAGATTTCGAGGGTTCCACTGGCATTTACCTGATCTTCGACTTAGGCTTGTTCACCGCTAGTGTTTTCTTGATTCTCTCCTTTTTCGTTTTGTATTTACAAAGATGAGAGTCCAAAGAATAGAGAGAGGCCTCGATTCAAGTTCTAGATCTGTCCCTAACCATTTTCTTTTTGATAAATTACAAATCTTTTTTTATTAATTACATATTAGTCCCTAGATTGTGGGTTGGGCTAAGTTTGGATTAAGATTTAAATGGATTGGGCAAAATAATAATAATAATAATGAGATGGGCTAAAATTTATCCGTCATTGGTATTTGTTGTTCAAATATTTTGCGTTAGGGTGTTCCAAATATTTTGGTTAGGGTGGTCAACATGACAAAAAAAAATTAAAATTTTTTCATGTATTTCTAAAAAAAAAATTTAGGGTGTTCAGGTGATCAACTTCCGTTCTACTTGGAGCTGCCTCTGACCTTACCTACAGCTAATTGAGCTGTTTTTATCATTTTCCTAGTGTGTTTGGAATAAAAATGATCAAGCAAAACTAGGAGTATCTTTCTTATTCCAAGAATCTTTCCTTCCAAACATATTTACGTAAAGAGAAATTCTTGTTTTCTAGTTTTGATGTGTTTCCGGTTATGCATCGTCAGATTCAACTTTTACTTCATTTCAGGTCATTCATAATTAGATGCCACACTCCACCATGCAAATTATAGGTTAGGAATCTCAAGGAAATTTTTTTGGAAATTTGTAGCAAAATGAGGGAATATTTCAGTTTCAAGTGACATATTTAGAATAGCTGATTTGAAAGGGGGGAAACAGAGATTCCATTCTCATGAAATAATAGGGGCAACAAATAGTGCTATTTGGAGGACATTGGAAGATATTTCAATTCCATTACTTAAATTAGTAAATGCCATTATCGTTGTGTGGGTGAGTGGGTCCTTTGCTCCAAGAAACCACATCATATTATTTGGTCAGGACAATTTGACTTTGGTGACCTCCATTGCCTTAGAATAAGAACTAATTGAACTATAATCTGCAAAAATAAAATTTACATAGTGTACATGTATTTGATAATTCGTGTCACGCCCTCGATTTTTAACATAAATAAACAAATATTTCTTGATAGAATAATACCATAATTCCATACTTAACCGTTCCAAATGTCATCTCACCTCATACCAAGTTCGTTACACATAATTAGTCTAATTCGGTACTTGTTCCCATGAATAAATACAAGTTCAAAGTACTTTAAGTCATTACATTAATCCAAAGTAAAAAAACGATGGAAACAATTAATAAGTTACAAGTTCATCCTTTGTAAAAATATGATATATAAAAGGTGATCAAATAACTTTGATCATGTCTATGTTGGAAAAACTTGATTTTTATCCATTTTTAATTAATTATTTAAGTGGGTCCAGGGTCCCACACGTCCACATGGCCGGACCCACATACTGTTGTGTTCGTCTTAGATAGGAGATTAAGATCAAACCCTTGGTTGGTTAAAATCAAGTTAAGGTGAATGAGAAATTGACCTTAAAAGTGCCTACATGGACATTGGTAGAAAGGGGAAAAAACGTGTTGTCCCACATTGGTGAGGCACAACAAATTCATTGGGTATATGTATCCCAAGTTGGGCATAAAAGGGAGAGAGGACATAGACAAAGTGGGATTTGGTCCATACAGTGCGCGTCGTTGCTACCCGAACTTGGTTGGGTTGGGTCAAAAGATGAGATTGGGCCCAAGAGCTTCTTTTTATTGTAATTTTATACACGAATTGGGGTAGATCAAACCGGGTCCTTTTCGTTTCCATCTCCTTACCGAAACAGTGCCTAATTTTCCCTTTCTTGTGTACCTGTTCGCGAAGAGTCATCGGACATAACTGTTCACTTCCGAAAAGTTGCGTCTGTTTCGAACAGCCGTACCTTTTTGACTCGTACCTTTCTGATCAGGTGCCTATTTATCTATAAATAGGACCCCCATCCTCTCATGCATTTTAAGTTTTTCCATTGCATTCATTCTGCACTTACTGCATCAAAAATTCTGAGAGTTTTGCGTAGTGTCCTGATTCGTCTATTGATCAGATTGCAGTGCTGTTTTCGACCAATGAAAGTCAGGTATTCCAAGGAAGCAAATGCCCAAGTCTTCCATCAGCACCATAGTGGAGGGCGAATTTGCTTTTTAAGGAAAGAGTATCAAAATACTTGCCTCGACTCGAACCTCTTTTGCTAATTTTCAATGTACTACAGTTCGCTCAGTACGCTTTCTATTAATTTATTTTTCTATTTTCGTGTTTATTGCCAGTATTTTTCATACTGGGTTTCTAACTGTCTCTTATCCACATCCAAACACTCTATGCAACTAACTCATGTTCCATGCGAGGTACCTGAAATTATAAGGGTGAGCTACATTAGCCTATTAGAGGTTCATCTACAAACTCTAAATGAAATATGTCATGAGATATGTGTGAGATAGATAAGGTAATTTATGGGTGAGAGGGAGAAATCAAATTTTCTCTTTCTTATATATACCACACAATTGTTAAATCACATTACACACCCCTCTAGTTACAAGTGTGCTACCAAAGAGCCCCAATTCAAACCATAACATATATTACCCACATTCTAATCTTTAAATGCAAAATTTCAAAAAAATTCCCAACTTAATTCGAAATGTTTTTCGTAAAACTCTGGGTCTTTACAACTCAAGTGTTTGGGCCACTTATCCTACCTCGATTGATTCTGCCCAATCTCACTACCTACTCACAAGGAGCACAACTTTAATAATCTACGCAAATTTGTTGTGTGTTTGGTCACATGTTTCAATACACTTGAAACCATCAATTAAGTCTTGATATGATATTTAAACAGCGCATCCGCGACATGCTTGACCATTCAGAGGTGTCAGAACATGTAACCAACCCCAAAAAAAAAAAAAAAATAAATAAATAAATAAATAAATAAAAATAATAATAATAAATAAATAAATAAATAAATAAAATAAAAACCTTATTAACCCATAACCATAACCCACCGAATCTGAGGAAACCAAAAGAGACAAATAGCCTAATTAGGAAAACTAGCTGGGAGAAACTCCAAAAAAGGAAACATTTGGAAAAACAAAAAAAAAAAACAAAACAAAACCCAATCCATCTCCAAACTCCTCATTATTGCCATCTTTGCCAGCCAAAGCTATCAAATCTGAGAAACATGGAGAAGCCGAACAAAAGACAGGCACACATAATCCATAGCAGGAAACCTGCTCGTCGGATCAAACCTACACCTTATCCAAACCAAATTTGGGCAACAGTAAGGAATAGAGAGAAGTGGATGGTTGGAGAAAGGGGAGTAGGACCTAGGGAAGGTGGAGGAAGGAGCAACCATTCTCCTCCCCCCAAACAAAACCCTAGCTACTGCCTTTGTAGAGAGAAAGAGGAGGAGAAGTTAGAGTGAGAAGGGGGAAAAGTTTTCCAATCCCTTGGATGGTTTCAGTTTTTATCATTACCCATTTGTTAACATCAAATATTAAACAAGGCGAATATATAGGCCTTGTTCGGTTGGGAGTTTTGAGGGAGCTTAGTTTAGTTTTGATGATGTGAGTAGGTGTAATAAGTGGAGAGAGATAGAGAGAAAAGTGAAAAAAATGATGATGTCAGCGCAAAACAGAACTTGACAAAGCCTGAGCAAAGCTTCCAACCGAACATGGCCATAATAACTTGATCAAACTTAGTTTGAAAGTTTAACGATCGAGCTTGACAAATTGATCTCAAAATGAAATTTAACCAGTTGAACGATGAGAACTTCAATCAAAATAGCGTTCTCATCAAAATAGCTTGGTTAATTAGTTTGGAAGAGAACATAGATTTAACAAAAATGCTATGAGTACCTCAAAAATGGACTCCAAATGCACCCCAAGTGGATTATGTGGTGGAGAGAAGATCAGCGTTGAACCCACCCAAATCCATCCAAAAATATAAGTAACTCTCTATTCACCATATCACCTGGTATGTATTTGGGGTGCATTTTTGAGGTGCCCATGGCATTGTTCTAAATTTAATTTTGGGGCTAAAAAGTCAAAGGGCCCTCGAATTTATGAGCAATTAGGAGTCGCATCATGGGATGGGTAGCCAATAATTTGCAATCATTGGGGGAATTAATAGCCCCCAATGCTAGTAGCATGAGAGTGATAGTGAAATGCCCTTCTTAGCTTCAAGAGATCAAACTCAATTGTAGGTCGAGGTGACGTTGATCAAAAGAACAAAATGTCGGTCGCCGACATTATTTTCACAAATTATTGTTCAGATGGTGATTTAAATCTTGATCAGTGTTATGAAACTTATATTGCAATTACACATTGAATCATGTCTGGTGATTCTCTCTGTCAAAAGAATTATTTGGTAGGAGTAATTAGCAACCGTTATTTTCCCCGTCGTGCTATTTGCACAAACATCCCTACATAGATCTTCTTTCAGGGTCCATCTTGAGTCCCGCCAAGATGATTAGAACCGCAAATTTTTTTGAAATTACGTTTTTATGGGCCCCTTCAAAAAAATTAGATCAAACAAATATTGGTAAGGCTTTTTCAATATGCGTAGGGCAAAACACTCAGTTTCACCTTGCAAATTTTGAAACAGCCAATACTGATATCAGATGCGATTTTTTGCTTCAGCCCCTTCAAAAATATTTTAAGAAAAATGAGCGGTTTGGATCATCTTGGCAAGACCCGTGGTGGGCCCCACAAGAAGATCTGTATAGAAGTGTATTAATTTTGCAATATCATTTCGTTTGTCTATGTATAACTTTTGTCAAATAAGAGAATAGTTTACAAATAAACTACACTACAGTTGCCATATATATATATATATGAATTGTTATTCACTTATATATTCAGTCTCTACTAAGATTATCCTCCATGGATGACTAACCTTTGATCAATATGATTTGATTTGATATCCTTAATTTGTATTTAAAATAATATAAAAAAAAAAAAAACAAAAAGTACAATGTAGTTTGACTTAACCAAGGGGGAAAGGCAAGCAGAGTGGAGTATTGGAGTTGATGCCTCCCTTATACTCTCATGTAGGGCTGCACAAAAAAATCGATGAACCGTGAATCCGGTCCGGACCGAACC